>CM053771.1:202512643-202599153 GCA_028658325.1 Potorous gilbertii | reverse complement strand
ATGCTGCTCCCCAGCCTCAGGGCTTTTGGCGGCAGGCTTGACTGCTCTTCAATGGGGGCTTATCTGCTGGTTCTCAGGTGGGGGCAGGGCTGCCTCTCAGGCTCAGTTCCCTCAGGGGGTTTATACAGAGATCTTTTGTAGTGGAGCTGGGGTGGAGCTCCAGCTCACTCTGGGAGTCTCTGGCTGAGCTGCCTCAGCCTCTGCCGCAGCGGCCGCTTCCCAGGGGGTCCGAGTCCCGGAGATCCCCCGCTCCCCTCTCAGACCGTCTCTTTCACTGACCTGTGCGTCTGTGGGTGGAGGGACCTTCGTGGCCGCCCGAAGATTCAGGTCCCTGCCGTCTGCTGGGCTCTGCTCGCTCCTCTCAGTGCCGCGTGGCCGGGGCGGGGGAGGGGAGCGCTCGGCAGGGCAGGGCTCCGCTCCCGTCCGGGGCACCCCTGCTGTCGGTTCTTCAGGGCTCTCTGCAACGGAAATCTCCTTCACTGTGTTTCTGCGCGGCTTCCACTGCTCCAGAATTTGTCAGGAGTTCTTTTTACAGGAAATCTATGGGCTGTGGGTTCGGACCTCGCATAGGTGAGTCTTTCTACTCCGCCATCCTAAAGATTCATTTCAACTCATGTTTCTCCTCTAGACTTCTCTTTTATGACCAAAGATACAACAAACTTTTCACAGATGAATTGCCATAAAATTGGCATCTCACATCCTATAAATTTTCTACCACATCTTCCCTCTCCCCTCCTTCTCCTACATTCACTTTGGTATCTAGGAAAAACTCCACATTATGATTTGTTGTTATTCAACTGTTTCTGTGTCCGCTTTTGGGGTTTTCCTGATAGAGATACTAGAGTCATTTGCCATTTCTTTATCTGGCTCATTTATATATGGAGAAACTGGTAAGGGTTAAGTGACTTGCTCAGGGTCACACAGCTAGTACGTATCTGAGGTTAGATTTGAAGTTAGGAAGAAGAGTCTTTCTGACTTCAGAACCAGTCCTCTATTTATCATGCCAATTAGCTGCTCAGTCAATATTGACAGCTATAAAGAAACTACTTTTTGTCTCTATATTAAGTATTTGTTAACCTCTGTTTAAAATTTTTTAAGCTAAAATTTTAAATTCATTGACATTTTTTTAACTTCAAACTCTTAAAAGGTCCCTAAAACTATATGACAAATGACAAGGGACCAGTCAGTGTAAGTCAGAAAAGTTCTTGCCAGATGAAATTTGAAACATTTTCTACTTTAAAAAAATGCTATTATTATAGTGGTTTTTATGTTATACATGTGACCATTATAAGTGATCTTACCAAAAAGTAGCTGCATGAGGATTGCAGTATATATATTGGAGATTTATTTGTGTGCTATTGTATGTACTGTAATGAATTTTTGTTTTTATCTGAATGAAATATGAACCAAGAAAATTATTTGCATACACTGTGTTCTGAAAAATGGCAAGAAGCACAACATTTTTAAGGGAAAAGAGAATTTGGAAACCACTACCTTAAGCTACAGTTGTTCATCCTTCATTTTTGAAGAAGATCAGTGACATCACAGGTGACGTCTTGACTTGTACCTGAATTAGATTTAAGTGAGGCAGAGTTGTGCAAAGTTGACAGCCTCACTCTCCCCTCTTGAGGCACCAAAATCCAGAGGCAAGACAAAAGTCAAGATGACTGGCAATGGGCTGCTATGCAGTGGATAACCTCGGTATCTTCCATGTCTGATCAAGCTCTAAGCACTCCACAGTGCCTGCTTCATCCTCCTTCTGGTCATTGAAACAAACTATTGTCATCTGCTCATTCCAGTAGGGGGAGTCTTCACATGCTTGGGGTAGGCACCCTCCTAAGTCACCAGTGGGTATAAATAAGCCTGTTGATTAACTTCAGCCTGGTTTAGCCCATCTGATGAGATAGTTTTTTCTGGGGTGTGGCTGCTGCACATGCTACAGTTTCTTGGAGCAATTGTAGTACATCGATGAAATGAAAAATTAAGTGAAAACAGGTACAAAGACAACAGAAAAGTTAAAGTAGAGAAAATAAATGAATCTAGCAATCTCCTGTTTGATAAACCCAAGGACCCCAACTTCTGGCATAAGAACATACTGCTTGCCAAAATTGCTGGAAAAACTGGATAACAGTGTGGCGGAAACTGGGCATAGACCAATGCCTGATAATGTACACAAGAATAAAGTCCAAATGGATACATGATTCAGGGATAAAGATTGATACTATAAACAAATTAGTGGAGCAAGGAATAGTGTATTTATCAGATTTATGAAGGAGGGAAGAATTTTTGACTAAACAAGAGATAGAAAGCATTAAAAAGGGCAAACTGGATAATTTTGATTACATTAAATTGAAAAGTTTTTGCATAATCAAACCATTGCAAGCAAGCAAGATTAGGAGGGAACAGAAAACTGGGAAAGAATTTTTGCAACTAATATCTGTGATAAAGGCCTCATTTCTAAAATATATAGAGAACTGAGTCAAATGTACAAGAACACAAGTCATTCCCCAATTGATAAATGGTCAAATGATATGAACAGGCAGTTTTCAGAGGAAGAAATTAAAGCTATCTATAGTCATATGAAAAAATACTCTAAATCACTATTGATTAGAGAGATGCAAATCAAAACAACTCTGAGGTGCCACATCACAACTATCAGATTGGCTAACATGACAATACAAGAAGATGATAAATGTTGGAGAAGATGTGGGAGAATTGGAACACTAATTCATTGCTTGTGGAGCTGTGAACTGATCCAACCATTCTGGAGAGCAATTTGAACTATGCCCAAATGGCTACAAAAATGTGCATACCCTTTGATCCATCAATATAGCTTCTAGGACTGTATCCCCAAGAGATCACAGAAATATTTATAGCAGTTCTCTTTGTGGTGGCCAAAAACTGGAAATCTAGGGGATGCCCATGAATTGGGGAATGACTGAATAAATTGTGGTATATAAATGTAAGGGAATACTATTGTGATATAAGAAATGATGAATAGGAGAACTTCAGAGAGGCCTGGAAAGACTTATATGAACTGATGTTGAGTGAAAGGAGTAGAACCAGGAAAACTTTGTGCACAGCCACAACCAGTGTGTGAGGAATTTTTCTGGTTGACTTAGAACTTCATTGCAATGCAAGGACTTCAATAATTCCCAGTGGTCTCTCAAGGCAAAATGACTTACACATTGAGGGAAAGAACTATGGAATTTGATTGCAGAATGAAGCAGATTATTTTCTTTTGTATTATGTTTTGGTTTGTTTTATGATTTCTCCTATTCGTTTTAATTCTTCTATGCAACATGACTAAGGTGAAAATGTGTTTGGTAGGAATATATGTGTAGAACCTATACAAAACTGTATGCTATCTCGGGGAGGGGGGAGGTAGGGAGGAAGTGGGAGAGAGGGAGGAAAAAAATCTAAGATATATGGAAGTGTTTGTAGAACACTGAAAACAAATAAAATAATGTTTCAGTAAAAAAATAAAATAGAGAAAATACAGAAACACAAAGGGAAAAAAACTAAGTCCAAAAAATACAATCAACTGTATTTATCATTAGAATTCACAAGTGCTGTTATCATTGATGGGAAAAGAAGACCACTGTGTTTGGTTTCTTATGAATATTTTAGCTGAAAATTACATGGAAGCTAATGAACTGGAAAAACATCTCAAAAGTATATATGAAGACTCTAAGGGCAGGATGATGATTTTTCCAGAAAAAAATTTAACAAGTAAAACCAAACTTTTCAAAAATCAGTCATCAAATGTTTTTACATCAGAGGGATTGCTTGCATAATATAAAGTTGCTTCCAGAACTACCAAGCATTGAAAGAATCATTCAACAGGAAAACATTGATGCGACCAACAGTTATTGATGTACACAAAATGTTTGACAGATCATATGCAAAGCAGCTTCAAATGGTTCCCTCGCAAATAATAAAGCCGCAAGGAAAATTGCCCATATGTCTGAAGAACATATAAGAAACATAAGAAAATAAAATCTTCCTATTTTGCATTGTAAGTGGATGAAGCAACAAACATAGATAAAGATATTCATTCAATTATATATGTATATAGTCTGTAGAAACTGATGTTAAAGATGATTTGTTGCTTTGAAAACATATTGATAATATTCAAATGCAAAGGAAAATTTCAATATAATTGACAGATTTTTAGAGTGAAAATTGCAGAATGTGAGAGAATTGTCATGAATTTTATTGATAGGTCATTTAATGTAAGGTCAAAATACAGATCTATGAGATCTAGCTAAAATGTGCCCTTTTGTGCTATTTGGACACATTATATGATTTTCAGATGATCATGAGTGAGTAGCCACATATTTTTTTACTTTGTCACCAGAATAATCAACCTTATCAAAAATATTCTATTAAAAAGAAGGTCCTTTTTAAAATTGTGTGATGGTATCGGGGTCAGGGAATAGTTCATTTTATAAAATTATCATTACTAACATAAGGGGTTGGGAGCATGGAGACAAATTTGACCAATGAAAGTCCTGTCCTCAAAATCCATTGACTAATCTCCTGGCACAATTTATTCTGCCAAAATACTTCAAAAGGTGTTTGAGCTAAAAAAAAAGAAATCACTATTTTTCTTAGTGACAATAACCAAAATGGAACACATTCATTTGACAAGAAAATTCCTCCTGAAATTTGTGAATTTGGTAAATTAAAAAAATTCACTGTAAATAAATCTATGGAAGGTCCTCAAATTCATACTTCTATCCAGAAAGATGGAATAGAAGTATATTTATATAAAAAGTTGAGTTTTTATAATACATTTATGAAACTACTGTTCTGATGTTTCCCAATTTAAAAAAAAAGATGTAAAAATAGAAGAAAGTAGAGACTTCCTTAGTAATTAATCATTTAGCAAGTTTACAGAAGAATTCTTATTTTAAAGACATGTATTTCTAAATATGAACGAATAAAAAATCGTTTGGTCTTGTTCCATTTGAAGAAGAAAGGTTATTATATCTTCTAATGGTAATATATTTTAAAAGTATTTGAACCTGAAAATCTTACCATTTCAACTGCAGGTGAACAAAGAGTTCTGTAATTTTTCAAAGTTATGCAAATTTTACTTCTATTTGGAATACTTTTTTTGTGAAATGGGTTTTTCTGTCTTATGCAGAAGTTTTTTTTTTGCTTGACCTACACATGTTTGTTACAGGAGTTTTGTTTTGCTTTCATTTTCAAAAGAAAAGGCAGATTTTTGCTGATTGAAAAAAATAAAACCGTTTAAAATAAAAAAGAAACGAGGTTTTTACTATAGCTTTAAAAAAACAAAGTTTTAATTGTTATTAGTGGTTAAAATAACAAAAATAGTAATATCATTGATGATATTATGCATTGAGAAACTTTACAAAAAACTAAGTTTTATATAGTATTATTGTGCTTATTTTTTTTATAAATTATAAACATCTTAAAGGATCTATCACTAAATAGATATTTGCATATTTTATGTTTACAACTTGTGTGTTGTAAATGTTGTAAAGAAGTCATTAAGGGAAAAGAGAAAAAGGAGTTAGATTTATGACTCTTAAGATCTACTAAGATAATAAAATATACTATTGTATTTTAATAATATCACAGATTTAGAGCTTGAAGGGTCTGAAGAGGTCATTAAGTACAATCTTCCTCATTTCACAAACGAGGAAACTGAGACACAGAGAGGTTGAGTTACCTAGGGTCAGATAACTAGTAAGTGCCAGGACTTGAATTCATTACTCCCTACCCCTAAGTCTAGTGCCCAATAATGCTTCCTATTTATTTCTTTAAATCCTGATGTACTTTCAGTATTTGTGAAATATATTTATTTGTAATACTGGTTAATGTTTAAGTTTAGGTGTCTTTATGAGTCTATTTATGATACTTTTTCAAAGGATAATTAAGTAGAAAAACAAGCTGGGTGTCACAGTGTGTATAGAACAATGGACCTGGAGTCAGGATGACCCAAGTTGAAATCTGACCTCAGGCACTTATGAACTGTATGATCCTGGTTAAATTACTTAAGTGCTGCCTGCCTCAGTTTCCTCAGCTATAAAATAGGAATTGTAGTAGTACATACCTCGCAGGGTTGTTGTGAGAATCTAATGCAATGATATTTGTGAAGTGCTTAGCATAGTGCCTGGCACACAGTGCTCACTCAAAACCTGTTCCCTTTTTCCTTCCTCCCCTGTTAACCAAATCTATGACCATAAAGTAATAACCAAAGGAACACTACTTACCTTTCAGAAGCTGTTCCTAATAAAGCAAAGTTCCTCAAAGAAAATGATCAGTTTCTTCAGTGTCTGGTTCACAAGTTGATTTTCAATAAAGTGACAATAAAAATTAATGCACTACTGCTGGATGGTGCAGTGGATAGAGTGCTGAACCTAGAGTAAGGAAGACTCATCTTCCTGAGTTCAAATCTGACCTCAAATACTTACTAGCTGTGTGACCCTGGGCAAGTCACTTAATCCTGTCTGCTTCTGTTTTCTCATCTGTAAAATGAGCTGGAGAAGGAAATGACAAACCACTCCAGTATCCTTACCAAAAAAATCCCAAATGGGGTCAGGAAGAGTCAGACACAACTGAAATAACTCAACAACAACATTGTAAGAAATTCCCATCAGCTACTGCTTGTGCTGCATTGATAAGCTATGCTGTTAGGGAAGCATTTAATCATCTCCCTTTGACCCTTTGGGTTCCATTTCCCCCTCCCTCATATATTCTATACAGATCCTCAACTTGAAAGCACCCTATGTCAAAAAAAAAATTAGCCTATATACAGTATTAAACGTGGAACACTCTCAGCTAACTGTAACCTCTCTTGGAAAACATCATCCTGCCAAAATTTTAAAGGTAGTTTTGCACAATGTATTTGAATTTACCACAGAAACTCATCTGAAAAGCAAAAGTAATATGTGATTTTTACTCTGTCCATTAATATTTACTTTTTAAAATTATATTTCAAAGGAAAAGAATCACATAATTGGAAGCTGATTAAAAAGGACAGTTTTGTATTTACACAGCCCTGATGGAAAACCAAAGAAATATTCTCAGTTCTTTGAAAAGTCCTGGTCTGCCAAGGGCAAAAACACATGAGAGAAACTAAACCAACTAAGGTAGGAGGAAATGGCCATTATAGTCATTGTAATAATCATGTGTATTTGCTTGCTCAATAAAGCTAAAAATATCAAGAAAGGAAGAAACTGAAATCAACACATACACACACACAGAAACACACACACACACACACACACACACACACACGCAGACTTAAAAAAAAATCAGGGTAACTATCGACAGAATTAGGAAATAAATGTTTGTCATATATTCTTCCAGACTTCCCTTAGACATCCCCAGGCTTTTTTTTTTTTTAAAAAAAAACATCCTCTTAGTCCTTCAGATCCAGACAAAATCCATTCCCCTCCCTATCCTCACCCCCCTCCTACTATCGCAATTGTTGGTCTTATGTCCCATTCCTTTGACTCTCTCATTATCCAGCCAGATTCACTCATTCAATCAACATTTATTAGGGACCTAGTTTCTGCAGAGCACAGGTAAGTCTCATTTACAATATCATATAATTAGTACAGTAGAGCTGGAAAACCATTTTAGGCTTAGGTATGGACAATGTGTTAACTTGCTTTTCCAGAAGTGAATATGTTTTACTAGGTAGGGCTTCGACTTGGAAGGAAAGATAAAGGTAGATTAAAGGTGAAAAAAAGAGAATAAAATATTTTTTTGAAATTACATAGTATGGAAACCCAGGAAATTGCAGAAAAGGACACAAATAGGGCAAATCTATCAGTAATTTACTAAACCTCGTGAATACTATTTCTCTTTTTTAAAGTAAATATACAAAATAGTTCACATTCTCATATAATCCTCTCTCCTATTCTTTGTATAGTGAAATGTTTGTGTTTGTTGTTGACCATTAAAATCACAATAAAAAAGAGAAAAAGAAAGTAGATTAGACTTCACCTAGTCCAATGCTTATCTTTACAGATTAAAAAATTGAGTTCCAGAGATATTTGATAACTTGTTCAAGGTTACAGAGCTAGTTAGTGGCTAAAATCCAAATCTCCTTCTTCCCAGTGCAGTATTTTTCAACTGTACCATATCTCATTTCATTGCACCAAGCTTCAGTTTCCTCATGTGTAACATAACAGTACTAATATCGCTCTTGGCTATATGAAAAATACACTTTCATGTCATGGCATCATCTACTTGATGTCATCGTCCTTTTTGAGAAGGAAAGACAATCAACAACAGTATCAGCAATAACCATGAGTTAACATTTACGTAGTGCTTACTATATGCCAGGTGCTGTGCTAAGTGCTTCACAAATCCCGTCTCATTGGATCCTCACAACGTCCCTGAGAGGTAGGTGCGGCTATTATCCCCATTTGACAGATGAAGAAACATGAGGCAAACAGAAGTTAAGTGGCTTGCCCAAGGTCACACAGCTAGTTAGTTATCTGAGGTAAAATTTGAACTCAGGTTTTCCGGACTCCATTGAGTCTGCCTCTACTAAGATAGTTATGGAATTTAAAGTATTTGACAAATAGAAAGTGTTATTATTATATTACTAACATTACAATTTTTATAGGACGTTGCACATGATAAGTACTCCAACCTTTGCTGGATGAATGAATCAATGAGTGAAAGAATACGTTATTATCCCGCACAATTTTACATCATTTGTTATATCATTTTAAATGCTACATACTTTACATATAGACAACACATAATGGAATTTTCACGTGAAAAGTGAAAGACATGCAATAGTAGAGTCGGAGTTGGAAAGGATCTCAGAGACCATTGACTTTTACAGATCTGAAAGCCGAGGTCCTGAGAAATTAGGCGACTTGCTGAAGGTCATAAGGTTAATAAATATCTGAGGCAGAATTTGAGCCCACTTCTTTCTGACTTGCCCCCTCCTTTACTGTATGCTTTTTGTCTATTACTCTATGTTGTACAGAATAGAAAATTAATTAATTATGAAACAAGAATAAGAGACAGATAGTCATAGCATCATGTTGGAACTCCCAAGATATCAAAATAAGTAGAGATCTCCAGCATATGTGATTGATCGATCCTTTATGGAAGATTTATGGAAAGACAAATACAAATTGCCCAGGATGTCAAGATGTGGAATGGTTGTGACAAGCACAGAGGGAGGGAGGGATTATCCCTACTGCTAAGGTCACACAGCTAAGAATTAGAGACTTAAAGAATATGAAAACAGGAGAGGACCTGAGGGATCCTAATGGAAAGAGTGTTCAGCTTGGCATCAACAGAGACCTGAGGCCCCATGTCATTTTTTGTATTACCTTACCTGTGTGACCACTGGCAAGTCAGGGAATTATTCTGAGCCATACTTACTACATCTGCAGAATTGGGATAAAACTATATGTAGTAGCTAAATCATAGGGTTGTGAAAACCCCAAAGTGTTTTTGTAAATCTTAATGTGCTATAGAAATGTGAAATATTACCATGATTAGAGAACCCCTAGTTTAACCATTTCATTTTATATTAATTTGCTGTTTGATATTAACCTAGCATCGATATCATAGAAATTTGCATTTTGAATTTAAAAATGATAGTTCTATAGTCTCTTATTGCAGTAATAAGGAAGGGAAGACTATTTAAACACTACTAGCTAATGGTTATTTGTATTTTTTGTTGTGTTTATTCATTCTTTTTAGTCTTGTCCAACTCTTGGTGACTCCATTTAAGGTTTTCTTGGCAAAGATAATGCTGGAATGGTTTGCTATTTCCTCCTCCAGATCATTTTACAGATGTGGAACTGAAGCGAATAAGGTTGAGTGACTTGCCCAGAGTCATACAGCTTGAAAGCATCTGAAGTGAGATTTGAACCCAGGAAGATGAGTCTTTCTAACTCAAGGCCCAGCACTCTATCCAATGCACCACCTAGGTGCCTTGTTATTGGTATACAGATATTGTATATGATGATGAGAGGATGCATGGAACAAAAAAAAATTGCTTGCTGGTCTTAAGAGTCAGAAAAATTTGTGTTCAAATCTCAACTCTGACACTAGTGTGTGATCCTGGGTGAGTCATTTACATGGCCCAGATGACTGACTCCCTAGAACCTGTCTTCCAAGTCTTAGATGGGTTATAAATACCACCTTGTATTAGCAACTTTAAAATATGACCTTATACAAATTTGAACTGTACACAGCTACAAGAAAATATTCATGACATAAATGAGGTATGTTTATAACACTAAACATAATTAATAAGAAAAGTAATGGTGAGAGGAAAGGCTGGAAATCTGAATCCCAGACATTTTCACATTTTTTCAACTTGAGATTTTCTAAGTATTTCTCCCAAATTCTTAAGGATCTTGAATCATCATACTCCCAAAAGTTACAGCTGCTGGTGATTGGAAATAAAATCTGTTGATAACAAGCACTTGGAGAGGTGCTAGGGAGGAAAACAATTCTGAAAGCAAGGTAGTTTATTCTCACTTCCCATGTGTTTTGACGAACAAAAATAAAACCAGTTGTTATTAAGCATTCTGTCCTTAGATTCTCTCCTTGTTATCTCAAAAACAAAGGACAAGTAAAATCCATTTAAATTCAAGTTTATCAAATGCCTTTCCCTGCTCAGGTATATTTATCAGTCACTCACTGGCAACTATGACCTAAGATCCACATCTAGGTTCTAGGGGACCACTTATAGGTAGACAATGTAAGGATGTTGTGGGGTGTTTTTTTGTTTGTTTGTTTTTGGTTTGGTTTTGGAGAGGGTAGGATGGAATAAAACTATGCTGGGTTAAATCTTTATTTTATGTATGTTGAATCTCCTTTTTCACCTTTCTCTCAGCACTTTACAAAAGTAAACTATTGGGGAAGCTAGGTGCCATAGAACACTGGCCCTGGAGTCAATAGAATCTGAGTTCAAATTCAGCCTCAGACACTTACTAGCTGTGGGACCCTGAACAAGACACTCATCTCTGATTGCCTCCAAAAATATTAAACTATTTATGACTTTCTTTAAAAATTTGGAATATTTTTGAGAAAATAACAAGATCAACTAGAGTCAAGAGAAGTCCGTTAAAAAGTATTCTTTCAATACAAAGACTTAGGTATTCAAAGAGCATACCACGGGCACAAAATTATAAGAGATTTGGATTTTTTTTTTTGATCAGAGGATTTGCTAGTAAGATTATGTAAAAGGAAGCTTCCAAAGTAGAAAGAGAGATTTAGTTCTTTCACCTATCATATGAAGCCCTTAGAAAGACAAAGTCACTAGATTACTCCAAAGAGATCAGAGAAAGAGGAAAAGGCAGTATATGTAAAAATATATATATATATATTTAGAGTAGCTCTTCTTGTAGTGGTAAAAAGTTGAAAACTAAGGGTATAGTGGCCACTAATTGGAGAATGGCTAAATAAATTATGGTGTATGAATGTAATGGATTCCCACTGGGTTATCAGAAGCAAAAAAAAAAGTTTCAGAGAAACATGAGAAGATTTTTATGAACTGAAGCAGAGTGAAGTGAGTGACTCCAAAAGACAATTTATACTACAATATTAATATTATGAAAATGAAAATTTTGAAAGATTTATTTCTGATCAACACAATGATTTACCATGATTACAAAAGACTAATGATGAAAAACGCTGCCCATTTAATGACAGAGAAATGATGAACTAATTGCAGAATGACAGGCTCATTCTATGATACAAGAGTTTTGTATTTTTTCCCAGGTTTTTTTTTGAGGTGTTAAAAGGAAGGAGAAAAAAAATAATTGGAAAAAGAATCAATATAAAATGAATAATGTTTTAAAGAATTAAGCCACAAGCATTTTTAAGAATGTACTGTATGGAAAAGATAAATGAAAAATGTTTGATGGGAAGAAAAAAATGCAAATTCTCACTACCCTTAGCAATTTTACATTTTTAATGAGAGCCTTGGCCACTTTTATTATTTCCTGCTGGGAAGAGAATAGTCTTAATAACCACCACAATAAATTTCCTGTCATTAAACTGAGGCTCATCAAAGTCACCATTGGTTTCTAGGGCAAAGCCACTGCCTTTTATTTGCATCATTTCAGACAATAAAATGAGGGAAATGACTTTAATGCTTTGTTGTTGGAGTTGTGAACTGATTCAACCATTCTGTAGAGCTCTTTTATGCCCAAAAGGCTATAAAACCATGCATATCCTTTGAGCTAGCAATATCACTACTAGGTCTGTATCCCAAAAGAGATTTATAAAAGGAAAAGGACCTATATGTACAAAAATATTTATAGCAGCTCTTTTCTGGGGGGTAAAGAATTAGAAACTGAATGATGCCCATCAATTGGGGACTAACTGAACAAGTTGTCCTATAAGATTATGATAGAATACTATTGTATTCCACATATAAGAAATGATGAGCAGGATGTTCTCAGAAAAACCTGGAAAGACTTTCATGGGCTAATACAAAATGAAATATACTGTGTACAAAGTAACAGCAATATTGTAAGATGATCAGTTGTGAATGACTTAGCTATTCTCAGCAATACAGTAATCCATGACAACTCTGAAGGACTTATGATGCAAAATGCTACCCATCTCCATAGAAAGAGCTGATGGTGTTTGAATACAGATTAAAACATACTTTTAAAAAACTTTATTTTTCTTGAGTTTTTTTCTTGTCTATGTTTTCTTTTACAACATGACTATTATGAATATGTTTTGTAAAACTACACATGTATAACCTATATCAAATTGTTTGTCTTCTCAATGGGAGGGGTAGGGTGGGGAGAGAGGAAGGGAGAAAATTTGGAATTCAAAGTTTTTAAAAGGAATATTAAAAATTATTTTTACATGTAACTGAGGGAAAATAAAATACTAATAGAAAGAAAGAAAGAAAGAAAGAAAGAAAGAAAGAAAGAAAGAAAGGAAGGAAGGAAGGAAGGAAGGAAGGAAGGAAGGAAGGAAGGAAGAAAGAAAGAACATACTATATGCCAGGTAATAAAGTAAGTGTTGTGGACACAAGGGCAAAAATGAAATATTCTTTCCTAAAGAAGTTTACATTTTCTACAGAGCAAGGGCATCTTAACCTAGTTCATGAACTTTAAATTGTTTTAAAATAAGTTTATTTCAATATAATTGGTTTCTTCTGTAATCATATGTATATATACATATATATATATATATATATATATGTATATATATATATATATATATAATTTTATGAATTATATGATAAGGGGCTTATTGTCTTCAGCAGACTGCCAGAGGGGCCCATGATACAAAAATGGATGAGAACTCCTGCTACAAAGAATATATGCTCTCATTTTTTCATTTTGTCTTTGTATGTATCCAAACACCTAGCCCAATGTTTTCCATGAAGCGCAACAAGTGCATGTTGCATTGCATTAAATAAAGAAACTCCTATAAATAGTGAATTATATTAGTTAAGAAAGAGTACCATTTCTACCTGGCCCATTTTTGCAGTAAAATTATGAAAAAGTCTACCAAGAAAGATTGACCACTTGTATTATTTCCTGCTGGAAAGAGAATAGTCTTAATAACCATCACAACAAATTTCTTGTCATTAAATAGGCTCATCAAAGTCACCACTGACTTCTAGGGCAAAGCCACTGCCTTTTATTCGCATTATTTCAGACAATAAAATAATATATAATTCCCTGGAGCAAAGCTCATTCAACTGATTGTTTCTCTTTTCAGTGGATTGCCTCTAAGTCAATGCAATTTAATCTATAGCACACACACTTTACTTTCTAACTCGTATAACCTAAAGTAACTTTATCTTCTCTGAAACAAAGAGAACTGAGTTTAGAGCTCAGTACTCTCTTAATCAATGCAGTCTAGTTGAAATGAAAAGGATTACTGAGTACAAAGCTGCATAAACTCAAGGACAAGACTGATGTTATCAATAGCCAAAATCTTGCAGGAGGCTTCATAAAATACTTGCCTATCTTTGTATCATAAGAATATTTTTCAACATGTATTTACTAAGCATCTACTGTATGCCAGTTATTATGGAAAGTGATGGGAAGAAAAAAATACAAATTGTCACTACCCTTAGCAATTTTACATTTTAATGAGAGAAGGAACATGTCCATATGTATAGATGAACAAAATAAATACAGGGAACTTAGGGGTGCAGTTATGAACTGGTAACTCACAAAGAAGATGGTGCTTGAGTTGAGTCTGGAAGGAAACTAGAAATTCAAAGAGTAAAGTGAGAAGGGGGAGCATTTTAAGTATGAGAAACAGGCAATACAAAGGCATGAAGAAGGGAGATAGAGTTTACTATGTAAGGGCCAGTATGGCAAGAGCATGGTAATAGCAAGACAGTAGAACAAAAGTGTCAAACACTGGGCTGCACTAACCAAATTAAAGTGCAATTGGGAAATATTTTTTAAAAGCAAATATGCAATAAAACATAGGTAACATAACATTTTAAAACTAAGTCAGCTTGTGACCCATAGCAATCTTATGTATAGATTTGTGGCCCTTTTTTGAGTTTGACATCACTGCTGGAGATGAGTAATGAACAACGAAACTGGAAAAGTAGGATTGAACCATGTTGTGAAAAGCTCTAAGGATAAACATGGATCAAAAGGCAGTTTTAATTCAACTTGCATCTTAGAGCTTTGCATTAGCAAGCACATAATTTAGTCAAAGACCAGAAATGTAAACTGTAATATCTGACAAAAAGATGATTGCATTGATAAGATGCTATTTCAATATTTTCGTGTATCTACACCACTGACATAACTAGGTCCTATGTTGGTGTAGACCAACTCTTCTGATTTCATCCTTTCCTTTCCTTGTCCCTATCTTTCTGTATACTCACCACAGAGGATCCACTCAGGGTGTTAGACATTTTCTGTCTCCTTTGCTATTTCAAGGACAACATTTGTGTTCTCTGTCACCCTTCACTATCATGACATGACCTGCTTTTCCATTCATGCAAAAAACAAACAAACCATCTTTCAGCCAAACTATTATGTAATTTGCTTTCACCAATAATTGCTTGTTAGTGAGCAAATGTGTATTTTATAAAACACATGTATCTGTATCTTTCCCTCCTCACCTCTTAGACTTCCTACCTTCCTACAAAGTTCAAGTGTCACTTTGTCTTTGGGGTCTTTCTTGATCTTTGCTGCTGCTAGTTCCTTCCCTCCCCTCCCCCAATTTATTAATCAATAACCTAATTTATAAAGCACCTATTATGTATGTACTCAATGCTAAGTATACAAAGACAAAAGTGAACAGTCCCTTCCCTTGAGGAGTTCACATTCCACAAAGCAAATATGTATGAAACACATATAAAACATTTATAAAGTCACTTTGGGGAGAACAAGAGTGGTACCTGGGATGGGGAGGGAGCAGTGGGGAAGTTAGTTAAGACCTGCCGCAGAAGATGACATGGATGGATATGAAGATCTTGGAGTTATCTACAAAGAAGTAAAAAAAGAGGAAACGGAGGCGTTGAATGAAGTCAGTTTCTTCAAAGAATTTGGCTGGGAAAGTGAGGAGAGACGGAGGATGACAGAAGATATGGTGTGATCTAGTCAGATTTTTTTTTTTAAAGTAGAGGAGGTTTAAATGCATTTGTCAGTAACAAGTGAAAAACCAGTAGGTAGGCAATGATTAAATATTGGAAAGAATTGGGATCAGTCTGCTGGAGAAGACAAGAGAAGATAGTATTAAGGCTCATGTAGAGGCAAGGAGAAGAAGAGCATGGTTGGTGTGGAAGTCCTCAGAGTCTGCTAAGAGGTGGTTGAATCTCTACTACTAACACACATTGGGTGCATGACCCTTGGCCAGTCATTTAATTTATCAGCACTGTAGGCAAGTCTCCAGGCTTGGTACCAATCTGAATTAACACAAAGAGATCCTTTTTATCAATGAAGTTACAGGTCTTATCGAAAAGAAAATGTATTTCACAGAGAAGGAACATTATGTATCATTGTTAGGACCTGATGCAATCTATATGATGTCATCTGATAAGAGAAGGACTTGAAAAGCTTTGAAAACAAGTCTTTTCCTTTTGTTCAGAATTTCAATAGGACACCTTCCATGACAGTTGTGGATACCTTTGGTGAACATATATCTGACAACCTAAATTGTACATACTCACTAATTAGCATGCATGAGCTGTGTCTACATGCATAATTAATATGAATATTTTGACTAGAATAATATAACAGATTCATTATTATCAGAGAAATAAAAATTTTACTCATGTCTTTGAAAAGGAATGTGAGAAATAAAACAATATTATTATATTAATAGATACTGAAAAGACTTTTTCTAATACCTATTTCTATTAAGAGCTCTAGAAATCATAAACAAAATGAAGTAAAATTATTGCTTTTTGTAGATGATATAATGGTGTTCTTACAGAATTCTTGAAAGTCAACTATAATAATTTAAAATAATTGGCAACTTCCACAAAGTTGGAGATATAAAATATATCTACACATGTCATTAGCATTCCTACATATAATCAATAAAACTCAACAAGAGGAGCTAAAAAGAGAAATTTGCAGTCAAAATGACCACAAAAGGTATAAAAATATTTTGAAGTGTATCTCCCAAGATTCTGCCATGAATGTATGAATCCAACTATAAAACACACTTTGCAGAAATGCAGATATAATCTGAGAAACATTCATTGCTTACAGGTAGATGGAACCAAAATATTAAAAATCACAATTCTACCTAAATGAATTTACTCTGTGCTCTACCAATCAAACTTCAAAAAGAATATTTTATAGACCTAGAAAAATACAATTAAATTTACATAGAACAAAAGCTTAAGAATCCCATGAGTAACAATGGAGAAGGAAGGAAGGAAGGAAGGAAGGAAAGAAAGAAGGAAGGATTTATAGTCAAAAATCCTGTAGAACAGAAAAAGACATCTGATATCTTAGACTATATTAGGCAGATCATCATGGATATGAATTGGTGGTTTCAAACTATCACAGCTGCTTGAAAGGGGAAAATTTTAATCAACTGGTTGTTGTGTTTACACTCAAAGTAACCCAGCTGGTGGTTTAGATACAGATAACAGTTTATATCATTTTTCTATAATGGTCAGTAGAATTAAACTACAACATGGAGTCAGTCAGCATGAAAACAAGCAACCATTTCTGGTACTAAGAAGTATATTTTAATTTTCACAATGACTGGGTTATTAGAATTCAGCCCAGCTGATTGTTTGAGTTTCAAGCTTTGCCCAATTAAGAGTATGTGTCATATCTACACAGTTCAATGCAGATTTATTTAATCTTTTGAAAGATACTTGTTGTGTTTTTTTTTAAAAGAAATTCTTCTGAAGCAGAAAATTGATTCAGTGTAAATTTTTCATTCCATTACACACATTAAATGACATTGATTTGGGTGACAGAAAGAGTTTGAAAGTCATGGAACCACGTGGGAGAAGAAAATAGGGCTGTAAATTGCAAATTGTAAAAAAAAGAAAAAGAAAAAAGGAAAATGATTGACTTTTTATTGCCAAAAAAAAAATTTTTACTCGGATTCTTAAAAAAGAGTTTGAAAGGAAGGAGTAAGATTGCCCAGAATGGAGTTAAGTGTTAGTAGATGAGGTGGGGTGGCTATGTAGAAAATATAAAAAAAAAATTAAAGTAAATCCTCAGAGAATTGTTCATGGTCTTCTGAGAAGAAATTTAAAGCTGTCTCCTGAGCCCCAGCATTAGGGTCATCACCCTATTCTTTTGAGAAATCAAACAAATGTAACAGCAAGCACCCCAACATACACAAGGAGGCCTCCTACCAGAGGTTCTTAGATCTGCATTCATAAAAGGAAAGACAACTTTTGAGGGGTTAACAATCCCTTTCATAAAGCACAGGCTTCAGGGAAAATCAAAGTCAAACTTTCAGAGAAATCAAAAGTCAACAGACAGCACTTCCAAACTGCCTGACCACTAACATACACACATCTTTACCAGAGAGGGAAGCACCAACATTTGTGTTTTCAAAAAGCTGGGGGAGGGAAAGAACTGCCTCCCCTCCACTTAGTGGCTTCCCAGAATCTCATCCGGCACACAGACCCTCTTCCAAAAACTAAGCCCCCAAAGTAAAATCTCACCCTCAGAACATTTATACACTTTTTAGAACTGGCATAACCCTTGACCCAGGGCCTCAATAGAAAACCCACTCCCACAAAACAACCCCAGAAAGCTTCCCACCATGGGCAGGCCCATCGATGGGTGGGGAAGATCCTCCCCAATGACATTATTCAATCAGAGGCACTTTAAGTAAAACAAAAACAGCCAAAGATCCTAATTTGGTGGCCATTACAACAAACAAAAAGAAGAAATCTAAAAATTGGGGTAGTAATATACTAGAAAACGTTATCAAGGCAATTTGGGGAATCTCTGGGACAAGACATTTAACATTTCCCTTTCCCTTTTCTTCTTTCTTCTCTTCCTTTCCTTTCCTCTTCTCTTTCTTCCAGGATAAATGCACAGTCATTTTTCTGTGAGAGTTGCAGAGCAGTAATCTTGTTATTGGTTTGAAGTCCAACTCATTGTGACCCCATTTGGGATTCTCTTGGCAAGGATGCTAGAGTGCTTTGCCATTTCCTTCTTAAACTAACTTTACAGATAAGAAAACTGAGGCAAACAGGGTTAAGTGACTTATCCAGGATCACACGGTGTCTGAGGATAGATTTGAACATAGGAAGATGTCTCTAACTCCAGGCCCAGGACTCTATCCACTGTGACACCTCCCTGCCCTTAACAACCACAGCAGCAGCAGCAGCCCCTCAACAACTCTTGCTGCCTTTATTTGCACTACAAAAATCGCCTCTTAACTATAGGTTGAGAGTCTTATAAGCAAACATTCAAGTCAGATGCAGCAATGCTAATGAGATTATTTTGAAGGAAGGCTTTTTCCCTTTCCCTCAGATGCCAGAAATCTTTGGTAACAGATATTTTCCTCGAACAAAAAGTAGTGAAATAAATAATTGATTCAGATAAGGGTAGATGCATTCAAAAACATTACTTTTTTTCTCCACATTGCCTGTATTTTACAACAGACTAATGACAAATTGGAATAGAGAAATGTTGGAAAAACTTAGTTTTTAGCTTCCTAGTTCTGATATCTTAACATGTTTTGAATTTAATTTGAGACCACTTAAATTCAAAATAAGATCCTTTTTTGTGAAAATCCAAAAAAAAAAGTTAACTTTTTTTGTGTGGAAATGCAACAAGATAGCAAACTCCTCTTAACTGAGTTTGGACTGGATGGACATTCATTTCTCTGTGATCTAGCAACTAATTGCTCATGGTCCAGTGCAAACTGTCAGATCATGTTGTCACAGGTTGGTATAACCATGAATACAAAATCATGCACCACAGGAAAAGAACATATGTCTTTCCTTTCAGCTGCTCCCAATGGATCAGCCCAAAGAGTCATGATCACTGCCAGGAGAGAATGCATACCATCATTAAACTCTGTAGCCAGTATAAATTATAAATGCAAGAAAAGTGAATTGAAGTTGACATAATAAACATTTATTAAATATTTCATAGGTGCAAGATGCTGTGCTGGGCATACAAAGATGAACTAATACACAAACTATTAAAAAGTTTACAGTGAGAGGTAACACTGTGCAGAGCTAAAACACTTGATTCAGGCCCAGGAAGAGCTGGGCTCAAATCTCATCTCTAACACTCAATTGCTGTGTGATCCTGGGTAATTTATTCAACTTCTCTGAGCTTCCTTATTCATGAAATAGGGATAACACAGTGCTGTGAGGAGGTTCAAATGAGGGAATGGATGTAAAGTGCTTTGCAAAATTTAAAGTGCTATTATAAATATTATTACATCCAAATGGTACCTACAACATGAACACAAATAAGTTTAAGGCTCAGTGAGAAATCAAAGGGAGAGGTTCAGAAAATGAGTTGGGAGGCATTTGAAAAGGAAGAGATCACTTTCATCTGGGGGCATCAGGACAGATTTCAAACAAAAATCCGCTTCAGTCTCTTCATTTCCTGCCTATTTTTCTGTGAAGCTTCCTTGTCATTGTAGCTCTGCTTTCTTTTCCTCTACTTATCTTTTTCAAAAAGGATATGACTTACTCTTGCTCTATTTTGCTGACATGTTATTGCAAAAAGAATTTTTAAATTATGAAATACTTGCTCAATATTGGCAAGAGTTATAACATACCGATATATATAACATACAATTCATACCGATCATTCTTAATTTCAGTTTTCAATGCAATTCTTAATTCATTTTAATCAACATTCAATCAACAATCAAAGACCATTCCAGGTTGTATCAAAGGAGTTTGATAACTTCCTATATGAAACCAGCATAATTACCCCAGAATTTTTTAAAAAAATAAATAAGTATTCCCATAACACTATTTAATAAACAGTCAAAAGTCACATATCAGTGGCAGCAATAATCATATCTTCAGCATTAGAAATCATTCCAATCTATGACTAGAGGCTTCTATGAGCAATTAGGTTTGGACACTTAAAATCCAAATAACTGAAGTGGAAGCAACTTTGGATAGTATTTGGTCCTGCTGAGGCCCCCAAAGTAGTGATTTTATAAGTGTCAGAAAACTGGATAGTGACAAAACATAGGTTTCTTGGCTTCCAAACCAATACTCTTACAAAATAATTTAAATGCAATTCTATATTCTTCATTGACTCTACAGAATATTCTATGTTTTTGCTAAATGTCTAAATAAGTCACAAAGGCTTGATCTCCTTTTCCCTATAAATATGGATATTCCTTGAAACAACTATAAATCTGTTACAATAACTGATGAGAGCTTGGTCTAATGTATGGAGGGCCAACATTACTTAGAGTCAAAAGGGACTATGTTCAAGTCCCAACTCTAACACATTTTAGCTGTGTGAGTGATCACATAAGTGTCACAACCTCTCAGAGGCTTGTAACAGAAATTCTATAAGGCTATAAGTTACCAACCAATTGTGATCTGACATCTCACACCAGAAAACAATGATACGTTGACACTATAGGATTCCCCAGACTAATGAAATGTTTAGGTCTGAACCATATAATAACAATTACCATTCTACTGAGTACAATTACCAAACATCTAAGCACCCAATGTTTCTATTTCTTAGCCAAGAAAAGAAGCTACAGGCGTTCCTCTCTGAACTATGGACCTGTTCCCCCCTAAAAAAGTATATAAAGCAGATTTTTATAAATCAAATCTTGTTTTCCCTTTGACTATAAAATAACTTCAAAGATGCTTTCATCTGTACCCCTAATGGGTCCTCAATGGCTTCAAAGAGTTTAACTTCAGCTTGCTTTCTTTCTCAATCTGTGTCAAGTAGTTAATGGTCCTAAAGGGATAATGCTTCAAGAGAATTACTAGTTAATGTAATCCTAAAATGATTTCTATTGGTACTGGGTATTTCATGCCCTGATTAAACTGGGGCATCCTGATATTACTATGTGATAATTGTGGATAAAATCCACTAGGTGGCATTATAAACAGTGGGCTATTGATGTTCTTTGGAAACTGGAATTTATTGTACAAATCATAGCGTTTGTATGATCTTTGTCAAAATGAGAGAACTCAGAAGTCATGAAGTAAAAATGTAGGAGGGATCTCCCCCAATAGAGATTGGGGAAGAGGTTCTACAGAGGTAGACTATCACATGTCATTTGATTTTTTTCAACATTTTGTTCAATTTTGCTGATTGTTCTTTTAAAAAATGTTATAAAAGATGGCCCTTTAAAAGGACAAGGGAAACAGGGAAATTTAGGTAATATAGTCAGTCCACAAATATTTATTAAGTGCCTACTATGTGCCAGGTACCATACTAAGCTCTGAGAATACAAATGACAGTCATTGTTCTTGAGGACTCATAGTCTGATGGGAGAGACAATCGGGAACAACTATGTTCAAACCATCTATCTATGATAATTTATTTTTACAAACAAGAAGAAAGTATAGGGAGGAAAACATTCACGAAATAGAAAGCGCAATGTTTAGCAAACTTTAGAAACAAATTACTATGAACCCTTCATGCTGTTCAATGGGAAAATTGACATAAACCAAACTGTTCTCATTTG
The DNA here is from genome assembly GCA_028658325.1 of Potorous gilbertii. NCBI lineage: Eukaryota > Metazoa > Chordata > Mammalia > Diprotodontia > Potoroidae > Potorous > Potorous gilbertii. Next base: position 202,577,052 of record CM053771.1, on the reverse strand, counting down.
AAGAGGCAAAAAGAGCCTTCCCAGGAGGGCCAGGCTTTCCGTTGCATACATTGCGGAATTTGTGCACCCATGAATGCATGGCTGAAAAGCAAGAAGGGCAGAGTACTGGAGAAATTGTTCCCTGGAGACCTGTATAACAAAGACCTCTGCAGGCCTCAAGGCTTCGGAATCTGATTATTTCAGTGAGCTAAGCAGAACAGCTGATCCTCAGTACTTACCAAGGGACCTTCCAAATGAAGCCTTCTGAAGCTGGCGAACACTGGAAAGGCAGAGTCTCATTGGAAGTGAGAAAGCAGAAAAAGAAACACATCCAAAACAAATGACTAGAACTTTCCTATAATTTATTAGAACCTGCATCCTGTGCCATACATCTTGGAGTGGCACTGTGTCTATTAAAATATAGACCACTGACAGCGTCATGTTGGGAGGGTTAGGACTTGGGACAAAAATTCTCAATTACTTCAACCTTTTTTTAGCCTCAGTTTCCTCTGAATTCCAGTGAATGAAGAGATGAGGTATTCTTAATCTATGCTTTTTGTTTCATTGACCCTTTGTCACTGTGATGAAGTTTATGAACTCCTCAGAATAATGTTTTTAAATTCATAGGATAAAATATGCAGGATTAAAAAAGGAAACCAATTATATTGAAATCATCATTTTTTTCAAATAACAACAAAAATGGATACCAGGTTTAAGAGAAGGGTAAGGGAATAAGTGTTTATTTATTCAGTACATGTTATGAGCCAGGCCTATGCTAAGTGCTTTACAAATATTACTCATCTGAATCAAGGTTAGGAACCCTAGGACTAACCGATTTCTGGTCTCTTCCAGCCCTGTTATGTCTGATCCTGTGATTCTTTTTTTTTTTAAATGAAAGATTCATTCCAAAAGCACTCTGAGAAATTGTTGGAGAAAATGACCAGTTTCAGAAGAGCTTTTGGCGTGGAGGAACAGGGGGATTTTTTAAGGTGCATAGAAAGTTAATAATAAAATTAAATTGAAAAGAAATAGAGGAAGGGGGAACAAACAATTGGAGTAGCTCTAGAGAAATATCTTAAATAATTAAGTACTTAAAACAATTGACAGTTTACCACTGTGATTAACCAGTTATTATGGGGTGATCAAAATAAATTTAATATTGTATATGTCAATTACTGAGTGATATGGTATAATAAGGAGTTGCGGTGGAGAAAGAAGAATGGTAAAAAGAATTTAAAGGAGCACATAACCAAAAACAAAAGGTAATATGGAAGAGTGAATACACAGCTGCCCTTTGAACCAGAAAAACCTGAGTTCAAGGCCCATGTCTGACACATATTTCCTGGCATTGACCCTGGACAAGTCATTTAATTTCAGAGAATTCTAAGTCACCCCCTTTGACTACAGGTTGTGGAGTTGCCAATGTGAATTGGAAAAGGAAGTTTCTTCACTGGAGAGCACCCTATATCAATGAAATCATAGGACTCATCCCCAGTTCTCTATAATAAAAAAGGACATTTTGGATGAGAAAACTTAAGAAAGATGAGAAAGGAAAGTGGAAGAGAGACAAGAAAGGGAGGGTTAGTTGCTGCAACCTTGTTAGGTGCAAGTTATAATGCACCTAGTCAAAATGTAGTGATTCTCAAAGCATCATAATATAATTAGCAATTTTGCATAGCGTTGTATTGAGTTCAGTCAAAGAAAAAAAATGAAATTTTAAAAGTTGTATTTTCTTCAAGATTTAGCCAAAAGTAGAAAAGACAAATCAAATATGGCTGTTAAAATTTAGAATATAAATGGATAGCATTCCTCTAATGTAAAAGTAATGTCAAGTAAAAGAGTGTGTGTTCATCCAGAAGACCATACCATCAGAGCAATGATGACATGACTTGCACTTGACTTTGTTCTGAGTGAGAGAGGGCTGTGCAGGTCACCAGCCTCACTTCTCCTCCAAAGTCATCAGAATCCAGTGACCAGATATTCATCAGGATGACTGGAGATGATCCAGGATGAGGCAATTGGGGTTAAGTGACTTGCCCAAGGTCACACAGCTAGTGAGTGTCAAGTGTCTGAGGTGAGATTTGAACTCAGGTCCTCCTGACTCCTGCACTGATGCTCTATCCACTGTACCACCATCAGCTGCCCCAAAGTAAAAGAGTAGGTTAAAAACAAGAACCAAATCCAACAATATGTTCTCTGCTAAAAGACATATCTAATTTCAAAAGATTTATAAGAAATTTCAGTTAAAAATGTGGACTAAAATTTATCATACTAGCTCAAGAAAATCTGGGGTTGCATTAATAGTATCTGAATTCAAAACATAAAAAGTTAAAAGTGAAACAAGAAAGTTATATTACGCTCAAAGTCCACAGGTAGCAAAGGTGCAGCACTAGGCCTGGAATCAGGAAGACCTGAGTTCAAATTAAGCCTCAGACGCTATCTGTGTGACCCTGGGCAAGTCACCTTACTCTGTTTGCCCCAGTTTCCTCATCTGTAAAATGAGCTGGAGAAAGATATCGTGAACCAATACAGTATCTTTGCTAATAAAACCCCAAATGGGGTCATGAAGAATTGTACATGATTGAAAAATGACGAAACAACAAAGTTTATGCGCATAAAATGATCATGTTGATTCTAAATGTTTATGTACAAGATCACTTAAGATCTAAATTTACTTATTTATCTTTTTGGGAGAGGCAATCAAGGTTAAATGACTTGCCCAGGATCACACAGCTAGTGTCTGAGGCAGATTTGAACTCGGATTTCCTTTATTCCAGGGCCAGTGTTCTATCCACTACACTACCTAGCTGCCCCAGGAGCTAAATTTATAAAGAAAAAGCTAATAATTTATAAGAGGAAAATAATAGTAGGAGATTGCAACAGCTGGTTGCCTGAATATGAATAAATCAAGCATAATATGAAATAAGAAATTACAGACTAGAACAAAATGTTGAAAGATGACTTTGAAGGACATATAGAGATAGGTTGATAGAAAAGCAGTAAATGTACTTGTTAAAAAATATATGTGGAATGTTTACAAATACTGATCACAGGTAAGACAAAGTAGGCTTTAAAAAGTAGAAAGCTAAACACGAACATTTATGGATCACAAATTAAGAAGTAAACAATAGAAATAAGACTAAATACTCAAGTCTACATGTATGTGTGAAAATGATTCATTGTCCAGTGCCTGGGTAAAAGGACAAATTATAGACATAATACAACAGTATTTGGGGGGGAAAATACCTAGAACAAATTTCATTATTGGGGATATAGCCAAAGCAGAGGCAAATATATGGCCTTTAATATCAATATTTAGAGTTCATTTTATCCCCTTGAGACAGAAATTTAAGTTGGCATTTAAAGAAATTAAGAAAATAAAAAGTAATATATTCAAAAAAGCAAAATATTAAACAAGAGTAAAAATGAATAAAATGGAAGATAAAAGAATTGAATTGATAAATTCCAAGGTAGTATTTTAAAACTAATAAGAAAACAATTAGCAACTTGATCAAAGGATCATAGATTTAGAATGGGAAAAAACAGACTTTGCTCCTTATTTTACAGAAGAGGAAATTAAGGCCAAGAGAAAAAAATGACTTTTTGCCCCGTCTCAGGCAGTTTTTCTGGCTTCTGCCATGTTGCCCCTCACATCAAATAAACTATTTCAAAATATATGAAAATTACATTCCATCTATACTCAAAGACGGCCTTGATTCACAGATCTCCATGTTTCATGTCTCACTTGACAGAGATTATTAGAATTGGAACAAAAGAAGGAGAGACAAGGGGAATATTTTGCTCTTTCAATCATATCCAACTCTTCATGACCTTATTTAGGGTTTTCTTGGCAAAGATACTAGAGAATCCAGTTTACCATTTCCTTCTCCAACTCATTTTACAGATGAAGATGCGGAAGTAAGCAGGATTAAGTGACTTGCTCGGGATTGCACAAATAGTAAGTGTCTGAGGCTTGATTTGAACTCAGGTTTTCCTGATTACAGGCTTGGCCCTCTATCAAGTGCTCCACATGTCCCAAAGCATTTATATAGCACCTGCTATGTGCTGGATGCTGTGCTTTACAAATATTATTTCTTTTGACCCCCCACAACAATCCTAGTATGAAAATTCTATTGTTTTTATTTTCCTCATTTTATAGTTGAGGAAACTGAGACAAATAAAAGGTAAGTGACTTGCACAGTGTCAAACAGCCAAGATAAAATCCAGTGTAAGACTGGATTTGAACTCAAATCTTCCTAACTCCAGTTCTACTCACTATGCCACCTAACTTTCTGTGATCAGTTACATATGTGATTGCATCCACTAAGGAGTCTTGTATGATACTACAGTATTCATGGAAAACACCTTTTTGCAGGGGAATCTTCAAGGCTGTGTTGCACTCTACTAAGTCAGATAATTTTTTTCTTGGGGGGAAGAGCCAAGATGGCAGAGTAAAAGCAGAGATTTCCTAAAACTTTGCCCCCAAACCCAGGCAAATACCTATAAAAATGACTCTAAACAATTTCTGGTCTGGATCTGGGAGTCAAGTTGGCAGAGTGATTGTTAATTGCTATTTCCCTCCCCTTGTAGACCTTTACAAGCCCAGAGAATATCTCCCTGGGAAAAACCCTGGAACAGTGGAAGCAGCAGAAAGGGTAAACAGTCTCTTAGCCCATGAGGCTAGGAAAATAGCTAAGGAAGGTCCCTCTTATTGTGGCTAAAGGGGACCAGTGCAGGACCAGAGCTGTCTTAGATTGCCCCATCTCTGCAAACTGGGAGAAGATCTGAGCCCCAGGGGGTGAAGCTCACAATCGCCAACACCAGGACCACAGGTGTGCCTCAGCACCCCAGGGAAATCAGGAATACACTAGTACAGACGGGATCACCAGCTGCTGAGCTTGCCTATGCTCTATCTCAGCAGAGGAGACCTCCTGGCTAGACCACCCCACCCCCACACTTAATGAGCTAGCTCCAGGGTAACTGAGGGGAAATCCAAAAAGACCTCACCTAGCCTCTGCTTTCCAACACCAGCCAGCTCAGTACCAGGTAAGCTGCAGTATTTTAGCTTCTAGCTGAAAGAACCACAGACCACAACACACAAGATTTTAAGTTTTAAGAACTATAGGACAGAGCCCCTTGTGCCCCAAATGCAGATCTACTTTAAAAGATAGGAAAAGGGTGATTATCATGAGTAAGAAGCAAAGTAGAAAAGAAAAGACCATAGAATCTTTCTATGGAGACAAGGACAAAAACACAAATACCAAAGAAGTCAGCATTGAGATTGTACTCCCATCTGAAACTTCAGAAGGGAATATGAACTGGTCTGAAGTAAAAAGAGTCTTCTTGGAAGAGCTCAGGAAGGATTTTAAAAAACAAATCAGAGAAATGAAGAAGAACTAACCAATTACTTTTTTAAAAAGCAAAAAGGAAATCACAGAAGAATTTAAAAGGATAATTGGATAAATGGAAAAGGAAGTACAAAACCTAACTGAAGAAAATAACTCCTTAAAAGGAACAATTAGACAAATGGAAAAGGACATGCAAAAGTTAATTGAAGAAAACAATTTAATAAAAATTAGAATCAGGCAAGTAGAAACTATTGAATCTATGAGACATCAAGAATCAGTCAAACAGAATCTAAAGAATGAAAAGATAGAAGAAATGTAAAATATTTAATTGGAAAAATAACTGACCTGGAAAATAGATTCAGGAGAGAAAAATCTAAGGATTATTGGTCTACCAGAAAGCCACAATGAAAAAAAGAACCTGGACAATATCATCCAAGAAAAAATCATCAAAGAAAATTGCCTGGAAGTCCTAGATCCAGAGGGTAAAATTGTCATTAAAAAATCCACTGTTCACCTCCTGAAAGGAATTCCAAACTAAAAACACCAAGGAATATTGTTGCCAAATTCCAGAACTATCAAGTGAGGGAGAAAATACTGCAAGCAGCCAGAAAGAAACAATTCAAATATTGAGGAGCTACAGTCAGGATCACACAGGACCTTGGAGCTTCTACATTAAAAGATTGAAGGAATCAGAATACGATATTCTGTAAGGCAAAGGACCTGAGACTATAACCAAAGATTAATTACCCAGCAAAGTTGAGCATAATATTTCAGGCAAGGAGATGAACATTCAGTGAAATAAGGAATTTCCAGACCTTCCTGATGAAAAGGCCAGAACTCAATAGAAAATTCTATCTTCAAATGCAGGTCTCAAGAAAGGCATAAAAAGGTAAACGGGGGGGAAAAAAACTTGTTAGTCAATATGGGCAAACTGTTTACATCCCTATAAGGGAAGATGATACTTGTTAATCTTGAGAATTGTATTTTTAATTATGATATATAAAAAGGATATACATAGATAGAGGGAGTGGGTGATAACAAATGTGATTTAAGGGTGCAAAGGTAATATAATGGGAGATGTGAAAAGGAGGAGGCAGAAAAAATAAATTACATCACAGGAAGAGGCACAAAAATATATTACAGTAGAGGGAAAGAGAGGAGGGAGATAAACATTGAGAAGTACTCTCATCTGATTGGATTCAAGGAGGGAACAACAAACTCAGTTAAGCATAGAAATGCAACTAACTATCTAGGTAGTAGGAGGGGAAGGGGGAAAGAAAAAGGAGGGTAGGTTAAAAGGAAGAGAAGAAGTAGTAAGGGAAAAGGGGATTAAAAGGGAGGGGGAATGGAAGAAGGGAGGGAAGACTGAGGGAGGTGATGGTCAAAAATTAAAACTCGGTTGAGGAGGGGAAGGGAGAAGGGAGAACTAAAAGCATAAACAAGGGGAAAGGGGATGGAGGGAAAGACCCAGATAGTAATCATAACTGTGAATGTGAATGGGATGAACTCTCCCATAAAGTGGAGATGGATAGGAGAATGGATTAAAAACTATAATCCAACAATATGTTGTTTACAAGAAACACATTTGAAAGGGGGCTTACACACAGGGTAAAAGTAAAAGGTTGGAGCAGCCTATTTCATGCTTCAACTGATGTAAAAAATGCAGGGGTAGCAATCCTAATCTCAGTCAAGGCAAAAACAGAAATATATCTGATAAAAGAGATAAGGAAGGAAACTATATCCTGCTAAAAGGTACCATAGACAGTGAAGCAATTTCATTACTAAATATATATGCTCCAAGTGGTATAGTATCCAAATTCTTAGAGGAGAAGTTAAGGGAGTTTCAGGAAGAAATAGACAGCAAAACTATACTAGTGGGGGACCTCAACCTCCCTCTCTCTGAATTTGATAAATCTAACTTCAAAATAAACAAGAAAGAAGTTAAGGAGATGAATAAAACTCTGGATAAGGTAAATATGATAGATCTCTGGAGAAAATTGAATGGGGAAAGAAAGGAATATTCCTTTTTCTCAGCAGTACATGTTATATATTCAAAAATTGATCATAAAAATCTCACAATCCAGTGCAGAAAGGCAGAGATAGTCAATGCATCCTTCTCAGATCATAATGCAATAAAAATCATATGTAATCAAAGGCCATGGAAATACAAACCAAAAACTAATTGGAAACTAAACAATCTAATCCTAAAGAATGAGTGGGTTAAGCGACAAATTATAGAAACAATTAACAACTTCATTCAAGAGAATGACAACAATGAGACAACCTACCAATCTTATGAGAAACTGCAAAAACAATTTTTAGGGGAAATTTTATATCTTTGAATGCCTACATGAATAAAATAGAGAAAGAGGAGATCAATGAATTGAGCATGCAGCTGAAAAAGCTAGAAAAATAACAAATTGAAAATCCTCAAGTAAATACCAAATTAGAAATACTGAAAACCAAAGAAGATATTAATAAAATTGAAATTAAGAAAACTGTTGAACTAATAAATAAAACTAAGAGTTGGTTTTATTAAAAAACCAATAAAATTGATAAACCTTTGGTCAATTTGATTAAAAAAAAGAAAGAAGAAAACCAAATTACCAATATTAAAAATGAAAAGGGCAAACTAACCTCCAATGAGGAGGAAATTAAAACTATAATTAGAAATTACTTTGCCCAACTGTATGTCCATAAATTCAACAATCTAAATGAGATGGATGATTATTTTAAAAAATAAATTGCCCAGATTAACAGAAAAGGAGGTTGAATACTTAAATAATCACATCTCAGAAAAGGAAATTGAGCAAGCCATCAATGAACTCCCTAGGAAAAATTCTCCAGGGCCAGATGACTTTACAAATGAATTCTATCAAACATTTAAGGAGCAGTTAATTCCAATACTATATAGACTTTTGGGGAAAATTGCCGAAGAAGGAGTCCTACAAATTCTTTTTATGATACAAATATGATTCTGATATCTAAACTAGGAAGAACTAAAACAGAGAAACAAAATTATAGGCCAATTTCTCTAATGAATATAGATGCAAAAATTTTAAATAAGATATCAGCCAAAAGAATACGGCAACTTATCATGAGAATAATACGTTGTGACCAGGTAGGATTTACACCAGGAATGCAAAGCTGGTTCAATATCAGAAAAACTATTAGCATTATTGATCATATCAACAACATGAACAGAAACCACATGATTTTCTCAATAGAGGCAGAAAAAGCTTTTGACAAAATACAACACCCATTCGTATTGAAAACACTGGAAAGCATAGGAATAAATGGAACTTTTGAAAAAATAATAAGCAGTATCTACCTAAAACCATCAGCAAGCATTATATCCAATGGGGAAAAGCTAGATGCATTTCCAATAAGATCAGAGGTTAAACAAGGATGTCCATTGTCACCACTGTTATTCAATATAGTATTAGAAATGCTAGCTATAATAATTAGAAAAGAAAAAAGAAATTGGAGTCAAAGAAGAAACTAAGCTATCACTCTTTGCAGATGATACAATAATATACTTAGAAAATCCCAGAGAATCAAGTAAAACACTACTTGAAATAATAAACAATCTTGGCAAAGTTGCAGGTTACAAAATAAATCTACATAAATCATCTGCATTTCTATATAATACTAACAAAGCCCAATAGAAGAGATAGAAAGAGAAATCCCATTTAAAGTTATGGTAGATACTATAAAATATCTGGGAGTCTACCTGCCAATACAAACCCAGGGACTATATGCACACAATTACAAAACACTTTTCGCACAAATAAGTCAGATCTAAGTAGGTGGTAAAACATCAGTTGCTCATGGGTAGGCTGAGCTAATATAATAAAAATGAAAATTTTATCTAAATTAATTTACTTATTCAGTGCCATACCAATCAAACTACCAGATAATTGTTTTTTAGAATTAGAAAAAAACAATATCAAAATTCATCTGGAAGAACAAAAGTTTCAGAATATCAAGGGAACTAAGAAAAAGAAATGCTAGGGAAGGTGGCCTAGCCCTACCAGATCTCAAATTGTATCATATAGCAGCAATCATCAAAAACACTTGATACTAGTTAAGAAACAGAGGAGTAGACCATTAACAGTAGTTAATGAATATAGCAATCTACTGTTTGATAAACCCAAGAACCCCAGTTTCTGGGATAAGAATTCACTGTTTGACAAAAATTGCTGGGAAAACTGGATAACAGTGTGGCAGAAACTGGGCATAGATCAATGCCTGACATTGTACACAAGAATAAAGTCCAAATGGGTACATGATCTAGGTATAAAGATTGATACTATAAACAAATTAGGGGAGCCAGTAATAGTATATTTGTCAGATTTATGGAGAATAGAGAAATTTATGACCTAACAAGAGATGGAGAACATTATGAAGTGCAAAATGGATAATTTTGATTACATTAAATTGAAAATTTTTGCAAAAACAAACCAATGCAACCAAGATTAAGAGGGAAACAGAAAACTGGGAAAGAATTTTTACAACTAGTGGCTATGATAAAGATCTCATTTCTAAAATATATAGAGAACTGAGTCAAATGTGCAAGAATACAACTTTATCTCCAACTGATAAATGGTCAAAGGATATGGACAGGGAATTTTCAGAGGAAGAAATTAAAGCTATTTATAATCATATGAAAAAATTTTCTAATTACTATTGATTAGAGAGATGAAAATCAAAACAACTCTGAGGTACCACATCACACCTATCAGATTGGCTAACATGACAAAACAGGAAGATGATAAATGCTGGAGAAGATGTGGGAGAGTTGGAATACTAATTCATTGTTGGTGGAGCTGTGAGCTGAGCCAACCATTCTGGAGAGCAATTTGGAGCTATGCCCAAAGGGCTACAAAAATGTGCACACCTTTGACCCAGCAATATCACTTCTGGGACTCTATCACAGAGAGATCATAAAAATGGGAAAGAGTCCCATATGTACAAAAATATTTATAGCAGCTCTCTTTGTGGTGACCAAAAACTGGAAATCAAGGGGATGCCCATCAATTGGGGAATAGTTGAACAAGTTGTGGTATATGAATGTAATGGAATACTATTGTGCTATGAGAAATGATGAACAGGAAGACTTCAGAGAAGCTTGGAAAGACTTAGGTGAACTGATGTTGAGTGAAAGGAGCAGAGCCAGGAGATCTTTGTACACAGCAACAACCACAGCATGTGAGAAATTTTTCTGGTAGACTTAATACTTCATTAAAATGCATGGACTTAAAAAATTTCCAATGGACTCCTGAGGCAAAACACTTTCCATATCAAGATAAAAAACAATTGGATCGCAAATAGAAACAAACCATTTTCTTTTGTATTATGTTTTGTTTTGTTTTATGGTCTCTCCCATTCATTTTAATTCTTCTATGCAAAATGCATTTAATAAGAACGTACGTGTAGAACTTGTATAAGATTGTACGCTATCTCAAGGAGGGAAAGGAGAGGGAGGGGATAATCATGGGGAGGGAATGCAAAAAAATCTAAGATATATGGAAGTGACTGTCAAACACTGAAAACAAATAAAATAATTCAAATTAAATATACAAAAACAAACAAACAAAAAACAAATTCTGGAGTTTTAGAACCCACAGAATGACAGAGTAAAGCAAATCTCCAGTTGAAGACAGCCTAGAAATGATGGGAAGTGTCTATCATGCTGGGATGGGAGCAGAGCACAGTCCAGCAAGCCTCACTGGGCAGATGAGACTTGAGCAGGCCTCAGGGGGATTGAATCTCTGGCACCTGTGGTGGCTTCCAGACTTCATGACTCAAAAACTCTGAGGGCACATTGGAAGGTCAGTGGAAAAAAATCTGTCAGATGTATGTGAGAGAGTAGGCCCTAGCCCCAGGGCAGTGGAGGGAGTGGAGGAGTCTATAGCAACAGAAATAGGAGTAGCATAAGCTGTTGTTTGTGGAGCTCTAGGCCCACAGATTATGGTAGGATTGAGCAGCTGACAGTACATCACTCCACTCCCACTGGAAACAGAGAACTGCCTTGACAAAGAGCTCAAAAGTCAAGCAATTGACTGGGGAAATGAGCAAAAAGAGGAAAAAAAGTCAGATTATAGAATCCTACTTTGGTGACAAAGAAGATCAAAACATATAACCAAAAGGAGATAACAAAGTCAAAACTACATCCAAAGCCTATAAGAAAAAATTCTCAGAATTTGTTCTCAGAACATAGAAGAGCTCAAAAAGAATTTTGAAAATCAAGTAAGAAAAGTAGAGAAAAAATTGGAAAGAGAAATGAGAGTGATGCAAGAAAATCATGAAAAACAAGTCAACTTCTTGCTAAAAGGGACCCAAAAAAGTGCTGAAGAAATAAAACCTTAAAAAATAGACTTACCCAAAAGGCAAAAGAGATGAAAAAGACAATGAGGAGAAGAATGCCTTAAAAAAACAGAATGGACCAAACGGAAAAAGAGGTCCAAAAGCTCACTGAAGAAAATAATTCCTTAAAAATTAAAATAGAACAAATGGAAGCTAATGACTTTATAAAAAATCAAGAAATTATAAGACAAACCCAAAAGAATGAAAAAATAGCAAACAATGTGAAATATCTCACTGGAGAAACAATTAACCTGAAAAATAGATCCAGGAGAGACAATTTAAAAATTATTGAACTACCTGAAAACCAAGATAAAAAAAAAGAACCTAGACATCATCTTTCAAGAAATTATCAAAGAAAGCTGCCTTGACATTCTAGAACCAGAGGATAAAATAGAAATGGAAAGAATCTACTGATCCCTGCTGAAACAGATCCCAAAAGGAAAACTCCTAGGAATATTACAGCCAAAATCCAGAGCTCCCAGGTCAAGAAGAACATATTGCAGGCAGCCAGAAAGAAACAATTCTAGTATTGTGGAAACACAATCAGGATATACAAGATCTAGCAACTTCTACATTAAGGAATTGGAGGGCTTTGAATATAATATATCAGAGGTCAAAGGAGCTAGGATTAAAATCAAGAATCATCTACTCATCAAAATTGAGTATAATATTTCAGTGTAGGGGAGGGATATAGTACTTCAAATGAAATAGAGGACTTTCAAGCATTCTTGTTGAAAAGACCAGAGCTGAACAGAAAATTTGACTTTCAAATACAAGAAACAAGAGAAATATGAAAAGGTAAACAGGAAAGAGAAAACACAAGGGACTTACTAAAGTTGAATTCTTTGCATTCCTACCTGTAAATATAGTATTTGTAATTCTTAGATTTTTCTCAGTAGAGTAGTTGGAGGGATTATATATAGACAGACAGAGGGCACAAGGTGAGTTGAATATGAAGGGATGATATCTAAAAAAATAAAATTAAGGAGTGAGAAAAGAATATATTGGGAGAAGGAGAAAGGGAGAAATACAGTGGGATAAACTGTCTGTCACATAAAAAAAGGCAAGAAAAAGCTTTTTCAATGAAGAGGAAGAGGGAGAATCAGAGGGAAAGAATGAATCTCACTCTCATTGGATTTGGCTTAAGGAGAGAATACCATACACACTCAATTTGTTATGAAAATCTATCTTACACTACAGTAAAGTAGGGGAAATGGGATAAGAGGAGGGGTGGGGGGTGATAAAAGAGAGGGCAAACAGGAGGAAGGGGCAATTAGAAGTAAACACTTTTGAGGAGTAACAGGATCAAAAGAGAGAATAGAATAAATGGGGACAGGATAGGATGGAGGGAAAATATAATTAGTCTTTCACAACATGACTGTTATGGAAGTGTTTTGCATGACTAGACATGTATATTGAATTGCTGACCTCAGTGGGGGTGGGTGGGGAAGCAGGAAGGAAGAGAAGTGGGAACTCAAAGTTTTAAAAACAAATGTTAAAAATTGTTTTTACATGCAACTGAAAAATAAGACATATGGGCAATGGGGTATAGAAATCTTGCCCTACAAGAAAATAGAGGGGAAGAAGATAAGAGAAAGGAGGATAGATTGGGGAGAGAGGTAATCAAAATGCATGTTTTCTTGAGGTGGGCACTGGGGAGAGATAGAGAGAAAATTTGGAACTCAAAATCTTGTGGAAGTGAATGTTGAAAACTAAAAATAAACAAATTAGTTCATTTTAAAAGAGTTTTGAAATGGAAAAAATAGTTTTCTTTTTTTGCTTTGCTATCAACAAATAAGAAATATAATGAATTCTGATTCTCTATAGTTTTCAGTCATTTGTGTGATTAAAAAGGTGTTATCTAACACAGAAAGTCATTTGTAAATGCCTTTCTCATAATTTCATCAAAGATGAATGTGAAGCAAAAAAAAAAAGTAGGCATATGGGTGTGTGTTGTCTCATATTTTCTTAGTAGATTTTTCTGAGTTAATAATACCATATTGAGAGTTTTCTATTGTTTTGGAATCTTTCCCTCTTTACTCCTTTTTGAAATGAGTACATTTAAAATTGTGTATATTTCAATACAGATTTCTTTTTGTGTATGGAGTCATGTCCAGCTCGTCTTTCTGACCCCAATTTCTTAAAAATGTCATTTCCCCTTCCTCATATAGAATATCTAGTAATAAAATGCTAGAGCCCAAAAATGCTGCTTCAACTGTCATTAATGATCAAATTTGCCTCTATTTGCTGTCTTCCTTGTAGCTCAAATCAATTCAACAAGAACTTATTAAGCACCTACCATTTGCAAGGCACTGTTCTAGGTACAAGAAATTCAAAAGCAAAACAATCCTTCTCCTTTAGAAGACTGCAATTTGCTGAGGATGATTCCAGGGACAAAAATAAACATCATAAAGGTAATCTGAGGATTGAAGTAAAATTATCGACCTGAAGCATCTTCATGGAAGGATGGAAGTCGAGTTGATTCTAGGAGTAGAGATGTGAGATGGGGGGAGGGAGTGAATAGACCATGGACATATATATGGTGGTGAGAGATGACATATACAATATGGCAAAAAGTTAGAGGTCCAGTTTTTAAATTATAGTAATATGAAATAGGGCTGTAAATGGTAGTTACAGCCATTGCAGAGAACCTTGAACATTAGACTCAGAAATTTGCATTTTATCCTAAAGGTAATGGGGATCTACTGAACATTCTTGAACAGGGTAGGGGCATGGTAAAACTTGTGCCTTAGCAAGATTATTTTGACTGCTGTGTAGAGAGTGAACTGGAGATGTAAAGTATTGAAAACATGTCAATTAGCTTTAATAGCAATAAAATAATTAGTAACTTTAGAAAGGGTAGTTTAAAGAATATAATATTATCCGAAGAGTGATTGTAAGTAGTTGAAAAATGTGATGTTTGAGTGGTGCAACAGTAGAGAAAGTGAGTGTAGATGATTCTAAAATTTTGAAAGTGAAATGAAGGAAGGTTATTGGATGCTAATTTGAGGTGATGATAGAGTCAAATGAAGAGTTTTTAAGGATGGTTAGTTCAGAGAATGTTTTTTAGCAATGGAGAAAGAATCTGTTGATGGGCAAAGATTGAAAATATGAGAGGGAGGGAATGGTTGATGAGGCAAGCACCCAGAGAAAACACAAATGAATAAAATGAATGGCAAAAGTTACTCTGACAAAGTAATAACTCTCTCTTAGAGGCAGAAGGTAGCATTTACCAGCAAATCAAACCATTACCACCACTACCCTGACTACCATCTCCCTTCAGACCCTGATGGACACAATAGAGGACCCTCAACCCAAGGGGGCTTTGGGAAAAGCAAAACCTCCAAAAACTAGATCTACTTCCATCCTGGCTTTCATAAACATTACTGACTGAACAAATCATTGTGGTATCTACTTTCTTCAACTGCTGACCAATTGCCCCTAACAAGTGGATAGATACAAGAGCCCTGAGAATGGCAACTCTTTCCAGACCACCATGCTGGTTTATAGTCATTCATAGCCATTATCTGGGTAAGCAGCTCCTATGGAGAAAGAGCCAGCCATCCTCGCCAACTACCCCACAGAGGGCAGTCAAATGAACCTTGCTAAAACAGCAAGTCACATTGAGGGAGAAACAGGAGGTAGCAACCTGTGTCAGGCAAGTTAAACCACCACCACCACCTTGACCACCATTTCTCTTCAAGCTTCTGATAGGGAGAGCTCAGGATCCTGAACCCAAAAGCCCTGGGAATAATGTCATAAAATAATCCTATTAGGAAAAAGGCACTGACATCTGTTTTGTTGCTTAACTATTAGGATAATGGGACTTTTCGTCGAACCTTTGGGAAAAAGTCCATCTCTCTTGTAGTTGAAATCCTCAATATGTTGTCTCATTGACAACAGTTTCAGGAGAGACTAACTGTATTACCTTTTTGTATATTCCCAGAGCTTGGCATATAGTAAGCATTTAAAAGCTTCATTTATTCATTCATTCAATCATCAAAGAACCACTTCTTCTTCAGAGACTGGAGTAAAGTTTTACCTACAAATCCCCTTGGAATGATTTGTCTTTATTGGGTCTGATGCCAAGATTTCTGCAGACTCATTTTCTCTTCCATATTTTGTTCAACTCTTCTATGTCATGTTTTGCATATGAGGCTGTATTTTAAACTAGAATTGTCTTCTGTTGCCAAATTTCTCCAGCTGGGAAAAAAAGTGTTTGCTAAGTAGTGTGCAGGCCTCCCTGTTGAGATATCGGTTAAACTTCAAAAAGAAATTCTGGTAATTATAGTCAACATCTTTACCATCACAATTTTCAATTGTGATAGTTTATTTAAAAATTCAAATGAGAGTTATTGTAATTACATCCGATGTTTTCTAATTTTGAGTTCTCACCTCCTCTCTGCTATGCTACCACTATCATTGCATAAGGTAGAGGAAGTAACAAGAAAAATGTTATTCTGAATCTAATTTCCCCTAACAGTGAGAAACTGGTTTCTGGGGATGGAAATTATGAGTACCTTGTGAAAAAGTAAGTACTCCTGCCTAGAGGTGAGATGGAGAGGAAACCAGGTCCAATCTGACTTGCCCTTTAGATTTGGGGAAACAAATTTCAAAGGATTCAGAGGAAAGATAGTTAAGATATTATGGATTCAAATGTTACAGAGGAAGTCAGGTTAAGAAGGGTGGGAAAAGATCAAGACACAAAGTAAAACAATTCCAACAGGGAGGAAAAACATGGCATGTCTGAAGAGACTGATGTGACTTTACAGGGAACACACCAACTTAAATTTTAAAAGGAAACACACAAATGATGGAAACAAGCCTAACAGAAGTTGAATATATAAGGATAACATGGTCCTATGAAAATAGTGTGAGAAATGCTAAAGCTCCAATTTAACTGAAGTTGGCAAGGAAAGATTAAAAAAATACACACATTTAAAGGATTTTTAAAAGTTATATTGAGAGGAAAAGAAGGATTGAAGAAGAGGTAGGACTTTGGTTTGGAAGGACCGATGCTAACTAAAAACAGAGGGAAGGTTGAGAGACTTGTTGTGCTTCTGTCTTCCCAATCAAGGAGAATAACTGTTGAATTATATGGAGGTGATACCCAAGGTAAGTAAGGAGATAGAAAGAGAGCACCTAATTTCCCTTGGTTACTTTAAGGCACCTGGCACAAAGATGGGCTACGTGGGCTACTATGAAGTATGCGATGTTTGAAAGATCATGAAAGACAAGAACTGCCACAAGATTTTCTGGGCAAAAGTAAATATTGCTTCAATAAAAATGTTTTTTAAAAGGAAGATACCAGAATTTATAAAGTGTACAAGGGAGCTTCACTTTTATTTTTGGAAAATTCTAGCATGCACCTCTAAAGAGATGGTTATTGACCATATAATTATAATGGTAATTTTCAATCATAATCTGTATTATCACAATAATCCACATTCATCTGGCATTTTATGGCTTGCAAAGCACTTTACAAATACTATCTTTTTCTAACAACTCTGGAGGTAAGTATTCTTATTTTTATTCTATAGATAAAGAAACTGAGGCAAATAGGTGCAACCCATTTGCTTAAGGTTGCATTTGAACTCATGCCTTCCTGACTTACATGAAAGAAGTCATGTTTACAAAAAGGGAAAATGGCAAATGTTGGAATGACCAGATCTCTGATATAGTCCAACTATTTTAGGAAGCCATTTGGAACTCTGTCCAAAAGCTATTAAACTGGGCGTACCCTTCGCCTTAGTTATACCACTGCAAGACTTACCAAGGAATCATAGTTACAATAATAAAGCATAATTAACATTTCTATAGCACTTACTGTGTTCCAGACACTGTGCTAAGCGGTTTATAATTATCTCCTTCGATCCTCACAACAACACTGAGAGGCAGATGCTTTATTATCCCTATTTTACAGATGGGGAAACTGAGGCAAACAGAGGTTAAGTGCCTTGCTCAGGGTTACCCCAATAGTAAGCATCTGAACTTGGATTGGAACCATGTCTTCCTGACTCTAACGTGTGTGCTCTACATCACCACCTAGCTGCCCAAAAAAGATAAAAGAAATGGGGAAAGGAATTATATTGCAAAAAATATTCCTAGCAATTTTTTTTGTAGTATCAAAGAAGTGAAAGTTAAGGGGATGCTCATCAATTGCTTATGAATACTAAACAAATTACGATATGTTAAATTAATGAAATACTCTTGCACTGTGAGAAATGATGAAAGGGATAGTTTTAAAGGATCCTGGGAAGGTTTGTACAAACTGAAGCAGAGTAAAGTAAGTAAAATCAGGACAGTAATCTTTACAAGAACAGCAACAATATCTTAGGGGCTCTGATGATGAAGCATTCTACTCACCTCCAGAAAACGATGTGATGGACTCAGAGTGTAGATAAGACATATTTTTTGCACATGGCCAACATGGGGATTTGTTTTGCTTGGCAATACAGATTTTTACAAAGGTTTTGTCGGGTTTTCCCCCACCCCCACCCCCGCCCACCAAAGGGTGTATATGGATGGATATATGAGAGAGAAAAAATAGATTTTTTTCATTAAGAAAATGAATTTTTTTAAAAAACAGGTCATGTAAGACTAACTTCATTGCCATTTTAAGGCTAATATTATTATTAAACTAGTAGATGGGGGAATGCTGCAGATATAATTTACTCTGATTTAGCAACACTTTTGATATAGTGTCACATACTATTCTTATGAAGATGGAGAAGTGGAATGGATGATTATTCAATTAGACAGAATCAGACCTGGGCGGTGAAGCAGACTAAGTATTGGCTGATAGTTCAATGTCAGAGTGAGAGGAAGTCACCAGAGCTTTGTGCTTCACTATATGTTTCATATTTTTATCAATGACCATGTATAGAGGAATAGATGGCATGCTCATTACATCTGCAGATGACACAAAGATTGGAGGGTCACAAAATATTCTGGATGATACAGCTGGGATCTTTTAAAGATCTTGATTAATTACAGCGTGGCACTGGATCCAGAAAAAAAGAATTCCAATAGAGATCTTATAGGGTATAAAAGTTAGCTTCACAAGTACAAATTGGAAGGGACATGGTTAGACAGTGTTTTTTCTGAAAAAAGATCTGAGGGGTTTAGTGACTACAGGGGAATACAAGTCATCAGGGTGATGTGACAGCCAGAAAGATTTATTTATTATTGGATTGCATTAAAAGGAACACAGCTTCCAGTAATGTGGAGGTGATAGTCTCCATGTCATCAGACCTCATTCGGAGGATTATGTCATTTTGAGTACCATAGTATTTTAACAAAAGCATTGATAAGCTGGAGAATGTCCAGCAGTGGGCAACCACTCAGGATGCTAAGGAGTTTTGAATCCATATCATTTGAGAATTGGTTGACAGAACTAGGAAGTTAGTCTGAAGAAGACTAAAGAGGGACAAGATACCATGAGTGAATCAGTACACATGAAACATGTACTAATGTTTTTTTCAAAATTCTCTTCTCTTCTTTCCTTGTATTTTCACCACCTCCTTATTTTTATTCAACACCTCTCAATTGTACCTGAGGTTACTAATGCCCCCCTGGATCCTTCCAGTGCTGCCCCAAGGGTTGATATTATCCACTGGGAACCTCTGCACTGTATAACTTTTCAGAATAATGAGTTCCAACTGTTTCTTAAGCCCTATGAGAAATAGAGCTTCCCTGTGTTGGTCCTTAAACCATCTCCTTCAACTTCACTTGCTTCCCTCAGATTTAGTATTCCAGCATATGATAACTTCAGATCCACCTAAGCCACACTTTTAAGGATTTTATTAATTTCTGCTTTATTCTCTGTCAGTTGCGATTGAAAATGTATTTCAACTTACCTCCAAAAGTTCGCCAATTTCATCAATGTAAGTATTCTCTCTATTAATATAGTCTGAAACCTCATGAGTTGCTATCATTAAAGAAAATTTATATTAGGATTGTAGACTCAGAGAGATCAAGTCCATTCTCTTCATTTTACAGATGAGGAAATGAGACAAAAAAAGGCTAAGGTCATACAGTAAATGTATGAAGTGGGAATAAATCCTATTCTTCCTGACTCCAAGTCTATGACTCCTTCTTCCCAACATCCACTCAGCTAAGAATTTTGCCTCATATTTTACTAAAAAAAAAATGAGGTAATTCACTTGGAGTTCAATCTTCTCCCTTTCTCTTTATTTCAAATCAGTCAGATGAAGTCTGCCACTATCTCTTCTTTCACTCCTGTCTCACATGACAAGTATGTCTTTTCCTTGCAAGGCTAACTCCTTAACCTATACAATTGATCCTATTCAATGCTGTCTTTTCCCCACTCTCTCATTTATCTTCAGTCTATCCATGTATACCTATCCCCATATCTCTTTGGTCTTTTGTGGCTAAACTTCTTGAGAAGGCTATCTACATATGTGCCTCCACTTAGATTCTTTCCACCATCTCCTTGAATCTCTACCATGTGGCTTCTGACCTCATCATTCTACTGAAACTACTCTCTCCAAAGTTACAAATGATCTCTGAATTGCCATATCCAATGGCTTTTTCTCAATTCTTATTCTTCCTAACCTCTCTTCAGCCTTTGACAATAATATGACACTGCTTAGTAACTTTTTGTGTATAATTTCAAATTGCTTTCCAGAATGGTGTATTCATGCACACCGGTCTACCAAAAATACATCAATGTGCATGTTTTCCCACAGGGAAAAATAATAACACGGTGGCTGTGTTCTACTGGCACATCCCTCAGGATTTCATTATCCTCTCCATTTTAAGATAGGACATTCGCACATATATACCAATAGAGATAAAGGTGGTGAAAAAGGATGAATAATATTTTATTCTTTGCTTATGGATGGCCTTCCATTCATTATATTAATAATTCTTGTCTTAATCGTCTCCAGTTCCACGGTTTATTTGTTTGTTTTTCCTTAAGTTTCCTTAAGTAACCAGAATCATATATAGTAGACATATATATCTGTGCCATGGTTTCATACCACACAAGGATTATAATTTATGTGGGATGAAAACCCCATATTGATTCTACTTGCAAAACTTGAAAGCAAGCATTTCTGAGAACACAGAAAAATACCCTCACCTACTGTCTTCATTCAAAACTCCATGTAAGAATGATGAACTTTTACTCAGTTCACTCACCAGGTGATTTGCTTGGTTTGAACTAGTGATTTGCTAAGAGGTTCTCAAAACCTATCATTCAATCTATAGCCATAGAAAGCCCCACAGCACCAATCCCAATGGGACATACATTGAATAATAAGAACTGCTGTATGAACAATTTACTTTGCCTCAGGAAAGATAAACAATTCACAGGAGAAATGAAAAGCTGTTTTCTGAAAGTGTATCAGTTCTTGATGTTGTTATGAGGATAGCTATTAGGCACTGAACAAATGAATGAAGTACAGAAAAATACTCTTCTTAGACCGAATCTTTCAATTATGCCTAGAAAATGGTCACAAATGAAGAAGGGAATTAAGGTTTCTCTTCTCTGAAAAATAAAAATAATTTTTTCTGACTGCATACAAAAAAGATATTTACACTATGTCTGTTAGGTAAAAAAAAATCCATGGCATGTAATGACATTATAAACTATTATTATTATGAATTAATTGCTCCATTCATTCCTTATAAAGTATGTCCCTCTATTCAGAGATTCTCAAACTGAGTGATACTGGACCCTGGGAGACACTAGAATGATGGGGGGTGATAGTAACCTCAGGTAAAATTGAGAGACATTGAATAAAAAATAAGGGTTTGGTGGAAACATAAAGAAAGAAGAGAAGAAAATTTTGAAAAACCATTAGTATGTGTTTCATCCATTATGTAACAGAGTTACATAAGTTACATAAATTATAGTGATGACATTATTTTCCAAATAGACAAACAAAATGCAGGTATAATTGATCAGTGGTCAAGTCCACTGACAGGTCTTAATAAGCAAGTGTTGGTAGGCGAGTCTGTCATGCATTGTTATATCGGTGGGAAGTCCAGCATGCATAGGCAGGAATATGTGCATGTAATTTGAAATTTCCCTGTGATCTTAAATACCAGGAGCCTGCATGCCCCTTGCCTCACAAGAAAGGGACAACATGAATCAACAGCAAACACTAGACCAGGTTAGGTATACAATAAAAGTCATATCAGTCTCTAATATTTCGAGATACTTTTATTTCTTACATCCTTGAATTTCAGGAAAAAAAGATGTGAGAATTTTTCACTATCCAATGGATTTACCTTTGATATACTTACCCAAAATATTTTTCCTAAAATCCACCTTCCTCCCAAATTTCCTATCTAATTGCCTTAGGCATAATCCATGCCTAATGGCTTTGAATCTCTTCCAGAGGAATGTTGATTTTCAGAAGTTGTTGCACTCTTTGATGTTAAAACCTTTTCATCTTGCCATGTTCTCAAGAATTCTGGCCAATTTTATATACCTTAATCTTATGCATTTTTGTGCTCCCCAGAAAATGATTCTGTCCACATCTCTTTCTAGTCCTGGCTTTGTGGCTTTTCAACTCTATTCATCAGACTCTGACAGCTCCAACTACTGAGGGACAGCAGGAGGAAAGGGAGGGAGCAAGTGTCTTAATTCATTACCCAACACAGTCCTACTAAAATTGAAGAAGCACCAGGATAGAACATGAAAAGACCTGTAATTTCATTTTCTTACTGTTTTTAATAACTGATAAATATGAAAATTTTTGTTTATCATTATCACCTATGTTCAGTATTCCTTTTTGTCTTCTTCTTCCTTATTCTTTCACACCTGTCAGACTGGCTAATATGAAAGAAATGAAAAATGACAAATGTTGGAGGGGATGTGTGAAAATTAAAACATTAATGTATTATTGGTGAAGTTGTATACTAATTCAAACATTCTGGAACTATGCCCAAAGGGCTATAAAACCATGCATACTCTTTATCAAGCAATGCCACTACTAGGTCTGTATCCCAAAGAGACAGAAAACAAAAAGGAAAAGGACTATGCACAAAAAGTTTATTGCAGCTCTTTTAATGGTGGCAAAGAATTAGAAATTGAGGGGATGTCCATCACTTGGGGAATGGCTGAAGAAATTGTATATGATTGTGATAGAATGCTATTGTGCTTTAAGAAATGATGAGCAGGATGCTCCCAGAAAAACATAGAAAGATTTACATAAACTGATGCAAAGTGAAGTGAGCAAAACCCTTGGGCATATAGTGTATGATGATCTACTAAGAATAGCTTAACTATTCTCAGCAATACAAAAGTCCAAGACAATTCTCTAGGACTTATGATGAAACTACCCATCTTCAGGGAAAGAAGTTTGAGTGTGAATGCAGAGCAAAGATGCTTTTTCTTTACATTTTTATTTTTCTTGGGGTTTTTTTGCTTGTGTTTTCTTTCACAGAATGACTTATATAGAAATGTGTTTTGCATAACTACACACATGTAACTTACGTCAAATTGTTTGTCTTCTCAATGAGGGGGAAGAGGAAAGGGAGAGAGAATTTGCAACTGAAAATTTGAAAACAATGTTTTTACATGTAGTTGGGAAAAAAAAATACTAAATAAGATTTTAAAAAAAGAAGCGAGAGCCAAAATTCCAACCCAAGTTCTCTGACCCTGAGAACAGTATTCTTTCTGCTGCCCAGCACTAGGTGCTCATCCTTTGCATAATAAAATTATCGATATTTTATTGTCTCCTGCTTTACGTTGATCATACAATGAGTCACGATGACCTTGAAAGATCTTCTTGTTCAGTCCTCTGCCTGTGGGCATCTGTAACATGACGAAGTCATCCAAGAAGGATGATTATCTTCTCTTTACTAAAGAAGATCCATTGAAAGTTTATAAAGTTCACTTCTTAATAAAGAATTGCTTCTCCTGCCTCACTGCCTGACATAGACTCCAAGTGCATCCAACACAATGACTTTTAGAAATACCCATCAGACAGAAAATCATTATCCTTTTCTCGTCGATAACCAAAGGGAAACAAGGTAACACAACGGACAGACAGCTGGCCTCAGAGGCAGGAAGGACTGTGTTCAATTGTTTGTGTTACTGTAGCACTTCATTTACCCTTTCAGTATCCCCAGGCCATTCAATAATTTTCTAGGTTGTAGAAGAGTTGCAAAGATTCATTGGTAAAAAGGTGCTTCCTCTCTCAAAGTTTCCTAGACCAATGAAATTATTTTTTGTAGTTGTTGTTCAATCATTTTCAGTCTTGTCCAACTCTTTCTGACTCACCTTGAGGTCTTCTTGGCAAATGTACGGGAGTGGCTTACCATTTTTTTCTCCAACCCATTTTACAGATAAGGAAACTGAGTCAGAGTTGTCACTTTCCCAGTACCACAGAGTTATTAAGTGTCTGATGCCAGATTTGAACTCAGGGACATGAGTATTCCTGACTCCACACCTGGCATTCTATCAACTGTGCCACCTAGTTGTCTAATGAAATTATAGGTTGAACCAAAAATCAATTATGAAGGGACCCAAAACCTTCTCATACAAGCATTAATTGAAGGTCACCAGTCTCACTTCTCCTCCAGAGCCATCTGAATCCAGTGACCAGATACTCATCAGGATGACTGGAGATGACAAAGGATAAGGCAACTGGAGTTAAGTGACTTGCCCAAGGTCACACAGCTAGTGAGTGTCAAGTATCTGAGGTGAGATTTGAACTCAGGTCCTCTTGACTCCTGCACTGGTGCTCTATCCACTGCACCACCTAACTGCCCCAAAGGATTTAGTAATGTTTAGTCAAGAGAAGAAAAAATTGCTATCTTTAGGTATTTAAAGACATGCAATATAGAAAAGAAATTATAGTTTTTACATTCTTTCCTAGAGGATAGAATTAAGAACAATAAGTAGATAAGATGAGGACAATTTCATCTTGCTATAAAGAAAAACTTCCTCATAATTAGAGCTGGCCGAATGTAGCATGGGTTGAATTCTTTACACTGAATGACACATTGCTGAAATTCATCAAGCCAAAGCTGAATGACTATTTGTCATGAAAACAGTAGAGGGATTCTTGTTTGAGGACATATTGACTATATGATCTCAAGTGATCCCTTCTAATTCTGATGTGAGTGAATGAATGAATGAATAAGCATCTATTGAGTCAGGTAGTCCCTGATGAGAAGACAAATATAAAACATAAATTCTTGTCCTCAAGAAGCTTAAATTCTAATAAAAGATGACATACATATAGGAGTGGTAACCAGTGAAGAGACTTTTAGTCAGGGAAGTCATGGGGATAGTGAGTTGATCCATAGGTGGCCAATTGACAGACCCTTTCCAAAAGTAATGATAAAATTTTTATTTCAGTGATGGGAATGGAAAGCTAGCGAAGATGAGGCAGGTGCTTGTGTTGACAGGGCAGATGGCAAGTCCATCTGGGTGGATAAGTTGATGGAAAGTGAAGTATGACTCTCTGGTCTACTAGACATCAAGGACTAAGAAAATCTGTACTCATTTACCAATCAAGACAGTTCAGTCTCACGGTAGGTGTTCCAAAACCTGAATGGATTAACTGACTTGGTACATGATTTTTTGGAGCTGTGTAGGTGGGCATTTCCAGGTGGGTAGAGGTAGAGCAGATGGTAGACAAGCAAGATGACCCAGGAGAACAGCTGGGTGGCATGTGAAGCATGGTCTAATTTGGCACCTGCTAGATATAGATTCTATGACAAACCAAATCATTTGAAGAGAACAGTATAACTTCTGTCACAAATACCTGTCATTTAGAGTCCTTTCAGCAGGAGATATATGTAAATGGAAATGTTTCCTTAAAAGATAAGCTAGAATTAGAGGAGAGATGGCAAAAAAAAAAGAGAACATGACTAAAAACTACAAGACCTAGGCTCTCACTGAAACTATGACATTAATTTTTATGTGACCTATGATAGGTAAATGAAACTCTCTCAACCTTAGTTTTTTCAGCTACAAAGTGAGATGTGAAGTTCAAATAAAATAATATATGTCAAAGTACTACTCAAATGGATGGTGGTATCATTTCCAAAGAGCACCTGGATAGAGCGGTAGATAGAGCCCGAGGACTGGAGTGAGGAAGACTCATCTTCTTGAGTTTAAATCCAACCTCATACACTTACTACCTCTATAACCTTGGGAAGTCTCCTAACCCTGTTTGCCTCAATTTCCTCATCTGTAAAATAAACTGGAGAAGGAAATGGCCAATTACTGTAGTATCTTTGCCAAGTAAACCTCAAATAGGGTCACAAAGAGTTACTAAAATGCCTGAACAACAACCGTAACAACAAGCATTAAACAGTAAATAAATTATTTAGACACCTCTAAGGTTCACTATAGTGCTAACTTTCTCTCTTCATGAGAAAGAAGAGCAATCCAAAATTATTTCAACTTCTCATTCCAGGCTTAAAAACTCACTGACCATTGAAAGCACTGCCTAGAGAAAAGCTCAGTGAGAATGAGCTTTTGAAGTACCAGCAAAAAATCATGACAAAAGAAATTGATTTTTGTATTAAAGGCAATGAAAGTTGACCAGTCCTTCTTGTCCCATTCTCACAAATTGTCCAGGTATCATTTATGAAGAAATTCTGTAGGAGGGAAAGGAAGAAAGGGAGGTGGGGAGAAAGGGAGTGAGAGATAGATAAAGAGACAGGACAGAAAGAACACATAAAGGATACCACAAAAGGAAAAAAGAAATAAAAAGAGACATAGAGCAAGAAGAAGATTGATTTTGAATACAAATAATACCAGAAAGAGACATAAAGAATAAATAAAATAAACATAAAGAAGGAGGGGAAGGGAGAAGGAGAGGTAAGAGGTGGAGACCGACACAGAGACTGATACATAGAGACAAAAAGAAAGGGACAGAGACTTAGGGAAACTTGGAACACAAAAAGTACCAAATTTCCAGGAAACAGAATAACCATACTATTAAACCTTCCCAAATGGCTGGATGGATATAATCATTTCATGCTATGAAACTCTGGGTGACACCTTTGAAGAAAAGGGATTGATTTCCCATGTTCAATGAACCACATTCATTCATTAGATGATCCCTCAACTGGAACTTCTTTTCCCAAATATCAAATACTCCCCAAACAAGTTAAAGCTAGTATCAATCTCCTGATGGAGTCAATTAATTCTAGTAAGGAATCATTTTCCATCCTCTCTAGTGAGAGAATTCCGTTATTACATTTTAGTTTCCTTTAAACCACTTTTCAAGAACTGTGTCTAATAGACCTTCAGAGCATCCCTGGGCAGCTCTAAGTTACATAATCTCATTTTTCAAAACTGCTCATTACTTTTTCCCCTCTCGCAGTAGTCTTTCACTTCAGGTTGTGCCCTCCCTTGGGTGGCCTTTCTGCCTGCTTTAGTAATATAGTGATTCCTGCTTTGAGAATTTTTTTTCTTGTTTTCAAATGGAAGGTATATTACATGATGGGGGATGGGGGGAAGGAAACAACCAAAAGGCCGTTTTCTTTTGATTGCGGACACTAATCAATGGAATCACAATGTGCTAGTCAAGGTTGGCTAATCCTGCTAAGATATTCCCTAGAATGTACATGAAGAAATGAAAGAGAATGAGTGAAAGTAATAGTAGTACTTTTGTTGCTTCAATAGAAAAGGAGAAAGAAAGGTAAAAAGTCAAAGTATTGTTAATGCAACACTTTTTAAAATACATCACATATTTATCTTGTCCATCCACCAGGGTTTCTCTAATGGGCAAAGTGAAAAATTACAGTGAAGTTACATAAAGAAAACATGAATTAGGCATGGAAAATCTTAAATAGACTGCAAGAGATTTAACTCTCCATGAAATTCTCTAGACCATATCTATTCATTCATACATAGGTTGCAACCTATTTTGTTGAAGGGAGTCTCCATACTGGAAATTCTCTATGCTGCTGAAATTTCATATCCTTTGCCTATTGTAATAAAATGACAGAAATATCAAGAAAGTCCTGTTGTCCTTCCTGGTTTTGCCGTCTGAAAAGATAAGTTGCTGACTGAGTCAAGCAAGTACATGCACATATGTTCTCTTAGTCTGTCACTGTTGCTCTTGTTCTCTGTCTCTCTCTCTCTCTCTCTCTCTCTCTCTCTCTCTTTCTCCCCCCACAAATGAAAGAAAAAGAATAGCTGTTATTTACATAACACCTTAATATTTGTAGAACACTTTATATACATTATCCCATTGGAACTTCTCAATAACTTAGTGGAGTTATTAGAATGTTAAAGGTATTATCCCACTTTACAGAAGGCAAGTATTAAAGGACTTGCCCAGGGTCATGGAATGACTCAGCATCTACAGTGGGATCCCAACCCAGGTTTTTCTGACTTAGCATCTCAGAAGGAGACAAGGACAATGGAGAAGGTCAAAGACACTTCAAAATGTGGAATTTTACTGACCTCTATTTGTTTCACCAAAACAGAATGAGAGAAAAAAACTTTAAAACACTAAATTGAATCTTCCAGTATGCCAAATGGCAACCCTTCAATTTTATCCACTTGTTTCCAAGCCAGAAATATATTTAAACCACTCAAGGAACATGATACTCTACCTTAATTTTTTAAATCTTCTATTTAAAAAAATCATTCATGATTTTGGCTTCATTTGTCATGCAATCAATAAACTATTATTATTGTTTAGCCATAGTCTGTCTCATCAAGCAAATGTTTTCATTCATTTCTCACTTGTAATTCTAGCTCATTTCATTGAGAATAAGCCTCAGGTGGAGACAATGGTTTGGCAGGGTCAGCAGAGATTTCCAAGTAGCATCAGAGTGATTTTACATTTTTAAAAGAGGCTTGACGGCTGGAATGTTGTCACTCATGGAAAGTGTTAGCTCCAGCTAATGTCCACATTTCCTCCAGGTCAATGTCACCCTTACTATTTTGTAAATTTCCCAGATCTCTTAGTCAGACCCAATCAACTGTACTTGTACTATGATTAGATGTTTACATAAGAACACAGCAGCAGATGCTTGAGATAGAAGCATTTGGACATTCCTCATGCTGCAAGTTGAACCAAGATCTAAGATGACCACAAGGGAGAAACACTTAGCACATAAAAATAAAGAGACCCTGGTCAAAGTCATCATATACCAATCACAGGAGCTAAGGTTGATGAAACAGCTTATATTCATGTAGTATTTTAAGATTTTCAAAGTTCAAATTCTGTCTCAAATATTTACTATCCGTGTGATCTCAGACAAGTCATTTAATCTTTCTGGGTCTCATTTTCCTTCTCTGTAAATGAAAGAGTTGGGTTTGGTGCTTTCTAAAGTCTTTTCCAACCCTAAATCTTATGATCTTAAGTGTTTTACAAATATGATTTCATCTGATCCACACAACCCTATGAGGTAAATGCTAATAAGACTTATTTTATTGCTAGGGAAACTGAGGCACAGATATACTGGTTTGCCCAGTCAGAGAGATTATATCCACCTAAATTAGACTGATTCCATGTCCAGAAGTGTATCAATTGTTCCATGCTATCTTTGTTGTAAGGGCTTTCATTTTCTTTTGATTTCTCATTGGGTTACAGGGACAGGGGAAGGTATAAATATATGAGAACAGAAAATAAATGCTTATAGGGGGTAGAGTCAAGATGGTGGAGTAGAAGTATGGACCTGCTCGAGCTCTCCCCTCCGAACTCCTAATATACCTGTAAAAAAGACTAAACAAATTCTAGAGCAGCAGAAGCCACAAAATGACAGAGGGAAACAATTTTCCAGCCCAAGATTGTCTGAAAGACTGACAAGAAGGATCTATTGCACCAGGCTCAGAGTGGAGCACAGCCCCACATGGGCTGCATCAGCACAGATGGCACTGGAGCAGGCTTCAGGACACTGAATCACAAGCAGAAGTTGCAGTTTCCAGATTTCTCAACCCACAAATGCCAGACAGCTTCAAAGGTCAGTGAAAAAGTTCTTTCACCTAGGTGAGAAGGGAGCATGATCCCAGCCCCAGGGTAGGGCAACCACTGCCACAGCAGATGATGGGGAATCAAGTGGCTGATCTAAGTCTCAGTCTTGAGTGGTGTTCTTGGGGTGAGAAATAATGCTGGTGTCTAGGAGCTGGGGGCAGCTGTGGAGAGGGAATCCTACTTACAGACAAGAGGGCTTGTGGTTGCTCACACACCAGGGCACAGGCCAGGAGAGGAGTAAACACCTCTCCCTTGATTATGTTACTTTGGAGGAAGTCAGAACTTACAGATCCCTAGAGGTGTCTCGGAGAACAGCTGCACAAAGCCTCTGAAGCCTGGGGTAGTATGCCCTCCACTTGACAAAGGACTCAAAAGTCAAGTAATTGGCTAGGAAAATGCCCAAAAAGTGAAAAAAAATGAGCCCATAGAAGGTTACTTTCTTGACAAAAAGGTATTTTCTTCCATCTTTTCAGATGAGGAAGATCAAATCATACAACCAGAAGAAGACCAAAGCATGCAACCAAGGGAAGACAAGAGGGTCAAGGCTCCTACATCTAAATCCTTCAAAAAAAAAAATAAGAAATGGTCTCAGGCCATGGCAGAACTCAAAAAGAATTTTAAAAATCAAGTAAGACACATGGATAAAAATTGGGAAGAGAAACGAAAGTGATACAAGAAAATTATGAAAAATGAGTCAATAGCTTGCTAAAGGAGACCCCAAAAAATGCTGAAGAAAATAACACCTTAAAAAATAGGCTAGCCCAAATAGAAAAAGATATCCAAAAAAAACAGTGAGGATAAGAATGCCTTAAAAGAATGTATTTCCTTTGAGCTGTTTCAGTTCTGTTTTACTTATAGAGCACAGCACCTTTCATGATGTGGGCATGTCATGCCAAGTAGTCCTGAGCCAATGTCTCCCATGTCCCACAATCGATATCAGAGCTAGCTCAGGGTTTGGGAGGCTCCAAAGCAAAGTATGGGAGAGAAGAGATATTAGACTGACTACAAAACTGAAAGTCTACAGAGCTGTTGTGCTGACCTCATTGTTGTATGCCTGTGAAACATGGACAGTACACCAGCACCATGCCAGGAAACTGAATTGCTTCCATTTGAATTGTTTGGAAGATTCTGAAAATCACCTGGCAAGATAAGGTACCAGACAATGAAGTCTTTCCTTGAACTAAATTACCAAGCGTTCAAACCATGCTTCAGAGAGTGCAACTCCAATGGGCTGTTTGAACCCAAAATGTACACTTGCCAAAAAGACTATTTTATGGAGAATTTACACAGGGCAGGAGATCAAATGGTAGTCAGGAAAAGTGATATAAGGACCCTCTCAAGGTCTCTCTCTCTCTCTCAAGATGTTTATGTATGTATGTATAGATAGATGATAGATAGATAGATAGATAGACAGACATACATATAGGGAGACAGAGAGAGAGAGAGAGAGAGAGAGCTCACAGGGTGAGCTGAATATAAAGGGATGATATCTAAAAAATAATATTAAGTGTTGAGAGGAATTACTGGAAGAAAGAGAAAGGGAAAAGTACAATGTAGTAAATCATCTCACATAAAAGAGTCAAGAAAAAGCTTTTTATAATGGAGGGGAAGAGGAGGAAGTTGAGAGAGAATAAGTGAGCCTTACTTTCATTGGATTTGGCTTCAGGAGGGAATAACATACACAATCAATTAGGTATGGAAGTCTATCTTATGGTATAGTAAAGCAGTGGGGGAAGGGGATAAGAGAGGGGGAATAATAGAAGGGATAGAAGATTGGGGAAAGGAGTAATCAGAAGCAAACACTTTTGTGGAGGGACAGGTGAAAGGAGAGAATAGAATAAATAGAGAGTGGGACAGGATAGAGTCTTTCACAACATGACTGTTACGGAAGTTATGGAAGCATGATTTCGCATATAAAACTATATCAAATTGCTTGCCTTCTCAATGAAGGTGGGTGGAGAGGAGGAAAGGGAGAGAATGTGGAACACAAAGTTTTAAAAATAAAGGTTAAAAATTGTTTTTACATTCAATTAGGAAATATTTGTGTGTGTTCATCCTTCATTGCCAAAGAAGACCATGCCATCAGAGAAATAATGACATGACTTGCACTTGACTTTGTTTTGAGTGAGGGAGGGCTGTGCAGGTCACCAGCCTCACTTCTCCTTCAGAGCCATCTGAATCCAGTGACCAGATATTCATCAGGATGACTGGAGATGACCCAGGATGAGGCAATTGGGGTTAAGTGACTTGCCCAAGGTCACACAGCAAGTGAGTGTCAAGTGTCTGAGGTGAGATTTGAACTCAGGTCCTCCTGATTCCTGCATTGGTGCTCTATCGACTGCCCTTTCTAGCTGCCTCTATGAAAATATAATCAACAGTAGAAGGCATAAAACAAGTATCAATAACAGAACTGAGAAGAGAAAGACTCTTGCAGACTTGAGACTCAGGGAAGGCTTCAAGTAAGAAGAGGAAGACTTCGAAATGAACCTTGAATAATAGGTAGGATTTTGGATGGTGATAATGAAGATCATTTTTGTTGTTCAATCATTTCAGTCATGTCCTACTTTCTGTGATCTCATTTGGTGTTTTCTTGGCAAAGATACTGGAGTGATTTGCCATTTCCTACTCCAGCTCATTTTACAGATGAGGAAACTGAGGAAAACAGGGTTAAATGACTTTCTTAGGGTCACAGAGCTAATAAGTGTTTGGTAAAAGATTTGAACTCACAGAGATGAAACTTCCTGACTTCAGGCCAAGTTCACTATCCACTGTACCATCTAGCTGCCCTGAAGACCACTTATATAGTATTTTATGACTACCAAAAATTCTTATATACCTTATTTCTTTAATTTCTCACAATGGTGGTGTTAGGTAATCAATGAAAGTGTCATTGGTCCCAGAGAATAAAAATAGGAAGAATATTATCAGTGAGGCATAAGCAAACATATTGAGTCAAGAGAATACAAGGTGTGTTCAGAGTATCATAGACTGCTTTGGTTAGAGCCCTAACTACTATTCTGGGCAGTGGCTAGATTCACAGTCCCTTACTGCAATTTTGCCAGACCCATACTTCCAACAACTTTGTGTACAGGGAAAGGCACAGGATGTGGCCTCAAATTTCCAATATTATATCTTAATTAATCCAGAAAATGTAAGCATCTTTAACCATAGAAGCAAGTCAAATTCTAGACTATAATGAGAAATCAAGCTTTTCAAGCTCTTAGGCTCTAAGGCTTTTTATTAAGGGTATTTGTTCTATGAAGTTTGGATTCAGTCAAAGGGCCACACTTGAGGACCTAAAGGGATACACGTGGCCTTGAGGTTGCAGGTTCCCCACACCTGCCTTAAGGAATATCCCCAAATGATGTCCCACAGCATAACCTGGGAAAAACAGATCTGAAGTTAAATGAGCCTTGGCAGTCTTTCTGCTGTGTACTAACTGTGTTTTCCTCTTGAAATCTTGCTTAATTCTAAGTTTCTCCATGAAATATATCCTAATATATTTAGCTCAGAAAGCTACAAAGCATTCTGAGTTAACAGGTCATGGGGGATTTTATGGACATACTCTGACTATACCTGTCCTATCAAGAAGAAGGAAAGAAAAAGCAGAGGTAATGTCATGAGATTCAGAAGTAGCAAGGGGCAACAGAAACTCAGAAGTCATCTAGTCCAATTCCCTCATTTTATGGATGAGGGATCCAGACCCTCCGATTCTAGATCTGCCTCTCTTCCCAGATGACATGAGTTCAATCTATCCTCAGTCACCTGTTTGAGTTCAAATAAGTCACTTCACTTTTTCTGAGCCTGTTTCTTCATGTGTAAAATGAGGGAGTTGAATGAGATGACTTCTAGGGTCCACTCCATTTCAAAATCTAGGATCCTAATTTGGTTATTTTGATTAGACAGGTCAAGTGCTATTAGATAAAATTCAAGAGGCCTGCCTAAATTCTTTGTTGGCCTGGAGATTTGCTGAACCAACAAGAGCTTTTAAGTAAGCAAGTCATCCGCTAAGGAATTTATTTTATTTCAATTTTTGTTAAAATAGATTTTCATTG
Source organism: Potorous gilbertii (assembly GCA_028658325.1). Classification (NCBI taxonomy): domain Eukaryota; kingdom Metazoa; phylum Chordata; class Mammalia; order Diprotodontia; family Potoroidae; genus Potorous; species Potorous gilbertii. Next base: position 202,543,371 of record CM053771.1, on the reverse strand, counting down.
TAGCAGTATTTCTTTTTTGCAGTAGGGGTGGACTTGTACGGAGGAGCTAGACGATGGGAAATTCTTCATTTACATCTAATGTTCTTTCTCCACTTTCAGTGTTCTGATGCCTAAAACATGAGATGATTACAATACGTAAAAGACTTAGCTGAGAGAGTTCACCATGATATTCTGCCTATATCCCTGAGCACAAGTAAGCTGAGTAGTACTTGTTTTTAAATTGCTGTTGAAAAGTCCTATGAAACTCCATTTCACAAAACAACCAATCCCTATTCCAAATGACCAGTGATGAAAAATGCTTGTGACCTTCACCCTGACAGAGAGGCAGATGACTCAGTCTGCAGAATAAGATGGGTATTTGGGGGATGTGGCCAATGTGGGAATGATATGCTTGACAAGGCATATTTTGGTACAGCAGTTTGTTTTTCTTTTTCAATAGATGCGGGGGGGAGGTAGGATGGAGAGTAAATCAATTTTTGTTCACTGAAAAAAATTTAATTGTTAAAATAGAGATAATCTATCAAGAAAAAACAAAAGTACTCTTATAGTGTTTCTGTAGGCAGAGAGGTGGTACATTGGATAAAGCAACAGGGTTGGAGTCAGGAAGATGAGTTCAAATCTGGCCACAGACACTTACTAGCTATGTGACCCTGGGCACTTAAGCCTATTTGCCTCAGTTTCCTCATCTGTAAAATGAACTGGAAAAAGAAATTCCAGTATCTTTGCCAAGAAAAGTCAAAATGAAGTCACAAAGAGTTGGACACAACTAAAAAAAATACAAACCAACAACTGAACAATCAAAAAAATGTAAATTTTGAAATTAAACCTGGGGAGATGAGTTTACTCTTATGCATTATTCCTACTGGTAGAGGTATCATATTGGCAAGAGAACTGGATTCTGTTTTTGCTTCTGACCCATACTATGGGACCCTTAAACCTTTCAGTGCCCAGACAACTCTGTAAATCAGTAAGTTGCAGAGCAGGCAAGTCAAAGAGAGGGAGCTTCTTCATCAGGAATTCCCTACATCCATGAATTCCACATTCTATGCCAAAAAATAAAATAAAAGTAGTATCCCTACATTGAAAATATCTAATGCTATACGAAAGTAATATCTTTATTTTCTTTATTTTCAACATGGATAACTGAGAAGTAGAAATAAAATATACTCTGCTACCAGATTGTTTGGGTCCCATTGGACTCTTCATGTAGCCCTTGGTAGACTGTAAAGTGCCTTCAGCTGCCATACAAATTGTCGTATTTGACTTAAGCAGTCTTTCAACGGTAGTTCACAAAAGAAATTTCATTTCATAAACATCTTGAAGAACATACGTGAGGGTCCTCTGGTATCTCCAGGTCTACACAACTTTGCTTAAAGATATCTTTAAGGCTAAAGATTCTCCCTACTAATCACCCTTAAGGGAAAGTACCTTGGGTCCTGTACTTTCTGGCTGGAGATAAAACAAATTTAAATTAATCAGATGCCTAAAGGGGTTCTCAACAGAAAAGTGGGGGGAAAACTTTTTAAGAAATATTCTTGGAGATTTTATTTGAGAATAATAATGTTTGGACAGAAAAGGAAACGAGAAGAACTGTTTTTCAATTACCTTTTTAAAAAATGATAGCTTTTTCTATTCATTATGAATGTGTGGACTTCAGGAAATTATTCAAAGAGAGAAAAAAAGATTCAAACCCATGATATTATTTAGTTGCCAGTCAAAACATAAGAAGTTTTGATATACTTTTCACCCTTTATATCTCACTGAGATCTGAACATAAGCGTATGAAAAATATCTAACAATCTAGCAGCTACATAAAAATACAAAGGTCTTATAAAACCATCCCTCTTGATCGGTTGTGAGATTTGGCCCTGCCACAAATAACAAAACTCCAATTTCTTGAGCAGTTTCATTAGCATCGTTAATGTGGCAAGACAGAATTGTCAGTAATGTTGGAGCACAGCCAGGCCTGTGGCATCCAAGCTCTGTTAGCTGTGTCTGAGATCTAGTGGATGGTTGAACATGTTGGAGAGAAAGATCACAGTGGAACACCCAAGTACTTCCTTTGTCCATTGGCCAAAGAAATGCAAGAGAGACTAGTCAAAGTACTTTGGGTCACTGAATGTAGAAAGAGGCTATTGGAAGCACCAGCAGTGGGTAGATTACCCTGTCAATAACAGCTGCTTACAGGAGATGGGGTGGCTAATCAGTAGCAAAGGGCTGTAACCATATCTTCCATCTCTCAGTTGTCCCCTTGGAATAAGCATCCCCCGGAAAAGATCAGAAATATTTTCCCTTATCTACACCTCATTATTTCTTCTGCAGTAAATAATCCCAAGCTCTCACTGAGGAATGGCAAAGCGAGGAAATAATAAGCCACCAGGAGCCCAGATAGAGCCTAAATCACTTTCTGCATATCACGGAAAAATAGGTACATTCACCTGAAGCCCAACCAGGGAAATAAGTATATTCTCATGCCATATAGTCTGCCTTTGTGTGTGCTTCCAATGTGAATCACCAAACTAATAATTTGGCAGTGTAATTTTAATTATTAATGTGCACCTGGTTGGCTACATTTAATACAAATCTCTCCATAATTCTTGATAACAAACCAACACTAATTAGATAAGAACTTTAAAGAACAAGGCCACTTTTTTTCCTTAAATCGTTCAAGTGCAAGGCTTTAATAGAGAATGAAACATGTCAAAAGAATGGAAGAAGGTATTCAAGAGGAAAGCTTAGATAGTTCACCATGTCATCCCGTCATTGTGAGCCCTCCCTCCATTGGCACAGATCCCAATCCTTCTCTGTTCTCTTAGCTCTCTGTCTATCATCTTCACCCCTCTTCTCTCCTTTCACACAGCTACCACATTCATTCTCTTCTGGACTATTACAATAACCTTCTAAATCTTTGTTTATTTTTCTCAGCTCTCCCTTCTCTCTCCAATCTAACTTCCATAGAACTGCCAAAGTGATATTTATATCCCTTAAAGCACATATCTGATCATGCTACTTCTCTGATCAATAAAATATATAAATATAAACCAACCTACTTCCAATTTAACACTATGGACAAACTGGTTCCAACCTCCCTTTGCATCTTTATCATCCATTACACCTCTTCACAATAACCATACTGGCCCGTTACTGTTCCTCCCACACAACATCCCACCTCCTCTATCCATGCTTGTCCCTCCATGCTTGAAAAGCACTCCCTTCTCTCCTCTATAACTCATAACCCCTATTTTCCTTAAAAGCTCAACTGAAATACCATCTTCTATGTAAAGGCTTTTCTAATCCCCCTCCACACCCAGATAGCAGTGCCTCCCCCAAAATTACCTTACAATATCTCTGGGTATTGTCATCTGTCCTACTATTGCATCCTAAAGACTCTTGGACTTTGTCATCAATTTTCCTGCTATACACAAAAGACTGTCATGCCCTTCCATCTTGCCTGCAGTTACAACCTCCTCCATATGTTATCTCCCCTAATTAGAACATGAGCTCCTTAAGAACAGAGATGGTCTTGTGTTTCTATTTGAATGCACAGTGGTTGTCACACAGTAATTGCTTCAAAAATACCTTCCATTCTATTTCATTTCATTTTGTGAATATATATATATATATATATATATATATATATATATATATGTATAAAATGTCTATGCATATATGTGTATACATTATTTCTTCCTATAGAATATAAGTTCCTTGGAGGCAGGAAATGTTTTCTTTTTGTCTTTGTATGCCTAGTGCCTAGCCCAGCCCTTAGCATGTGGTAGATGCTTAATAAATGTTTATTGATGGATTGATTGATTGTGTAATGAACAGATATAGAATTCATCACCACGTCCATATCCAAAGCTTTTCCAGCTTGGTAGAACCTGTCAGAAATGGTCTTCGGCAGGCATAGTCACAATGAAATATGAGAATAGGACTCAGTAGAGGACCCGATGTAATAAAATAAAATGTAAAAGGGATAAGAATAAAATCCTAAATTTAGGTCCAAATGAGTCAATTGCATAATTCTAGGATGGGAAACATATAAATAACGAGTCCATTTAAAAATAGGCTTGGGGGATTAGATGACTCAGCATGGGTCTCAATATAAATCAACTCTAGGATACAGCTGGTGGCTCAATGAACAGAGCACTGGGTGTCAAGTCAGGAAGACCTCAGCTCATATTCAGTCTCAGACATTTACTAGCTATGTAACCCTGGGCAAGTCTTTTAACCTTTCTCTGCTTTATTTTCCTCTTCTATAAAAGTGGATAGTAATAGCACTCTCAGAGTTGTTGTTGGGAAAAAATGAGATAATATTTGTAGATCTTATAGCACTGTACAAATCCTAGCTAGTATTATTACTGAGAAAATTTTATTTGTTAAAAAAAAAAAGGAAATGACTAAAAAAACAAAGGATGCTAAGGGTTTGGGTTGAGAAGAGATTCCAAAAATGGGGCAATAGTGGAAGACAGAATATTGAATTTGGAAAACAGTCTAAGTTTATTGAGATAGATAATAGAGTATGAGAAAGAGAATAATATGCAATAAGGTTAGAAAATTAGGCTAGAACCAGACTGAAGGGAGACCAAGTAATTGCTAAGTGAGTTGGGTAGAACTGAAGAAAACCACATCATATTTTTAAAACTGTCATGAAATGCACTAGCAAAGCAGCTAACAGAGACAAAACAATCTATGCTAGAGATTAATCAACCATATCAAGCTTTTGCTAATATAACTATCACGTTTTATAATACACGATTCTACTCAGATGACAATTGAAGCCATGAAATCATAAACAAGCTATGTTACAAGACTTCTACTGTTCCTATTTTGATATAATAAAAATTTAGGTCAAAGGAAAGTTAATTTTAGACCTGAAAGTACTTCAGAGAGTCTTTCATATGGCCTTCTCTTAAAGTAAGGCTTTGGGGTGGGTCTGGTCAGTCCATCAGGATAATGATGCTTCCAATGAAGCACAACCTAGACTTGGGGCTAGAACTTCATTGTGTTGGCCTTTGACCTTTCCCAGATCTATGTTTTAAAATTGCTTCATTCTTTCTTATTTTTTTTCTTTTTTTGGAGGCAATAAAGTTTAGGTGACTTGCCCAAGGTTACACAATCAATAAGTGTCTGAGGCTGGATTTTAACTCAACTTCTCTTGACTCCATAAAATTGTTTCATTCTTCAGTATCCCCAGCACTCATCACTGCGTCTGTCATATAATAGGCACTTTTTGACTGAATGATTGATTTAAACATACATCTTTTAGGTACATGTCACCAGGGGAGGGTTTTTGTCTAACAAGATGACCTAGATTTGCCTCTTCTTTCTCACATGATTCTCTTGAGATAACTGCTTTTAATAAACTGAACTGAGCCATTTGTTAATATGTGCCCAGAAGTCTAACGACTTTCTAGTCATTCTTGAAGTTTTTGCAGCATCTTTGTTATTGGGGTTAGATCTGGATGGTTGTAAATACTTCTTTCCACTAATGTCCTATGGCAGTTTCTTTATCCACTTGAAAAATTCTTTGTGTTACACTCTAATCATACTTTATATTAACCTTTTAATCCTTTTGCCTCCTGCCAGTAGGTCTTCTGCTCTACAAATTAGCACAGCAAAATAATAACCTGGTAGCCAAAAAGGTAAATTAGGAAGTGTGGCAATATCAAAGATGAGCACAGTACTTACTAAAACTTTAAAATGCCATTTGAAATTTTCTTGCTATATAATGTCTTACATAATCCCTGCCCCAAAAGTCCATTAGTGTAGGGTTCTCTCCTTTTTTGGTGGGGATGAATACCCTGCTCTGTGTGAGGGATAGGGCAGAGTTAGTGAGAGGCAAGAGACTTCCAAATTTCACCAGTCCTTTTTAGGACTCACCAAACTTCAAGTTGAGTAGCTTCAGGCAGTTTTGGCTTCTAGCTTTAAGAGAGAAGATAGAAGTCAACCCTACTTCAGGTTGCTGAGGGATGAGACTGGGAAGACATGAGAGGAACCAATGTTCTACATGGTATTTCTATTCCCAGTTTGCTACACTACAGATTGTGGCAAGTTTCCCTTTGGGTGAGATCCAAGAGTCTCTTTCTTGGTTGAACTAACTTACCTTGCTTGCAATGTGAGAGCTCTTTCACTCTGTATTGTCTGGTATATATTCTTCTATTTATACTGTCTCTGCTTTCTGTTTTGCTATGACTTCAGATAAATGGGTTTCTTTGCTATGGGTGTTCACTGTGGAACTGGAATTTGGTGGGAAAGAAGTCAAGCTTTGGATATAGAATTGGGGATCTTCTTTTTCCCACAAAATAACAAAGTGATAAAAAGTTAGCTTGAATTAAATCATATTTAAGGGAGCAGATAGATAAACTTCTAGGCTGATGTTTGCTCTCTCTGAGGACAGATGACTCCAGCCTCCTGCTTCTCCTCCTGGCAGGAATGAAAGTCTCTCTTAGAGAAGCATGAAAAGGTAAACAGGAAAGGGAAATCATTAGGGAACTGTTTACATTCCTACATGGAAAGATGATATTTGTAACTCATGAGAGTTACAAATATTTTTAAGGTAATTGGAGAATATATATGTATATGAAGGGAAGATATCTAAAAAGTAAAATTAAGGGAGGAGAGGAATGTACTGGGAAAGAGAGAAAGGTAGATGTAGAATGTGGTAAATTATCTCGCATAAAGAGTCAAGAGAAAGCTTTTACAGCGTAGGAGAAGAGGGGGAGGTGAGAGAGAATGAATGAACATTATTCTCATTGGATTTGGCTTAAGGAGGGAATAACATACACAGTTGAGTCTGGAAATCTATCTTACCCTACAAAAAAGTAGGAGGAAATGGAATAAAAGAAGGGTGATGATAGAGGGAGGGCAAAATGGAGGAGGGGATAATCAGAAGCAAATACTTTTAAAGAGGTATGGGGTCAAAGGATAGAATGGAATAAATAGGGGGCAAGATAGGATGGAGGGAAATATAATTAGTCCTTCAAAATATGACTATTATGCAAGTGTTTTACACGACTATATGTGTATATAACCTATGTTGAATTGCTTGCCTTCTCAATGAATTTGGGTGAGAAGGGAAGAAGGGAGAGAAATTGGAATTCAAAGATTTAAAAACTAATGGTATAAATTGTTTTTGCATACAACTGGGGAATAAGATACATAGGCAATGGGATATAGAAATCTATCTTACCCTACAGGAAAATAGAAGGGAAAGGGGATAAGAGAAAGGGGGTGTGATAGAAGGGAAGGCAGATTGAGGGAAAGGGTAATCAGAATGCATGTAGTCTTTGGAGTGGGGGAGAGGAAAGATGGGAATAAAATTTGGAACTCAAAATCTTGTGGAAGTGAATGCTGAAAACTAAAAATAAATAAATTTTAAAAAAAGAAAGTCTCTCTTAGAGAAGGGTAGGGTGATGAGAGAAGAGGCAAGAGATGCTTATTCTGCTTCCCTTAGACCTACCCAGTTACAGACTTCACAACATTTGGGTTTCTCTGAGCATGGAGGACTGATTCCTTCACATAGTTATATAAATTTCTATAGTTTTATTTTTTAAAACTCAAAGGGAAAGGCTTATTCGGTTCTTAAACAACTTCTAATTTTTATTATGAGCTGCTGAATAAATTGGTGACAACTCATAGACATGAGGTCAGGAAATGCATTCCTACTACTAAGGTCAATTGCTCTCTCCAGGGGCTGGAACAATGGTCTCTTCACCAGCAGCTGGGAGAAACAATCAAAGAGCATTCACCATTGGACTTTTATGTAACAACTGAGAAAACTCTTTCAAGTAGTTAAGAAACTTTAATAAAAAGTGCCGAATGGCTAAAATGCAGTAATCTCTTTGTATCTCTTGGGTAATGGTTGATAGCATTAAAGCTCTTAATTAAAAATCCTGCTTATTCTGAGAAAAAAGTCCATTCAGTAATAGGTTTAATGTCTGTGATGATAATGTATTTATGTGACACTTCTTGTTTATGAATTACCCTACAGTAACAGTTCACATCTCTATCACTTTAGGGTAACATAGCACATTACACACATTATAATAAGGAGAATAAAGGTCATAAACACTTACAAAGAGCCTACTATGTACTAGACACTATGCTAAGTGATGTTTTTTAGAGTTATTATCTCATTTAATCCTCACAACAACCTTTGAGGTAGATGGCATTATTACCCTTGTTTTACAGAGAAAGAAATAGAGGCAAACAGAGGTCAAGTGACTTGGACAGGGTTTTGAACTCAGGACCTCCAGTGCTCTATCTACTGTACCATAAAGTGCATCATAATAACATATTTTTTTGTAACTTTTCCATAGGTCCTCCAGATTCCCAAATGGGAAGTCTGGGAGTAAAGAAGAATCTTTTTCATCAGGAATAGTCTTGGGACTACATCCACCTCAAGGCTATGCTTGGACTTTACAAAATGACAACTTTAACCCAGTCCAAATTCTGATTGTCTAGGCATACTTCAGGTTTTCAAGAGACTAGGATAATCTCCAGGAAATTAGACATTGATTATAGGCCAGGTGACAGAGCTAGAGGGGAAGACAGGGAAGAAATGATGGACAGAGCCTGGTCCTGATGCCCTGTTCACTCAGTTGTCATGTTGGGAAGCAACAACACTCTCAAAAATTCTCCCTGCCTCCTGGGCTAACACCTCACCATTTGTACACTTAGCTTGCAATGCCCTGCTGAGGACACCAGTATGATGCTGCTGCCATGGACACACTCCTAACATCCTGTCAAGAGGGACTTGATGCATGATGTTCCTATTGCTCTGTGAAGATGGCCGGATAATAAGCCTGAGATGTCTAAGTAGAAGCAGAGACCAGTGCTCCCCAGGAGACATATAAGGGCAGGTGGTGGCTTTGGAAAATGGATGATGAGAGAGCTCATTGCTCAATTTTATTCCTTGCTATTCACCTCTTATCTTACTTTGAGAAAATGTCCTTTGCTTTGCTGTTATGTCATAGATTTATTGTTGCTTAGTCTAGGGAGATTTCATGGACAGAGTGGCTCATGAGCTATGAATCAAATGGATGATTACCTCGTGATTATTATGGGCTTGGAAGTAGCCAAAAGCAGGCACACTGGGGATTTGCAGGTATTATATGTTTATATATAATGACAAAATACTTTACCTATCTTACAGGCTGTTGTGAGGAAAATGATTTGTAAATCTGAAGCTGTATAAAAATGTGACCTAGATATATTACTATTATACTCCTCACAACAAAGTAATTCACATATTTTCTACATTTTGCAGATGAGGAAAATTGAGAGGTTAAGTAACCTACCTAATGTTACAAAGGTAGTGTAAGTAGAGCAGAGGCTTGAATCTATGATTCCTGACTCACTCTTTGGAAAGAGAAGTCTATTTTGAGTTAGAGGGATAGGGTTTGTGTCATGGCTTTGCCACTTATTGCCTATATGACTTTGGGTAAACCCCTCTAGGTCTCAATTTCCTTAGCTTTGAAATGAGAGAGTTGAATTATGTGGAGCCATGGATAGAGCAGGGAAAAGGGGGAAGGGGATGAAATCAGGAAGACCTAAGTTCAAATTTGACCTCAAACACTTTCTAACTATGAGACCCTGGGCAATTCACTTAAGGCTTTTTGCTTCAGTTTCCTCATCTGTAAAATGAACCAGAGAAGAAAATAACAAACCATTCCAGCATCTTTGCCAAGAAAACTCCAAATAAGGTGATAGTCAGACATGACTGAAAAATTACTAAACAACAAACTTAAAGGTCCCTTCCAGATCTATGAATATGATCCTATGATCCTTTTGATAGATATACATGATATAATATAATATAATATACATGATTCTTTTCTATCATGTTGATGCAAGTCTACCAGAAGAAGAAAAACATTCATTTATCATGAGATGATTCAAAGATCATGCATCTTTGAAGAAGGAAATCCTACAATCATTGTTCCTTTCCAGTCAAGACAATTATCAATGATCTTCTCACTATGTGAAGAGTAATAAAGCAGAACTGTAAGTCCCAAGAGAGGCATGCAGTCTTACCTTTTCATCATCATCAGTGAAGGGAACACCTTCAGGAGTTTTGTTTATTGCCTGTGCTACACCAATAATCTCCCCATCACTGTTTCGGATTGGCATACACAACAATGACTTCGTCTTATATCCAGTCAGCTTGTCAATTTCATCATTGAATCTTCGATCCTAAACAGAAGAGAGATACAATATTAATCACCTGTGCTTCATTGCAAGAATAAAAGAGGAAAGTTAGGGAGCAGTCTTTCTTTTTAGGTTGTACAATCAATGAAAACCTTTTCCAATGATCTTTTTCCATATTCTAATCATTGTAAACAGCTCTAGAACCTGGTAGATGTCCTAAAAGATTTGAAAATTAACCCTAATAGCGTATAAAGTGGAGGTAGGGATACAGTAATACATTATTTATTATTCTATTTTCACAAAAAATGACTTTCTCTTCAGCATTTAATTTCAAAATTTAATTTAAAAATGGACAAGACATATCCCTAGTCTCCTCACAGTCTCTTCCTTATATGTACTATGGAATCTATCCCTGATAAATACTTCCATCTTAAGTTTCTTCCCCTCAGAGTCTTTGTGTTTTCTTGAACTCACAGAAAATAGACATTCTCTGAAAAATCTTTTATCCCTGACCAACCTCTCCCTGAATGATTAGTTTTTTATTCCTAGTCTACCCCCTACCATGAGGCCAAGAAAATTAGGATACTCTTTGTACCATCCTCTGCCACTTCCAAAACATCTCTGTGATTCTCACTCAGTCACAGCTTCCTCTTTGAGGTTCACTATATCCATCTACATCTAGTCCAGACCCTTTTTACTGCCATCTCTAGAGTCCAAGTAGGCTCTCCCTTTCTCAAAAAGTTCCATCCCAGGCTCTCGATTTTCATTTCCACCCTAACTTCTAGCATCATTCTTAGAAACTTTAATGTTCACAGTATTTACATCCCTTTGAACATCTTGTTCTTCCAGTTTATCAATCTCAACTTCCATGATCTATATCTCTATTCTATTTATCCATTCATTGAGTTGTCATACCTTAGATCACACCAGCACCAAAAACTGTTCCAACTCCATTCTGGACTTTGAAATTCCCTTCTGTTCTCAAATCTTCCTATCCTTCCATTTCTCTCTGCTCTACTTCTCCTAAATCTATTCTTCATCTTTGTTATGAACTCTGGTCCTTCCACTTCTCTCTACTGTCACAAAATATTACTCTTATTCCCGTCTCACTTTTCCCACTTTTATAACTTGACCATATTGTGAACCAATACAGTCATAACTTTCCTCTACCTTTGAATCACATGTCTTCCCTTTTCCCCTACCCCTGCCCTTCTATACAATCATCTCCTTTGAACCCAGCTCTGATTTATACCATCTTCCTTCTCTGTTCCTACTCCCAAACCCCTGAATATTTTTATAGGAAATCCTACACCCACACCAACTTGTTCCACTACAAATACATAAATCTTCTTTATTAGACCTTCCCTGCTACATGACAATCCTTTTATTCTTCCCTGATTGACTTCCTGGCATGTTCTGTATGCCTGTAGTGTCTGTTTCAAACCTTTCCTCGCTCCTTGAAACTCAGATGCTAGCCCTACCCCTTTGTTTTTCAGTAGATGACCTTACTTCCTGCTTTACTGAGAAAATTGAGATCATCCATTATGAACTTTCTAATTGCCCTTGCTTTATGTCTCCCCATTACTCTACCTCTTTACCAATGCTCCCCTCCTTTGCTCTAGCCTCTAAACAAAAGGTGACCCTTCCCTATGCCAAGGATAATACTCTATTTATGCCCTTGATATCACCCCTTAACACCTTTTCTAGGAAATTGCCCCATTGATCATTCCCCTCCCCAACTTACTCATCTTTAAATGCACAATTTAATTTCCCTTTAAGAAATACAAAAAACAAGTTGCTGATTTTCATTTCAGCAAATGTTAAATGGAAAATTACTAAACCATTTGCTATACCTCATGGTTTATTCCCCCAGAGCTTTGGGTTTATAATAAGCTAAAGAACCCTCAAGAGTGTACCAAGGAAACTAAACAAGTTTAAACTAGTCCTGAGAGGTCCAGTGTGTCCCAACCTCAAATGTAGAGAATCCACAGCAAAGGAAGGAAAACTTTATTTTTTTGACGGACTTCTTCCTCCACCAACCCAACCCAAAAGAGATCAGAGCTCCCCTTGTAGACCTTTCTTAATCACCATTTTTAGTAAAAAATTGTAGAGTGGCTATATACAGCACTCTAGAACTCACAATGTATTTTCACATGTATTATTTCATTTGATATAACACTATTATGTAGAAAAAACAGGTATCATTTTCTCTGTTTTGAACTAGGTCTCAGAAAGATTGTGTCTTTCCTGTGGTCGCATCACTGGGAAGCATTGACAGGACTAGAACTCAGACCTTCTGGACTTCTAATGCTGTGCTTTTTTTTCACCATACTATGAATCATTCCAATATCACTGTTACAGACATTTCAACTCCAAGCCCCCAAGTGAATTTGTGCCTTATGGAGGAAAAAAATTCACCCAAGAAAATGGAATGTCAGTGAAAAATATATAATCAATAGTTATCCAATTCAAAATTTGAGAAGCAATACTTATAATATTATACTGCAATAGTTCTTTAATTTATGAGTTTCCAAGGTTTATGTTTCCCTACTTTATCATTTTCCCTTATAACCTGACTCTCTCACATTGTAGTAAATAGAAAGGGAAGAAAATGGATGACAGAAATCCTCACTTACCTGATATATATTAGTCTCTAAACTCTTAGACTTAAGCTTGCAATGAAAAGATTTTTTAAAAAATCATGCCCCAAATAGATACACTGTCACTTGCAAGAGACAAAGGAAATTGGGAAAACATTCTTTAAAACATAGTAAACACAAAAATGAGGACAAAGAGAAATAATGTCCTTTTGTTGAATGAAAGAGGATAGCTTAATAACAGATGACACCAAAATGGTATGAGTTGTCAATGTTGTTTTCTTTACCTCAGGCTTATCTGAACATCAGAGCAGGCAACACAATATGAGAGATCAGGAAAACAGGCTGAGACAGAGAACAAAGTGGTCAGAGACTGTTCAAAGAAGCTGGGCCTGTTTTATTGTGATAGCTCTGACACTGAAGCACTGGAAGAGGTAACCAAAGCCAACCCAGAGTTACCATGCAATCTCAGAATTCAGAAACAACAAACAAACTTGAAAAATATTAGCCCTGAAGAGGGAAAGGCTGAGAGTAACAATAAATATCCCTAAATATATAATGAAGTACAACATCAAAGACAATGATCTTCCTGAAAGACAGAATAAGAAAAAATGACCCAAAGGGGTAATTTATACTCAGTAAACCAAAAAAAATTATTAATCAATCAACAGATGTCAAGTAAGCTCCCAATATGTGTCAGGCACTGTACCAGATGATGGAGATAAAAAACAAAAATTAAATATTCTCTGCCTTCAAGGAGTTTCCATTCTAATATAGGAAACAAGGATACATATGAATAAAAAAGAAAAATATTCAAAGTAATTTTAGGTGATGGCACTATCTTTAGGGGACCAGAAAAAGACTTTATGTTAGATGTGATACTTGAATTGAGCTTTGAAGAAAGCTAGATGGAGGTAAGGAGGGAATGCATTCTAAGCATGGGAATACCCTCCAAAGTCACAAGGATAGGAGATGGAGGGTCATTTTTGGGAAATAGCAAGTAGATCAGTCTGGCTAGAATGAAGAGAAAGAGGGTCATGTGTAATAGAAACAGAAAGGTTAGGCTAGAGCCAGATGTCCAAGTCTTAAAATGCCAAACCAATAAGTATGTATTTTTGATCTTAGAGGAAATAGGGAGTTGTTGATGCTTTTTGTGTGACAGAGTAGAACAGTCAGACCTGTGCTTTAAGAATATCATCTTGGAAATGCATCCACATGGAAGAAACCCAGATAGCTACCTGAAGAGTTGGAAAGACCAAAGAAAGAACAAACTTACTTTCTCTGGAGAGGAAGCCAGTACTTTCTCATCCAACTTCTTTCCCCACAAAAGTCAAACAGGAGTCCATAGTGCAAATGTAAAAATCAAAGGAGTTTCTCAGGCTTACTTTGGTGTTTATTTTGTTGTTGTTGTTTTACTTCTTTTAAAAATTAAATTAATTTCCTTCAATAACAAAAATCCATTCTCTCTCCATCCTTCATCTTTTAAAAGAAAACCTTTTAAACAAACATGCAATCAATCAAAACAAATTCCCACATTGGCTATCTCCAAAAGAATATATATGTCTCATTCTCTATCCTGAACTCATCTTCACTCTGTCTAGACATAGATAGTACCAGCCTCTGGTATCAAGGTGAGTGATATTGCATTGATCACACTTGAAAAAAGCCTTTTAAAGTTGTCTCTACAGTAGCATTGGTAATGTACAAATTGTTCTCCTGGGTCTACTCACTTCATCCTACCCCAGCTCATATAAATCACTCCAGATTTCTCTGAAATCATCCCTTTTTTCATTTCTTATAGCATAGCAGAATTACATTATTTTAATATGCCATAATTTTTCCAAGCTTTCCCAACTGATGGATATCCCTTTGAGTTCAAGTACTTTGCCACCACACACACACATGCACACAAAAAGCTGCTTTGAATATTTTTGTGCAAGTGGTTCTTTTTCTTCTTTCTTTGAGTATAAGACTAGTAGCCATATACTTTGGATAAGGGTGGAAGGAAGAGTCTTCTTAGAGGATTCTCCTTACTCTCTACTCCAATATTTAGCTGGGAGGATTTTAAATACTTTCTATTAAACACTCATAATACATTCTAATTACCCCCAAGTCAAGTCATACTTAATATCACTTAGGGTACAGTGGTGACCCCTCAGTTATAGTCTCAACATTCAACTATCCATGGATCCTGAAAACCCAACTCTATGCATGCAACTGTCTTAGTGGACTTGAGTCAAGATTTTCCTACTAACAAAGAGACTGGGGTCTGTTATTTAAGGATTTGGCTTATTTACCACTATAAATTCTCATCATCCTCTACATATCTGCCTACTCTGTCTTCTACAATCCCATTGGAGTAGCTGTGCAAAGTTGGTCAGGAAAATGAGATGAAATGTGAAAACCAAAGCCAGACTTATAAAATGTTCCTGAAGCTTAGAATCCAATGTACTAGTCCATGATACTCAGTGAATATCTTGAGTAGGTTATTTCACCTTTCTAAGTCTCACTTTCCTCACCTGAAAACTGAAGGGACTTGGATTTAACTCCTTCCTAGCTCTAATACACTATAATACATACACCCTTATAGTTCCAGGCATCTCTTTGACTATCTCATGCTCAGCAGATGCCTTTCTGTCACATTTAACTCCCCTGGGTTAAGATTAATTCTATTCAAACTTTTTGCTTTAGCGAGAGCCCATCAGCAAACACAGAAGGGAACTAGGGACAGTGAATTGTTCATAGGAAGCAGAAAATTTGAAGCAGATTGGCTCCCAAAAGTTTGTCAGAATAGGCTCTTGAAGTCATCCATACTCCTTGACTATCAGCTACTAAGACTCTCATACTGGGCTCTTCATAATTTAGAATAAATGATACATAGCCAACTCTTGATTGTCTTGGGGTTGATTATCTGGTGTATGGGTTACTTAGGGAGCTGACTGCCTTCTGCCCCTCTTCTTCCTTTCTCCTGCCATCTTTCTTCTGGCCATTTAAATATTTACTTCCTTCTGTAACAGAGGATGATAAAAGAGGAAGAGAAAGGGAAGATACCAAATTTTTGACAATGATTTTCAACTCTGAAGAAAAACTGGTAGAAAATAATGACTAATATTAAAAGCAGAGGGGATGTTTCCAATGTTTTATCTATCACTAAAAGAGGCATTGTGCATAGTGGACAGAAAGCCAACCTCAAAGCTAAAAAGACATGAATTCAAGTCTTCCTTTAATATTCATAGGGAAAGTCATTTAATTTCTCAGTACAACTCTTGAAGACTATAAATTCCCTCCCATAGACGATGATAATCCTCTCCTCCTTTCCACATTACAGAGATTCTCTTTCCATACACAGATAAACATCATAAACAACAGTTCTAAAGCTTCCAAGATGAAGAATCAATAGACTCTCCCATTTTTTAGTCCACAAGTCAATAATGGCATTCCATGACGCAAAGAAAAAAGACAAGGGACTTTCTCCAGGGCTCCACTGTATTATCCAATGCTGCTGCTATTCCTTCATATTTTAAGAGGACAGATGACATCACAGTGCCTCAGTTTCTTCACTTGTAAGTTGAGGATAGGAATACAATACTTATCTTACCAACTTGTTGAGAGAAAATACTTGTTTTAAAAACAAAAAACTTAAAGCACTATCTACATGTGGAAGCAGTTGTCATTATTTTTCTTCCTTTTGAACAGTAATCCCCGGGTAAATCCACTTAAGATTCAAAGGTGCTTTTGACTTTTTTAGAATGATATTCTTTTCTTTAGGCAACTAGGTGGGGAGGTGATCACTGGACCTGGAGTTACAGACCACTCTTCCCAATTTCAAATTTGGCCTCAACATGTGTTGATCTTGTGTGGGCAAGTCACTTAACCCTATTAACCTCAATTTCTTCATCTGTAAAATGAGCTGGGGAAGAAAACTACTCTAGTATCTTAGCCAAGAAAACCCCAAATGCAGTCATAAAAATGTTGGATGTGACTGAGCGATAAAAACAATGAATTCTTTCCTTTAACTTTACAAGTTTATGAGCATGCTTCAATTTTATAAATGACAATGGAGAACTAGCACATTTAATTATAACAGTATAGAGTATGCTTTCAATTTTTGGGGGGCAGCATAAGATACAATTTCAATACAATGCTGAGAACTGTGCCACCTATACAGCTAAAGATACACTGAAGCCAGGGGCACAAAAGCCCTTGTTAAACTTCAACCTTCTCAGCATACAATTAAAATTTCATTTTGACTTTAATTTGCAGAGTTCG
The DNA here is from genome assembly GCA_028658325.1 of Potorous gilbertii. Classification (NCBI taxonomy): domain Eukaryota; kingdom Metazoa; phylum Chordata; class Mammalia; order Diprotodontia; family Potoroidae; genus Potorous; species Potorous gilbertii. The sequence continues at coordinate 202,526,353 of CM053771.1, read as the reverse complement.
AAAGGATAGGTTTCAATATTGCACAGAGGGAGTTAGCAACCCAACTCTCATTAATGTTAATGGGAGCAACGTGGCTCAACTGAGCACTGAAAATTTACCCCGTGGTGTTATGGAGATCCAACTGATTGCCTTTTCCAAGAATCTACACACCTAAATTCCTTTGCATCTCATGTTATTTTTCCATATTGATGCCTGATATTTTTTTTTATTTTACTCCTCTATTTACATGTCACTATTATAGGTAATCCACAACTTATTAGAATTCACTTTAATACTCTACTTATCTTCTTCATCTTGTTTTTTTATTGTGATTTTTATGAACTATGCTAGTTGGTATCTGGTGGACAATTTTCAGACCATAAACTAATTAACAAATGCATATTGATAATTCCCCGTGGAAATCATGGAAAAGTCAAACAAAAATCTTATTTCTCCAAGGTGGGCATATGCAGGGGTAATGCCTACTGAGATAGCAGTAGTGGAGTCATTTTTGGAAAAATGATGTTAGAAATGAGTTTGGGACTCACTTGGAATCCAAGGGATAGGAATTCTCATTTTCTTTCCCATTAATTTTTTTAATGACAGATTGTACTGTGAATAGTAAAAGGTACCAAAAGAAATTAATTTCCTTCCTACAGTGTGATCTGTACAATTTCACACCTGTTCTGTTTCCTTTGCTCTAAGACAGTATGTTCTCCCATCATCCCTGGAAAAGTCCTTAGCACTCTTCCCAAGGCCAGGGCTAAGCATGAGTTTTTAGGAAGACAACATTCTATTTATCAGACTCTAGAGCATTTTGTTTTGTGATGTTTTTAAAATCACTCATGTACTGAGACTATAAATCTGGAAACAGGATCAATAGTTTCCCCAACTAAGCAGCATTTTATTGTTGTTCTTAAAAACAAAGAGTTTGGGGAAGTAGATAAGGTTCTCTAAGATTTCCTAAGGTTCTATCCAGCCTTAAAATGCTAGGATTCCATAATTCTTTGATTCTAAATTCTATGGATAATTTTTCTTGCTGTTTTTTAGCCATTTTTCTGTCATGTCTGACTCTTTCTGACTCCATTTGAGGTTTACTTGGCAAGAATACCAGCATGGTTTACCATTTCCTTTTCCAGCTCATTTTATCTGTGAGTAAACTGAGGCAAACAGGGTTATGTGACTTGCCTAGGGTTATATGGCTATTAAGACAGAGGTTGGATTTGTACTCAGATTTAACTCCAAGTCTGGTGTTCTATCTACTGTGCCACCTAGTTGCTCCACGGCTGCTAATACTAGAGGAAATAAGGCAGTCCAGTGGATATTACATTGGACTGGAGTCAGGAAGGACTGCTACTTACTAGTTAATCTTTGTGACCCCAGACATATCACTTAACCTCTGTCTCCCTCATTTTCCTAAGATAAGAATAATAGTACCTACCTCCCAGGGTTGTTGTGAGGATAAATAAGAAAACATCTCTAAAGCATGTGGCAAATCTTAAAGGTGACTTTTATTAACAAAGGTAGTTTTTATTATTAATTTGTTTAATGATCATTGCTTAAGTAATTATTTAATTTAGTTTGGTATGAGGTACTGGAATCTGGAGTGGTTACACAGTGCATAAGATAGAATGCCAGGCCTGGAGTTAGGAAGATCCCTCTCTGAGTTCAACCTTGGCCTTAGGGACTTACAAGTTGTGTGACCCTGGGCAAGTCACTTAACCCTGTTTGCCTCAGTTTCTTCATTTGTATAATGAGCTAGAGTAGGAAATGGCAAAGCATGCTAGTATCTTTGCCAAGAAAACTCCCAGGGGGGTCACAGAGAGTCAGACATGACTGAACAACACTGGAATCAATTACATATATTTATACTACGTTCCTTTGTCTCTGTTACTGTTTAGAATTTAAATGTTGAAGGTATTACCTTGAGAAAGGAAAAATTAATAAATAAAGACACTTATTTCTTAGGTAGACAAGGCTGGCTTCCCAGTTCAAATAAGAGACACCCTGAGCAAACACAATAAGCATGTAAGCACAATATTCAAATGGATCTGTGTTCTCAGCAATGAGGATGTTCCCTCCTTTAGGGCAGATCATAACTGTGCCTGGTCAGCCCCTGTGACAACTGTTCATGTGCTTCTTGAGTTCATCACAGGGTGTCTACACAATAAGCTGGAGGCCTCCCTTGATTTCTGCTCATGTCACAAGGACACCAAAGGAGCTTTCAGGCTATCCACCTGTCACATCTCACCTTACCATAGATCTGGTCCCTTGTGTCTTCCTATTTTACATTTCAAGGGTGACATCTCTTACTCCTTTTCTTCAAAGTTCCCCATTCATTGTATGCTTCAGCCTACTCACGATTACCAGGCGCCTCTTCATTTCCTTTTCTATGATATTCATTTTCAATGCTTTAGAGACTGTTATATTACGTGTCTCATAGTCGATTATTGATAATGTAAATATAGGCCTTTGTTTCCAGGAGAAATTTGAGGTCATTAAAGATTTGCAATTTTCAGAAAGCAATCCTGTCCACTGACTGCTTCCTTGTCAACTTTGGGCCCAATCATTTCTATTGTCTGTTCTAGATGTACAACCTCCATATGTTAAATACCCATAACACATTAAAATTCCATCTATTTCATATCTTTTGGGTCACTTTAAATTCCCAAAAACCCTTTAACATGTGAAGAACTTTCATGCCAAATATAAAAATTAAAAATTTAGCAATATTATCTATATTGATAGTCAATAATAGTCAATTGTCAATAAACGTTTATTAAGTACCTATTACATCCCAGGAACTTTGGCAAGGGCTGGTGACACATATAAGTAAAAGAAAGACAGTAAGAAGACCCTGCCCTAAGTGAAATTACAATTTAATTGAAGAAGACATTACCTAAAAACAAACTGAAAAGGTGCAGCGGGCTCCAGAAAGTATCCACCTGGTGGTGTGTGGAGGTGGTGAACACATTATGATTATAAAGTCAAAACCAAGAAAAACAGCTGACAACAAATAAGAGATGATAGAACTTTAAAATTTGCAAAGTATAGTGCTTTAAAGTTTCTGAAGTATTATGTGCATGTGTATGTATACATACTCACATATTACCTAACTAAAACCTTATAGTCACCTTTTAAGGTGGTTAAAATACAACAGGTATTATCTCCATTTTACAGAAGAGGAAACTTGGGTTCATGTTTGTCTTGTCCAAAACAAGAGAATAAATGTGTGGGGCAAGATGTGAATACAGGTCTTTCTGATTCTAAGTCTAGCACTCTAGAACATGTGATCTTATCAAACCATGGTTTGTGCATGACATGTATATAACTTGTCAAATTCTTTTTGCTGACTTAGCTTCTCTTCTGTGCAAAATTGGGCTCAGAAAGTGTTTCCATTGAGTAGTATTTAAAATGCCTAGCTGGGAATAAAAGTTCTGAAGTACATATACAAAATTCCAAAGTTCGTGTCAATCATTCTATCTTATATGCCTTTGAAATTAATGTTTGAAATGCAAGTACACAGCATGTGTATGGTCAGAAATTAACCTGTAGTCACACAATTATAAAGTATCACAAGGCCAACACTTGAACATATATTTTCAGGCAGCTCTTTTGACCATATCCTGTTCTCTCCAATCTTAGCTGGGGCTGCCTTAAGAGGGCAGAGGGGAGGAGAAGGAGAAAAAGAAAAGAGAAAGGGAATAAATATTTATATAGTGCCTACTAAGAACCAGATATTGTGCTAAGACTCTCGTAATCAATCTCCATTGTCCACAGGTTAAGTCCCAGATTCAGTCCACTCTTTGAGACTCCTTCATAACTGATGCCCACCCTACTCTTTCAACTTTATTCCCTGAGTGCCAAAAACAAAAGATTGAAAAAATAGAAGATAATGGGAAATATCTCATTGGAAAAACAACTGACCTGGAAAATAGATCCAGGAGAGACAATTTAAAAATTATGGGACTACCTGAAAGTCATGATCAAAAAAAGAGCCTAGACATTATCTTTCATGAAATTACCTAGGAAAACTGCCCTGATATTCTAGAACCAGAGGGAAAAATAAATATTGAAAGAATCCATCAATTACCTCCTGAAAGAGATCCGAAAAGAAACTCCTAGGAATATTGTGGCCAAATTTCAGAGTTCCCAGATCAAGGAGAACATATTGCAAGCAGCTAGAAAGAAACAATTCAAGTATTGTCAAAATACAATCAGGATAACACAGGATCTGGCAGCTTCAACATTAAGGGATCTAAGGGCTTGGAATGGGATATTTCAGAGGTCAAAGGAACTGGGATTGAAACCAAGAATCACCTACCCAGCAAAACTGAGTATAATACTTCAAGGGAATAAATGATCATTCAATGATATAGAGGACTTTCAAGCATTCATACTGATGAAAAGACCAGAACTGTATAGAAAATTTGACTTTCCAACACAAGAATCAAGAGAAGCATGAAAAGGTAAACAGGAAAGAGAAATCATAAAAGACTTTCTAAAGCTGAACTGTTTACATTCCTACATGGAAAGAAAATATTTATAACTCTTGAATCTTTTCTCAGTATTTGGGTAGGTGGAGGGATTGTATAAACACACACACACACACACATACACATATATAGACAGAGAGTACAGGTTGCGTTGAATCAGAAAAGATGATATCCACACACACAAAAAATAAAATCAAAATTAAGGGGTTAAGGAGGAAAATACTGGGAGGAAAAAAAGGAGAAATGGAATGGAGCAGGCTAAAACTCATAAAAGAGTTAAGAAAAATCATTTTCAATAAGGAGAAAAGAGAGAAGAGGAGAGGGGAAAAGTGAAGCTACTCTCTCCAAATATGGATGAAGGAGGGAATAACATGCTTACTAAATTTGATATGAATATTGGGGAGGAGGCAACAAGTGAGATGAGGGGAATGATAGAAGGGAGGACGAATGGGTGAAGGGAGTAACTAGAAATAAACACTTTTGGGAAGGGACAAGGTCAAATGAGGGGGAAAAAATAAAAAAATAAGGAGGATAGAGTAGGCTAGAGGGAAATATAGTTAGTATTACACAACACGATTATTATGGAAGTCTTTCCAAAATGACACATATTTAGTCTGTATTGACTTGCTTGCCTTCTCAGTGGAGATGGATAGGGAGGGAGGGAGGGAGGGAAGTTGGAATTCAAAGTATTAGAAACTAATGTTGAGAATTTTTATTGCGTATAACCAGGAAATAAGAAATACAGGGAATGTGGTATAGAAATTTATCTTGCCCTACAAGAAAAGAGAGAAAGTGGGGATAAGGGAAGGGTGGGGTGTGATAGAAGGGAGGGTACATTGAGGGAAAGAGTAATCAGAATGCAAGGTGTTAGGAAGCAGGGGAAGGGGAGTGATGGGGAGAAAAATTTTACATATTACAAAGTGATGTAAAAGCAATTAGTATTAAAACAACTGACTGAATTAATTACTGAGAATAAATCAATGACATCATTAATTTGGAGAAAGAATTTCAGTCTAAATTTCCTAGAGGAAGGTAACCTCAGGTAAAATTTGGCATTGATGGAAAAGTTAAGGTTTTAATGGTATATTTGATTTTATGATTGCTATTTAGTGAGGAACTAGAACATGTATAGAAAGGCATGTAAGCCACTTAAGACTTGCCTCAAAAGATGTTCCTTAACCAAAGTGAAATTACAGTCATATTTGAAACCTGGTTATTCTAACTTGCTATTTTTAGATGCTATGGGACCATTAAGTGACTGTTCTTCTAACTCCAGGTATGGATAGCAAGAAAGGCAGTATGAGCCTCCAATCCATGATGTCAGTAAGCCTGTGAGATGCTGGTATGAATTGAAAAAGATGATCTCATGGGAAGGATGGGAGAGCAGCTGTTCAGCCTGGGATGAGGTAGGATTCTCCTGACTCAGTTTCCCCACTGATACCTGGCAGACTTTAAGTCTGACTGAATGCAAGTTGACAATCTGCTCCTACTTGCAACTGACATGAAGGTGGGGAGATATTGGTTCCCTGCAATGTCCCTATTCTTAGTGGCAATTCCTATAGTCAAAAGGTTTGTAAGCTTAGTACCAGATTGATTAAATTATAGATTGTTGGTAGAGGAACATCCGAGATTGTCTAAAATTAAACTATTAGGCTTGGGATTTTAGACCAACAACAATAAGTTAAAGTCCTTTAATTCTTAGTAATATTGTGGAGATAATTAGGTCAAGGGCTTGTGAAGTTAGCAACATAAATATTATTTGTGTCTCAGTTGGTCAATGTTTAAAAAAATTTCTTTTGTAGTCTATATTATAAATGCTTTAAAAAGAAGTATCACCTGACCAAAAGTTGGACTTGTTTTATGTGATATGAATTGTGTTAAAAATGAAAAATAAAAAAATTTTTTTAAAAAGTGTACAGTTTGTTTGACTTTTCACGTAACAAAACTGACTGCCATAGGAGCGCAACAACAATTCCTGTGACTGAATTTAACAAATGACTGGATATTTTTATGATCACTGACGTAGTCAAGAAGAGAGAGCAAATAAAGAGATGGTTGATTAAATCCTCTTCACAGAAAATTCAGGAGACTTGATGGAATATTTTCTTCTCTATGAAGATGCATATATAAAACAAGAGTTCAGAGTATGTTTACTTTTTTCCACTTCACTTAAAATTTTTTCCAATTAATAAAAATCTATTTTCTCTCCTTTCTACTTATCTTTCCACCTATTCCCCATTGTTGGTGGTATGGGGAACCTTTTAAAAATTTTCAGTGCTAAGCAAACAAATTCTTGCATTGTCCATTTCCAAAAAACTATACTTTGAGTCTGTCATCTCTCTGTCAGTGGATGTGTAGCATGCTTCATCATCAGAGCTCTGGAATAAATCATGATTGGTCATTGCACTAGGAGTTCTTAAATCTTTCAAAGCTGTTTGTCTTTATAATGCTGTTGGGATTTTTTTCTTCTTTTGTTTTGGTTTTGAAAAACTGGTCTCCTGGTTCTTCTCACATCAGTTCACACAAGTCTTACCAGATTTCTCAGGAATCACCCTTTTTATCGTTGCTTATGGAATAATATCCCACTCTATTAATATACTATCATTTCTGCTATAATGCTTGTTTTGAAAACAACTAAATTTATTCCAAAGAAATGCCACATATTTGCTTATGCACAATTTTATCTGCAAGAAACAACAGCAAGAAGGCAGAAAAGTGCCCTATTTCACAACAACTTAGGAGGTACAACTTTTCTGAAGTCCAATTTCATAAGCGAACTTTAGGTCTTTTTCAAAGTAAAGTGTTATATTTATTGTATGTCCTCTAATGCAGTAGGAACTCTAAATGTAGGTGAACTGGTTCACATCCATGCACTCCATACCCAACCCCTACTCTCCCCTCATGGCCCCAGCCTGGTGAGGCCTCCTCTTGCCCATAGCCCTGGATTTTGCCTGACCCCAAGAGAAGTGGGACATAAGTGGAATAACAGCCCAAAGATGCAGATGCCACCATTATTTACTGTACTCTTTATGTATTTCTTAACCATTTAACATATTCAAAACTGTGCTGCCTTCTTATTAGGTTCCTATCTTTTTTTAAATGTGTCACTAACCAAGTTTCTGAGTGTTGTACCCCAAACTCTGTTTTCCTCATAAGTCCTGTGGTCTTCATTGCACAAGTGCATAGTGCAGTAATTTTTAGGAATGCAGACAGTACTGTAATTTGTTCAATCATTGCCTAATTAATGGGTACTTTGGAAATGGGACCCCAAATTACAAAAACTATGCATAGCCTTTGACATAGATTACCACTCCTATGCCTATACCCCCAAAGGGATGAAAGAAGGATGAAAAGTATCTACATGTGCAAAAATATTTACAGGTAGCTTTGGGGGAAGAGGTGGGGACCAACAACTAGACACAGTGTAAATTCACTTTCTTTAGATATTCAAGACCACAGTGTGCGAGAGTTTTTTCTGGTAGACTTGGAACTTCATAATAACACAAGAACTTACTGGAAAAAAAAAATCCCAGTGATGGTTTTCTAAGGTAAAAAGCCTTCCACACTCAGAGAAAGAAATACGGAAGTCATTCGCAGAATGAAGCAAATCATTTTTGTGTGTGTGTGGGCGGGGTTTAGTGTATCATGTTTTGATTTGTTATATGATTTCTTCCATTTATTTTAATGCGACTACATAGCATGACTATAGTAAAAATGTGCTCAGTAGAAAAGTATATGTAGAACCTATACAGAATTGTATGCTGTCATGGGGAGGGAGAGGGGTAGTGGGGGGAAGGTGTGGGGGGATAAAATCTTAATTTTAAGGACATGTTTGTAGAACATTAAAAATAATAATAATAAAATAAAAAATATGCAATAAGCTACTTTATAGAAACAGGATTCCAATGCAATAAACCTTTCATTTTGCTGGCAATACTATTACACCTCTATTGCTGTGTGTTCCTGATAAATGCTAGGCTAATTAATAGTTGTACCAAAAAATTGTATACCTCACTGGTCCCATTTAATAAGAACAGAGCTGCAATCTTCCAAATACATGCCAATATCCTTATTACTTGTTCCTAGTGAGAGATAGGGAAGCGTATTTTTACTGAAAGTCACTGAGCCACAGGAAAAAAAATAATCAAGGGCTACATAAGTAAAAAGTAACTTAATTAAATTCTACCTATTTTCACAGAAAAATATAAAGCATTGCACTCAACTAACTTTTTATCATTTTTAACAACTTTAAAAATTAAGAATGAGAACAATAACCACAAGCTATAGACCCACAAAACTGTTTTCCTTTTGCTTGACAGAGAAAGGTACTGGAGGCAGAATCAAGATGGCAGAGGAAGAGGAACCATTTTTGCCCAGCTGGCCCAACCTACCTCCTCCTCAAGGACCAAGGAAATCCCTCAGAACTATTTGAGAATGCCAAGAAAAAGTCATGAGGATTTTTCCAGGCCAAGGCAACTTAGGGAGACAAACAGGTCTGGAGACACTGGAGACAGGGCCACAGTGGCTATGGTTACATCTAGAGATAGAAAGAAAACTAAGACAGAGCACCAGGGAGGAATGAGATTCTGAAGGAACCCTGAACTGGTGCTGGGTGACAGTTTTATTGCCCCATTACTCAGTTCTGGGTCACAGATGTGGGACAGAGTGGAGTAGATGCAAACCAACATGGGCCCCATCTGTATACTGAGCAAAATACAAAGTTCAGAGTGACTGTGTGGCTCTGAGTTCAGAAGCAGAGCATTCCTCAGTTCTAGTCTTTAGCCCAACATGAAAGCCTGCATAATTAGGGCAGAAGTCTCAAACCAAAGAAGTGCCAGCAGTTCAGTTGCTTTAACCCTACAGAGCCCACCAGTGACTGAGTCCAGCACTTATCTACCAAAATCCAACCACATAAAAGTCACCAAAGCACACTTGTCAGGAACTTTCAGAGGGCAGTGAACAAATGTCTTCCTGCAGAACACTACTTTGGAAGCAGTGAAACCTTACAGGCCTCCAGAATAACCTGTGAAAGCACCAGAAGAACCGAATCTCAAGCCAGACATCCCCAGAAATACACAGAGCCCAGCACTAATGTAAAGTACAAAGTCAAAAAGTGGACTGGAAGAATGAGCAAATAAACCTACAAAAATAATGCAGACATATAGAGCTACTATGTAACAGGGAACACCAAGACATAAACACAGCAGAAAAGAATGATGTAAAAAACATCAATAAGCAAAGCCTCAAAGAAAAATACACATTGTACACAATCCCATCAGGAATTCCTGAAAGAGTTAAATAAAACCAGTAAAAACCAAATGAGAGCTATAGGTGGAAAAGATATGAAAAGAGAATTAGTAACTTGGTAAAAAGAAAACCTTACTGAAGAAATTAACTTCTTAAAAATTAGAATTGTCTACATGGAAGCCAATGACTCTATGAGATATGAAGAAACAATAAAATAGTCAAGAAATGAGAAGAAAATATGAAATATAAAAAAATACAACTGACCTGGAAAACAGATCAAGAAGAGATAATTTAAGAATCACTGGATTACCTGAGCAAAAAGCAACTTATATTTCATATTCCAAGAAATCATAAAAGAAAGCTGCCCAAATACCTTAGAATCAGAGAGAAAAATGGAAATTAAAAGAGTCTACTATTCATCTCCTGGAATAAACTTTCAAATGAAAATTCCTAGGAATATTATAGCCAAAATCTAGCACTTCCAAGTCAATGAAAAAATTCTGCAAGAAATCAGAAAGGAAGAATTCAAATACTAGAGTCTGTCAGTATTATACAAAATTTATCACCTACTTAAAGGAATGGAGAGCTTGGAAAAATTACATTCATGAAGGCAAAGGATCTAGGCTTATCACCACGAATAACCTACCTGGTCAAACTATAACCTAGAGCCTTTAACCAAATGGGCCTTTAACCAAAATGAGGATTTTTAAGCATTCCTGGTGAAAAGATTAGTACTCACTAGAAAAACTGACATACAAACACATGATTCAAGAGAAGCATAAAAAAAGATAAACATGAGTGAGAAATCATAAGGGACTAAATAAGATTAAACCATCTATATTCTCGCATAGGGAGATGACACATGTAGCCCCTCAGAAAGATATAATCATAAGGTGGTCTTAGAATTTAATTAGACAGAGGGATCTAGGTAGCAGACTATTGTTTTTGGATGATCATAAAAGAAAAATGGAAGAATAGGCAGGGGGAATGCACTGGAAGAGGGAGAAAGGGAGCAAAAAAATGGTGAAAGCGATCTCACAGAAGTAGGGTAGGCAAGGAAGACTTTACACAATGGAATGGACAGTAAGGAAGGGAGCTGGTGGCACTTGAACCTCACCTTACTCTCATCTGAACTGGTTAAAAATGGGAAGAATACACATACAGACATAATTGGATGCAGACATTCATCTTACACAACAGTAAGGTGGAAAGGAGGAAGAAAGGGAATTAAGAGAAAAGGAGTTGAAATTAAGAGGGAGGACAGAATAAGGGAAGTAGAGGCCAGAAGCAAAAAAAAAAAAATTCTTATACAAGTAAGGGGTGGGGGGAAAGGATAAAAGATTAGGTTGAAGGAACATACATACTTTCACCACAACTGTGAACATGAATGGGATGAACTTACCCATAAAATGGAATTAGGAACAAGAATGCAACGATATTTATTTTTTGTTTTTTTACCAGAAACCAGAAGGGGATAACAAAATTAATTAGGAACAAGAAGGCAACAATATGTTTTTGTTTTGTTTTTTTTTACAAGAAACCAGAAGAGGATAACAAAATTAATTAGGAACAAAAACGCAACAATATGTTATTTTTTTTTACCAGAAACATTCTTGAAACAGAAACACACAAATAGAGTAACAATAAGGATTTTGACCATAATCTATTACGTTTCAGATGAAGTCAAAAAGAAAAGACAGAAGTAGTGATCATGATCTCAGACACAGAAAAAGCAAAAAATAGATCTAATTAAAAGATATAAACAGAGAAAGTATATTTTGCTAAAATATACTATAGACAATAAATTAATAGCAATATTGAATATATATAACACAAATATGGCATAGCAACTAAATTTTTAAAGTAAAAGATAAATGAGTTACAGAAGGAAATAGACAGTAAAAGTATAATAGTAATAGATTTCAATTTATCCCTTTCTGACCTGGATTAATCCAAACATAAAATAAACAAGAAGGTAGTTAAGGATATGAATAGAATTGTCAAATATTTTAGATATGATAGACCTTTAAGGAATACAGAATGGAAACAGAAAGGGGTATACCTATTTCTAAAGCAGCTAGGTGATGCAATGGATAGAGCACCAAGCCTGGAGCTAGAAAGAGCTCAGTTCAAGTTTGACCTCAAACACTTACTAGCTGTGTGACCTTGGACAAGTCATTTAAAACTGTTTGCCTCAGTTTCCTCATCTGTAAAATGAGCTGGAGAAGGAAATGGCAAACCATTCCAATATCTTTGCCAAGAAAACCCCAAATGGGATAACAATGAGTGCATAAGACTGAAATGATTGAACAACAACAATACCTATTTCTCAGCTGTACATGAACTTTCACTAATAAGGCATAAAATCCTCACAAACAAATGCAGAAAATCAGAAATATTTAATACAACTTTTTTTTACCATAATGCAATAAGTATTATATTCAGTAAAGGGACTGTGAAGTATAGATCAAAAATTAATAGGAGACTAAAAATAAAATAATACTAAAGAATGGGTAAGTAAAAAAACAAATCATAGAAACAATGTTATTTCATTGAAACTAATGACAACAATGAGACAACATACCAGAATTTATGGGATGCAGCCAAAGCAGTACTTAAGACAAAACTTATATCTCTAAATATTAACATCAAAAAAGAAAGAGTAGATCAATGAATTGGATACGGAGCTAAAAAACTAGAAAACCATCAAATAATGCCACCCTCCCCCACTTTGAACTCCAAAATAGAAACACTGAAAAAAACAAAGTGAAGATGAACAAAATTGAAAGTATTAAAAAAGAACTACTAGGGGGGCGGAGCCAAGATGGCTGAGTAGAAAGACTCACATATGCTAGCTCTGAACCCACAGCCCATGGATTTCCTCTAAAAAAAAACTCCCAACAAATTCTGGAACAGTGGAAGCCGCGCAGCAACACAGCGAAGGAGATTTCCGTTCCAGAGAGCCCTGCAAAACTGATTCCAAAGGTCCGTCGCACACTGGACAGGAGCAGAGCCCAGTCCTGCCCTGCCCTGGCCATGTGGCAAAGAGAGGAGTGAGCAGATCTGAGCAGGCTTCAGGGACGGAATCTCCAGCAGCTGCGAAGGTCCCTCCACCCACAGACTCACAGATCAGTGAAAGAGACGTCTGGACAGGCTGAGAGGGGAGCGGGGTGTCTCCATGACTCGGGCCCCCTCAGGTGGCAGCAGCAGAGGCAGCAGGCAGCCAGAGGCTCCTGGAGCAGGAAGGAGCTCCATTACAGAAGGTCTCTGCATAAACCCCCTGAGGGAACTGAGCCTGGGAGGTGGCCCTGTCCCCACCTGAGCATCAGAACTTAAGCTCCCATTGAATAGCAGCCAAGCCTGCTGCCAAAAGCCCTGAGGCTGGGGAGCAGCATTTGAATCTCAGACCCCAAGCACTAGCTGGGTGGATCTAGGCGGGGGTGGACAGGAATCTCAGAAGTCAAGTAATTGGCTGGGAAAATGCCCAGAAAAGGGGAAAAAAAATAAGACCATAGGAGGTTACTTTTTCAGTGACCAGATGATTCCGCCATTTCTCTCTGATGAGGAAGATCAATGCTTACCATCAAGCAAAGACGTAGGAATCAAGGCCTCTGTATCCCAAACATCTGAAAGAGATATCCAGTGGGCTCAGGCCATGGAAGAGCTCAAAAAGGATTTTGAAAATCAAGTTAGACAGGTGGAGGAAAAACTGGGAAGAGAAATGAGAGAGATGCAAGAAAAGCATGAAAAACAGGTCAATACCTTGATAAAGGAGACCCCAAAAAATACTGAAGAAAATAACACCTTGAAAAGTAGGCTAACTCAATTGGCAAAAGAGGTTCAAAAAGCCAATGAGGATAAGAATGCTTTCAAAAGCAGAATTAGCCAAATGAAAAAGAGGTGCAAAAGCTCACTGAAGAAAATAGTTCTCTCAAAATTAGAATGGAACAGATGGAGGCCAATGACTTTCTGAGAAACCAAGAAATCA
>CM053771.1:202481227-202511778 GCA_028658325.1 Potorous gilbertii | reverse complement strand
ACAAATGGGGAGAAAATTTTGGAACCCAAAATCTTGTGAAAATGAATGTAAAAAGTTAAATAAATGTATTTAAAGAAAAAAAAATGAAATGAATCTTTAAAGGCAAAAATCCCGGTATAGAGAAAAGACTGCTTGATGGTTAGTATTACTAGGATACCTTACGTAGTGGTAGTAGTACAGTAACCACAATAGCTGACATTTATATGGTACTTTAAGGTTTGAGAAGTGTTTTACACATTTTATTACTCGATCCTCATAACAATGTTGTGGGGTAGGGGTCTTCATTTTCCCCATTTTCCAGACCACGAAACTGAGGCTTAGAGAAATGAAATGACTTGCTGAGGGTTGCGTAGCCATTAAAGCATCTGAGACAGGGATTAAACTGAGGTCACCCTATCTGTAAGGTGGCACTGTAGATAGTCACAACAGGGATTAACCAGTGTTTTGATATCTAGGTTTGAATGTCAGCCCAGTTTCTACTTCGGTGACCTTTTTGTCTCAATTTTCTCATATGTGAAGCCGGACTCAATGATCTAAATGATCCCTTCTAGCTCTAAATCCATGACTATTAGACAGGCGAAGGAATAAAGAGCCAAGCTAGGTTGTGGGGAAAGCATACGACAACCCTTCCCCCACCCCTGTGACAGCAGCTGTTTCCCTGCATTGATCTTAACTTCATGGAAAGGTATAAGAAAATTCAAGGCTTCATTCTCTTTTTCTTCTGGTTTGAAAATGTGGTTCTCAAGTTCACTTTCCAGCTTGAAGCAAAAATGTCTGTAGCTGATTCTCTTTTAGAAGTGATGGTTTAAACTCATCTTACCACATAACGAAATTGCATTTCTTCCTGAGCAGGGCTCCCCAAGGGAGCTATTTTTTAGTGTAAAAATAGCCAACTTACATCGACTTGAAAATACTTGGCTCAATGAAAAGAAATGATTTTGAATTTATTATTCGTGCCAAATAGATTGAATCTCAGTCTATTGGAAATCAAGAATCAAATTTGCCAACCCTTTTAATTTTGTATTGGGAGAATACCTTAGGACATTGAACAAGCTCTCATGAAATGGAGAAATATGTTTATAATTATGGGCTATTGTAGTCTGGAAAGCTAATTGAGTCTACTTTCATGTAAACTTTAGGAATTTTCAGATGGTATTAGAGAATTTTTAACTTTTAAAAAATTATAACTTGGAGAAAAAGAAAAATCACTTGAAACTGAAATAAAATAAAAAGGAGGAAAGATGATACTATTTACAAACACCTAATCTAAATATAGCGAGATGTAAGGAGAAATTACCAAATAAACTTGTCTATTATGTTAACAAATGCAAAGTTAATGGAGTATTGGTAATTGAGGACTAGGAACTGATGTTTCTTCCTAGTTCCTTCTGGGTAGATGAAACTGAGGCTAACTTTGGCCATAATAATAGCTCACATTTATATATCTATTTATATTTTGCAGAGTTTTTTACATTCATTTTACACTCCACTCAAACTGTGTAGCTAGGTGGTATAGTGGATAGTGTTGGTCTTGCAATCAGGAAACTTGAGTTCAGCTCTGACTTCTGACATTTACTAGCTGTGTCACTCTGGGCAAGTTACTTAACCTCTGTTTGCCTCAGTTTCCTTGTCTGTAAAATGGAGATAGCTCCTCACACAGGGTTATGAGGATCAAATAATAAAATTGTAAAGCATTTAACATTGTGCCCGGCACATAGTATATATGCTTTATATAAATGCTAGCTATTGGCTATTACCATGTGAAAAACCACCACCGAAGTCCTTCCTTTGATATCTCTTCAGGATGTGAAAATGAACATTGGTTCACAAAGGTCATGGCAATGGAGCACAGACTCACACAGGTCTTACCAGTCTAGAAAAGCCTTGAATATCAGACCAGTGATGGACTCTGTCAACTGTTCAAGTACCAGCCTAAGTTTGGAGAGACTCATTACCATTGTATCCACAGAGTGACTAATTTTTCAGCCATAGTATCTCAAATACCATCTATTAAATGATGAGAAGGATTTTTAATTAGTGCCGTTAGAGTCACTACTCATACTGAGGAAAGTGCATTATTGAAGTTTAATTGAGGATTGAAACACATGCTATTACAGTAGCTTTTTTGTGGTAGTAAAAAACTGGAAACTAAGGGGTTGCCCATCAACTTGGGAATGACTGACCCAATTATGGTATGTAATGAAAGTGAAATACTACCATGCCATAAGAAGTAATGAAAGGGACAGTGTCAGAGAAACATAGGAAGATTTATATGAATTGATTTGGAGCTAAGGAGGACAATTTATCTTATAATATCTATTATATTAAAATGAATAATTTTGAAGACAACAAATTGGTGAGAAATGAAATGAAAAGAAACTGTAAAGAAATTTATATAATAGCAATAACTTTGAAAGATATGAGAATTATGGTTATTAAAATGACCATGCATGATTCCAAATGACAGAAAATAATATATACTATCTCCCTCTTGACAGAGAAGTGATATACAGAGTGCAGAATGAGGCATGTATTTTTGAGCACATTCAATGAAGGGATTTCTTTTGCTTGACTATATATATGTATTATAGAAAATTTACTTTACTTTTTTTCATTGGTACAAAGGGTAGTAAGAAAAAAATATTTGTTAAAAGTAAAATTTTAACTTAAACAGGAAACATTAAATAGTAACAAAACTCAGAATAAATCCAATAGACAACACAGTGGTACTATGTGTTAAGTTAAAGTTTGATCTCTCTTTGTTTTAACAAACAATTTCGTGTATGATCAGTTGTAGTTACTCTTTAGTGTAATTTTGCTTAATTGTTTTTAAGGAGTATGCTTGGTATATATATATATATATATATACACATATCTGCTATGTTAAATCAAAACTTGTTTTTTTTAAACAAGGTAAACTTTTAAAAAGATTGAAATATGAATAAAGCATTATATTGTGTGCAGAGACAAAAGTGAAATAATCTCCACTCTCCAGAAATGAATGTATACACAAATAGGTAAGTTTAAGGTACGTTGAGGATGGAGAGCACAAAAATATAGAACTCTTCAATTCCATCCTTATATAGGTAGGGTTCAAGGGACAGCTAGGTGATGCAGTGGGTAGAGCACCAGGAGTCAGGAGGACCTGAGTTCAAATTTCACCTCAGGCACTTGACACTCACTAGCTGTGTGACCTTGGGGAACACCAATTGCCTCTTCTTGGGTCATCTCCAGTCACCCTGATGAGTATCTGGTCACTGGACTCAGATGGCTCTGAAGAAGAAGTGAGGCTAGTGACCTGCACAGCCCTCCCTCACTCAAAACAAAGTCAAGTACAAGTCATGTCATTATTTCTCTGATGGCATGGTCTTCTTCGGCAACAAAGGATGGACACACACACACACACATAAGGTTCATGATAATCTTTGTATCATTCCACTTTTAGTATATATACTTACCAAGTCTTCCTCATTATGGATACATTTTCTGCATTTATCAAGAATGTATTTCTAGACTGTTAGGATTTCTCTCTCCAGTTTCCACATTACTTCACATAACTCTAACTGAGAGGTCATGTCTGGTTTGGAAGTTGAAAACTCTAGGGATATCAGGCTTCTAAAATTCTTCAGGGTTCCTAATAGGCATGGGTCTTTCTTAGCATGACTCATTTGTTTTCTTCTTCCCAGAGGAAGCCAGTAGCCTGTCCTTGAATGTCACTGACTCCTTTTCCCAACTCCTTTCCAGCTTAACATAACTCCAAGTATAGTTACCATCTTGGTCTTGTCATTATTTCAAATCTTCTACCTTTTCTGGAACTTAACCTCATCTTGGATTTGTTCCTTGACTGCTAGCCTCTTCTGCTTAACCCTGGGACTTGTCAGTAAGGAAGACAAGGGAGAGTGAGGACCACTCCCTCCTGGTCTAAGTTGTCCTGCTGGAGATGTACAGAGGCTGTAGACTATAGGGCTGGTGATGAGGGCCCAGAACTAAACTGACCACACAAGTAACACAAGCCATACTAAATCTGTAGCCTCTTCTCACAATAGTGAGATGGTACTCATCACCACTTCATAAAGTAGGGAGCTGCCTTAGAGAGAAGAAATGGAAATTCATAGAGCTTAAGTGACTTGCTCAAGGTCATGTAACTGGTAAATTGCAGACCTGAGAATTGGACCCAATTTTTCTGATTTGGAACTTTATGCTCCTCTCCACCATTCTACTGTGGTACAAAACTCAGCATGGACAGGAGGAAAGTACCTTGTCTACTTCACATCCTGGAAGTCCTGTGGGTCCTCCATCTTTTAAAATAATGAAGGGTGGAGATAAACCCTTGCTTGGTATGAGCTAATAGGCTTCTTTATTTTAATTGCTCTCACTGCCTAGACCAGTGAGCTGGAGAATATCCAGAATGTCATGCCTTTGGAATAGAATGTCTCTTTTTATTCAGTCTATTGAATTCTATTTTCTTTGGGCAGTTAATGTTCTTTTCTATCAGAAGATCATTTTTTATTTGCCCTGCTGTGCTTCCTTACTTCGTTATATCACATAGATAGCTGGGAAACAAAGATTTTGTGACTTGCCAGGTAGAGTCAAACAACCTGGGACAGAATCCAAGGATTGTTGATTCTCCCTACCAGCTTCTAGTTGGTGGTTCTCATTACAAGTCCTTCTCACAAAAAACTGATTTTTGTTCCTAAGTGAGTGACTTCTCCAATTGAATTAATTTGAAAGTGACCTTTCTTGAGCATCTGTGTGGGCAAAATACAGAGTTAGCTGTTCCCGACATGTCTTGAAAAATTGTCAGAATTGGTGGTGGTAATACTAACATGAATTTGATTGGAAATAATTATACTTTTCCCCCTTTTAGGATGTATGACCAAATGATAGCTTTGTAGTTGATAGAGTCTGTACTATTTTGAAAGAGCAGAAGTAAATGAAATGCTGAGCCCAGGGTTTCAAATCCCAAAGAAAAGAACTTATAAGCATGAAGGCATCTTCAGATAGTCATTTAAAAGTCTAAAAGGCTAGAGATAACAAAAGAAGAGCTCACCATATGGGGGAAGTAAAAACCTCTTCAAACTACCAATTTAAAGATTTCCCGTAAGAGACAGTAAAATTTTCAGTCTTAGCATGGCTACCATTTTCTATTCTCCCTTCCTACCCCTTAATTTATCCTGTTAAGAAACTTAACAACTGGCCCCTTGAAATATATTAACAGGATATTGCTCTGTTTACTGTTCTTTGATAAGGATCATTTATTCTATTTAACTTATCACCATTAGTGAAATTTACTCATAAAATAACTTTAAGGTACCACACTTCTGTCTTTTCTCATCTGCTGTGGCCCAGTGCAGAATGCAGAAAGAAACAGCTGGGAAAAAAACCCTCAGAAGAGTCATTAGATCTCTAGCTCTTTCTGGATGAATGCCTGCTGATTTTATGGATACATTAGCTGTAACATTTTTCTGGAAAATATGCGTCATAGGATGTAAATTTAGAGGTAGAAGGAGGTTCTTGACACCATCCTCTGATTTTTACACATAAGAAAACTGAGACACAAAAAACTGAAGTAATTTGCTAATGAGGGTCTGATGGAGGATTTGAACACATGTCTTCTAGATTCTAAGTACAGTGCTACATTTAGTTTGGCAGACTGCCTCTAATGTCTAATTAGATAATGCCAGATTAGTTGGAGAGATCGGTGAGGCATGAGCACTTCAGGTGTGATCAGACTGAAATTCTGACTCTTTTCACAGTATTTATCCTGCATATTTCTTGAGTAACAATGCTTGCTGTTCAGAAACAGTCTTAGAATAATGCATGTAACTTTTACAATACATATATTTTTTCTAACTCTCTTTAGTTCTAAGTGAATGATACATCAGTCCTGCTTTTCACAGTCATCTCCTAGTAAATATGCATTTCAAAGCTGTCTTTTGAGGTAAAAGGCACATATTAGTTGTATTTATGTTTTTAATCTGGATATGAGATTTTTTTAAATTGCAGGATCTTTAAAAGAAGACTGTTGCAAGCAATCTTCATTATGTTGTGCTTGAGCATTGTTCTTTGAAGAATCAGTTTTGTAGGGAACTTGGGTGTCTACCACTCTCAATTAATAGCCATTTTCTTTACTTTCATCTCTTTTTAGGTAAAGGGTAATCTTCTTTAGGAAGAGGTATCTCATTGGTAACTATAGTTCTCAGTGTCAATTTTTTTTCTACTTCGTCATTTAGTTTCTAATTTAAGCCAAACTGAAAACAAATAACAGGTAAATTGCCACTTTCCCCCTAGGGCTGCTAGATGGTGCAATGAATTTGAGTTCAAATGTGACCTCAGCTATTTACTAACTGTGTGACTCTGGGCAAGTCACTTAGCCCTGGTTGTCTCAGCTTTTTCATCTGTAAAATGAACTGGAGAAGGAAATGGCAAAGCACTCCAGTATCTTTGTCAAGAAAATCCCAAATGGAGTCACGAAGAGTTGGACATGACTGAAAATGACTGAACAACAATTCCCACCCCTTTTTTTTTCTTGTGTAAGCTATATATAATTATTTAAAAAAAAATAATAGCCAGTGTTTACTTGGTGCTCCCTAAGTTACTACAAATGTTACATGATTTGATAGAAACTAATGAATGTTGGGTCTGATTTTGAATTCAACCTATAAATATTAACCACATACTGGGAGAGAAATGTAGAGACCCTTTTACTGACATCAAAGAGTTTGCAATCCTATAAAGGGATTAGACATATATAGATAAATATATTATAAATTAGAATATGTTAGCTGCATGAAAGGAGAAGTGGGTCATGGGATCACATGAGTGGAGTCCCTTCCCAATTCACAAATCAAAGAAGGTTTCATGGAAGAAATGGCTTTTGGGCTGGACTGTTGAAATGGATAGGATGTTGCTAGGGAGATTAAGCCTTGAGTGAGCCGTAGTAGAAGATATTGAATTAATTTTCCATAATTGGTTAGCACAGCCATCACTAACTGATTAACACTAATACTAACTAATGTTAACCCTGAATTATTTTCAAACTATATATTACATTTAAGCTTGTCACTTGTTTTCATAAGCATAATGGAGATTTGGAAAGTAAATTCACAAGATAAACATTCACATAAAATCATAAGGCAAAAGATTTCCCCAAAGGCTTTATAATCTCCCTCATTTACAAGCAGCATTGTACTTAAAACATCTCAGATAGATGATTGTCTTCCTGTGTCTTGCTCTATTGAAGACAATTCCAAAAACCCGTCTTTAGTAACTCATTCCTGAAAACAAATTCTTTCTCACGTATTTTCCAAATTCTCTAAAGTTAAATTCATTCTTACTGTCATTTTAAAAGCTTTTTTTCGTTGTTGTATATTCAATGGAACAGAAGAGATGCCCTATTTTAACTCTTTATGTATTTGAAGGCCGTTATTACGTCACTGTCCTTCACTAGTTCTCTTTTCTTCCAATAAAATGACCCAAATTTTAACAATCCAGATGTTTACCTAAACAAAAAAATTAAAAGTTTCACAGTCTAAACCAGTGGTGTCATACTAAGAATACTCAAAACAATCACTACATTTCCCTGATGAAGACATATTGTATTAGTTTTAAAATGTGATGCTCTCTATACTTTATTGTATTTTTGTTTATTTTGTTAAATATTTCCAAATCACATTTTAATTTAGTTCAGGCTCCATTTTGAAATATGGTGCCCTTCCTTATTGGACACTTCTGGTCTAAACTTTTCTGGAAGTCATTTCAGATAATAAGGCAAAACTACATATGCACACAAATACATACACATACTCATACGGCACTCCCCTTTTCTCCAACATATACACCATGACACTCATGACCATTTCTTTCTATTTGGGAGAGAAAATATTCAAAAAAAGCCTTCCTTCTATGGTATTTATTGTTAATACCAGAAAGAAGGAAGATATAAAAGTAATTTAAATTGTATTTCTTCCAGGAAACAAATAATAACACTAGAACACAAAGAAAAGATCTAATTCTAGAGTTCCTTGGTAGTGAATATTTTTTTCAAGGAAGAAAGACTCAGTGTAGTAAAGGGAAAGAAAACTGGAATGAAAGTCAGGAGAATGGGATTATACTACAAGTTCTGCTGCACGTTTACTATAATCCTAAACAAGTTATTTAGCAACACTTCTGATCCTCAGTTTCCTTTCCTGTGAAGTGAGAGGGTTAGATTTTTTTTTAAGGTTTCTAATAGCCCTTGGATTTCAGAGAAGAAAGTGAGTTTTCCAGTGCTTAAATATATACCTAAATGAATTAGGGCTCCTTAGGTACAGGATTAAATTTCAAGATATGAGGGTACTCTAGTGAGTGGTTAATTTAGTGCTAAATTGATGGATTCTTGAATTTGGAATTTGGAGTATAGGGTGTGTTCAGGGAAGACCTCTGTTGGGAGGGCTGCCAAGCCCTTTTCCGGGCTGCTTTCCACCTCTGGTGTCTACCCGATCCACCTAACTCTCTCACCCTCAAGAAGCTGTAGAATGGGCAGTAGTCACACCCCAGTAGACCATTCAGCAGACAGGCTAAACCAGGTTAAAAGTATCCATGGGATCTCTAGCCTTCGGTGAATTAAGGGGGTGTCTACCCAAGCATGTGAAAGACTTCCTCTAGTGGATGAGAACAATTTATTCCAATGGCCATGAAAGCAGCTATAACAGGTCCTGTGGAGTGCTCTAAGACATTGGTTAGACATTGAAAACACCAAGGTCATCCACTGTATCTTGAGCTATCAACAGTCTTTTTGACTCTGCTCTGCCACTGGACTGTGACAACTCTGGAAGAGAGAGTGAGTGAGCCCAATGTCTTCATTCAACTCTGCCTCACTTAAATCCAATTTATGCAAGAATCAAAAGACATTACTCATACTATTTTGCCATTTTTACCTGTCTTGAAGTCCTGGGCAAAAGGCAAGTGATAAAGCAGCAGGTGTGGCTATAGTAGGAGCTATAGCCACAACCCTGTACACAGATGATCTAAGCCACAGGTCATCTTCTCACTCCATTAGTGACTGAAAATACACAAGAGTATAGATAATTATCTAGAATGCTGACAAGTATGCCATCATGCAATCAACGTACCATAATGATGAACTTCTCCAGGCAACCAAATTTTAACATTATTTTCCATAAGCCTTAATAGCTGACAATATCAAAGGCCTTGGTCAGATCTACAAATGTTTTCTATAGACCTCTAGTCTACTCCTGGAATTTCTCCTGGAGTTGTCAGGGTAGCAAACATCATATCGACCATTCCTCAGCCCTTTCTGAAACCACCCTGGCTTTCAGGTAGATGGCCATCCTCCAGGTGAAGGATCAGCCTATTAAGACAAATACCTTACCAGCAATGGGTGGAGAGGGAGACCTCCCTCCCACTCATGATTGTCACAGAACAATCTATTTCCTTTATCTTTATAGAGATGGACAATGGTGGCATCTTTGAACCCCTGTGGGATAACCATATAACCTGGAAAATTTCAGTTAACTTTTGTGTGAACAATGGACACGCTCAATTTGTAAATCTCAGCTGGAATAGAATCAGCACCAGGTGCTTTGCCACATGAAAGGAGCCTAATGGCCCTCAAAACCTCTTCTTCATTGTAAATTTGCCTAGAGAGGGATTGACTTCAACCTGAGGAAAATGATCAATTTTGGAGGGACTATGGGAAATGAAGACTCTAAAATGATGCAGTGTTGGTGCAGCTGTGAATTGGTTCAGCCACTTTGGAAAGCAATTTGAATTTATACTCCAAAAGTCTGTAACCTGTGAATACTTTGACCCAACTATCTTACTACTAGCTCTACACACAAAGAGATCAAAGAAAGAAAAAAAAACCATCCATATGCCTTAATATATTTATTTATAGCAGCTCTTTTTATGGTAACCCAAGCCTAGAAACTAAGGAAGTACCAACTCTTTGGGAATGGTTAAGCAAATTATGCTTTTTACAAATGTAATAAAATATTATTGTTCCTTAAGAAATGATGAAAAAGACAGTTTCCGAAGAAACTGGAGAGACTTTTATGAACCAATGTTTAGTGAAATGACCAGATCCAGGGAAAAAATTATACAGTCACAATATTATTTAAAAAATTCAACTTGAAAAGACTTGGAAACTCTGATCAAAGCAAGGATAAATTACAAGTCTAAAGGAAATAATAACCCCTAACATTTGTATAACACTCGCTATGTTCCAGACACTTTACTATTATTATTTCATTTGTTCTTCACAACAATCCAGAGAGAGAGGTGTTCTTATTTATTCCCATTTTACAGATGAGGAAATTGAGGCAAGCAGAGTTTGAGTGATTTGCCCAGGATCACTCAACTAGTAAGTGTCTGAGGCCAGATTTGAGCTCAGGTCTTGATGACTCCATACCTGGTGTCTATCCACCACATTACCTAGATGTGTCACTCAGCTGATGATGAAACACACTAGCAACTTCTTGCTAGAGAGGAAATGACCTAAAATTCAGAATGAGAATCTTTTTGGAAATGGTAAATGCAGAAAAAAAATTTTTGTTGGACTATGCATAATTATTGAGAGGATTTTCTTGTGTTTTTTTTATGGTTCAATTGGGGAATGCTGTAAAAGGATACAGTTGTAAATGCTTGTAAAATTAAATCAACAAAGATATATGTATGTATGTATGTAAAAAGAGAGAGAA
This sequence comes from Potorous gilbertii, assembly GCA_028658325.1. Taxonomy (NCBI): domain Eukaryota; kingdom Metazoa; phylum Chordata; class Mammalia; order Diprotodontia; family Potoroidae; genus Potorous; species Potorous gilbertii. The sequence continues at coordinate 202,501,078 of CM053771.1, read as the reverse complement.
CATTATATTCTCTCCCACAATAGTGAGAGGGAATCACAAGAATGGGAGCAGTTCCCTTTGCTATCTCTTCCTCCTTAGGGGATACAGTGCTGCTGTAGATAGAAGGGTAGATTTATATGAGAGCAGAGCACTGGCCCTAGAGTCAGGCGGATCTGAGTTCAGATATAACTTCAAACATTTCCTAGTTGTGTGACCCTGGACAAGCCACGTAACCCAATCTGCCTCACTTTCCTCATCTGTAAAATGAGCTGGAGAAAGAAATGACAAGCAACTCCAGTTATCTAAACCCAAAACACAGAGTCAGTCACCAATGAACTGAAACAACTCATTAATCAACAAAAGTCAACTTTTTGTGGTGGTGACTTAACAAAGTGTTTGGGCATAAAACCTGTCCTGGTATGAATGATTTATTTTGGTCTTCAACCTTGAGGCTTTCCAGGGGAATGCTTTTGGACCGTCTCACCAAAGTCTACTATGATGTGTAGGGTAGAGGCTAGTGTACTCATAGTATATATCTCCCAGAGAATAGCCAGATCAAGGATAACTTCCCTTTCTGAATCCTTTGGATTTTCAGTTTAATTGCTCCTCTGGAGCAAGTAGAGTTGCCTGGGACATAACAATTGCCAACAGCTCAACCATAAGCATATTGCTGTTAGCATCATCAGTCAGGTTTCAGGCTCCAGTATTGATTTTCATCAGCATGATAGGCTTAGGAAGCAAGCTCTTTCAATCCCAAGAATCCTTCCTTTGTGGCTGATGTCTTTTATCTCTTTTGCCCACCTTATTCTTTTGGTTTCTACAGAATTCCTGTTTGCTATTTATTTTTGAACCTACCCCTTCTACAGGGACCTAGGTGGAAGATGACTTCAGACACTTACTAGCTGTGCAACCTTGGGCAAGTCACTTAAGCACTGTCTGCTGCAGTTTCCTTAATTTCAAAATGGGGATATTAATAACACTTTGCTCCCAGAGTTGCTATGAGGATCAAGTGAGATAGTACTTATAATGTGCTTCATGTACTATCTGGCAAATAGTAAGTACTTAGTAAATACTTATATCCATACATCCTGGAAATGTTTGAATTGCTAACTATTTGATAGACTGACACGAGCTTACTCATAGCTTATTCCTAGAAGGCCTTGGAAAAGAGAAGACATTTGACTTCCCCTCTCCCTGCCACCTTTCTGGGCTCTGGCCAACCACAGAGGTGGCTTTCTGTGGTAAGAATGGCAACCACTAGCCCCCAAATAAGAATTTCTTCTACTTGTATATGATATTTACCTAAGAGACAGTATGGCAAGGTGATTAGAGAGCCAGCCTCAAAGTCAGGAAGAGCTGAGTTCAGGTTCCATCTCAGACGCATACTATGTCACTTACGCTGTATGACCCTGTACTGAGTCTCTTGGTGCTCTCAATAAATCTCTAAAACTTTAAGTTCCAGCCTATATTGGGGATAGAAGTTACCTTACTTGGGAGTTCCTTATACTTAGGAAATCACTGTTCTTATCCTGACTTCTATTTTATAGTTGATTGAGTTTTTTATGGTACTCAGAATAACTTAGTTTTTCAATTATTCTTTGACAGTATTGCTGTTACTGTATACAATGTTCCCTTCGTTCTGCTCATTTCACACTTCATTATTTCATGCAAGTCTTTCTATGGTTTTCTAAAATCAACAAGCTCATTATTTCTTGCAGCACAGTAGTGTTCCATCACAATAATGTACCACAACTTGTTTAGCCTTTCCCTGATTGATGAACATTCCCTCAATCTCCAGTTCTTTGGCACTACAAAGAGAGTTTGCTATAGGTATTTTAGAACATAAAGATTTTTTTCTTTTTTCCATGATCAGACCTTGGGAAACAGACCTAATAGTGGCATTGCTGGTTCAAAGGGAATACACAGTTTTATAACTTTGGGCACAATTCCAGATTGTTCTCCCAAATGACTGGAATAGTTCATAGTTCTGCCAACAGTGTATTAGTGTCCCAATTTTTCCAATTCCCTCCAACATGTCATTTTCCCCTTCTATCATCTTCGCCAGTCTGATAGGTGCAAGATGGTGTCTCAAAGTGTTTTAATTTGCATTTCTCTAATCAATTATGATTTAGAGATTTTTTCGTGTGACTATATATAGCTTTGATTTCGTTATCCAAAAACTGCCTGTTCATATCCTTTGTCCATTTATCAATCATGGAATGATTCATATTCTTATAAATTTGACAGAGTTCTTTATATATTTAAGATATGAGACCTTTATCTGAAAATACCTACATAATTTCCCCGCAAATTTTCTCCATTTTTTTCTAATCTTGGCTACATTGGTTTTATTTGTACAAAACATTTTTAATTTGGTATAATTAAAATGATCCATTTTACATTTCAAAATGCTATCTTTTGTTTAATCATAATTTTTTTCTATAGTCCACGGGTTCTTGTTTCATCTTTATGCATGGAAAAGTAAGGATTTCTGACAGATCCTGATTTATTTTTCTGTCCATACAGTTAAAGGAATGAGGTCAGTCCAATTTATTGCCATTAGTAAATATTGACAAATAGCAAAAATGATCAGAAGCTTGCTCTAGTGATGCTTGACAGTCAGTCAACAAGCATTTACTAAGTGCCTACTATGTGCCAGGTATTGTGCTAAGTGCTAAGGATGAAAAGAAAGAAAGAAAAAAAAGGTGGAGATCTCACCTTACCTAAAGGCATGGGAAGTAAATTAGGCTTAGCCATTCAATCCTCCCCCAACTCAACTCACTTACTTAACTACGAGGCCAGTTCTAAATGCTTTCCGCATTCCTCCTCTTTGTTATGATTGTATTACATCATCAGATTGACAGGTGAATTCAGGAACCCATTCTCCTAAGGAATATAACATTTTTCACATTAGGGCAATTAAGAAGCAACTCAAGAGTGATTGAAAAGTGAATCATAAGGTTCTTAGTTTAAATTGATTCAGGGGGCCCTGGGAATGTTAGTCTGTCCATTACTGTGCGTGCTAAGTAAAGGGAACCAGAGACAGCTTTCTTGGGTGGAAAACAGATGTGAGTGTCAATGGAAAAATGTGAGGCGACATGTTACGACACTGACTTTGTCACACAGAATTACTAAGCGCAGCCAAGTTTCAAATAGACCAGCACAGACAGTATCCACAATGACTATAATAATGGTATAAAAGAAAAAAAAAGCGTAACACAGCCTATGAGTTCAGCCTCCCTAAAGTGGCTTCCAGACTCTGTGACTATGATTCTTTTCTCTCTCTGCCTATCCTCCCTCCACCCCTAGTCCCTTGGTTTTATCCGCCTTACAGTACATTCACTTGCCCTTGTGGAAATAATTAAATCACCACTCTTTCCTTCCCATCTTTTTCTATGGTTTTACATGCTCCCAGGCTAAAAGAACATTAATGTAAATTCCTGCAAAAACTGAATTCTTTCACAAACCTAGATTGCAAGGAAAATTAGACAGTGTCAGGAGAAAGGAAATGCTTTTTGGAATATTTGCATGCATCAGAGGAAATCAATTAGCTATCTGTGTGACCTTGGGCAAATAACGACCTCTTTGAACCTTTGTCTTATCATCTGTAAAAGGAGAGGGCTGGATTGTAAGATCTCTTCATGTCCCTTTCAGCTCTACGGGTCTCTAGTTCTGAATTGAGTAATTATCTGAGGTATACTGCATGACACCTGCAGACAGAAAACTTAGCCTGGAGCTCCTCTGATTCTCTTCTCCCTCAGTAATGACTATGAAATTCCACTCTAGAACTACAACCAGGGTGGAGCAATGGGCATCTCACCAAGGGACATCCATATTTAGAGAACACAGTTAGAGCAATTTATTGATATCTTGTATTTTATCACATATTTCTGAGTGTATTCCTCCTTCCTCCCCATCCCAGAGAACCATCCCTTACAGCAGAAAATTTAAAAAAGGGGGGAAACAGTTCTTCATGATTAACATATATATGTACATATATATATTTTTAAAGGCTAACATATACATTTTACTCCCATAGTTTCCCATCCCTTCACAGAAGCTGGGAGAGGGAGCATGAAAATCTAATACACGCATCTCATGTGGAGCTAGAAACAATTGAACCTAGAAATTAATTATCAAGAATAGTAAAAATAGGAAGCTATGATAATTAGTTCTATTTACCCTTATTACTTCAAATGTTATTTTTACATCAAGAATTGCGAGGGTACATTCGTTGCTGCTGCTTGCCCTAGGTCCCAAACTTGCTAGTTAGAGCCCAGAGACATTGTTACCAGAGCAGTACATATTTCTTTCTCTTGTGTCTCAGCCTTCAGGTTAAAGAAGTAGTAGAATGTCATCTCGGTTTCCGGACTGGTCTCAGGAGCTGCATATGTCCCATCATTTTATTATCCTGGGCAGACCATAACTTCATAGTTTCCAGAGGACAGAGATGTCCATTTGGGTGGTGATAATCAGTGAAAGTAGTAAAAGTATCTATGAGGCTATGACAACTTTATGCTTTGGTCAAAATAAATGAATTATGCCTCCTACTAGTGGTATAGCATTACAGCTGATAAATCCTTCTTCTCTAGCCTCCTGAGAATTTGTGGATGATTAGCTTGTGACTCAGGCCTGCTGGCATAATGGGGATCCCTGATGAGGTACCTCTGGAACTCCTCCAGCTTAACAGCAAGAAGCTGGGTTACTTCAGTCTCCACACAAAGCCCAACCCTAACCACTAATGTAGGTGGTTCCATACTAAAGGTTTCTTGGTTTTGCTGCCATATTTGCAGCTCTGTTCACACTCCCCGTTCTGTAGGATCAAGGATTTCCTTTGGTCTAGGTGTCCTGGATACATTCCAAGACTGCCAAACAGCCCTTGATAGTACAATCAAGTCTACTATAATGCGTATTTTGAAAATGTAAATTTGTTGTAACACCTTGAAATGTTAGGGAACAATTTTAGTATAGCCTGAATTTTGAGTTTATTTCATTAGGGAGAAACAGAAAACTTTACCTAGCTGAATGGAACCTAAAACATGCAAACACACAAACACACGCCCCAGCCCACCTTCAGTTCATCTCCTCTGTTGTCCTCCAAGGTTGGATAACAATCACTTTACAACAGCTCGCAAGCTGTAACTTAACTACTCTTACTCTCACAAGTAGACCAGTCTGTTTCAAGGCAAAGTGATATGTTTACTATATGTATTTTTTGGTACAGTAGGAGCTGTGAGCAGAAGAAGGCTTCTAGTCCAAGCCTGGAAGTTGGCACCCACCGAGTTTCCTATTCATGTCTCTGAAGCAATTTGAATTTGTCAGCCCAAGGCCTTGTGGAAAACCAGGTGCAAAACCAATGACACAGCCATTATATATTGTTGTGTTCATGTATTTTTAATCACTTAACACATGCTACCATTTTTATTAGGTTTCTATCTTTTTTCTTAATGTGTTTCACTGACAATGTTTTTGAATATTGAGCTCCTAACTTCATTTTCTCCATAAGTTCTGAGGTTTTTAATTTCACAATTTTCATAACATTATGATTTTTAGGAATGGATATATCCCATTATAGCATAAATAACCATAGTTGCAATCTCTTGTTACCCTGCAGCTGATCAAGGCAGTGATGTCTTTATAACAATTAATGTACTCAGAAGACATTACCTTCTCCTCCTTCCTGATTCCTCTATTGAGGAAGATCCAGAGATGGGACCATGATTGGAGCTAGAACCCAGTATATATTTACCATTTTTAGTACTTTTCCCATAGCAATTCATTCTAATCGCTGTGAAAAAATAAACAAAGAAAATACCCTCTCCCCGCCAAAAAAAACCTTGGTGAGTTTAGGTTGTTCTTAACAACAACAACAATATGAATCAACAAAAGAAGTTGTTTCAAAGACGTGGAAAGGATATTCAGCAAAGATAGAGGGCTGATTCCATTGGTTGCAATTCCCTCATCTCCACTTAGGAGTACACCCAGTCAAGTGCTTTGCCTTCCTTGGCAACAGAAATGCATGAAGCCTCATGTGTGATGACTACTTTCTATGTACACTAGGATTTTTATGGCTTAGGAGACCAGAAGGCAACATCAGGGGTTTAAGCCTTAGTTGCCTGGACCAACTAAGTTTCAAGAATGTATTCATAGGCTTATTGTTTTTTAACACATTCTTTTTTATTGAATTTAGAGATTTTGAAAGCATCCTATTTTGGGGTAGAAGAAGTGTTTTGTGTGTGTACATCTTATGAAGTACACACACATAGAAAATAATGAAGTAGTCAAGTACTAAACATTCATTAAGTGTTTACTAAATGTCAGGCATGGGGTTAAGCACTAGGGATACAAAGAAAGGCCAAAAATATTCCCTTCTTTCAAGGAACGTACAGTTTAATGGGAGAGATATTATGCAAACAATCACATAGAAACAAGTTATATAATCGATAAGTTTGGAAATAAGCAACAGAGGAAAGACACTAGCATTAAAAGGAGATTAGGAAAGGCTCACTTTAGAAAGTGGAATTGTAGCTAGGACTGGGAGGAAGCTAGGGAAACCAGAGGAAAAAGATGAGGAAAGAAAAGCATTCCAGATATTGGGAACAGTCAGGAAAAATACCAGAGTCAGGAGATGGAGTGTTTTGTTTGAGGAATAGTAAGGAGACCAGTGTCGCTGGATCAAAGAATATGTGGTTGTAAGATGTAAAAAGACTGAAAAGAAATGGGGCTGGGTTGGTGGGAGTGGGTGGGAAAAGTTACAAAGAGATTTGAACACCAGAGTGATTCTGGAGGTAACAGAGTCACTATAGTTCATTGAGAAGGGGGTAGGGCTGGAGAGGGGATGACAGGGCCAGAGCCTGAACTTTAGGAAGATCACTTTGGCAGCTGAGTGAAGGATGGACTTGAGAGGGGATGGACTCCAGAGAGACTTCAGACAGGGAAACCAACCAACCAGTTAATACATATTCCTACTCGTAGTCCAGTATCCAGGATTGACTTGTGAATTGTTCCACTGCCATTGAATATTTCTCACAATAGTTGCTCAATCTTGTTACATAATTTTCTCCTCTCCATAAATCATTCACATTTTCTTTCAGTTCTTTATTAATATCCAATCCTCCAATCAGCTCTTGTTTCACATTCAACTGAAATGAGTCTCTCCAAAATTACCAATGATCACTTAATTACCAAATCTAGCCTTTTCTCAATCCTTAACCTTTTTGACCTTTCTGAAGTTTATCATCCTCTTCTCCTCAACTCTCTCTTTTCTCTTGATTTTTTGTGACACTTCTCTCTCCTGTTTCTCCTCCTATTTGTCTGACCACTCCTTCCCTCTGGTTTCCGGCTGAATTTTCATCTAGCTCTCGGACTATGTGTATTCCATATGTCTCCGTCCTGGATCTTCTTCTCTGCCTCCTCTATACTATTTTCCTTGGTTGTCTCTGCAGCTCCTCTGAATTCAATTATCATTTCTTTGTAGATGATTCTCTATTTCTTCAGCCCTAACCTCTCTCCTAACCTCTTCAACTGTCTATTAGACATCTTAAATTCAATGTCTTGTTGGCATCTTAAACTCAACAAATCCAAAACTAAACTCATTATATTTCCACCCAAATTCTCCCCTCTTTTAAACTTCCCTCTTAGTATAGAGACTATCCCCATCAAGCCAGTAACTCAGGCTCACAACCTTGAAGTCAATCTCAAGTCTTTCTCTCATCCCAATTATCCAATCTATTGTCAGCTCTTGTCATAGAATACCTTGTATACTCCCCCTTCTCTCCTCTGACACTACTGTCACTTGGATGTAAGCTTTCGTCTCTCTATGCCTGGACTATTGCAGTAGTCTTCTGATTGGTTCCCTATATCTCAAGTCTCTCCCTATTCTAGTCTATCCTCTAGTCATCTGTAGTGCTGGTCTGACTATGTCATTCCTCTGATCAGTAAGTTCCAGTGGCTCCCTATTACCTTCAAAACAACTCTAAAATCCTCTGGCTTTTGAAGTCCTTTGTAACCTCCCTTCCTACCTATCCAATTTTCTTATACATTATCCCCCTATGCGTATTCTAGGATCCACTGTCATTGTCTTATTTGCTGTTTCTCACCCAAAACATTGAATATCTCTTGCCTAGAAATGATCTCCCTCCTCATCTCTGGCTCCTGGCTTCCATTACTTCCTTCAAGTCTCAGCTAAAGTCTCAACTTTCCTAGTCCCCCTTAATCATAGTGTTTTCCCTTTGAGATTATTTCTAATTTATCCTTGGAATACATAGTTGTTTCCATGTTGTCACCCCCATTACACTATGATAAGGAACTTTTTCCTGCCCTTCTTTGCCTCTTCATTGCTTAGCATGGTACTTGGCACATAGTCAGTGCTTAATAAATGGTTGTTGACAGCTGGAGTAAATTGGCCCTTTGGAGCAAGTTATTAATTCTTGCCCTTCTTCTTCATCCTCTAATATAACAAACATTTCACAATCAATCTCAGTACCATAGAGTATTTCTAGAATTTGCTGACTCTCTGTTTTGCCATCTGTTTGTTTTTTTCATAAACAGCATCTCAGAAGCTTCTATTCGTCAGTACTTTGAGCTTTTGGGAACGTTAGGGCAAAAGTGTCTAGTTACTTAGATGTTTTGAATTCCTTAGCATTCTCAAGTCCTCCTATCAGCTCTCCAGATACATTTAACTGTAGATAAGTAGAACAAATACAGTCAGTTTTGAGCCCTTGGCATACTTCTTCATTTGAAAAGATGTCCAAACCTCTAAACTCAGTATTGTGCTTTTAAGAATTCCTGTCATCTACCTGCCAAAACCATAGTGGAGACCCCAAGGAAAGCCTTTTTGTGCATATTATGCAGAGGACAGGGTTAGTTAACTTATTAGATATAGGTTGAGACTTCTGTCCTATGTTTATTAGGTCCAGGACAAAAATAACTGCTGTATACATGACCTGATCATAAGTACTGTCAATATATCTAATGATTTATCTTCCTTTAATTGCCTAAAGAGTGCTTTCTATTCATGTAAGTTTTGAGTATGTCTTGATAAATGGGCTCACAGATATTTTTATATATTTTGTGCTCATTTTAATAGAAATTTCTTTTTTTCCTCTTTATATGTAAGGAGGATTTTGTTATCCTTTTTAGACTTTAGTTTCTAGGGATCCATGACCATGGCAATGTCTAGTTTCCAAATGTTAGATAATAACTCCCAGAATAGCCCTAAGGATTTTAGATAATGATTCCTAGAATCATAGTGATAGATAGTCCTACTGAGGCTGCACTGTGAGATAAGGTGTTACATAACATAATGTTTACTATGCTTGTGCAGCATGATGGTATTGCTAAAGTTAACCTGCGAGTTTAATGTTGGCAAGATGTCTTCTTTGTCTGTTGCCCTATAAAGCAAGTAGGCAATGGTCAGTGAGTAGAGAAAGCCAATAGGGGAGTCCATAGGGGAATCCATTTGGGATTTGGGTCATACGTAGAGAAATGTAAGTATTTGCGTCAATCAGCCCCCACTGAGGCTTGAGGGGATTTAGGGGAATGCACAAGCTATGCCTGTTTCAATTGACCCCATAGAGATGTAGAGGTAGTTTTCTCCTTCCCCTTCTTGCCAGCTCCTGGGAGAAGGGTGATTGGGGAATGTTGTAGGAGTTGATGCTCCCATTATCCCTTTTGAGAAGACAAGACTAGAATAAAGTAAGATTATGAACCTCTCCAAAGCTTTTTGCCTGTCTGGCCAAATCAAGAGCAAACCTATTAGAAGCTGGAATCCAAAAATTCCTGTGCCTCCCATGACTTATCTGTGAAACACTCTCCTTACTGGCTGATGATTTTTATGGGTTTATATTATTATATCCTGCTGCTTAAATGAAACTGTTTCTATTGATTTTTAATTGAGTCTCTAGATTTCTCTAAGTAAACTATAGCTTCTGGGGTATCTTCTAGCTTTAGACATAAGAGCTTCAGGTTTTTATTTGTAAACCGAGGGAGCTGGACTAAATAACCTCTGGCTGTCTCAGCTGTAATCCTCTGGTCTTGCTGTTTGGAGGATTAAGGGCAAATGTTGCTCTGAGAGGCAGGTTCAATATGATTGGACATGGAGTATAACAGCTTAGGGTGGGATTTAAAATGAAAGGAACATGGCAGTAATGTTCTTGACTATCTTTATTTTTCTTCTCTCCTTCAATGCTAGCAACAAAGGAATCTTTTCTAACTTCTTTGCAACCTCATGTACCCCTCTTTGTGGAAGCCCTCATGTTGAGGCAGCTTATGGTACTTAATTCAACAGTTTTAGAATTAAAAGTATAAATGAAACAGACCATTCCTTTTTGGCAGTCTGGTGAAGCCTATGGATCCCTTCTCAAAATAATGTTCTGTGTATGCAAAATATAACACACAGGATTATAAAGGAAACTAATTATTTTGAACCACTATTATCAGGTCAGCTAGGTGGCTCAATAGATAGAGTGCTGGGTCTGGAGTCAATAAGACTCATCTTTGTGAGTTCAAATCTGGTCTCAGATACTTATTAGCTGTGTGACCCTGAAGCAAGTCATTTAACCCTGCTTGCCTCAGCTCCTCATCTGTAAAATGAGCTTGAGAAGGAAATGGAAAACCATTCTTCTATCTTTGCCAAGAAAACCCCAAATGGGGTCTCAAAGAGTTGGATAAAACTGAATAACAACTTTTATCAGAGTATTTTTTTAAGTTCACAAATGTCAGGTTAAGAGCCCCTCATCTAGATTATTTTCTGCATAAGATGTTATTTTGAAGATAATTTGACAATATCAACCAGCAGATTAGAAGCAGAGCCTTCATTGGAACCTAATAGCCTGGCCTTGTATAAGCATATATTTGTGTGTGTATGTATTTGTGTATGTGCATATGTGCATATGGATGTGTGTATGTGTATAAATTTGTATATACATATGTATATATATATCAATTTGTGTATATATGTGTGTGTTTATGTTTGTTTATGTGTATTTATATATGTGTGGGTTTGTGTATGTGTATGTATTTGTGTGCATATGTTTTTAAAGACTTATTATTCTGTCTCAGAACTGAATCTTCCTATTCTGTCAAGTGGTTGTCATATAGCTTCAGAAGATCTGAGTAGTCGTGATTTTTTAAACCACTTCAGGTCTATCTCATTTTCTTTTCAACTATTCTGTAATGATACCTTACTTATAGCGCCTGTTATTATAGTATTTCAGAACATCCCGAAACTCCTAAAACGGAATGGAGAGAGAGAGAAAAAGAAAGAGACACAGAGAGACAGACAGAGAGAGGGACACACACACACAGAGAAAGAGATAGAGAGAGAGAAAGAGAGAGAAATAGAGAGATTCTTTCTGAGTATCAAATAGTATCAATAACTAGCCTTATGTAGGTAGCAGAACTAAATCACTCCTGAACTAAACCAGTAAGAAAAGTAAAAATAAAAAAGGTAAGAATGAGTGAATTTTTGCCTATAGTGATCGACAACATGGTTGTGGGGTAGAGGAGTGCTATAGATTTAGAACTGGAAAGCACATTAGAGATGGTCTAGTCCACACCCTTTTGTGGTTGGGTAGTTTGTCCTTTGTCCTCAAAGAGGACTATGACATTGGGAAGGTGATGCCATGATATGCAAGTGAATTGGATTTAACTGAGGGAGGGCTATGCAAGGTCACCAGCCCCACTCTCTCCTCCAGAACCAGCCTGGTCCAGTGGCCAGATAGAGATCAGGACGACTGCAGATGGCCTAGGATGGATGGGAAACCTTGACCTTTTTAAGCTAAGGTCTTTTTGAGTTCTCACTTTGAGTGAGGCAAACTGTTCAATGATTAGGTCTGTTTAAGAAATGAGCCAATGGCCTCTCTCAGGTGAAACCATTTTACAGATGAGAAAACTGAGGCCCAGTGTTATATACAGTTGATCTGGGCTTTGAACCAAAATCTAGACTTTAGATCTAGTACTCTTTCCATTATGCCACACTGCTTGTTATCTGCTTGTTTTTTAGCAAAGAATTAACTAGAAGTAACAAAGGTAGCTAGATGGTGTGGTAGATAAAGAACAGTGCCTAGGGTCAGGAGGACTTGAGTTTGAACCTAGCCTCAAATACTTCCCAGTTGTGTGGCCCTGGGTAAGTCACCTAACTTTCTGTCTACCTCATTTTCCTCAACTATAAATAATGGCACTATTGTGAGGATCGAATGAGATACTATTTATAAAGCACTTAGCACAATGCCTAGCACATAGTAGGTGCTTAATAAATATATATTCCCTCCTTCCTGCTACATAAACAAGCTACTTCTTATGAAAGTAGAGAAAAGAGCCCTGGCAGAGGTGTTAAGAGGCTTTAGTTCTGGTCCTGCTTTGATGCCTTGGGAAGTTACCTAATGTCTCCTACCCTAACTGTATAGTAATCTACATCATGGGGCTGTTAGGAGAGTCACAGATGCTCAGGGCCACCTCCTTTGTTGATACCATGCCAGAGGGATTGGAACTGGGAGAAAACTGAACAAACAAGGGGGTAGATCTCTTGGCTCTATGACAGCTTCCTCTATCATACTACCTTACCATACATAGGATATGGGAAAGGGGTGCTCAGCAGCAACACAAAGTACAACATGTATAGACGCAGACACTTATGAACCCTACTCTACCCAAAGGAGACACAAGACCACTACCAGCTGCTGACACCTCATATTTCTCAGTCCTCACTGGTTCTTCCTTCAATTCTGATCAAACAAACATCCTGCCCAGATAAAGAAATAGTCTCTGCCCATCTGTTCTATGGCCAGTCTCTGACTCCAACAAACTACTTGTTCATCAGCATTCTTCTCCCTCCCTGACATCTGTAAGTGGTCTTTCAAATATGCTGATGCAATTAACTGTTCCTTCTCTAATCAGTCAATCAGCAAACAGAGTACAGTGGTACAGCGAATAGAGCAGAAACCCTGTAGTCAGGAGGACCTGAGTTCAAATCTGTCCTCAGATGCTAGATGTATGCCGGGCAAGTCACTTAACCTGTTTGCCTCAGTTTCCTCATCCATAAAATGAACTGGAGAAGGAAATGACAAACCACTCCTGTGTCTTTAACAAAACAGAACACAAATGGCATCATAAAGAGTCATGTATGACTCAAATGACTCAACAACAACAAAGCAAAATTTCACCATTGTGTTTACATATAGAGATTTAAAGAAAATATTTCCCTCCTTCGTAAAATCCAAGAAAGTTACTTATCTGTGTTAAACAAAATCAACCAAGAAAATGGGTTAGTTTGATAATATGTGTAATATTCCATGGCCATCATTCCCCATTTGTCAACCAAGAATAGGGAGATATGTTTCATCATTTGCTTTCCAGGTATGAAGATTGGTCCTTATTATTAAACTGAGCTTTTTAGCATTGCTTTTGTTGGTGTTTTTTAGTCACTGCTCTCCTGTTTCCACTTATTTGGCTCTGAATTGGTTTATTAGTTTCCCTTTGCTTTTCTTCTATTACATTTATTTACCACAATTTGTAAAATCATTCCCTGCTTGAGGGGCATCCACTTAGTTTTCCTTGGGAAAAAGACACAGTAATTTCCCAATATGCTCCCCCAGTACATATTGTCCTCCCTTATGTAACCAATAAAAACATTTAAGCAAAACCAACAGACTCAGTGGTTACCCAGTTCCACATCTGTAGTTCCTCTGTTCTGTACTGAGAGGAAGAAGACAGGCTTTATCCTGGCTTCTTTGTAAGAGATTTGTCATTTCAATTAATCTGAGTTTGGTAGACTTTCACTATTGTTGTATTAAATTGTGATAATATTATTTTATATTAATCTTCACAGCAGCTCTGTAAGGGCTATTATCCCCATTTTACAGATATGAAAATTGAGCCTGATAAAGGTTAAGTGATTTGCATAGTCACACAGCTAGGAAGTGTTTGAGGCAGGATTTGAATCTGAGCCTCTCTGACTCCAAGTCCAGCACTCTGACCCATTTTCCCACTTACGTGCCTCAGTTATCACCATTATGTGTATTGTTTTCTTTGTACAGTTTACTTTGCTGTGCATCAGTTCATCCATCCTTACTGTGCTTCTCTGAATTCCTCAAATCCACTCTTTGTTACAACTCTATATTCTACCACATTCACATGTTAAAATTTGTCCGGTCATATCCCCATCACTGGGCAGCCACTGGACATTTTGTCTAGAGTTTTTACTACAGTGCTTTCTATCAATTCTCCTGGCATTCTTTTCCCTCTTGGTGCTTCTGAAGTTTCATTCACTAATTACTCATGGGTTATATTTTTCCTGATTATCATCCTATCAGCCACAGTCTTGTTATCAAAATCCCCAAGCTTCTTGGAGCACTCCAGAACCGGTGTTTGTACAACTCCAGCTTTCATTATATCTTATGTTGTTCACTTCACATTTTACTGCTTGTGGCTAAACTTGTCAGCTTTGAATATGGAGATTTTTCCATTGATTTCAATTCATCTACTGAACCAAGCTGTGAAGACTGGGGAAACCTAACCATAAACCAATAAATAGTGTCATTCAGCAAAGCCTCAAGTAGTTTTGGGATTCACTTTTTTGAAGAATTGACTTGATGGTAATTTGAGTCCACTGATATAATTCAAGATGAATTTATGCCAAGTTTCTTCTCTCTATGTGTGTCTGAACCCAAGAGGACTGTGAGCTCACATTTCCCTCTCTCTCTCTCTCTCTCTTTTTAAAATTAAGTTAGAGGGGTGGGGGGAAACAAAGGCTAATGATTCAATTGTTTTCACTAGAAAAGGAAAAAGACCCTTTTGAAGTTAGATAAACTTTTCAATTTCTGGTTTAACAGGTAGCTATCTGAGACAAGTACCAGGGTATTAGAAATGTGGTTCAACTATAACCTGACCCCCATGGAGGTTAAGTGACTTGCCCAAGGTCATACAGTTAACATGTACCAGAAATTAGATTTAAACCCATGTATTTGTTTTTTGATGCAGCACTCTATCCGGTATACTATAGTGCCTCTCGATGTTACTGTTGTCCATTCAGTCACGTCCAACTCTTTGTGACCCTATGGACCATAATGTCCGTGGAATTTTCTTGGCAAAGATACTGGAGTGGTTTGCCATTTCCTTCTCTAGTGGATTCTATAGAGTGCCTCTCACTATCTGGACAATTCTAGAAAAATAGCCTACTCTTTTGTGGAAATCATGAACATTAGTTTTGTAGTAGCAAAATGCACGTGATATAGGAGATCTGGACTGGATTCTCAGCCAACAAGGAAACTTTTTAGGGAGACAACTTGGTATAGTGACAGAGCTACTGAATAGAAATGAGGCAAAGCTGGCTTCCAGTCTCAGCTCCGCCACTAAATTACTCTGACACCTTGGACAACTAATTCAGGTCATCTTTCCGAGCCTCAGTTTCCTCATTTATAAAATATAAGTTGGACTAGAGGATCATAAATGTTCCTTACAGCTCTGATATTCTATGGAAAAAATGTGATTATTTGAGTTACCTACCTTACTTGCAAATACTAAAGCCTATCTCAAGTATCCAGAGAACAGTCAATCATCTAAATACTTTGTACAGACCTAGCCCAGATCTCCAAGATGTCGATCTTCTGTTCCTTTCTTTGCTTACCCTTATATGTATGAGGAGACTGGTTGTTTCTTATTTATACATATGTGTGCCCTGACCTGGGTTGCCCTACTTAGCATGCTGACATGGCAGAGAGTTGATACAGTAACCCATTTCTCAGGTTATATTCATGGTAACTTGTTGAAGTTATAACTGTGTTATAACTGGTAAAGCCCGAAGTGTCAAAGATAGACCAGAGTTAGCATAGACATTTATAGAGAAAACTTCGGCCTTTCATATTCACACCTTAATGGTATTAGCTACTCTTAGCCTTTGCACAGTTTTATTCAGGGGCCAATATTCCCTAGGTATCAATGATCTAATTTGACTGGGCTCAGTGATACTATGCTGTACAGACGTCAGCTCAAAATATGATTTGGGTTGAGTGTTCACACTCAATCATATTACAGTTGAACTTAGGTGCAGAGAGACAAAAACATAATAAAATAACCCATATTCTGCACTTATTTTTGGAAAAAGGAAATGTTTTAAAAGAACAGGGGGTCAGGAAAAGCTACAGATGCTCCTTTGGACAATTACTGGTTTATTTCACTTATTCATTATCTGTCAGGTAACATTTAAAAGCTACATGTATTAAAGCAGACATCTGTGTTTTTTATCCTGGTTATATGATGGTAGTCTGATAACTCTGTTATACATAGTCTTTTTAATTGAAAGCCTTCATCCAGAATATTGTAAAAGTCCTGACAGGCTATGTTAAATAGAAGTGATTAAGATCCCAAGGGGACTTATAAAGAGAGAACTTCCCTTAGATAGAGCTCTACACGTTTGATAAAGTTAATGGCCCTGGGAGTTCTATGAGAATGAAAGCTCAATAAAAAACACTGGTACACTACAGAATACCTGGGAACCAATAGGGTCAAAAGAAAATAGTCAAATAGATGTTTAATCTCTAATCTTAATTTTCTCATGAAAAGAAAACATTTATCTGCTTTGATAAGTTGTTTCCTGATGGAAAATTTCCCTTGACTTCTCTCCATTACTGTCAATCAGTGGAGCATTGGGTTCAATTATCACTGTATGCAGATTATTCCCAGATGTCTATAAATAGTCTTAGTCTCTCTCAGGAGCAATGCCTATTGGACATTTCAAAGTGGATGTCCTGCAGGAATCTTTAACTCACTACCTCCAAAATGGACTCATCATCATAAGCCCCAAATCCATCCTTCTTCCTAGTTTCCCTATTTCCATCCAGGGCACCATCATCTTTTCGTTTGCCCCCTCAGTGATGTACTCAATTTCCCCTTCTTACCTTGTATATCCAATCAGTTGCCAAATCTTGTCACTCTTCTTACACAGTCACTACTCTAGCTCAGTCCCTCGTCATCTCTTTATCGAATTATTTCAGTTGCATCCTAATTGTTCTCCCTGTCTCAAGTCTCTGCACTCTCCAGTCCCATCCACCAGAGAGCTACCAAAGTGATATCCTCAAAGCACAAGTGTGACCATGTAATTCTCATATTCAATAAATTCTAGTGGCTCTCTTTGACCTCTATGATGACACATAAATACCTCTATTTGCTATTTACTTCATAACCTGGTTCACCCTACTCTTTCAGCACCGTTACTCCCTTCCATATATGCTACAATCCAGTCACACTGGTTTTGTTGTTGCTTCTCATAGCAACAATTTATCTCTCATCTCTGCTCCTTTGCACCAGCTGTCTGTCTTTCATGTATGGAATGTCCTCCCTCTTATCTCTGCCTCTTGGGATTCCTAGCTTCTGTCATGACTTGGTTGAAATGCTGCCTTCTGCATAAAGCTTTTCCTGTTCCACTCACCTACTAGGACCTTTGTACCTCATATTTTCTGTGTGTGTGTCCACTCATGTGTGTATGTGTATTCGTGTGTGTGTGTGTGTGTGTGTGTGTGTGTGTGTGTGTGTTATGTAACTCTATCCTGGCCCTCACTGCCTCTATAGCAAGATACACTAGATTTTACCTCTTGCCCAGGGTTCTTTGGTTTCCTTAAGGGAATAAGGTGCCTATTTAAGTTCTCTGCAATTTGGCTCTAGTACTCAATTGGTTTCCTGCATCTCAGTTCCATTTAATCACTAACAGTCAGATTAGTTCTCAAAAAGGAATGTTTACTTCAAAGGGTATAATAACAAATAGAAAAACTTACTAGATGGCGGAGTAGAAAGAAGCACATACATTAGCTCTTCCCCATAGCTTATAAAGTACTTGTAAAGAAAGACTCTCAGCAAATGCTAGAACATCAGAAGCCACAGAACAACCAAGTGGAGGAGATTTCCAGCCCAGAGTGACCTGAAAGGTCGATGGAAAAGTTCTGTTAAACAGGATGTAGAGTGGAACCCAGTCCAACCTTGACCACATGGCATGGTACTGGGAGGACTCAAGCAGGCCTCAGGAGTGGAATCCCCAGCAACAGTAGTGGTGATTTGCAGATTAACCCACAGGTGCCAAAGGTTAGTGAGAGGGTTTTTTCAGCTGGCTGAGAGGGGGCAGGGTCTTCCCATAGCTCTGGCCTTAGGTGGCAGTGGCAGCAGAGGCCACATCAGGCAGCAGCAGCTCCTACAGCAGCCCACATCCATTGTTGGATCATAAAATCCCTGGGAGAACTGAGCAGCTGATCTTTACCTCAGCCCTGTGTGTGGCCCTGCCCTCATCTAATACTCCTGGGGTAATTGAGCAGCTTATCTGAATCTCAGTCCCCAGTGCTGGCTTGGTGGAACTGGAGGCTGAGTGGTTGTGGAGAGGAAACTCTACTACTCACAGATTCTGGGCACAAAAGTTTCTGGTTGCTCCCAGACTAGTGCACATGCTTGATGCCACCTTGGAGGAACTGAGATCTTACAGATCCCCAGAGTATATAACCTACTCTTGACAAAGGACCCAAAAGTCAAGTAACTGCCTGGGAAAATGCCCCCAAAAGGGGAAAAAAATAAGACTACAGAAGATTACTTTCTTGGTGAACAGATATTTTCTCCCATCCCTTCAGATGAGGAAGAACAATGCTTATCAGCAGGGAACGACATAAAAGTCAAGGCCTCTGTAACCCAAACATCCAAAATAAATATTCAGTGGTCTTGGGCCATGGAAGAGCTCAAAAAGCATTTTGAAAATCAAGTAATAGAGGTGGAAGAAAAATTGGGAAGAGAAATGAGAGAGGTGCAAGAAAATCATGAAAAGTCAGTCAACAACTTGCTAAAGGAGACCCAAAAAATGCTGGAGAAAATAACACCTTTAAAAATAGGCTAACTCAATTGGCAAAAGAGGTCCAAAGAGCCAATGAGAAGAATGCTTTAAAAAGTAGAATTAGCCAAATGGAAAAGGAGGTTCAAAAGCTCACTGAAGAAAATAGTTCTTTAAAAATTAGAATGGAACAGATGGAGGCTAATGACTTTCTGAGAAACCAAGAAATCACACAAAAAAAACCCCCAAAAGAATGAAAAAATGGAAGATAATGTGAAATATCTCACTGGAAAAACAAATGACCTAGAAAATAAATCCAGGAGAGACAATTTAAAAATTATAGGACTACCTGAAAGCCATGACCAAAAAAGAGCCTATTCATCATCTTTCATGAAACTATCAAGGAAAACTGCCCTGATATTCTAGAACCAGAGGGCAAAATAAATATTGAAAGAATCCACTGATCACCTTCTGAAAGAGACCCAAAAAGAGAAACTCCCAGGAACATTGTAGCCAAATTCCAAAATTATCAAGTCAAGGAAAAAATATTGCAAGCAGTTAGGAAGACACAATTTGAATATTATGGAAACACAATCAGGATAACACAAGATCTAGCAGCTTCTACATTAATGGATCACAAGGCTTGGAATATGATATTCCAGAAGTCAAAGGAACTAGGACTAAAACCAACAATCACCTACCCAGCAAAACTGAGTATAGTACTTCAGGGGAGAAAATGGTCTTTCAATGACATAGAGGACTTTCAAGCATTCTTGATGAAAAGACCAGAGCTGAAAAGAAAATTTGACTTTCAAATACAAGAATCAAGAGAAGCATGAAAGGGTAAACAGGAAAGAAAAATCATAAGCGACTTACTAAAGTTGAACTGTTTACATTCCTATATGGAAAAACAATATTTGTAACTCTTGAAACTTTTTTCAGTACCTGAGTAACTGGTGGGATTATACACACACATACACAAACACACACACACACACACACACACACACACACACACACACACACACATAGAGAGAGACAGAGAGCACAGGGTGAGTTGAATAGGAAGGAAT
>CM053771.1:202452934-202481127 GCA_028658325.1 Potorous gilbertii | reverse complement strand
TAATGGAGGGAAAAAGGGGAAGGTGAGAGGGAAAACATGAAGCTTACTCTCATCACATTTTACTTAAAGAAGGAATAAAATGCACACTCATTTTGGTATGAAAACCTATCTTACAATACAAGAAAGTGGAGGAGAAGGGGATAAGCAGGGTCAGGGGGAATGATGGAAAGGAGGGCAATAGGAGGAGGGAGCAATTAAAAGTCAACACTCTTGGGAAAGGAAAAGGTCAAAAGAAAGAATAGAAGAAATGGGGGACAGAATAGGATGGGGGGAAATATAGTTAGTCTTATACAACATGACTATTAAGGAAGTCATTTGCAAAACTACACATATATAGCCTATATTGAATTACTTGCCTTCTCAATGGGGAGGGAGGAAGAAGGAGAAGTTGGACCTCAAAGTATTAGGAACAGCTGTTGGGTACTGTTCTTACATACAACTGGGAAACAAGAAATACAGGTAATGGGGTATAGAAATTCATCTTGCCCTACAGGACAAAAGAGAAAATGAGGATAAGGGAAGGGAGGCATGTTAGAAGGGAGGCAGATTGGTAGTAGAGATAATTAGAATGCTTGGCATTTTGGGGTGGGGGAGGGGAGAGATGGGGAGAAAATTTGGAACTCAAAATTTTGTGGAAATGAATGTTGAAAACTCAAAATAAATAAATCAATTAAAGAAAAAAACTTACTTCCACAATCCATAGAAGGCATAATCCTCCTCCCTCCCTTGTACCACCTTAGTATTTGGGGAGATGAAAGGATTTAGAATTAGACTCACAGCTTAGTTTAGTTTCTATAGAGCACAGTTCCAAAGTCCTCTTCCGGTTCAGAGTCTCAGGCACTTTGACTTCTCTAGTCTTCCCTGCTAGATGAATTGGCAGTGACATTTCCAGATATTGTATACCTTTTGTAGTAACTTGGAATGAGATTTCCCTTTCCATTATTGATTCTTATTATTTTACAGAAATGCTAATGATTTTTGAGGATTTTATAGTCTGTAAATTTCCTGAAACTATTGTCTCAATTAGTGCTTTGCTGATTCCCTAGGATTTTTTAAGTAAACCATCATATCAATAAATAGGTATAGTCTTATCTCCACTTTACCTATCTTTTTACCACTAATTTCTTTCTCTTCTCTTAATGCTATCATTAACACTCCCAGAACTATATCAAATGGTAGTTTGTAGTATATCAAAACATAAAGCTTCTTTGCTTTATTCTCATAGTTACTGGAAAAGATTCTAGCATATTCTCGCTGAACCTGATGCTTTATCTCCCTGGTATCATGGTTGGTTTCATAGCTTATACAGCAGCACAACCTCCTGCTTTAGGTGTAGCAACACCTAATGGAACCAAATATGGCCATTACATTTTAAACCGTTCTGGTGAACCGTAACGTCAAATATTAATGTCTTCTATATTTTAAGTTCCAGTGGTGAATATTACTAATTGTAAAAAAATAGTTTGGTTTATTATCTGCATCATTTTGTATGGAAATATTTTTGAAAAATGAGAAAAAATAAAGAAGAGTATCCCCTCTTAATTTTTCTGCCTTTCTGAGTAACAATTTTATATTGCATCATGGCTTTGTTTGTGAGATTATTAGATACTATGATCCTTGAGCACAATATAATAACTAAACTATGGCCCTAAATATTAGCAGTACCCTTCAATTACTTCACAATTCTACTATTTTTAATCTGGTGAGATAATGTATGTGAAAATACTGAAAAACTGAAAAATGATATATGTATATGTACACATACATGAAAGGTATCATCATCTTTAGTATTCCTTATATTCAATTACAGCATAAAGTTCAGTATTTATGCAGAGCACATAATATATATTTTTAGGGATATGAACTGTACAAGTGACAAGTAAGAAGGAATGAATAATTTATTTAGTAACTACTATGGGTTAGGCTTTATGCTCATTTGATCCTCACAACCCTTTGAAGTAAATGCTGTTATCTTCCTCATTTTACAGTTGAAGAAACTGAGGCAGAATTTAAGTGGCTTCCCTAGGGGCTCATAGCCAGTAATTGTCTAGACTGGATTTGAACTCAGGTCTTTCTGACTCTAGACCCATTGCTCTATCCACTGTGCCACCAAGCTGTCTTCTCCTGATGCAGGTCTGTACCTTCTTTGCAGCTTACAGGCTGACCCTATAGTTTGAATGCCAAATATAGGTTTACCTAAAAGATTATTTTACAGAGAACTCACACAAGGAAGGTGCTCACATGGTGGCCAGAAGACTCAACACAAGGATACCCTTAAGGTTTTTCTTAAGATCTTTGGAATTGATTGTGTGACGTGGCAGATGCATATCAAAGAAGGTACTGTGCACTATGAGCAAAACAAAATTCTAGTAGCTCAAAAGAAACATGAATCCAAAAATTTAGATATTTCCACTCCAAATGTTCATATAGACCATTTGTGCTGCAAATAGACACTTCCAAGGTCGTATTGATCTCATCAGTCACAGTTGGCCCCTGTGTATCTTGACTACAGCGAGGTAATGTCACTGTGGTCCTCTTTGAGCACAAACAACAATCAACTGACCAACTACCAATAGTTGTCCAGAACCCTGAGAAGTAGTCACTCACACAAAGTGTTTCAGAGGTAGGACTTGAACCCATGTCTTCTTGGATTTGAGTTTGACTGTTGAGCCATTTGTTATACCATGCTGCTTCTCAGTATATCTTCAACTTTGACAAATGGGAACAATAGAGCAGTTATCTGATTGGTCAAGTGACTTTTTCCTGATATAGCTCTGGAGAGTTGGTTTAGGTTTGATGTCAATAATATTTAGATGACACCCACTTCTATTTTAATGACCTGACTTAAGCACCATAATCTTGAGGCCTTTCATCATCCTAGTTGCACTCCTTTGGACACTCTCCAGTTTATCAGGGTTGTTCCTAACAACATCTACCAAGATCTACCAGCATCTGTGACCTTTTCACCCTAAAATATCCCTCATACTACCTTAATTCTCTCTCTTCTTCAATCTAGCTCATCCTTTCTTCTCTTTCTAGGCAAATCTTTTCAATGTTCTTCCCTCTATTTACTATGATTACCTACAGGGTGTTACATTAAGTTGTGATGCTGCTTGATACCCAGAACTTTGGAATTTTAAGTTCAGGGCTCTATTAGAGGCACCACACTCCCTCTAAATCTTATTTTTCCTAAATCTAAGGTGTCTTGGGTTATTTTATTTCATTGTCTTCTCTTAGGTCCCAATGGATCTCCAATTTTTTTCCTCTCAGATACATAAAATTACATCTCCTCTTTTCATCTCATCTCACTCTTATTTTCAGTATCGAGAGAGTGACTTCCCCCTACTACTCTAATAGGTAATTTCTTTCTTATAATTGAATCTCTTACCTTCTATTTAGCCTTGTTATAGTCATTGGGATTATTTCTATACATTTCTTCTTTTCTAGCTCAAGATATTGAATCCCCACAGACCATTTTCCCAGTTTTCTCATTAACTATGTGCTTATCTTCTAGGATATGTAATATAAGCTGACCTTGGCCAGTACATGATGTACTTAGATATTCATTCTTGTATTGTTCTAAGGGTGCTAGTCTGTTGTCTAGGCAGTACGGTAGAGAAGGGATGGAACTTGGAATTAGATGGCTTGTGCTTGAGCCCCATTTCTATTACTTAACAGCAAATCATGTATCGTTTCTGGGTCTTACTTTTTCAATCTGTAAAACTGAAGCAATAAAACATAGAGTATTGACCTTATAGGTTTGCTTTGGTGACTAAATGAATCCCTGAATTTTGGAACTGGAAAGGACCTCAGTGACTAGCTAACTCAGTTTATTAACAAAAAAGATATCTTCAAGATACAAGACAAATAGTTATCCACCCTCTACTTGAAGACATCCAGGGAGAGAGAACCCACCACCTCCTGAGGCAGCCTACTCCATTTTGAAGTGCTCTAAATATTAGGAACCATTTTTCTTTTTTTGTGCTCTTGGCTCTAATATCTGGTGCCAAATAGAACAAATCTAATCCCTACTCCACATAGCATCTCTTGAAATACTTAAAAATAACTATCATGTCTCTCCTAGGTCTTCTCTTCTCCCAGTTGACTATCTCCAGTTCCTTTAATGGATCTTCATATGGTAGACTTATGGCCCCTCACTATCTTGGTTGAAGTCTGCTCTATGCTCTTCATTTTATCAATGACTTTTTAATCATCATCATCAACAACATTTATTAAGCACCTACCATGTACCCAGCATTGTGCTAAGCAATGGAGATACAAAGTAAGGCAAATAAAACCAGTCCCTGTTCATAAGGAGCCCAAAGTATATTAGAGACAACATGCAAATAACAATGTGCAAACAAGGTATGGAAATTACAAATAGCAGGTAATCTCAGAGGGAAAGCACTAGCAGTCGGGGGAGGAAGCGACTGAGAAAGGGCTCTTATGAAAGATAAGATTTGAGGTGAGTCTAAAAGGATCCCAGGAATTATGTCACATAAGACTGATGTCTTGTGAAAACTTTTTGTGACCATAAATTGTTATTGGTATACCAGCTAGTGTCATTATATATACATACATACATACATACATATATATATATTAATCCATGTGAGTTTTGATGATCTGGTGTACTAAAATTTCCTAGATGGTAAGCACCAAATTTATGTAATTAATTAAATTTCCATAGTACCTAACCCACACCACTATTTATTAGTAATGTGATGAAATCATTTGTAAATCTCTAAAACAAAAACATGTAGAGTTTTAGCTCTTGGCAATACTTCCTTTTTTCTATAGAAACTTTGCTTTTCAAATTCTAGGGTCTTGTGACACTCAACATCTTGTATTTGCTTGATGTGCTGTAATGAAAAGGGATACAACAGCCCATCCATTTGTGGCTGACTTGTCTAAAATGACTAATAGCATGGTCAGATCAGCTTAGCTTACTCCTTGTCATAGATTTGAGAAAATTTGAAAAACAGTAAGCTTGAGTTCCATTCTTTGTAGCTCTGTGAAGATTATTTTTAGAAGGAATTTGACCTATATTTCACATTCTGCTCTATTTGTTCCATGGTTCATTGTTACTTTGCAGTCTGTGTATGAAATCAAGCTGCTTTGGTCAGATATCTTTATTGTTGGTTTCAGTCTGTCTCAAATCTCAGGTTTTAGGGCAAAATAATTGATCATTTACTAAGTACAACTATATAATGATGGGAACTACACATTGAAGGCAGGTAAAATAATACACAGTGGAATTGTATTATCAAGACATTTGTGTAAGGACTATAGCACAGACAAATGAATACAGATATTTATACTATTCATGTATATAAGGATTATTTAAAAATAACTTTCTTTATTTGGGGAATGACTACAAGTTCTTTTGTTTAAAACATTAACTGAGTGATGTGTTTTCATTGCATTTGGTAATAACTAATTATTGAATAGTATTTTTTTTGATAACACTGAAATTCACTTACAGTCAATTCTCAATTTTCACAAATGTAACTTTCCTAGAAAATGGTGTGAAACTAAAAAAATGATATGTTGGAAATAGGGAATTAGGTTCCTGTGACTATCTTTCACTGGAGATTGCTGATAGCATACTTTTCTGCATACAATTCTTTGTAACAAAACATTACTTCTGATAATATGCACTTTTCCTAATGCAGTAACTATGAAATAACCCGTAAAATTCAGTACATAAAATAAAATTGGTAATATGAGAATCATTTCTTTTTACTAATAATTCCCTAGAATTCTGTGACCTTTTGGCTAACCTCACAATAAAAAAATTGATTTCAAACAGTATTCACTTTTTCCTAAGACATGAAATCTACAGTACCATAAATACTGTACAGCAAATTAAATTCTTAAAACTAAAACATTTTTTAGATTGAATCTTACTTTCTACTGTGTTAGATGGTGACATGAGGGTGTTATACTGTATATAATGAATCGTAGATTTCATTAACACCAAACTGTAAGGCTGACAATGACTGCAGACATTCTGGCATGAATTTTATCTAACACTGTTATCTTTTCACCAAATTGTATCACTGACATTGCCCACTTGGGCTAAGAGCCCAAAGGACTTGCACTGCACTTTAGGGATAGAATTACCACACACAATTTGAGATTTAAAGGCAAACAATGAAAACATGCACTGGATACTTGAAGAGTTCTTTTCAAGGGCAGGGTGGACAAGACCTGTGAAACACCTGGCACGATGCCAATCACTCCACAAACTTGCGTGCATTGCACTTCTCTTGTTTCCTCTACTGCACGTAGCTCTGAATCTGCACCGTTGCCACTGCAAAACTGAAAATGAGCTTACTAATAAAACTACATAATGCCTGGATTTAAGAAAGTTAATGTGTGAATGTTGAGGATTAACTGAATTCCTTCTTTATAATTCAGTCCTTACTTCCTTTTACTGTATTGTTTCTCTAGGTCTCTCCTTTTAAAACTCCCTGCTCTGGAGGGAATTGTTCATATTTTCCTCTGTAATTCCGTAAATCCTGAGTATTGATTTGGTCCAAGGGCGTCTATAAAACCACCCATCCATGTGAAAGGGTTAAAGCATTATTCTTTGTGTGTGGTGATGAATGATTCTTCATGGTGTGTGCTTTTTCTCTATTCATTGTCAAGAACAACTTCAAATCACAGAAAATATTATTTGACAAGAATTCTGTCATTTACACTTTATCTTTAATGCAGCATCTGTTTTTCTCTCTTCATCTTTGTAGTATTCTTCCCTCTAGTATCCTTCCTAGGACATCAGAGCGAAGGATGATTTCAGTCATTTCTGTATATATTACTTGTATACAGTTGAACTATTTACTCGTTAGAGTCAAGAATAAAATCAATGGCAAATTAACTGGAAGAATAAAAATGAAAATTATGAAGTATAATTGATGCAGCTCCATTTTGACCTAGTTGAGCTAACTGTTGACACAAAAATGTGAGAGACAGATAAAAGAATTGAAATTATCACAGAATAATACTATTTCTTAAGGAAAGAAAGTTTAACCAACAGATATTAATTGCCATGATAGAGACCAAAATCTCAGTACACAATTGGTAGAGAGGGAGATGGTGGCCAAGGGCAAAACTAGTTTAGAATGTAAACTTTTTTTTTTTTTTTGGAAAATATCGCAGAAGAAAGGGTAGAAGATTATGAGCAGTGTGCCTCATAAAACAAGAAGTAGCAGAAGGAGAAAACAAGTTTTCATAAGGCTTGATGAAAGGAGAAAATTGAACCTGGATGCCCTGACTTTATAATCAGAGGAATGCATAACAGAAAGAGAAGGAAGACCAGTTGTATAATTAAAGTAAGGGATAACTCATGGACATCCAGAGTGCTCCAAAGGTATCTATCTATTGTTGCAAGATCTAGATCTCAAAGGAGACACCTAGCATCTTGGGAGATCCTCTTTGGAATATTTGCAGAAGGATGACTACAAAAGTGATACAGAATGAGAAGATATAGATAGGTTGTTTACCACTGGAGGAAGTAGCCACATCACCCATTAATGGCATCATAGACTTGTCAAAGTATTGATGTCTAATAAATAATTGGAAACTGATCAACATGAAACACTCAACAACTATCCCTAAATACCATGAAGTCATACAAGTGTCTTTGATGTCTTAAATAAGAAGAAACCTAGTTAAAAAGAGCTCTGGATTTGGAATTAAAGCACCCGAATTCAGACTGAATACTGTATCTTTTACTTTTTAGCTATGTGACCTTTGACAAGTCATTTTCTCCCCTCGGAGCCTCAGTTTTTCATTTGTAAAATGAAGGTTTTGGATTAGGTTATATGTAAGCTCCCTTCCAACACTCTGAAGTTTTATGATTTTATGATATTTTAAGGCATGTTTGTGTCCATAATTAATGACATGGTCAATAGCTTTATCTTTGTGAAGAAAAATGGCACAAGGTAGATGCTATTACTATCCCTATTTTATAGATGAGGGACCTGAGGCAAACAGAGGTTAAGTGACTTGCTCAAGGTCACCCCTAGTAAGTGTCTGAGGTCATATTTGAACTCAGATCTTCCTGAATCCAAGCTTCCATTGCACCACTTAGCAATATGGGGAAAAAATAATGTGAAAAAAATGAACAAATATATTCGTATGACTAAAAAATAGCCAAAAGCAATGATAATGTTAAGTTTAGGCATGCTTTACATTTGAATAGCCTCTTCAAGTGTCTAGAAACCCCATGAACAGAAGCGATTGGCCCCAAAGTTGAGCTTCCTTACTCCCTAAGATGTGGGGCCATGATTATGAGGAATGGCCCAGACTCCACTCAAAGAATCTGTGTATTCCAAATGAGAGCTGACCATGCAGTATTCCATGGAATTTTGAAATTGCTTCTTTTCAAGTTTGAGGATGTGGGGGCCCATTCACTACCTTCAGTACATTGATAGAAGGCACGGGTATTCAGCCTGTGCTTATTAACTGCCTTTTCATGAGTTTCCAGGGCCAGAACGACTTCTGCGCACTGTTGAATGGTCTTTCGTTTGCCTCCTTTTCTGTGTGGGATGTTGTAAGGATTAATTAACTAGTGTGTGTAAAGCATCTTTAAGCTGAAAATTGCTGCACTAGAGTGCTGTCTTATTAACTTCTTAGCCATTAAAGCTATTTGAACTTTTTTGTTGTTTTTTTAGTATTCAGAAACCAGATGGTAGTAGCTGAAATGTATTAATTTTTCCCATGCTAGAGAAAGAACAGGTTAAAGTAAATCATTCTTTTAAAATACCTATTGTACAAGAACAGATCAGAAAACCAACGCTATGAGTGTTTTTTATTGGGAATTTCTTGTTATCCGTTATTTCCCATTTCCAAGGTATTTGTCTGCTTCTCCTGCCAGATTTCTTTAGTAATGCTACAAATCTTGCCACTGAATATCTGTCCAAAATGTGTCTGATTCCAACAATATTGAATGTGGCTTTACTGAAGGATTCAGGGCAGATTCATGTCTTTATAAATGAAGACCCTCCCTTTGGCAAGAAGCCAAGTATGAAGGGTACTGAAAGGGAATGAATTATCAAGTGCTACATTATTCCCATCCCTAGTAGATCATTAAAAATAGGATAGATGTTTTTGTGTCCTGAATGGCTCAGGTGAGCCTTGCTTGGAGGCAGAAGAAATAGGAAACTGTTTGAGGTAATCACTTCTAGACTTTTGACTCAGTATGACAAGTGATATCTGGAGGAGAGAGAGGGGGCGGGAAATGTTCTCCCAGTCATATCAGTAGTGAGGGATAGTTCTTTGCATGGGTGATGCCTTTTGATGTGGTTTTTAGGACAAGGTTAAAAGGTCAATTGACCCAAAAAGATCTCCCTAGAGATAAGGACATGCTCCTTCCCTTCCAGAGACATGTCTTTTGTCAAGAACATAGGTAAGAGAAGTTTGATGAAAGCTGAGGTAGCCACACCCTGTAAGAGTGTGGAAAGCAAATATGTAAATAGAAACAATACACATGCCAGCAGTCAAGTATTGACTGCTTCCATTGCAGTCTCAAGGTTGTAAGGGATGAACATTTGTTTCCACATAAAGCATGTGATATATACCAGAAAATCTTTTAGAGGGAAAGTCTTGGGAATGTTGATTAATACTTTACCCAGCAGAAGTGGGTGTCTGTTGATCAGCATATCTAAAGGCAAACATCTTCTTTGTACTTGGATAAAACCCATAACCCCAAAGGCCAAGGAAACTTAAAGTCCTGGGCTGGGTGTCTTATCAACTGAAGAAATTCCTTTAAAAGAATTTATGACTTATTCTTTTACTAAGTAAAGTATAAAGATAATGAGGGATAGCCCCATGTGGGTGTGGGGTTTGGTCGTTTTCGGATAGGTTGTGAAACCTGAAATACTGACCAATGAGATTTAGGATGGGAAATTTGAATCAGGTGATTATAAAAAGCTTTGTAATTGTCTGAAAAAGTGTGCCTCCTTCTGGACCCTTACGGATGTCTCTGGCAGGAGAATGATGAATAAAACCTTTCCTTAATTCACTAAGGGCCGTGTGGAGTTTTTTAGTAAGACAATTATTTCTCACAAGTGAGATCTTAGATCCCTTTACCCACCCTGTACGATGTATTAAAAATCCAACTGCTTCACTCACCCAGAATCTGTTTAATTTACCATGTCTATTTGGGTGTGAGGGGTTATTTCTCACAGGGTAGTAAGTGATGCAGTGTATAGAGCATGGGGCTTAGAATCAGGAAGACTCATTTTCATGAGTTCAAATCTGGTCTCAGACAAGTCTTAACTGTGTGACCCTGGGCAAGTCACTTTGCCTCAATTTCCTCATCTGTTAAAATGAGCTGGAGGAGGAAATGGCAAACCACTCCAGTATCTCTGCCAAGAAAATCCCATGTGTGGTCATGAAGAGTTGAATATGACTGAAATGACTCAATGACAAAAAGGTTTCCAGAATCAAATGGTCACCGGTAACAGTCATTATTCTGTTAAAGATGAATCTATTGAAGTGTCATTGGGGTGTAGTTCAAGAAAAACAAAGTGCGATTGTTTCAACAGATTCAGTAGCACCTCTGGTCATTTTGGAATTCTGTGCCTTTCTACCTGTCACTTAGCTTTCTGTGGAGTTTTGCTCATGGGGTTCAACCAAAATCCCAAACTATGAAAAGGCTGGGATCCAGAGAAGGTTAGTTCAGTCATAGATTTAGAATTAGAAGTTCTTTCTGAAATCTCTCTTTGGAGAAAGGGCCCAGACCAGTCACCCCTCATCATCAGGACATAGTCACCATTCCCTCTACCACTGATATTTCCCTTACCTTTTTTCAGCTCACCCTTTATATAGTTTTCTCCCATTAGAATGTAAGTTCTGAAGAGATAGAATATCTTTATGTTTGTGCTTGTATTTTCCATGTTCAAAATGGTGTTTGGCAGTAGTAGGGGCTTAATAAATGCTTGTTGTGGTGGTTGACCTTCGAAGGTCATTTAGCCCAACCCCCTCATTTTACAAAGAAGCAGACCCAAAGGAAGTAAAATGCCTTGGCCAAGGTCACACAGATCATAAATGCCCGAGGTAGGACTTGAATCTATGCCTTCCTGACTCCACTAGCTTCCACTTAGAACACTAGTGTTGGCACACAAGAAGATACTCAATTCTTTCCATTTCTTCTTTACTTCTGGAAGGAGTAGACTTGCCCATTCTCCACCTCCCCCCCCCCACTCCTTTCTTCACATCAGAGGCTATAGGTTTAATTAACCTTACCAGGTTAAAGCATTGAAACTTTAGCCTAGGGGCAATATAATGGCCCACATGACCCCTTTCTCTGCTGCTTTGTAAAGTTTTATTGTCAGACTAAGGTTATCACAATAGCAAAGAACCACTAGTTAAGAAAATGCCTAAAATGCAGACAGAGGTTTGGCTCTCTGTCCTGATTTAAAGTTTTCTTTCTCTCTAACTTAGCTTCTTTACGTCTAGGGTAATATCTGAATGCAAGAAATATGCCTGTCATTGAGCTTGTCCAGGAAGTGTAGTGGGATTGGTCAAGAAACCATTCTTGAAAATTCTCTCTGCTCTTATCTACTTGTGGGTTGAGAGAGTGAGTAGGGACTACGCCTTAATCAGTGATAGCCACTAACTTACTTGTTTGTGATGAAGCAGCTAGGAATCACAGTAGATAGAGAGATGGGCCTAACATCAAGAAGACCTGAGTTTAAATCCAACCTCAAACAGTTACTAGCTATGTGATCCTGGGCAACTCACTTAACCTCTGACTGCTTCAGTTTTTTCAAATTGGGATAGTAGTATCACCTGTCTCCCAAGGTTGTTGTGAGGAACGATGAGACAAAATTGGTAAAATGCTTATCCTACTGCTTGGCACATAGTAGGTGCTTAATAAATACTTGTAAAAAAATTATGATGCCAGTCAGTAAACCCCAAAGTAAAACCTCACCCTCAGAGTCTTTATACACTTTTTAGAGCCAGAGGACATCACGTCTTTGAGAACCAGTGCCTCATTAACAAAGGGTGTGGACCTTCCTACAAATCTTCCCAGGCCAGATAATGGGTGGGAAAGATTCTCCTTAATCCCATTATTCAGAGGCACTTTTAATAAAATAAAAACAGCAAAAGATCCTACTTTGTTTGCCCTTACAGTGATTAATGACAAACTGTACTTCTGCCTCTGCCCAAGCCAGGTAGGGTCCTAATTCATGAAATCCATGCTGCCACCCCATCATTTCTATTTCCTGGATCATTCTAAACCCAGATGGCTATGAGGAAAAATCATGTTTCTTTTCCCCATTTTAACTGATCCCATGAAAATAGCAGATTACCTTCTTCAATGTTTTAAAGATTTATTGCAAATTATTATAAGGAAAATATACAAGGGTGAGATATAGTCAGAACTTTAAAGAATGAGTTCTTATGTATTTATCACATTCCTAGTACCAAGGACTGGGAGACAAATTCTGTCCCCTTCTCTCTGAAAACATGAGTCCTTTAATCCTAGTCTTCCCATTGATGTTAACTCAGTTCAGTCTTTCTTTCTGCGGATTTGACTAGTAAGGTTGAGGGAGTCTCAGTTTATGGAACTGGGATTCAAGGTCTCAAATAAAGTAGAGTACTTTCCTCTTACATTTCCTCAGCTTGGGAAATCCTAGCCCTCGGAATACAACTTTGGGAAATATTTCTTCTTATAATTCCTCCCTTTCTGCTATTCAACACCACACTTCTCCAACTCCTAAGAGAGAAAATACATCTTGTACAGTCATCATCTCTCCTCAAATTTTCATGCCTTGCTAAAAAAAACAAGTGTCTTAGGTTTTGACTCCAATTTTCAGCTTTCAAGGGATCAACTTCTTTTCTATACAGGCTAGAGGAAATCTTTGCCCTTGACTCAGAACCCAAAAAAGCTTCATAGAGGAAGTGGCACTTGAGCTGGATCCTGAAGGAAAAGGAGATTTCAACAAGCAAAGTTTTATATATATATATATATATATATATATATATATATATATATATGTATGTATGTGTGTATATATATGTATGTGTGTATATATATGTATGCATGTATAGATATGTATGGCACTCTGTATTACTAGGTATTGTTCAATGCTATTGAGGCAGTCAAATCTCATGTTTTCCCCCTGTGATTGTGGCTCTGAAATACTCCAAAGTAGCCACAACCACTGAATCTGCCCAACTTTTCTTTCCTTCCTTTTACTATAATAACATACTGTAGACCACAAAGGTGCTTTTCCAAGGCATTAGAAAGAGTTTTGGCATCCACAAAATGTCCAGAGAGATAGAAAAAAAATTGCCAGTCTGTTGAGTAAATCTTCTATGAGAATTTATGGAAGCTCATGAACAAAAAATCTCATGGAATAAAGAGGCACAGATGGGTTGTGATTCCAGCAATATTAGCAGGAGTAGTCATACATATAATGTCATAGATCCATTGAAGTATAATTTAAAAAATTATATACAATGGTCAGATAGGAAGGCATGCAATTTTATTAAACTGTCCTGACAAGTTAATATTTCCTTAGGTTCTCTCCCTCAAGTTTCAGAGCATTCTATTCCACTTGAAACCAGAATAGTTTTCATCTTTACCCCTAGAATATACCTTAACAATTTGGGATTGACCTAGCAAGACAACTTAGACAAAGTCCATCTGTGAAGGAGGCAGTCTAGTATTCTCAGCCCTTGAGAGAAAGCTACACCTCAGGAAATACAATCAGGCATACCATTTAGCTAATGCTCATAATGTATCCTTCTGTATTTATACATGTATGTGTGTGTGTGTGTGTGTATTGGTGTATTTCTGTGTTATCATGCATTTTTGTTTGTAATTATGTATTTTAAAAAACACATAGTTTGAGAAATCTGCACCATGTGGAATTGGAGAGAGTTTTAGACCACAGCCAGAATAATGAACCTTGACAGAGACAGAAAAACTATCTTACCAAACATACAACATATAAATAATGTCCTGTAACCATCCAATATTTACAAAGGTTTTATGGTCCTCTTCTCTTAGCATAACAATGAAGATAGTTCAGCAAATTCCCCAAAAGGAAGTTTAGATAATGAAATGGCACTCTTTGGACTCCCTGAAAGATTCCCTGGATCTTGCTTACACTTTATTAACATTCTAGACTTCCAAACTACCACTCTGTCATCACAGCCCACACACACAAAGAAATCAGTCTAACAAAATCTACCATATCATTGTTTCCAACTTCTGCAATAGTCATTCAATGCTGGCCTGGTGTGAGGGCCATGCTGCCATCTTTGCAGTATTGAAACCTGCCAGATTCTTCTTTCAGTCTGATATAACTCCTGTCCATGGTGCTGACCACTCATCTGACAAACATCATACAACCACTATCACTACCCCTTCAAAAGACCTCAGTGACTTCTTGCTTTCATGAACCATATGTTTCAGTTTAACTGAACTGTTATGATGAGGAATGGAATGTGTGCATGAAGAGTGATAAATGAACCCAACTTCTGCAAAACTGGAAGGGGCTGGTTCATACAAGATCCATATTTTGGGGCTGAAATGCTTCATAGTGAATCACTAATAACTTTACTGCCTCAGTGCACTTGTACAGACTGGCTATGAGACCTAAAAACCAATCAATCAACAATAATTTTTAAGCACTTGTTAATTGTCAGTCACTCTGCTAAATGCTGGGAATACATAAGATCAAAAAATGAAATACTCTTAACTCTCTAGGAGCTTTAACTTTGCTTGTTGAAATCTCTTTTTCCTTCAGGGTTCAGTTCAAGTGCCACTTCCTCTATGAAGCTTTTTTTGGGTTCCTTCCCATCTTTACCCTCAGCTGAAAATAATTTCTCCCTTCTCAGACTTGTTCTAGAACACTTTGATGGAATCTCTCTTTTGTTCATATCACATTCTGCCTTATAATAGATTGTTTTCTGTTACATATTGTACTTTCTCCTCTCATTCTGTAAATTGGTAATTTCTTTCAGGACAGGGACTGTGAAATTTTCATCTCAGTATCCCTGCTTCTGAGAACATCACCTCTATGTAGTGGGTCACTGAATAAGTGTTTGTCAAATTGCATTGAATCAAATTAAGAACAGTGATAGTGTCCTTGGCCACACTGTATGTTCCACATTGGCAGTTCAGTGCTGGCATGGTACCCATTGAATATGTATTGAATTGAACATTCTGAAGTTTGCTGAGTAGGATGTAAAACTGCCATTCACTTTTGTTGGAGACTGTTTAAAAAGCACTAATTTTGGCAGAGAAGACTCTTTTACCTTTTAAATGTTGCATAATTTATTTAAATTAATACACCTTTGTTCTCCACGCCCACAGAGAAATAAAAGCAACTAGGTTTACATTGTGGAATAGTAGGTTTATTGTTCATAAAGAAGAACTTGTGGAATTGAAGTTGGTCAGACATTCCAATAAATAAAGGAAAATGTGAAATTTTTTTCTTAGAGTTGTTTTCAAATAAATAGACACTTATCTGTTATTGACTGGTCTACAGAAGGCAGTAGGGTAGATTAAGGGAACTAATAAAGTAAATTAAATTCTTACTTCTAAAGCATTACTTTAACATCTCAGAAATTAATCATTCACTTAAATGAAATCATTCCCTGATACTTGTAAGATGTCCTTTAATTTGGAAATGTCATAGTATTTTAAAAAAGGCAGTATGATATAGTAGAAAAATGACTGCTCTTAGGGTCAGAAGACCTAGATTCCAATTGGGCTTCTGTCATTAATTAACCAAGTGAATATGGGCCCACTCTCTGAGTATCTGGGCAAGTTTATTGCAACTATTTTAGAATCTTCTGAAAAAGAAAGCCCAAATTCCAAAAAAAGTTGAGCCTTTTTTTAAACACAGGATCATTTTAACTGACAAATGACAAGTGCTTAACTTGAGACCCTTCTTGGTGAGAGAGGGAATTTAGGAGGATATATCTGGATCATAATGTATAATCAGCTCTCTATTGGGACAGGACATACCTGAGGCTGCCATCAGAGAGTCATATTCTTGGGTGAGATGCTTTTGAAGTCATGGTAGGAGAAAGGAGGTTAAGGATTATGATAAAGGTGGGTTTTTACTTGGATTATACCAGTATTTTAGTAACTCATTATATCAGATGATAATGTATGTAAGGGTAGGCAGAACCACAATGGATGTAAATATTTTCCCCCTGAAAGACAGCATGTTTTTTAATTTCCTAAGTTCACAAAGTGGGTGATACCACCCCCTTAAGGGTGTTGGAATGACTTGGTTGGGGGGTGGTAGTAGACTCAGGTGCAATTGGAGAGCATTGAATAAAAAATAAGGGGGTTGTGGAAGCATAAGAAAACAAGAGAGAAAAGAAGATTTTGAAAAACCATTCATACATAGTTCATCTGTTGTGTAACAGAGATGGTCATAGAGATTACATTATTTTCCAAATAAACACACAAGATGCAAGTTATAAATGATCAGTGGTCAAGTTCACTGACAGGTCTTAACAAACAAGTGTTGGCAGGTGAATCTCTCACACATTGTCTGGAAGTTCAGAATGCATTGACAAGAGTATGTGCAAGTAATGACTTGTTTACAATATGATACTATACAATTACATGACATTGTGTCATCAAAATTTTAATGCACAAAACCCCATAAATTTACAATAAATTATTGAAATTAAGATGTGTCATTTCAATATATATATTCATATGTATTCATATATATTGAAATATATATATACATATATATATTGAAATGATACAAATTTCAAAAAACCATTAAAGGGTTAAAGAAGATTGATTTCCAGGGGTGTTCTGAGTAATTTTTTAAAAGAGGGGTGTGGGATCAAATAAATTTAGGAACCTCTGTTTTGTATCAACTCTTCTTAACCTTGTTATGTTAATGACATTTCAAGTAAAGAAAGGTTTTCCATATGGACATCAAATTCTCTAGCACAGTCACTCTGTTTGGATCTATTTTATATATTTGCCATGCATAATTAAGTCATAAGTGTAGAACTGAGTCAGAAACTTTGCTATAATCAATGAAATCAGCATAAATGCTGTGACACTTTGGAGATACTTGGTCAGTAATCACTGAAATGACAATGAAGTTGCTTTTGGTTTGGGGGATATACCCCGTTTTACTCCTTAGATGATATGCTAGATGTTTTGTTTTTATAGATTTGTTGAGTTGTACAAAATGTGAATGCTTTGTGTAAAGAACACGACTTGCATTTGGAAGTGTCACTAATATTCTCATCTTCCGGTAATAAAGATGTTTTGCCTTCTGTTAAGAAAGATGAAATCAGGTTGGTGAAGTGCTTTCCTAGTAATTAATTACTCACCATGAAATATTTGAACTAATAAATATTGGTTTTACTCAGAGCAGCCCCTTTCCAGTTTTGTAGTGAGGCTCGGGTCTCAGCCATCTTTCTTGAAGTGCTTTCTTGTTGTTCATCATACTAAAAAGACAGTCTGTCTGACCCAACTTGTGTTTAATTCTTAGAGCCAGATGATGATGATGATGATGAAGATGGTTATGATGGTGATGTTGTCAATAATGAGTACTAATGATGCTCTTCAGCTTTGCTGATGCATATTCTTCTCATCTTTTTTATGGAGCTCAGACCAAGATGGTCCTGGCACAAGCTGTGCTGCTCTCATTCCTTTCTACCCCATGTTCTACAGACTATTACATAGGTAGCTAAAATTTCTGGATTTCATAGTTGAATAAATAATTGGATAAAGATTCCTCACAATAAAAGGGATAATCTTTTTCTCAGTATATCCCTACAGCTTTATGTCAGTTCAGTAAGCTCATCCTCTGGAGCTCAGTAAAACTCTAGAAGCAGACAGAACAATAAGGGACAATATGGCAAATGAGGGATAATATGGCAGCTAGATGACAATGGGTAAAGGGCTGACCCTATAGTCAGGAAGACCTGGGGTTGAATCCAGTCTCAAATACTTATTGGCTGTGTGATTCTGGGTAAGTCACTTAACCTCTGCCTTAGTTTTCTCAATTGTGAAATGGAGATCAAAATGCTGCCTATCTCACAGGAGTATCGAGAGGATCAAGTGAGATTATACTTGTGAAGTACTTAGCACGGTGCCTGGCATATAGTAGGAGTTTAACAAATGCTTACTCCCTACTTTTCTCCCAAAGCAAATTACCCCTCCTTGGCCACCATTGCTCCATATCTGTTGTCTACCCAAATTATATCATAAATTACTTATGTTCAGGTACTGTCTCATCTTAGTTCTTAGTACTTCACATGCAGTAAGCACTTCCTAAATGTGTTTTCATTCATTAAGTTGCACCTTGGGACATTTTGCTATTCTTTTTTGCTTTCCAACCAGTGGAGTGTTTTCTTGTGTTTAGAGTTTTTCTGAATGATACAAGCAGTGACTGTTTTGCAGAAACTACATAAACATGCAATTGTTACATGTTTGAAGGTAACACTGATTTCTCATCCTTTTGGAATAGACATGATAACTTCTGTTAAGAAAAGTCGCATTAGGTGTATTTTTGAGAGGGAGCTGATAAAGTATCTTAATAGTAATTAGTGCTCCAATGTAAACTATTTGAGCCAATAGTTTTGTCTCTTATTTGGATCTGCTACTGTGCAGTTTTGCAGAGAGGCTAGAGTTTGTCACTTTCCATGTTCTCTCATACATCCTAATAATCCTATACAATCTTTCTCTTTCTTTATTCAACTTGTCTTTTTTTTGTACTTGACTTCTTATAACCATATAAATGACCAGAGATTTTCCTCACCCTCCTTCATTGATGGTTGTGCATTGCCACTGATTTCTATATTATTCATCTTTATAATAAATTTTTTAATGATAATGAATTGTTTTGTTCTTTGAGCTATTTTGAGTCCTTGAATAATTTTTTAACATTTTGACTTTTACTTTCAGTTATTGATGAAAGGAATCTAGAATTTGCAGGCTACCTCCGCTTTCCTGATCCTTTTTTGTACATTTCTTTTTTTTCTTTTAATTGCATGACAGTGTTTTCATGTTTTCTGTTGCACATACAAGTTATTTATGTAACATTCCAATGACTCTCTAAAGTTCTTCCATAGCTCTCAAGCTGTTTCAACTGTAATGGTGTTTAACAGACACCTAGAAGGTGCCCTGGAGGATATTTCTTGATAGGTTCATCTTTCATCTTACCCTGGACATCCCTACTGCGTATGCTGGCTATGTGCCCATTCTAAAATGTTTTCATACTATAGAATTATATGCTCATTCAAGTCAGAGTACATGCAAGCTTTTTACAATAGTTACTCTAAAATGGAAGTTTAGTCTGCTTGTTGTATTCAGCTGTCAGACTTTCTAGCATTTTAGTCTTAGGATGTCCATCTCCTTTACAAAATCATTAGAGATTTGCCTGATGTCTTTCTTTTCTATTTCATTATGAGGTCTAATTCCTAAAGTTTTCATTAAGTAAGTATTTTCAGTGACTTGAAGATCTTCAACTTTTCCCTTTTCATTTTTTAGTAGTTGCTCAATTTTATCTCTTTTAAAATGTCATCTAAGCTTAGATGGTTGGTTATTTTTTTTTTTTAATGACTGCCCTGCTCTTCTCAGAGGAGTCTGCTCTGGTCTAATCACACAAATGCTTTTCTAGTGGCTCCTTCCTTACGTAAGTACTTGCATAGACCTTGGCCTAAAGGGGCCAAGGTCTCCCAGTACATCCTGGGTCATCTCCAGTCATCCTGAGGAATATCAAGTCACTGGATTCAGATGACTCTGGAGGAGAAGTGGAGCTGGTGATCTTGTACAGCCCTCCCTCACACAAAAAAAAGTCATGTTATCATTTCTCAGATGGCATGGTCTTCTTCAGTAATGAAGGACGAATACAACTCTGTGAGTAGACTCAGTTCCTCCTCTCCTATCTGTTTCCCCCTCCCCTTCCTTCTCCTCTCCACAGGAAGGTAAGAGAAAGTATTTTGTATTAAGTGCCCCATGAAAGAGTTTTATCTTGTTTTTCCGTACTATTTAGTTCTATTTTCTTCTATTTCTAATACATACTTGAAGGATCAACCGATCAATTAAGATGCATTTATAAATGTTTGCTATGTACTAGGCAGTATATTAGGCATCAAAAGTACGAAGACAAAAAATAAAATAGTCCTTTCCCCCAAGAAGAAAACATTCTATATGAGGAGACGGCATGAGCTCTTATAAGTATACACAAAATCTATGCAAAATAAGTAAAAGGTAATTTTGTTAGAGAGGCAAGAGCATCTAACAAGAGCTCAGAATGAGATTGGAGTTTAGTATAGAAAGTATAGAAATAACTCTTCCAACTTCTCTTGAAGAAAATTCTCCAACTTAACTGAGAAGTCTTCAAAATCTTCCCTATCCCCCTCAACATTTTGAGGGAAGAGGTATCTAAAACCATAGTATACTAACTTATGAGGACCCATAGTCTCTTCTGTTCTCTTTATCTTTTCCTTTTATCTTTCCTTTCTTCCATTTAGATCCTGAGAGAATAACAGGTTGATAGGATGGGAAGTAGAAGATGGGATGGGGGAGGTAGAAGAACTGTTAATGCTGTCTTTGGGGCAAATGTATTGTATATATTCAATCATGTGGCCTAAGAAGGAATTACTGATTATTCATGGGCTTTTGAGACTTTATGACTTTCCCACATTTTCCATGGGAAAAATAAATGCTTTTTTGTTACCTTGAGTGCTTGTTTAGGAATCTGTGAAGAACTTTTACCCACATTTGGGGAGATCGTGGCACAGGATATATTTAGATATTTCCTAGAATAAACAATAAATCAAAAAGAAACTAGTATTTTTAGAGTACCCTCCCAAGATTGGACCAGATGTACATAAGTCCAACAACAGGCGTGCTAGGTACATGAATCACAGTTGTAAATGCCTTCAACTCAGAAAGAAATAGACTTTTTGCAAAATTCTCAAGAAAAGTATTTTATCCAAAAAAAGATTTTTTTTCCATTAAGACATTATGGTCTATAACTATACTTGCTAGACATATTATTTTAAAAAGAAGCTGTATGAAAAAAAATAGGCATGTTAATAAAATAATATTAAGCCTTTAACTAATGATAAATAATAATAAACCTCTAACTTCTCTCTGTGCCAGGTTATGCAGATGTATCTCCCATTTTGCGGGATTGCCATAGCTAATGCTCAGCTATTTGCTGCCTCAAGGAAGGAGTATGACAGAAGCAGGGTAAGAAAAAACAGATCTATTGACAAGTTTCATATCTCCCTTTCCTTCAAGTTCTTATGAGTAATTTCATTTTTTAAAAATAGCAGATGATCTTTGGATGGGCCAAGAATATTTTATTTCAAAATAATTTATGTATAATCCTTCAAGTATGTGGTTGATGATACCCTTCAGGCTTAAATAGAGATAGATACAAATAAATGACTTTGATGTTTCTTCCTGATGGTGCCAATTTCATGGTTTCATTTCATAAGGAAAATTAATTTGAAATCCATGTTGTAAAACAGAAGTTATGTTCTTGCAGACTTTGGATTTATAATGGTAATAAAACTTGAAAATTTCATAGTACCTTCAAAGAACTCCAGGCTCTTGATCTCACTAGACCTCAAAGAATTTTCTTTTTATTGGACTTTTTTTCTTTGCTGGGGCAATACTGTTAAATTTCACAAAACGTGTGACATATGCTTGGTGCAAATAGCCATACATTTTAAAAATTTACAAGTGGATATATTGGGGCAAAGAAGTTAAACTACTTGGTTTTAGACCATTCTGGAAGTCATTAGTTGTGCTATCAAAGAGAGACTGGATGAACTTTGGAACTAAGGCAGAGTACTAGGGATTGATTTAAAGAATGCTGAATTTCAAGCCTTGCTCTTTTATTATGTGAGCCTGAGAAAGTCACTTCTCTGGGCCTCAATTTATTCATCTGTGGAAAACAAAAGAAAGTAAGTTGGACAGATTATTTTCTGAAGTCCCTGCTACTTCCAAATTTATGATACTAAGAATTGTTTTAACCAAATTGATTAATCAAGTCTATCAAACAGTTTATCATTTTTGTC
Source organism: Potorous gilbertii (assembly GCA_028658325.1). Lineage (NCBI taxonomy): Eukaryota > Metazoa > Chordata > Mammalia > Diprotodontia > Potoroidae > Potorous > Potorous gilbertii. The sequence goes on along the minus strand of CM053771.1, from coordinate 202,459,071 downwards.
TAAGAATCAGTTGGCAGACATTATCATTGAATTAATTATCTATTTGACAGAATTGAAAGGACTGATTATTTTATCATGTGTCGAGACATATTTTTATAGGAACACAGACTTTCCATGTCCCCATTCTATTCTGTGGTTACTCTGAATTGTTAATTTGAAACTTTTTTTTTATCACTTCTTAGTTAAGTTACAATTTGTAATTTGAAACAATGAAATATCATAGAGGAATTTGCCAATGCAAAATCTAAACCAGGTCCAATTTTTCTCTAGAACAAACTTCTTACAGGTTTTAAAAGCTATGTCTTTATAGTTGTGACAATGTGGGAAGCTGAGGGGTTGTTGAATAAAACAGATAAATGCAGAAAGTCAATCTGGATTATTAAAGAGAAAAAATGATTTTCCAAAACAACAGGAATTTTAAATATCTTAAGTTATCTGGCTATTTATTTCAATTATCCACTTTTCTTTGCTGGCATAGACATAACCAAAGGAACAAGAATAGTTTTTGCTATTACTTTCAGCACTTGGAGAATCTGTGGTGACTCCCTCCATGGTCTTACACATGAGAATAACAATACTTAGTGCTCACCTTTTATGGAGTTCTGATTTACAGAATCTTACTGACTTACACATCGTACTTCCTAACAACTCTGCAACAGAGACAGTACAAATATTACTGTTTCCAGTTGATAAATAAGGAAACCAACTTGCCAAAAGTCACTCACCTAGTATACATTAGTATATTTTAGGTTCTTTCATTCCAAGTACAGGTATCTTTTCACTACACCAGTCTTCATGAGTTACTGTGTTAAAAAATGATGATGGGCATGAGTCTCTATGAAGGGAGCCAAGTGGGTCCTTGGATGGCAGACCTACAGGCTATGTTAGGGATTTTAAAGTACTTATAGCTGGGGAAAACTTGTGAGAGTTAAAGCTCTACCAGCATAGACTTTGGGAGCCTAGGGCATCAGAGTAGGGCGTTGAACAAGAACCGTTTTGTTATATTTGAATATGCCATCCATCATTGAATATTTCATATATTTATATGTAATATCAATGGGCTTTATTTTAGTTAGATTCAAGTTTAAAAACTACACAGATGGGCTACATTTCACCTATCTTACAATTCATGGGTAAGTGGTGAATTTCAGTTTGGAATGTTAGGGTGTTAAATGCCTTGGAACAGAGCTGTTTCTTCAGTTTGAGTGTGCAGAATTCCATGTAGCTATCAGCTTATTCTTACAATAGCTTTCTGTGTGGGAAATGTTAGCCAGGACTTTTGGTTCTTGTTTAATTATTCTTTCAACTGAACTGGGTTCTTCAATGCATTGGCCCATCTCATGAAAACCTCTAGCCAATCTAAATGGGCTTAGAGAGTTTCCAAATGTTTAACATTTTAAAACAACTCATTCATTTTTACTGGAAATATACTTTCATTGCTCCAAAGGTAGAGTTGCTAATTTTTGAATGTTAATGAAAAAATGCTGTGATATACAACAGCATGTATTTGTTTAGAGTTCGTCTGACTTGGAAAACTCATTGAACACTTTTGTTAGAAGTCAAGATCAGGGTTGAACATCATATCAAAATATACAGAAACAAATATTCTTTGGCCAAACCCTTGTTATCACTTGTGGCACATATTTGTTATTTTAATCTGATTTTAAAAATCTGATATGCAGAATGAGTATATGGGATGCAATTCTATTATCAGATCTCTGAACAATATCACTTCATATTGAAATCTGGGTTATTATTTTAATGTAAAGGAATCAAGACAGTCCTCCTGGATAAAAGGTCAAGGCATAACCTTTAGTTTTAAGTTTTTAAATATAACTTCCTCTGTAATAAATATACAGTGCATTTTACTGTTTTCATCAATCTCTTTCTCTTCTTATACATCCTTTTCCTAAATTAAACACCATCATTGACTGAACATTCTGGTGGACAGAGTGATATGGTACAGTACATGTTCTTTTTCTGGAGTAAAATAAAATTTATATTTAATTCAACATGTATATGTGTATATACATATATACACATATGTATAAATGTATATACACATAGTTCCTAATATGTGAAAGGTACCTTTTTAGGTGTTAAGGTTATACAAATATGAAAAACGATTCAGTCTCCACCAATCAAGTATCTTATAATTTAGTAGGGGGAATAAATTATGTTTCCAAGTCATTACAATACAAGGAAGAATGTGATAAGTATATAGTGGAAGCCAAACCATTAACTATGATAAGCATAAAGTTTGATACTCTGCCTTTGCACAAGATATCTTTCCATGCCTGGCATGCATACCCTTCTGATTTTTGTATCTTAGAATCCTTCACTTTCTTTCCTCAAGGTTCAACTCAGGTTCAGTCTCTTTTGAGATGGCTCCTCCTGTACTAAATATTAATCATAATCCCTACATGTCCCCAACACCATCCCTTGTTCAGTGTTGTCTCTATTGTCAAATTATCTATACTATCTCTTTATATTTTGTATTAAACTTCCTGAAAATGGGGACTGTTTTTCATTTTGTTGTTGTATTCCTACTGTCTAGTATGGCACCTTGCATATTACAGGCAATTAATTATTGGATGTTGAATGTCCTTTTCAGTTTATGGTGTTAGGCATGTGAATGAAAATGAGGTTCTTGATTTTGAACAAGACAACAATATTGCCAATGGGAAAGAAATGACTTATTTCTTGTAATATTTTATTAAAATAATAATTAAAGTAATATTAATATTACTTTAGTCAATAGGTTTTGTGACCTCTTAAATCAGTGGGATTAGGTAGGAATTATGAGTCTGTTATTGATAAAATTTTAAATGGTAAAATGATAAAATGGCTTTGATTTTAGTTGATTTGTGCAATATTATTATGGAAGAAAGAATTCCTAGGCTGAAGATCACATGATTCCTGCTGCATAGAAGCTACTATCAACAATTTTTGCCTTATCTTACCAACGGGTAATTTACCTAACAAAATATTAGTAATATATAATGAACTAAGAAAGATTTTGCAGGAAGGTAAGAGAAGTCATTTATCCTTTTAGCAAAAGAATGCCATGTTCTAAAGCCTTCTACTTCAGAAATTATGCTCTTATATGAAATGTTCTTTCAAAGACTTGGACTTTCCCTCCAGCATAGCATTTTGTAAGTCTTACACCCACCAAACTAAATTTTCTTTCATCTTCCACAGGCTCTGCTTGAGGTGGTTAATGACCTCTTTGAAGAACAAACTGACCTGGAGAAAATTGTTAAGAAAATCATGCACCGGGCCCAGACGCTGTTAAAGTGTGAGCGTTGTTCAGTCTTGCTTCTAGAGGACATTGAATCACCAGTAAGTGCCCTTCAAGACTCCATATAGATTTAAGCAGGTATATTAATGGGATAAAGCTTTGGCTATTTGCAATTGAGCTCATGTACCTGAACCTTGAATCACTCTCTTCATAATGATACTATATTTGAGAAAATGCAGAGTATTATCACTGGACAGTCTATAATGCACAAACAAGTCAGGGAATTTTGCTCACAAAGAGAATTTTTCCCTTTGTAAACCTTTAGTTTAATCAAAATTACATCATTTAAAATGCTTACTCCTTGAGGTATCTACCTATGGAATTAGTGTTGTCCTCAAGCTCTTGGATTATGGTCCAAAAAGATGGGATATTTTAACAAGGGTAAAGGCAAGGGAGAAAAGAAAAGGATATCTGAATTATCATTAAAGGAGTTCAACTTTCCTTGAAGGGTTGATTGGAAATACCAGGTACTACCCTCAACACTGCATATTAATGAAGAACTCTGCCTCAGTTATGTCTGAGTGGAGTTTCTCTTTACAAGGGCTTCTAACTATACTGCTACCTTAAATGCAAGAGCTCAGAATTTTTCTGTTCCTTATATTTATCTCATAGTCCTGTGGGCCTGTCTAAACAATTCTCATCACTTGTTTCTATGCCCCTTTGGCTGACTTATGCATTACTTCCCTTTCTTTGCTTAGCCAAGTAAAGCAAATGTATGCATTTTAATCTCCTAAGGCAATGGTATCTAGTGGTGTCTCTTTTCATGGATACTGTCATTGTTGCTTATTAAAAAAAAAATTAAGACTGGATCTTCCCTTCTTGGCCAGTCATGGACTACTCAAGGCCAGATATCACCCACAACTGATCCCAGGTATCCTACAACTGATCAGCAAGGAAGCTTTGACCTACGCCAATTCAGACCTGGGCTATTCTACCCCATTAGGCAATAGGGTAGCACCTCTTCTCCTGGGGGCTCACCATGTTGATGGCAAACTTAGTGTAGACCTCAATGAGCATAAGACATTGTGGCTCAGATACCAAAACTCAAGGCATCTGCCACTTTCACCCTTTCTGATAAATGGCATTACAGGAGTGTGCCACCATAACAACGCCCCCACTCCCCATTCGCCATTGTTGCTTGCTTTTTGTCTTGCCCCAGATTCAATGGTTATTTTCTGTGTGGGTAAATGTGGCAACTACATAATGATGCCTACACCTGTGGGAAGGGAGGGGGAGAAATCTGCAGATTTCAGCGCTTGATCATGTGGTTTTCTTAGCTACCAGGTCATTTCACTAGTGACTCAGGAACCTGGAGGCAGTCAGGCAAAATGCACAAGTGAAGCAGGCAAAAGGTCTCTTTCCCTTGGCTCATCAGGGGTTGATATCTCTACCAAGGAGAGAATCTAACCCATTGTTTTAAAACATGTGTCTACCTTACTTGGGTGTTATGAAGATTACTTTCAAATTTTATCAAGGGTCTTTGACTCCTGCTCTATAGATGCAAAACAATAATAAAATTAATGATCATCATCAATCTAACAACAGAGAAGTTGAATTGTCTAAGCTGTTGGTAGCAATTTAATATCCTTGCTGAGAACTCTCTTCAAAGAGCTGGAATAGTTTAGCAATTAAGAGCCCCTCTAATGTCCCACTGAGTTCTATATTTGACTGCACTTTGTTTAGAAAAGATAATTACTTTTAGACTTCAGAATTATTTTCCTCAGTGCGCAGTAACACTACAGGAAAGTTTTGAGATTTCATGGAAGCTCAAGAACGAAAGTCCACAAAGATTTTTTTTAAAAACAATATATTAGACATATATGTTCAAAGCTGCCTCCCTGTATAAGAAACTTGCCTTTCTCTCTAATCTATATTAAATATCCTTGGATGACAATGACTCACAGAATTTTATTGAGAGCCTAACATTTAAAAAGTGAAGTTTTTGTTTAAAAAACACAAATATAAATTTTTTTTGTGATCTCTGGCTTTCCAACACAAAAATACAAACAACCAATTTTTTAAAAGCTAGCTTTGGAACGACTTATAGATAAAATTGTGTCGATTACATCAAGTCCCAGAATATCACAGAGCTCCCTGAAAGAGATTCATAATCATTCAAAAGAATTTGGCTTATCTATCTGCCTTAGAAAAACCAAATGGGAAAAGAATCCTTAAATTACAGTAGACAGTTGAATAGACAACATACAGACCTCATCTGTCAATATAATTATCTTGAATAGACATTGCAGAGACAAGAAATTGGGTCCATCACTGAATAGGGGGAAGAGAGCAGACTGGATTGCTTTTGGGAAATTTCAGAGTTCTTTTAATGATTCCAAGTTTCTGCCTGAAACAAAGGCCCCATATTTTTTAATGCCAACATTATTCCTATAATGCAACATGGTTAGGAGACATGGAATTTTGTTGTTCCCAAAGAATTAAGCATTATCCAAAGGGTGCTGGGGAGCCATTTGTTCAGTATTTTCAGTCATGTCTGACTTTATGACCCCATTTAGAGTTTTGTTGGCAAAGATACTGGAATGGTTTGCCATTTCCTCCTCCAGGTCATTTTACAGATGAGGAAACTGAGGCAAACAGGGTTAAGCTAGTAATTATCCAAGGTTGGATTTAAACTCAGGTTCTCTTGACTCCAGGCCTGGCACTCTGTCCTCTGTACCACTTAGCTGCCTTGATGGAGAGTCAAAAGCTGGCTTTGAACATGCTGTAACATATTACAAATAATTACAGAGGAGTAGTAGTTTAGAGGATGACATCATGAAAATGAATGAACTTGTCAGAAGGGGAGAAGAAGTTTGCCAGCATGCCGAGTGGTTGG
>CM053771.1:202436686-202452834 GCA_028658325.1 Potorous gilbertii | reverse complement strand
TCTCACTTACCTTCAATCTCTCCCTATCTACTAGGAAAGGCAAAATTCTTGCCTCTTGACATGGATAGACATTTAGATGCAGATTGGCCAGTTAGTGAATAAGCAGTATATTACCTTTCTCGTCCCTACTCTCTTACTTATTTTCAATCTCTCCCTACCTACTTGTTTCTTCCCTACTGCCCACAAACATTTCCATGTCTCCCTAATCCTCAAAAAACCCTTGCTTGATCCATCAATTCCCACTAGCTATCATCCCATACATCTCCTCTTTTTTTTTTTTTTGCAGCAAAATGCCCTGAGTAGGTCATTTACAATAGGTGCCTTCATTTCCTTTCCTCTTTCTCTCTTCTTAACTCTCTACAGTCTGGCTTTTGACCACTTCATTCAAGTGAAACCACTCACTTCAAAGTTGCCAATAATCTTTAAATTACCAACTCAAATGGCCTTTTCTCAGTCTTCCTCTTCTTTCACTCTTCTATAATCTTTGATACTACCAGTTATCCTTTTCTCCTGGAAACTCTCTGTCCTCTAGGTTTTCATGCCATTACCTGTTCCCCTCCAATCTATCTGATCTCTTCTCAGTCTTGTTTCTTGGATCTTCCTTTTGGTCATGCTCATTAGCCTTGGGTGTCCCCAGAGTTCTGTCCTGGGCCTTCTTTTCTTTACCTTTTAAACTCTTTCACTTGGTGATCTCGTCACGTCCCGTATGTTGAATTGTTATCTCAATACTGATGCCTTGCAGATTTATTTATTCAGTCCTTACCTCTCTCTTAATCTCTAGTCTTATATCTCCAACCACCAATTTGGCATTTCAAACTGGATGTCTCAAGGACATCTTAAACTCAACATGTCCAAAACCAAAAGTAGCATCTCACCTCCCCTTGCCCAGAACTTCCCTCTAGTAAACTTCCCAATTATTATCAAGGCTAATCCCATTCTCCCAGTCACCCAAGCTCACAACCTAAGTGTTATCCTAACCCTCACTCTCTCTTGCCCCTCCATATTCAATCTCTTTCCCAGGCTTATCCATTCTACCTTCACAGCCTCTGATATATACTCCCCTCTTCTCTGACACTACCACCACTCAAATCTAGGCCATCATCATCTTATACCCAGACTATTATAATAGTCTTCTGGTTGACCACCCTGCCTCAGGTCTCTCCCCATTCCAATCTGTTCTCTGTTAAACTGTCAAAGTAGCCTTACTAAAGTGAAGGTCTGACTACATCACATAACCCTCTTCTCCCCCATTCAGTAAACTTCAGTGGCTCTCTATCACCTCCAGGAGCAAATAAAAAAATCTTCTGTTTGGCATTCAAAGTATATCATAACCTGGCCCCTCCCACCTTTACAATCTTCTTATACTTTTTCTCTCCACCTTCCCCTTGTAAAGGCCAAGCAAAGTAGAATCTTTTTCTGTTTTTGTTTTGCTAAAAGTGCCTCTGATTGAATAATTTGATTGGGGAAGATCTTTCTCATCCATTGATGGGCCTGTCAATTGAGGGAAGCTTGAGTTGTATTTTATAGGAGGGTCCCAAGTACCTTTTGTTTTTTTCTATTGAGGCACTAGGTCAGAGGGTTATGCCCTCTGGCTCTGAAAAGTGTATAAATACTCTGAGGGTGAGGTTTTACTTTGGGGCTTACTGACTAGAAGTGTTTGTTTGGCCAGATGAGGACTCTGGGAAGCACTAAGGGGCCTTCTCATCCCCTTTGAAAACCCAGATGTCAATGCTTCCCTTTCTGGTAACTACAGTCAGACAGTTGGACCTGTCTGTTGAATTATAATGTATGTATTGATTATAATCAGATAGAGGAAGCCATGTCTGTTGATCTTTGCTTTCTCTGTATTATCTCTGAAGTTCAGGGTGCTGACTTTTTCCCCTGAACTAACTGAATGATATATATGCCTGATTAAAGTGATTGTTAACACCTCAAAAGTTGCCTATACTTTTATGAATGCAGATCTCAGAAACTGTGATGGCAGGTCCCCCTGTGTATGTTGGGGTGCTTACTGTTATATCCCTTCATACTCTGTGTCTCCTCTCTATCACTAGCACAAAACATTACCTGTCCTGACTTGCATTTTTACTGATTTTCCGCATTCCAGGAATCCCCTGACTTCCCTATCTTCCTTCAGAAACCTTCAAAACCACCTTCTATCTTTCCCAATCCTCCTTAATTATAGTGCCTTCTCTCTACTGATTATCTTGTGTACATGTTGTTTGTACATAATTGTTTGCAGATTATCACTTCATTAGACTGTGAGCTTCTTGAGAGCAGATATTGTTTTTCCCCTTTCTTTGTGTCCCTAGAAGTTAGCACAGTGTTTGGTGCATAATAGACACTTAATAATTGCTTACTGACTAATTTATCCAGCTTCACACAACCAATAGGAGTCAGTAGTGACAGCTCAGGCTCTTTTACCCCTCACATCAGTTTTCTGCCTAGCAACCATAAATATAAATGTAAAATGCCAATCATCTACTTCACTCTCTTTCCCAAAGCAAGAATTTTCCCCTTATGCTTCTCTCAAGTATTTTACCCAGTTTAGTTTAAGTGAATCAGGTAATAAAGTTTCCACTAGACTGGAGATTGTTCCATGGCAAATAGATGTCAACATTAGGAAATATTTCTTCATCTTAGCCTGATATTCCTTGTGCTCAATGTCTTTCTTTTCCACATCTGCTATAGTCCCATTGATTTAAATAACTCCTGTCACTTCCCTTTAGTTTCTTCTAGTTCATTTACATATTATTGTTAACTTTTCTGTTTTTACTTAACCAGGAAAGGCAAATGCAGACTTTCTAATCTCCCTCTTTAAAGCACTGTTTCTGGCCCTGGTATTTACTGCTACCATCTTTATATGAGCTGCAATGACTATTACCAGCTTTGTGTTTCCCCTGGAATTCTGTAAAGAATTTGGTACCTTGGATGGTAGCATGGGGGCAACTCTTGCATTTGTCCTTCATTTTCCAAAAGGACCATGACATCAGAGAAATGATGATTTGACTTGCACTTGACTTCATTTTGAGTGAGGGAGGGTTATGCAAGGTCACCAGCCTTACTTTCTCCTCCCAAGTCATCGGGGGCAACCCTAGAACATCTTGGATGAGTTGCAGAACTTAGCTCACTAGCTCTTGTTTCTGATTTTCCATAACCTCCCCCTCTTCTTACATTTGGCCTTCCTCTCACCTAGGTCCTGCCAGAAGAGAGCAACTTTCCAATTTCTCTCCTGCCATAATGTCTCTGTAATAAAAACCCAGTCATCCATTAGGTTTCCTGTAGTTTTTTCTCTCTCCCAGGAACTTCAGGGAGACATAGAAAGGTTTTAAGATAACAAACAAAATAGAAAAAAATCACAAAGTGAAGTAAAAACCTAACCTTAGGCTTTCATACCACTGCAGAGGGAATAGATCTAGAAGTCTCTTAGCTCCTCACTATTGACTGACCCCTTTTTTAAACTAGTTCTCCCTAGAGTCAGAGAGACGCAATTGAACAGTAGTTACAGCTCCCAGACTTCCAGATGGCAATAGATACAGTTAGGGAAAGCTACAATGTTTCTCATCCCTTCTAGAACCTATTTCCCAATCTTGCCTCCAAGTGAAGAGCCTCTGGCTTATCAAAGAAACATCACTATCTGGCACCTCAGATATTTCTTCCATTGACATCAAGCCTTCCTGCAAGGATTTAAAGGGAATATCTTTTGCCTTTCTTTATATCCCCAGCTTACACGTAGCCTAGGCTTAGTAAATGCTTATTGACTGACTGACTCAAATCCTTATAACTGGAGAAGCGTGACAAATTGTTAGGCAGGGATTTGACACCAAAATTAAGTTGGTAATCGGAAGAAACATGGAGCCCAATATAAAGTTACAGAAAGGAAAAAAGGCTAAGTATAATTACAGTCTAAAAATAATTAGACATCTACAATAAATAATACATAAAAAATACATAGGAGGTATGGGAAGGTTTTTAAGAGCCCCCCCCAAAGTGAAGTAGAACCAGGAAAACAATATGAACAACAGCAAAAATTTAAACTGAATGCTTTATAATAGAGTGATTGATCTTGGTGCTGAAGAAGATGAAAATGAACTTCCCGACTTTTCGGAGGTGGGAAACTATGAAAAATGGATGCAGAACAATGTACATTTTACTATTGAACTCAATTGATGTGTTATATAGTTTGAACTGCTTCCCCATTCTTTTTCGTTTGTTGCTAAAAAAAGAATGATTGTGGGGTAGGGGAGAAAGGAGTGATATGTTGAGAAAAAAAGTGGTATAAAAACAAGAGCTAATAATAAACTTAAAAAGAATTAGAAGAAATAAGAATACATCTTAGGGATTCTTTGTTTTTAAGAAGTGCTAAAAAGCATTTTCATAAGGTATTTAACTGCTTATCTTATTTTATAGAGGGAGCATTCCTATTTTTTGTTTTTAGAAGATTGTCTCAATGATAGAATCTGCCTTAGAAGTAGGCAGATGGGAGTGGGGGGAGGGAAGGGGACAGTAATACAGGATACAATATCAGAGACTGGGATATGCAATTCATGACCTGCCTCTGCTCAATGGCAATACCTGCTGAGTGAGTCAGATGGAGTGGCCATAAATCTCAGGAAAGTCACTCTTCCCAAGTAGAACTAATTCTTTACCGCCACCCATTGTCAGGGTACATAAATTGCAAGAAATTATTTTGTTCATTGAAATTAACCTCCTAAATATTGTAATCTTCCAAACAAATATCACAAATAAGACGCTTAGCTTCATTCTCTTGATCTATTTATTTTTCCTAACCCCTCAAGCCGTCACCACCCACCCATCCACCCAATACAACTGAATGAATAGGAATTTTCAAAGTGGAAGAGTCATTTTCCAAATTTTATTGGAAAGACCAGTCTAATTCTTATAAATATTTTTCTCCCCACTCAAAGCTCTTCCTAAATACTTTAGAATATTCATGCATAAACTAGGGCAGATTCCAGTCTATTTAATTCAACAAGCAATTATTAAGTGCCTATTAAAACCCCAAAATTGGGTCATGAAGAATCCTACTGGATTGAAATGACTGAACACCTACCACCCCAATGATGGTAGAAGATCAGTGCTAAGTGCCAGGGCCACTAAGGCACTGAATAAAACAGACCCTATCCTCAAGAAGTTATATTTTACTGGGAGGCATCTAGTAAATCCAGTAAATATGTAACCATATAAGTAAAAGTATAAACAAAAGAATACAAAGTAATTTTAAGTGGTAGATAGCACTAACAACTTAGAGAGATCACTAAAGGGAGTTTTAAGAAAGGAAGAAAAAAGAAAGAAAGACTTTGAGCACAAGTTAAGTGGGGCTTTGAAGGAAATTGGAGATTTTAAAAGGCAAAGAGAAAGTGCAACTGGGATATGGAGGAGGGGTTAGATGGGGCAGCATTATGTGGAAAAGAAAGAGGCAAAAAATAGAGATGTCTTTATAGGGTATCAGAAGAGTAGTCTTGTGGAAAATTTGCATTCAGGGAACACCTGGAAAATTAGTTAATTTGTAGAACATTCCTGTTTTCTTTCTAGTATGGGAACATGTAGTTGAACACAGATGGGGGTGAGGGGAGTTGTTTTTAAATTAAAAGAATTACAAGCAGTCAGATTGGCCACAGTTTGATAAACATCCAAATTAAAAAAAAAAAAAAAAGAAAAGACTTCCTCCTATGGATCCTTTCCAAAGAACAAGAAGATGGGGGTATTTTGTTTCATTGCTTTGGATAGTATGTTAATTTCCCCAGGTTGAAATATGCTAATACTAACTGGGAGCCAGAAATTCTTGAAGCCACTTTTACTGTTTCCTTGTCCTATAAATTGCGTTTAGGGTTTGATTTTATATAATTTAAAAAATAAGTAGCATCCAGAAGAAAACATCTGAAATCACAGCCATTTAGTACATTCAAAATGGAACTCAGAATCCACAATGCTCCAATCAGATTTGAGAGTAAATGGATAAATTTTAAAGCTTGTGAACCCAAGAAACTAATGGCAGTGATGGGAGGCAAACATAGGGAAAATTAGACTTTCTTCTGTTCATTGTATTCTGTGCTTGAAATGATCTTTCATTTGGTAAAAACTGTCTCTTAATGCTACAAAATGAGGCTACATCACCCTTAAATGCACCAGACTTTGTTCCTATTCAATACATTTCATATTGTATTTCTAAACTTGAGTTAGAGAATATTGTATTGAATAGAATATTGGAAATCATCTTCCATACTGATACACTATGCTTTCATCAGATTCTTTACACAAAAATTACCTGTTGTCACCCTAGGTTGCAGTGTAGGCTGATCCTCCCTTAGATGGCATGATTTGAAGAGCAGACAATGGCCTGTTTACCTCCAAATATGTTCTCACTTGCTCACAGTCTCTCATACACACACTAATCTACTTAATGCCTCAAATTGCCACCATTTGTGTCATTGTGTCTCCAGGAGATCCTGTTATTTAAATGCCTGTGTGTTGCCTAGGAAAGGTAACCCATTGACCTATCAGCATCCAAAAATATCCTCCATGCTACTGGCTCCAACTGCTGCCTCCAATCCCACACTGTATTTCCTTCCCCCCAGTCCTTGACTCTTTGTTGGTGAGAACTCACTGTCACTAAGTGGCCTCAAGAGTCATCTTCTTGCCATACTCCTGTGCCTCAACTTCTGATTCTGACTAGGAAATCTGACTCTTGCTCCTGACTGATAAGAGTTCACCATATCTATAATAATGATGATACAGTCAGCCCATCTTCCTCCCCATAACCACTCCCTGTCCAGTTTTTCTTCTGGGAATGGTAATGAAATCAATACTACCATTACTAGAAAGGATGTATCTGTCAATTGCCTTATGACTCCACTCATCATCCCTGTGACTTCCCAGACCAAAACATCCCTCCCTGGACATGACTGTCAATGTGTTGTCTTCTCTTATTAGAATGTAGGTTTTTTTTGAGGGCAAGGATTGTCTTTGTTTTTTTTTTAATTTTTATATATGCATTCCCATTATTTAATACAGTTTAGCACATTGTAAATGCTTAATAAATTCTCATGTACTCATTCAGCTTACTAGTTATCATCTAACACAGAGCAAGGTTGGGAGATGGATGGGTTGAGATAAAAAAAAGTAGGGCAGATAAGTTCTGTTAGGTTTGTAGGAGTAGAGGGCAGATATGGATCATGGGGTCCTAGGACACATCTAGATGATGCTCTGAAATGAGGTGCTCCTAGTCAGTCATAGAGCAGAATGAGACATGTTGTGACAGCACTTAATGGAGAATCTTTCTTAGGCCAGTTAGGTTATAGAACTGTCATTGGATTCAAACAAAAAATGAACTCTCTGAATCCAACATTAAGAAACTAAGGGTCAGATGACATCTTCCATTATTGGGTCCACAGGCAAAAATATCCTTTATAGTATTGTTTATGCAGACAATTGAGAGCAGAAAAACTTGTGTTGTCTTTTCTGGCCTCTGTCTCATTAGATAAATAGTCTTTCTTGTATATGTACACACACACAAAAAAAACATTAGTTGTGTAATGCATTTATTTTCCCTTTGTCATTCTTTTATGTTCTTCAGGCATCTTATAACTCTCTCCTTTTAGTTTTAAGGTCTTCAAGGGTGGAGATCATATTTATTATTTCTTCATAGCCACTACCACCCTGCCTTTCAGCCCCCTCCCCATCAGCACAGGAGCTTAAGGACTGATCTAAACCTTAGCCTATGACTCTGTGTTCTAAGAACAGAGAACATGAGACCTGCCAACTGATCTCTGACAGTGTCCCCAGAATGTGTTTGTGGACGAAGCAGAGTTGTTGCTTTCTTTATTAGTCGTAAAACTTCATCTTTCAAGAAGACAAGGGTCTTGGTATTCTGTAATTTGTGGAGAAACATGTGCTTCTCCTCTTGGTGCCTTGCATGATTTTATAGACTTTGAGCTCTAAGGTCCCTTCTAGCACTCAAATTCAATGATCATATAATTTTTCATAGGCTATATCTCTCAGACAGAAAAAAGAAATCTAAACTTTTCTCACATTTTCCCAAAGGGAAGCTTTTCCAAAACTTTGAAAATGGGATAGATAGTATTAAAAGAAAGGAATGGTGTTTGTAAATATGTGTTAGGGTAAAGTAGAATTTTGGAGGGGATATAAAAAAAATATACATAATGTATATGCATAATATACATGATAGCTGTAGTATATATGTGATACATATATTCATATACGTATATAATATGCATGCATATATTGTATGTGCTATATAGCTACAACAAATACATATACACACAATTGATAATAAACATGCATATCTTATATGTGTATAGATATATATATCCGCATATAAAGATATATATAATATATGATATACACATATATATACATATAATATATAGGATACAATCACATATGTGAAAACACACAAAGAATATAGAATGTAGATGCATATATTATATATGTGATATACATGTATTAAAGAATATACATGCACATATCATGTTATGCATACATATAGACACAATTTATAACATATGTGCATACATCAATAATGTGTGATATATACATATATAAGCACATCTATATAATATATGGTATACATGCATATATTATGTATAATATATATACATATACATAATATAGAATATACATGCATACATTATTTGTGATATATACACACATATATAAAATATCATGCACATGTGTATACTGTTCGGCTCCTCGAGCTATCTCGATTTGAACTGTCCTAAGTATTTCAGACTTACTGGTTTTATAGTTGTATCAGTAAGCACTCCAACATACACATTCCCCCACTATGAAATCACCATTGCTCTACTATATAACCTTGCCCCACTACTATAAGGCCAAGCAAAGTAGAATCTTTGGCTGTTTTTGTTTTACTAAAAGTGCCTCTGATTGAATAATGTGATTAAAGATGATCTTCCCCACACATTGATGGGCCTGCCCATTGAGGGAAACTTGATTAGGGGGAAGGGGGGGGGGCGGGCTGCTACCACAGGTTCTTTTATCTGCTTCTCTAAAAGGAAAGGCAACTTTTGAAGTGTTAACAATCTCATTTAATCAAGCACATGTATCAGAGAAAAGTCAAAATCAAAATTTCGGAGAATCAAAAATCAACAGATATGCTTCCATATGTCCGACCATTAACATACATACATAGCAACCAGAGAGGAAAGCTCCAACGTCTGGGTTTTCCAAGCCAGTGGGCTCCTTAGTGCTTCCCAAAGTCCTCATCTGGTCAAACAAACACTTCTAGTCAGTAAGCCCCAAAGTAAAACCTCAACCTCAGAGTATTTATACACTTTTTAGAACCAGAGGGCATGACCCTCTGACCCAGTGCCTCAATAGAAAAAAACAAAAGGTACTTAGGACTCTTCTACAAAACAGCTCCCCTAATCAAGTTTCCCTCAATGGGCAGGCCCATCAATGTGTGGGGAAGATCATCTTTAATCACATCATTCAATCAGAGGCACTTTTAGTAAAACAAAAACAGCCAAAGATTCTACTTTGCTTGGCCTTATAGTAGTGGGGCAAGGTTATATAGTAGAGCAATGGTGATTTCATAGTGGATATAGTACTGATATTGGGGTCAGGAAGATCCAAGTTCAAGCCCTACTTCTGAAATGTACTACTTGTGTGATGAGGGTACGATAACAAGCTCTCAGAACTTCAGGCAGCTCTCCAAGGTACCGAGAAGTAGCTCTCACCTGCATGAGTTGCAGAAATTTCTACATCCAAAGTTTCTCATTCCAATTGAATCCCAGGCTTGGACCAAAACAATGATGATGACAATGACAGTGATGATGGTGACGATGTTATGCTGCTATTTTTGGTTTGTAGAATCCTGACAATTATCTCATAATGTAATAAAAATGATTAGGAAAAGATTTGTTCTTATTAGTTATATAATTCACAGGACCATAGAGTTAGAGATGGAAGGGAAATCAGAATCTGCCTAGTCCAACCCCTTCATTTTTCAGAAAAGGAACTGAGGCCAAGAGAGGTTAAGTGATTTGCCCAAGGTAACAGAGCCCAAGGCAGAATCAGCATCTGATCCCAGGTCCCTGGATTTCCAAATCTGGGACTTTTTCTATTATACAACAATTGCCTCACCCAAGAGAGTATGAACCTTTCATTAAAGCCTATGCTTCTTTCTGCCTTCAAGAGCTCATTACAAAGGAATCATTTCTTTCAAATAGATGGTTTGGTTAATGGTCCAATTTTTAAAAATGAGAAAGCATGCTGTGGTAGATATTTCCCAATGTAAGGCTACTTTCTATCTTAGTGGACAAAGTAAGCATTTGGGGGCAAAGGGGCAGGCAGGACTATTTTAAAATGGATCCATGTACTGTTCAATGTGCAGTATTCCCTTTGATAAAAACATTTGAATGAGTCTTTAGGCAATTTCTGCACTGTGAAAATGGTGCAGATGTTTGGAAAAAAAATTTTTTGAGAGCAACACTGTATCTTTTCAAAATTCAAAAACAAAAGTTTTCCTCATCCCCACACAAAAAAGTATCTGGAACTTCTTTACCAACAGAAAAGACTAGACTTTGTCTTGTCAGTCCATTTCCTGCAGAGCTGGATTATGAGTGTTCATAACATTATGGCATTTTGGAGGGATTCTTAAAAGAATTCTGATGATAACTAAATACATACATGCATGTATAGGGCACAACTCAAAGTGGGTTACCTAATACATTAGAATGTTCTCTACTTTATATTATTTTCTAGTAGCGCCTCATTCATCTAAATATTGTGAGGGAGTATGGTTCCACTTATGTGAATTTTCCAGATAAGTGAACTTCTCAAAAGACGTTTCATTCAGGAAATTCTTCTAATGCAGATTACTTACTTGTTAGTTTTTTTATAAGGAATTATACGAGTGTAATTTAGCCATTTCCAGTGACTAAGTATCATTATGAACATTAGTCATGTCTCTGACTTTGTAATGCTGTGACACTCTCAGAAGCTACCGAGGTATATTAAGGGCTATTTTCCCCCAAACTGGATGGTCTCAGACTGTGGTACTTTCTGAGGTTTAAAAAAAAAGAATTGATCTACTTCCTAACCCTGGGCAAGTCATTTAAATTCTGTTTGCCTTCATTTCCTCATCTGTGAAACAGAGATAAATAATAGTACCTACCTTCCAGGGTTGTTATGAGGATCAGATGAGGTCATCATTGTAAAGTACTTAGCATAGTGCCTGGCACATAGTAGGTGCTTTATAAATGTTAGCTGTCATCATCAATATTGTTGTTATTTCTCACGCTTAGCTGTCACTTTCTTCTGCTATCAACATCATTGAACCAAGAATTTTCCTACTCCTGCCAGTCTCCTAATTTCTTTTGATATGCTGTGGGATGGAAAAATCATGTAACCAGGGTTGTTGGAATTGTCTCTCCAGTAAGAATAAAACTCTGAATGAGGGTTTGAGGTCCTCAGCATGTATGAGCTCATTACACTTATTTGGATTGTACACGTGCTTCCTGAGGAACAGCAGCATGATGTGGTGGAAAGAATAGTGGATTTGGAGCCAGAGGAGCTGAGTTCAAACCTTAACTCTACTACTTACTACCTTTGTGACCTTGATCAAGTTACTTAATCACTCTGGGCTTCAGATGAGAGGGCTGGACTAACCATGTGACCTCTAAGTTCTACTGCAGCTGTAAATCTATACTGTGATCTTTCCTGGTTCTTCTAAATAGTTGAAGTTAACAGATGAGTGATCTCTGGGTCCATGAGATAATGCTATATTTGGTTTTCAAGTACATCTTAATGGGAGAAGAACTAATTGTTTTACTTTACAGGAGCAGTAGAAAAAGATACGGATGGTGCCTGGAGCAAGGAGACAGAATTTATAAATACATGCTTGGAAAAGTAGATGTTCTATGGGATTTTTTAAAAAGCTGCAGTAAACTCATTATAAAAGTATTAAGTATAAGACAGGCCCATCTTTTGAAGTTGTTGTTGTTAAGTCATTCAGTCACATTTAATTCTTTATGACTGTATGGACCACAGCATGCTACATCCTTCCATCTTCCACGATCTCCTGAAGTCTATCCAACCTCATGTTCATTGCTTTCATGACGCCATGTATCCATCTCAGCCTCTACCATTGCTTGCTTTTGTCTTCAATATATCCCAGCTTCAGGGGCTTTTCCAATGAGTCTCATCTTCTTATTATGTGGCCAAAGTATTTAAGCTTTGGCCTCAGTATTTAATCTTCCAATGAGTAGTCTGAATTATTTAAATTTTTTTTTACATATTGACTGATTCAATCTCCTTGCTGTTCAAGGGACTCCAAAAAGTCATCTCCAACACCATAATTTGAAAGCATTGATTCTGCAACACTCATTTTCCTTTTAGTCCAGCTCTAACAGTCATATAATGCTGCTGGAAAACCCATAGTTTGAATATATGAGCCTTTGTAAGTAAAGTAATATCTCTATTCTTTTGAAATTCTGTCCAGATTTGTCATAAATTTCCATCTAAGGAGCAAGGATTTTTCTGTTTCATGGCTGCAGTCACCATCTGCAGTGATCTTTGAGCCCCAAAATATGAAATTTGATGTTGCTTCTATTTCTTCTCCCTCTATTTTCCAGGAAGTAAGGGGACCAGTTGCCATAATCTTAGTTGCATGCTTTTTTTTTTTTTAAATGTTAAGCTTCAAGACAGCTTTTACATTCTCTTCTTTCACCCTCCTCAGGAGACTTCTTAATTCTTCTCTTTCTGCCATCAGAGTGATATTGTCTGCATATCTGAGATTGTTATTTCTTCTGGCAACTATAATTCTGGCTTTTGATTTGTCCAGCCTGGCACTTTGCATGATGTACACTGCATAAAAGTCAAATAAATAAGGTGACAATATGCAGTCTTGTCATACTCCTTTTCCAAGCTTAAATCAATCAGTTGTTTCATCTTTGGCTCTAATTATTGCTTCTTGACCCACATATAGTTTCCTCAGGAGACAAGTAAGATGATTTGGTGCTCCCATCTCTTTGAGGACTTGCCATATTTTGTTGTGATCCACACAGTGAAAGCTTTAGTGTATTCAATGAAGCAGAAGTAAATGTTTTTGTGAAATACCCTTGCTTTTTCCATAATCCAGCAAATGTTGGCAATTTGGTCTTTAGTTCCTCTGCTTCTTCAAAAACCAGCCTGATCTTGCTAAAGTCTCACTTGCAGAATTTTAAACATAACTTTGCTGGTATGTGAAATGAGTGCAGTTGATAATTTGAACATTCCTTGGCTTTACCCTTCTTTAGGATTGGGATGTAAACTGATCTTTTCCAATCCAGGGGACACTGTTGAGTTTTCCAAATTTGCTGATATATTGAGTGCAGTAATTTAGCAGCATCATTTTTAGCTGTAATTCCATCGCCTCCATTAGCCTTATTGTTAGCAATGTTTCCTAAGGCCCACTTGCCATCATTCTCTAGATCAGTAATCACACCATTTTGTGGTTACTGGTGACATTAAGATCTTTCTTGCATCGTTCTTCTGTGTATTTTTACTACCTCTCCTTAATCTCTCTATTACTATTAAGTCCCTGCCATTTTTGTCTTTTGTCATGCCCATTTTTGCATGAAATATTGCTTGATATCTCTAATTTCTTGGAGAGATATTTTGTCTTTCTCATTTTATTGTTTTCTTTAATTTTTTGCATTGTTCATGTAAGAAAATGTTATTACTCCTTGCTATACTCTGGAATTCTGCAGTCAGTTGGGTAGATCTTTCCTTTTCTCCTTTTCTCCTTTACCTTTTGCTTTCCTTCTTTCATTAGCTATTTATAAAGCCTTAGCAGACAGCTATATTTTTTGTTGCTTTTCTTTCTCTTTTGGAGTTTTGTTTCTACTTCCTGTGCAATATTGTAAACCTCAGTCCATAATTCTTCAGAAATTCTTTGTACCAGATCTGATCACTTAAATCTGTTCATCACTTCCACATCACATTCCTCCTAGATCACTGTCTTGTCATGGCACTGTGGCTTATATAGTTCAATAAAACTATGAACTACACTGTGTGGGGTTACTCAAGACAGACAGGTCATAGAGGAGAGTTCTGACAAAAAGTGATCTGGTGGAGAAGGAAATGGTAAACCACTGCAGGAGCTTTGCCAAGAAAACCCCATGGACAATATTAAAATGAAAAAAGAGGTAACATCAGAAGATGAGTCCCTCAAGCTGGAAGGTGTTCAATATGCTGCTGGGGAAGAGTGGAGGAAAACAAAAAGTAGTTACAGAAATAATGAAGCAGCTGGGCCAAATTCAAATGGAAGCTGAGCTACAGATGTGTCTGATGATGAAAGAAAAGTCAATGCTATAAAGATCAATATTGCATAGGAACCTGGAAAGTAAAATCTATGAACCACAGTAAGCTGAATGTGGTTAAATAAGAGATGGAAAGATTGAACATCAACATCTTGGGTATTAGTGAACTTAAGTGGACTAAATAATATTAGTTTTGGTCATCTATTTATTCATTTGTAACACACACACACATATATATATATACATCTATATAAACTCACATATCTGCATGTGTATGTGTGTATGTATGTATGTTTTATTTTATTTTCAGTTCCAAATTTTTGGCAACACTCACCCATTAAGAAAGCAGGAAAAACAAAGTGCATTATACATATATACAGTCATTCAAAACTAATTCATTAACAAATACATTAACCAAGGGGAGTGAAAAGAAAAGGGGGGTGGACAGGAAAGAAGATGGAAAAGAATATACCCTTTGATCTATAATCTGAGTCCAACAGTTCTCTACCTGAAGAGGGATAGCATGTTTTATCATGAGTCCTTTGGAATTGTAGTTGGTCATTGGGTTGAGCAGAGTTCCTAAATCTTTCAGAGTTGATTGCCATTATACTATTATTATTCTGGTAGAAATTGCTCTCCTAGTTCTGTTCATTTTACTTTATGACAGTGCATACAAGTCTTTCCTGGTTTTTCTGTAACCATCCATTTAATTTCTTCAAGCACAATGGTATTCCATCACATTCATGTATTACAACTTGTTCTATCCTTCCCCAATTGATGTGCTTCCTTCAGTTTCCAAATCTTTTTTTAAATATAAATTTATTTATTTAACTTTTTACATTCATTTTCACAAAATTTTGGGTTCCAAAATTTTCTCCCCATTTGTCCCCTCCCCCCACCACAATACACTCAGCGTTCTAATTTCCCCTATCACCAGTCTGCCCTTTCTTCTATCATCCCTGATAGATGTCCCCATCTTCTCTTTTGTCCTGTAGGGCCAGATAACTTTCTACTCCCCATTACCTGTATTTCTTATTTCCTAGTAGCAAGAACAATACTCAACAGTTGGTCCTAAAACTTTGAGTTCCAACTTTTCCCCATCCCTCCCTCCCCACCCATTCCCTCTTGGAAGGCAGGCAATTCAACATAGGCCATATCTGTGTAGTTTTGCAAATGACTTCCACAATAGTCATGTTGTGTAAGACTAACTATATTTCCCTCCCTCCTATCCTGCCCCCATTGTTGCAATTCTCTCTTTTGATCCTGTCCCTCCCCAAGCGCAAATTGCGCTCTCCTCCCATTGTCCTCCTTTCCATCATCCCCCCACCCTGCTTATCTCCTTCTCCCCTACTTTCCTGTATTGTAAGATACATACCAAAATGAGTGTGCATTTTATTCCTTTCTTTAGTCAAATATGAGAGTAAACTTCATGGTTGTTTTTTTTTTCTCAGCTCTCCTCTTTTTCCCTCCACTAAAGAGTCGCCTGCTTGCCTCTTCTATGAGAGATTTACCCCTTTCCATTTCACCCTCTCTCCTCCCACTACATTTCTCTCTCACCGTTTATCTTGATTTCTTTTAAGATATGATCCCATCCTATTCAATTCACTCTGTGCTCTCTGTCTCTGTGTGTGCATCCACGTGTGTACGTGTGTGTGTGTGTGTGTGTGTGTGTGTGTGTGTGTCTGTGTAATCCCACCAACTACCCAGATACTGAAAAATTTCAGGAGTTACAAATATTGTCTTTCCATATAGGAATGTAAGCAGTTCAACTTGGGTAAGTCCCTTATGACTTCTCTTTGCTGTTTACTTTTTCATGCTTCTTCTCATTCTTGTGTTTGAAAG
>CM053771.1:202395186-202436186 GCA_028658325.1 Potorous gilbertii | reverse complement strand
AGGGACTAGGAGTATGGCCTTACCCTCTACAGCAATAGGGAAGGTAAGAGGGTATGAGGTTTAGGGGGAAAGATAACGAATCTTGTTTTGGATAAATGGAGTTTAAGATGTTTACTGGACATCCAGTTTGAGATGTTTGAAAGGTAGATCTGAGAACTGTTAGCATAGAGAAGGTAATTAAATCCTTGGGAACTGATGAGGTCGTTATTATACTATATGAAGGAGAGGAGAAAAAGACCCAGGGCAGAGGCCTGTGGACACCCATGGTTAGAGGGTGTGAACTAGTACTCTTAGGCCTCTTTCTTTCCCACTTTTTTCATTATTCCTCTTTTCTTCCATTATATCGCATTATTCCTCATTATTCTAGACCTTTGGTTCCTCCAGATGAATTTTTCCTAGCTCTCTAAAATCATTCCCTCCTGAATTCTCAATTTCATGGTTCGTCCCCTGTATCCCATCTACTAAAGGGATAATTCTATTTTTGGTTCTCGTTTATAGTTGTGCCTAAGTGGAAGTATTAGAGGTACTCAGTGCATTATATGAATTAGGACAGGTTATTTTGATCCCATGCAGAAAGCAGTGATGAGGATAAAAGAATCACAGCATTCATTAACAAAATAATTTACACAGGATTCAGAAATTCCAACAATAGTCAGGTGATAATCTTCAGGGATACTTGCCATAAACTACTTCAAGATATAATAATAGTATAATGGGTGTCGGGTGCATGTGCAGACTCGCTCAGCTTGCTTGTCTAATGTGAATTGTCCATGTAGAGAACCTGCAAAGCTTGGTTCCCAGAGAATTGTGATGATGTGTCAGAGAAATTCCTTGGAGATGCTATAGAGCATGAATGGGTATTCTATAAATTCCAGTTGGTTAACCATGGGTTTGGGAGGTGCCCCCTTTTGATGATTTGCATAACTGGGACATTTGGTATCTTCAAAAAGACCTGAGTCAGCTTTGGCCTGCTCTTTTTTGATCCATTTGAATGTGAAGGAGCCTTTTCTTGTAATGTCATGTGGTAAGAGGAAGGGCCATAGGACCTTCTTCTCCACTGAGACCTTATGGCCCCTAAGAAATAGGCTTGAGTTGATCTTTTCATTCATTCTTTCTCATTCTAGATGTAGAAAGTGGTCTCCAGTCAAAGGAAAGCAAGACACAAGAACCTAGGTTTTGGAATATGGTCTGGGTTTTGTAGGTAATGCAGCACCAGTGACTTGAGGAACAAGGACAAGTCTTTGAAAGCAATCTTCTGGATCTATGTCAGCAAAAATCTGAAACAAGGAGTCCTCTGGGGAAGATGTTGTCTTTGGACATTCATTACAAAATTAATTGCTATGGAGGAATAAAGTTAAGTTTTATGCTTAGTCCTCAAGAAATCAAGGTGTTATTGGAGAGAGTAGGCCTTGGAAATAATGGGGAAAATTTATATTTGTTCTTCCTACATTTTTGAAGTAAAATGGTTAAGTGGAACTGGGGTGATAATTACTTGTCCCTGAGGGCTTAAGCCAATAGCATAGAGAACAACCATCTATAAACCCTTCAGGGTATAGAAGCCTCACCCTGAGAAATTGGGCCACAGCATACATGTTGCAATAGTTTAGCAATTATGCCAGTGAAATGTGAAATTATTCATTTCACATTTCACTTCTACTGAACACAGACTAATCAGCTGTCAAGAATGATCTTTTTTTCAGTGACTCCCACCCCCTCTCTTTAATACTGATTATTCCCTTGGCACCAGCCAACTACTGCTGCTGTTTCAGTCAAAATTGCTCTGGGAGACATGGTAGCCACTGTCTGACTGGCTTCCCAGGAACTCATGACCTTTTGAAACTCACAAGAGTACTTGGAACTGTCCATCTTGATGTTATCCATCTGCTCAGTCATGTAGTTGAGAAAGGAGAACCGAGAAAAGAGAGATGAGTCTAACTCAGACATAGACTTGCCTAGGTAGGGGGCTAAATGGAGGGACAAAGCTTCTCCTATTCCTCCTCTCTTGGATGTAGCCCTGAGTAGTCCTCATATGTCAGAGCTGGAAAAGAAGAGAACTGATGAGCATGTTGCCCCTTTAGAGTGTCCAGGGAGTTCTGGCAGACTAGCCAATTGAAAGGTTTTTTGATATCAAACAGATCTTTGAGTCCTCATGGTCTACAGGAAGCAATCAGAGGGTATATATGTATGCTCTGAAGTGAGGAGAAGTAGATTCACTTGACTGACTATAATGTGGATTCCAGGGGAAGGGCACTACCAGGGAGTGTTTTGCTTTTTTTTTTTTTTTGAGGCAATCCGGGATAGGTGACTTGCCCAGGGTGATATAGGTAGTAAGTGTCTAAGGCTAGATTTGAATTCAAGTTCTCTGCACTCCAGGGCTGGTGCTTTATCCAATGTATCATCTAGCTGCTCCAGGAATGCTCCACTCTTATTAATTCATTTGAACATTACTTGGGATGACGAAAGGACTATAATATCTATGTCTTGTTTCACTGTCTACACTGCATACAGGCATACAACAATGAGGTCAGCATATCGGTTCTGTAGACCCTCAGTTTGGTAGTCAGTCGAATACCTCTTCTTTCCCATACTTTCCTTTGGAGCCTCCCAAACACTAAGCTAACTCTGGCAATGGGTGCCTCAACATGATGTATCAACGTGTACATCCCTAGAAACACTACCAAGGTAAGTGAACTTATCCACAGTATTCAAAACTTCTCCATTTGCTATAACCAATGGTTCCATGTATGGATGGTATGGCTAATGGAGCACCTGTGTTTTCTTGGTGGTAATTATTAGGCCAAAATTAGCATAAGCAATGGAGAATTGATCCATATTTTGTTGCATCTCAGTTTCAGAGGCTGCATTGAGAGCACAATCATCTGCAAACAAAAAACCATGCACCAACATTTCCTCCACTTTGATCTTGGCTTGTAGCTTCTTCAAGTTGAAGAATTTACCATCAGTGTGATAGCTGACCTTGATGCTGTGTTCATTTTCATTGAAAGCATTTGACAACATGGCTGAAAACATCATGCTAAAAGGCATGGGAATAAGCAGCCTTGTTTGACTCCATTAGTGACTGGGAAGGCAGAGAGAACTGTCTGTCATCTAGAACCCGGGCCAGCATGTCATCATGAAATTGACATACAATACTGATAAACTTCTCTGCGCAACCAAGTCTATGAAACCTGGACAGTCTACCAGTACTGTGCCAGGAAACTGAATCACTTCCATTTGAATTGTCTTAGGAAGATTCTGAAGATCACTTGTCAGGATAAGGTACCAGACACTGAGGTCCTTACTTGAACTTCAGAGAGTGCAACTTTGATGGGCTGATCACGTTGTTTGAATGCAAAATGTGTGCTTGCCAATAAGACTGTTTTATGGAGAACTCCCACAGGGCAAACATTCACATGGTTGTCAGAAGAAGTGATACAAGGACACTCTCAAGGTCTCGCATAAGAACTTTGGAATTGATTGTGTGACATGAGAGACACTGACACAGGAACACTGTGTCATGCCCACATCAGAGAAGGTGCTGTGCTCTATGAGCGAAGCAGAATTGAAATAACTCAAAGGAAACACAAGATGTGCAAATTTAAAGCATCCACCCCAAATGTTCACACAGACTATTTGTGCTGACCTGTGGTAAAGCATTTCAAGCTCTGATCAGCCATAGTCAGACACATTGAAACTTGACTCTAGCACAGTGGTGTCATTTTGATCCTCTTTGAGAAGAGAAAAAAAAAATCCCCAAAACAAAAAATGCCATATACTTACATCATGAATGACAACAGTCTCTAGGGAAATTCCTGACTTAGTGTTCTTTAAATTAAACTCCAAGGAAACTAGGTGGTGCAGTGGCTAGAGTATCTGGTCTGGAGTCAGATAGACTTGGTTTCCGGAGTTCCTATCTGGCCTGAGATAATTACTAGATGTGTGACCCTGGGCAAATCACTTAATCCTCACTTTTCCTCATCTGTAAAATGAGCTGGAGGAAATGGCAAAGCACTCTGATATCTTTGCCAAGACTCACATGGGATAAAAAAAATCAGACATGCCTGAATAATAACAAAATTAAGTTCTATGTAACTTTGGGGAACAAAAGAGAAAATAATTAACTTTCTATCTGTTGGAAGTAGCTTAGATTATAAAAGTGAAAATTTCTGTAATACTTATGTGAAATGCCTGGATTAGGAAAGTGGATTCCTTGTAATTAAAGAAGAGATATCTTAATTATTTTGTATATTTTTGGCTATGTTATTCTTTGCATGTTATCTCCATCATTAAAACATGAGCTCCTTGAGAATAGAAACCCTATTTTTGTCTTTCTTTGTATCTCAAGAGTTTGGCACAGTGCCTGGCACATAGTGAGCATTTAGTAAGCACTGGTTGACTTGACTATGATTATCAATATATGAAGATGTGAGTCTATTTATCATTGGAATAACAGAATAATAAGGGCAACAAAAAAATGCTGTACTTGGCATGAGTGACAAGAAAAATTGATACTAGAAGAATGGAAATGAATTAGAAACTTATTGTGAAATGTCTTTAATTTGTGAAGTTATGTATGAATTACAACACAGGCAATTCATATGTTAGATTTCTTAAGGAGTATCTTTGGAAGCAAAAAGTGTTGTTTCACTTAATTAAAATCCAAATGTGAGATCTGTACAGAGTATTTATATCAAGCTGAGTTAAATTGGCAATTAAACATGTGGTTCAGAGGGAACAGAGAGAACCCTTCAAGAGCACTTGTACACTGTGAGATTTTACGTGCTTTCTGAAATTTTTTTATACACGGGAGTAAAATCCTTTCAGGGAGTAAATTAAAATTTAGTAGATTTATTGGATAGAATGTTCCATTGATTTTTTTTTTAAGAAGAGGGAATTGCTTAGAACTTAGAGTTCAGTAAGAAGTAGTACATAAAGCAGCATATTCTGAGAATTCTCTCTGCCTAGGAACATTCGGTTCAGTTTTGGAATAGTTATGTAGGTGGGAGATTTGAACCAAGGTTATTTTTCTAAGGTGTTTTGTTTCTCCTTGATTTTTGTCATCTGCATGTCAATAGGTCAGGAATGCGGTCATGATACTGCAGAGTCCGGTATCTTGCTGGAATGTTGATCAGTTCTTGTCTTCTTTAGCCCAAATTTCTCATGCTTCCAAAAACAACCTTATGTGACAAGAAGGCTAAAAATTATATTTGCATTTGTTTGCAGTAATTCATTGCCTAGCTAAACAAAACTGGGGTGAATATTAATGTTAATTGCAAGGCAAAAAGTAATTTAAAGGAACTAAATTCTTCCACTATATGAATTATTACCGTATATATAGCTATATAAGGTTATTGTTGTTCATAATAACAACAACATTGTTATTCCCTGATATACAACAGGTCCTTTGAAAATTATTCTATCTTTTCACACCCCTCCAAAACAGATGTATTAATAAAAGTACTTTAAAACAAGTCAAATTCCAATACTGTGAATTCTAAGGGAGTTGTTTTGTTTTCTAGTATATTGTTAGTATCTGACAAATAACTCATATATACAATAGACATACTTGCCATGCTTCCCTACTGACCTTTATTCTTAGAGGATGTGTCCAGAAAATGGGGTAGGAACCCTTCTTTATTCTTAAAGCTTCCTAATCCTAGGACTTGGAGCTCAATTTAGTATTATTGATACTTATACTCTTGTATCAGACTCAGCCCAGAAATGTAGCATCCTAGAGGACTTGGTGGCTCTCAAGGCCCTGGTTCATTTGTCTTCACCTAAGTGGAACCTGGGAACATCAGCACATGATACATTTTGCAAGACTGAAGATCATCTTTCTCTTAAAAGCACTCAGGCTCACAAGGTGTCAAACCTAGGATACAGTAAAGGACATAGAAAGGTGCAAGAACTTAGAGTTTGCTAGTGGGTCAG
This sequence comes from Potorous gilbertii, assembly GCA_028658325.1. Classification (NCBI taxonomy): domain Eukaryota; kingdom Metazoa; phylum Chordata; class Mammalia; order Diprotodontia; family Potoroidae; genus Potorous; species Potorous gilbertii. The sequence continues at coordinate 202,430,255 of CM053771.1, read as the reverse complement.
GTGACTTTCTGATCTTCCCATAGACTTGAGTTCATCCCCTAAGGGGGATCTGCATTGATCTTATGACTCAAAGTACTACTTTTTCACCAAAGAGAAGGACCCAAGTTGCCTTCTTCACATTGGCCTTCACTCTGGCCTTTGTTCCTCCTCAGCCTGTCCTTGCTATGATGGTTGCTCTTACAAGTTGCTTCTACACTGGATTTTCTTTCTCTCTGGATCACTTCCTCACCTGCTACTGGTGTATCTATCACTGGTGATCTACCACCCTGCTTTCTTCACACAGGTGCTCAATGCTCAGTTGTTCACAGCTGTGATCTTTCTTGTATTCACTGTCCTCAGGTTGGCTTGGTTGTACTGGTATCCTATTGCAATGCTTCTTCTGCATTGGACATATGCCAGCTCTCTAGTATTATATCTCTTTTAGAATGAAATAACTAGGGCCATATTACCTCTGGGTAATTCCCATTTCTCTAAGAAATGGAATGACTATTTGAAACTTTCTGTTCCTTAACTCAGATCTTGTAGTTTTAACTTTCCACATATATGATAACTTGACATCTATTAATGGACCTCTGTAGTCTTAGCTAGACTATACACACATAGTCTACCACCAGAGTCATATCTGAAGTCTTTCCAGTTTGTCTTTTCTTGTGTTGTTCAAGAACAGACTTTGGGAAGCCAGGTTCAAGTCCGTGCCAAGATTCATCATTAAAGAAGGATTTTAGTGACAGAAGATAATGACCATCATGGGAGAATTCATTCTGAGTTCTAAACAACCAACTCATAAGTGAACTTTTAAGTGCTAATCTGTTTATAAGTTGGGAACTGCATGCATAAAAACTACTGGAACTTCATTATATCTTAATTCTTGAAATCAGGGGGCCATCAACCAAGGCATTTCATATATATATATATATATATATATATATATATATATATATATATATATATATATGTATATGTATATGCATATGTGTGTGTGTTTGTGTGTGTATGTGTATGTGTGTATATATGTGTGTATATATATATATATATATACATATATATATATATATATATATACGTTTGTTGTTATACAAAGATCTTCATTTGGGCTTTATTGTAATAAGATATGAATTGTAATAGAGCTGATATGCCAAATGTACTCAAACAGTATCTTAACCAACTTATTTCAAGGAACATTGGTTAAGTGACTACTATATGAAAGGTACTCTACTAGGCAGGCTCTGGGTACAAAAAGATAAAAAACAGTATACAATGCAATGAAAACTAAAATATGATAATGGTAAAGGAGGGATTCAAAGTGTACAAGGAAAATTCACAGAGGTAGAGATCACTTCCATCCATAGGAATTAGAAAGATGTACAGAGGAGAGGAAGTCTGAGCTGAGCCTTGAAAGATGAAGTCTGGAAAAGCATGGGGAAAAAATGAATTCTAGGTGCTGAGTTCAGGAAACAAATAGTAATCTAGTTTGAATGAACATAGAGAGAAAGGCTGAATCTGTTTTCTTTGGTATAGAGAATTCATAGGGGAAGAAAATTTGTTTACCAATTTAGGCTAGAACTTTTCTTCAATTTGTAGTTGTATGGAGTTGCCTAAAGCACTTGGAAGTTAAGTGACTTGTTCAGATTCATGGTGAGTGAGTATGTGTCAGACGCAGGATCCGAACTCAGTTCTTTCTGTTTTTGAGGTCAGTTCTCTAGTCTCAAATTATACATATATTGTATAAATGAGAGTTATTTGGAATGGGGTCAAAAGTCTACAGACTGTGGAGTTCCTGAAATACTGGGCTGAGAGGTTTACATTACCTTGCGGTGTCACAGAAAACTTTTGAACTTGGAGAATCATGTGGTTAAATCTATGGATTGGGTAGATTATTTTGGCACCTGTGTGAAGAATGGATTGTAGAGAGAAAAGACTATAGGGTGGGATATGATAGTGGTCCAGGCTAAAAGTGATGAGAATCTAGTGATGACAATGAGAATGAAGAAGATGAATAGGAGAGATTTTTTGGAGGAGGAATAGATAGTACTTGAAGACTAGTTGAATGTATAAAGGTAAGAGGGTAGAATGAAAGACAACTGAAGTTCTGAGCCTGGGTAACTGGGAGGATGTTGGCATGATCAGAATAAATAGGGAAGAAGAGGTACATTTGAGGAGAAAGATGAATTCAGTTTTTAATTTGTTGAATTAGAGGCCCAAGCAAGACATCTATAAATGCTTATTGACTGTCTCACTGACAGAGATATTCAGCATGCAGTTGGAGATGCAGGACTGAAATTTGGAGAGATTTAAACTGGATTTGTAGATTTTAGAGTCATCTTCACAGAGCTGATAATAGAAGCTTTAGGAGTGAGATTGCCAACAGTGAGTATGCAAAGAGAGGAGGGCCTTCTATTTTTTGAGTGACCTTGGGCAAGAAATTTCTCCCCTAGATTTAAGGATCCTTATTTATAAAATGAGCAGGAATGGTGTAAACAGAATGCCTTTTAAGGTCCCTTCTAAGTTAAAAAACCTATGAAAAAATTTAGGAGAGTATCTTGAGGGATACCTGCACTTATTGAACATGAAGAGGGCCTTGAACCAGTGAAGAAAACGTGCAGATGTTGTTTACACACGTAGAAGAGCCAAGAGAGAGCAGTATTTGCCACAGAATCCAGGGGGGATGAGATGAATTAGAAGGAGGAACACAGTATCAAGGCCAACTAAGATACTGATGATAAGTTCTTCAATTTGAAAAGGCTATAAGCCAAGACCAAAGTGGAGGAAGCATTGGTGCATGATTATCTGTTTGCAGATGATTGTGCACTCAATGCAGCCTCTAAAGCTGAGATGCAACAAAGTATGGATCAATTCTTCACTGCTTGTGCTAATTTTGACCTAATAATTAACACCAAGAAAACATAGGTACTTCCTCAGCTACCACCACACTATCCATACATGGAACCATCAGTTACAACAAATGGAGAAGTTTTGAATGCTATGAATAAGGTCACTTATCTAGGTAATGTACTTTCCAGGGATATACAAATTGATAGAATTGAAGAGCATTTAGGGTTAGGGTTAGGGTTATGAGGTTGACTCAAGCATTGCCAGAGCTAGCTCAGTGTTTGGGAGGCTCTGAAGAAAAGTTTGGGAGAGAAGAGGTATTAGACTAACTACCAAACTGAAGGTCTACAGAGATGATATGCTGACTTCATTGTTGTATGCCTGTGAAACATGGACAGTCTACAAGCACCATGCCAGGAAACTGAATTGCTTCCATTTGAACTGTCTTAGGAAGATTCTGAGGATCACCTGGCAGGATAAGGTACCAGACGCTGAAGTTCTTGCTCAAGCTGAAGTGCCAAACATTCTAACTATACTTCAGAGAGCACAACTCCAATGGGCTGGCCACATTGTTCGAATGCAAAATGTAAGCTTGTAGAAAAGACTATTTTACAGAGAACTTGCATAGGGCAGGTGATCACATGGTGGCCAGAAGAAACGATACAAGGACACTCTCAAGGTCTTTCTCAAGAACTTTGGATTTGACTGTGCAACATGGGAGACACTGGCATAGGACCACTCAGCATGGAGTGCCCACATCAGAGAAGATGATGTGCTCTATGAGCAAAGCAGAATTGAGACAATGCAAAGGAACGTAGGATGTGCAAATTTGGAGTAACCACACGGGCTATCTCTACCCAATCTGTGGTAGAGCATTCCAAGCTCATATTGGTCTGATCAGCCACAGTCAGACGCACTGAAACTTCACTTTATCATGGTGATGTCATTTTGATCCTCTTTGAGAATGAAGGAAAACAACCAACCATGTTTCAGAAAGGTCAAGGAAAATGAGGACTGAGAAAAGACCTTTGGATTTAGCAGTTAAGAATCTTTAGTAACTCTTGAGAAAACAGATATAACAGTGTGGTAATATTGCACCCCAAATGGGTGATGAGGAAAGTTTAGTATAGACACTAAAGACCTATGCTCTAAGTGTAACAGAGCAACTGGTCAAACCCACTCTTTATGGCTATGCATTTGTTTGACTTTTAACTATCCAACATAGGCTTCTGGGTATGCCCAGTTCTGATCACTATATGTTCTGCTAACCACATGGTGGGAACAAGCTAGGTGGCACAGTGGCTAGAGCTGGCCTTGAAATCAGGAAGACTCATTATCATGAGTTCAAATCTGGCTTTAGACACTTACGAGTTGTGTGACCCTGGACAAATCACTTAATCCTGTTTGCCCTAGTTTCCTCATGTGTAAAATGAGCTGGAGAAGGAAATGGCCAACCAAATCAGCATCTTTGCCAAGAAAATCCCAAATAGGGTCACAAGGAGTCAGATACAACTGGAATGACTGGACAACAACAAAACCACATGGTGAAGAAAGTGATTTATGATTCATTCCTCAGCCAGAACTGAGAATGTCTCTAAAAGTCACTAACCATATGTTTTGGCCCCTTTTTCCTCTCTGGCTTCTATTGGTCAGTAAGCCCCTGGGTAGGGAGAGAGGCCTCAGGCCTTAATCTGTCCACCTTGGTTGTCATGTGGCCCACAGATATGGGCTTCTATTCTTTTCCTCTCTTTTCCTGCATTTAGGTGAGGGACTAGGTTGTTTCAACAGGTCAGGAGAGGGCAGCATCAGAGGTTTGGGAGTTGGATTCCATGCCAGGTTTTGTGGACATTTCAGCCCAGAGAGAAATTCTGAATGACCTGATTGTCTGAAAATAGAAATAGATTGGAGACAGCCAGGAGGAAATGTTAGCAGCTCATCCCTCAATTATGCCTCATTCAGAAGTATACTTGGTAGGAAAAATATGATGTAGAAACTGTCTTAAATTTGAGCCCACTCTTTCTAGCAACTGAGATAGTAGAAGGGAGAGTGTGCTCCTGGGTGTGTGTGTGCATATATGTGTGTGTGTGTGTGTGTGTGTGTGTGTGTGTGTGTGCATGTATGGGGGGGTGATGTTCATACTCCATACCTTCTTAGTAAATATCTCTTTGTAAAAAAGCTAGTTGATGTTAATTATTAATCACTATCAATTGATATTTGGGAGAATACACTGGAATTGGGGCTTGAGCCAATGACATTAAAGAACTATTCCAACCCCTCAGTGGTACCCTCAGAGCCCAGGAAGGGAAGATATAGTACAAGCCCTGTAGGAACCTGACTGGGCAATGTAAGAGTTGGGATAAATACCTCAGAGCATATATGACTACATAATAGATTTGGCAGCTGTATGGAGGAGAAGTTGGATGTTGTAAAAACAATTATGGGGCTGTTATAATAATCCAGGCAAGAAGTGATGAGGGCCTGACCTGTGGAGAAGGTGACATTATGTCCCAGACACTGACCCTCCAGCTCAGACCAAGAAACTGCTCTGAGCTGTGGTTTACTCTATGTCTATTGTCTGTTTGCAAAGTGTCTGAGCCTCAATTCTTCATCTATAAAGTGTGAATAATAATACTCCTACTATCTGCCTCACAAAGCAGAACTGTCACAAAGGTTGTTGTGATGTATCAAATCAGAAAATAAAGAAGAGGAGAGAAGGGAACAGCATCTTCTATGTGTCAATCACTGTGCTAGGTGCTTTGCAAATATTATCTCATTTGATAATGAGATAATTGCAACAACTCTGAGAGATAAGTGCTGTTATTATGCCCATTTTACAATTGAGGAAACTGAGGCAAATAGAGCTGAAGTGACTTGTCTAGGATCACACAGCAAGAAAGTATCTGAAGCTAGATTTGTACTCAGATCTTCCTGACTCCACTACCACCACTCTATCCATTGCACCACTTATGTTTTAAAATGCTTATAAATGTTAAAACACTACACAGATGTTAGTCATTATGAATTGATGGAGCAGAGAAAAGAATAGCTTTGATAATTCTTCTTATAGCTGGTCAGCTACAAAGAAGTCGAAAGATGGACTTTCTTTTTTTTTTATTCTGTAAATTTTCTTTTTAATTATGAACTGGACAATCATAACCAAACAGGGATATTTCCAAAGGCTGTTTTGTATTGCTTGTTTTATTAAGCCTATACTAAATTTAGTATGCCAACATTGCTTGCCAGTGTCCCTGTCTGACCTTCTTTCTGCTTTTTCTGTGTACTTTTAAAAATTTCATTAATGTTCTTTTTTTTCTTCCATGATGATCACCGCCTCCAAACTTTTCCTACCACTGTAAAAGCCTTGCCTTGAACCAAATAAGTACAAATACTTGATCATGTCCGAGAATGTATGTCTCATTCTGCATTTCTAGTCCAACACTTCTCTACTAAGAGGTGAGGGAGGATGTTCCATCCCCACTCTTCAGGAGTAGTGACTGGTTACCGCGTTGATCAGAGTTCTTAAGTCTTCCAAACTTGATTTCCTTTCATTACTGTAGTCATTGTATATTTTCCTGGTTCTGTTCATTTCATTCTGCATCAGTTCATACAAATCTTTCCAGGTTCCTATGAATCTGTTCCTTTCATCACTTTATCATGCATTAATATTCTATTATATCCATAATTTGTTCAGCTATTCTCCAAAGAATAGGCTTGTTTCAAGTTATTTTCTACAATAAAAAAGGCACTATAAATATTTGTGTACATATTGGTCCTTTCCCTTTTTCTTTGATCTCTTTGGGATATATGCCTAGCACTGGTATTGCTGGGTACAAACTATGCAGTTTGGTGACTTTTGGGTTTTAATTCCCAATAATTTTGCAGAATGGTTACACTGATTCACAGCTTTACCAACAGTGCATTGTGTGACTACCCTCACAAGTTCCTCCAGCAACTGTGTAATGGCAATTAAATTAGGATCTTTTGCTGTTTTTATTTTATTAAAAGTGCCTCTGATTGAATAATGTGATTGGGGAGGATCTTCCCCACCTATTGATGGGCCTGCCTGTGGTGGGAAGCTTGATTAGGGGAGTTGTTTTGTAGGAGTGTCCCAAGTACCTTCTGTTTTTTCTGTTGTGGTACTGAGTCAGAGGGTTATGCCCTCTGGCTCTAAAAAGTGTATAAATACACTGAGGGTGAGGTTTTACTTTGGGGGCTTAGTTTTTGGAAGATGAGACTCTGGGAAGTCACTAAGCAACACTCCTCCGCTCCCCACTGGCTTTTTGAAAACCCAGGTGTTGGTGTTTCCCTCTCTGGTAAAGATGCATATATGTTAGCGCTCAGGCAGTTTGGAAGTGCTGTATGACTTTGATTTTCTCTGATAAATGTGCTTAATTAAAGTGATTGCTAATCCCTCGAAACTTGCCTTTCCTTTTATGAATGCGGATCTAAGAACCTGTGGTAGGAGGACCCCCTGTGTATGTTGGGGTGCTTACTGTTACAAACTGTCATTTTCCTTTTCCCTTTTCTCTGATGCTTATTCACACACACACACAGACACATAGAGAAAGAGATAGAGAGACACAGAGAGACAGAGAGACATAAAGGGAGAGAGAGATGGGGGAGCAAACACACACACACAGACAGAGACAGACAGTCAGATAGCCAGAGACAGAGAGACAGAGAAAGAGCACATACTGGAATAGTTAGTTGATTGCTACTTGGACCAAGATACTTTTCTCCAGTTCAGCAACACATTTCATCTCTCCTCCTTTGTCTACCTAGCTCAATTAAGTAGAATAGTCAGTCTCCAGAAGCTAGACTGAATAAAGAAAGGGTCATAGATCACAAGCTCATACATTTAGTAGGTACCTTGGGAGTCTATTCAGACCAAATCACTCATTTTACAGGTGAGGTGACTTAAAGTCCAAAAAAGTTAGATGACTTGTCTGAGGGTAACTGACAGACCTCAAACCCATTGGGGAGTTAGGTGGGTGTCTACCTCAAGCATGTGAAGACTTTCCCCTGGCAGAAAGGGTGGATGAGAACAATTTTTTCCAATGGCTATGAAGGCAGGCTAAAGCAGACACTGTGGAATGCTTAGAGCTTAGGTCAAACATTAAAGATGCCAGAGTCATCCACTGCATCCCAAGTCATTGCAGTCATCTTGATTTTTGTAGGGGCAATGGACTTCGGTGACTCAGGAAGAAAGAGTGAGACTTTGTGCAACTCTGCCTTACCTAAATCCAATTCACCCACGAATCAAGACACTACCGCATGATGCCTCTGGTCCTCTTCACAAACAAAGGACAAACAGCAGTAAGAAGGTTATGCAGGTAGTACGTGATAGGGATGTTATTGAACTTAGGTCCTCTGATTTTAGATCCCATGTTCTTTTATATAATATATATACACATATATATATGTATACACACAATATATATGTATATATGTGTATGTGTATATGTATGTATATATGCATGTATATGTATGTATGTGTATATATGTATACACATACACACAGTATGTGTGTATATATGTGTATGTGTATATGCATATATTTGAACAGTTGAAGGAAGTGGAACCTAGATGGATGAATTTATCAATAGAAACTCCCTTTATGGATGCATATTGATGTGTTTATAACTTAATAGTCTTAGCTGTCTGAGGTAATACGTAGCTAAGTGACTTGACCAGGATCACGTAGTTTGAACATAGACAAGGAAGAAAGTAAATGGTAGGCCTCATTGAAAGGGGAGTCCTGGTGGGGAAGGGGTGTATTCCAGGGCATCTTGGGGTCACATGGAGAGGAGACAGAGATAAGAAAAATGGGAGCTACCAGAATCAAAGCAGCAAACAGGGCTGGAGATGCAAGCTGCTTACTACACAATTGGAATAAAGAGATAGAAAGAGAGACACATGAAACAGCATCACAAAAATTTCACTGAAACCAACAGGCTGTGGAGCTAATCCAAGACCTTGAGGATGCTACCATCTTTCCATTCATTTGGATTCACAATCTCAGAGTAATCCTAGCATCTTTCCTTTCTTTTGTCCCTAATATCCAAACAGTTGCCATGATGATATCTCTATGCCTGTCCTTTTCTCTCATATCTCTAAAACCCCATGTTAGACCCCCATTGCCCTCTTGCAATACCTTCTTTATTGATCTCCCTACCTCCAAACAACTTTTTCTAATCCTTCCTCCCCACAACTGCCAAAGGGAGATTCCTAAATCATCTGACAAAGTAACTCCAATACTCAATAAATTTCAATAGCTTTTTCTTTCCTTTAGGACAACACAAAAACACTGGTTTTTACAACCTAGCAACAGTCTACCTTTCCAGACTTTTGCACATTACTCCTTTCATTTTACATTCCTTCCAATGGGTCTACATTCTATAATATAAGCTTCTTGAGGGCAGGACCTGTTTCATTCGTTTATTTATTTAGTCAGTGACTAATATTGCCTGACATATAGTAGATGTATAATAAATATTTTGTCAATTGAGCTATTTCTAGCTTCTGTGCCTTGTTATAGATTGTCACACAACCTTGGAATCCCTAATTTTCTTCCCAGGTTATCTTGTATCACCTTCTACCTGCAAGAAGTCTATATTGATCATTTCAGTTATTAGTGCCTTCCTCAGAAAATATTTTGCATGTAATTTGTGTTTATTTTCTATGTACATTTTTTATCATTTTTAATTTATTTATTTTTAATTTTCAACATTCACTTCCATAATTTTTAAATTTTCTCCCCCTCCATTTTCCCTCCCTCCCCAAGAGGGCATGCAATCTGATATGGGTTCTACACATACATTCCTGTTAAACACATTTTCATATTAGTCATGTTGCATAGAAGAATTATTATTAATGGGAGAAATCTCTATGTACATTTTGTACTGTCCCCCGCCCCCAACAGAATTTAAGCTTCTTGAAGGCAGGGAATATCTCTGTTTTTTCCTTTTGGTCTTTGTATCCCCATCTCTTCTAAAGAGGTATTTATTGAATAAGCTGAAAGAAAAGTTTCTTTTGTTAAATCAAATCTGACAAGACATTAGTAGTTACCAACTATATATCTAATCCTTGAGAATAGTCTTTGGACACATCAAGGATGTGTCTTATGCATAGATGAGAAGGAAGCAAGCAAACTTTAATGGACAATTTTCTGGAGCAGAACACATTTTAAAAATTGCCAAACAAATGACAGAAGCAGTGAAAATATAAGATCCTTCTGTATTTTTTAAAAAATTAATTAAAATATTTGGGTAAAAAAAATAGTCCCTGAAGGTTCTCATCCGGCAAAGAATCAGCCATGTATATTCTAAAATTATATAAGACTCTGACTGATGCAACTTTGGACCTAGTTTTTGTTCAGTTATCTAATGAATACTGATATCAAGCAATGTAAAAAACAGGAAAACTTGTACGGAGATATTCCTTGCAAAATCCAAACAGAAGGGATCTCTGTTGATCACAAAGCTTGCCAAATGCTTCTAGTTGGAGATAACATTATGAATAATTGTGCTATGCTCTGAAATCATACAAAGTTTCCCCCCGCCCCCCCCCCCCACCCTGAGCTCTCAGTGAAATCTTCAATAATAAGAAAGAGATCCATTTAACCCTGTGGAAAAAACAAAGATGGCAAAAAACATATATTCAGATCATTACCTGCAACTGGAAAGGGAACACTTTCAAGTTAGGTGAACAACAGGTACCTTGTGGGTAGCTACTGCTGATAGCTAATGAGCTCAGCTCACATTTGAGGAGGAGATTATGATGGAGAGCAGGAGGTACACAATGCTTTCAATGATCTCAAATTATTCCTTTTGCAAAAGCTCACCTTTTTAGTACCAATAGTCTCCTGGCAATGTATTATAGCTGTGAATCTTGGAACATCATGATCTTGGAAGAATTAAAATTACAGAGAACCCAAAGGGCAGTGGAATAATAATAGCTAATATTTCAATAATATTTCAAAATTTTAAAATTAAATTTGTTTTTTTTCAATTACCAAACATTTCCCCTTATTACCTCTACCTCACTGAAAATAAAAATAGAACTCCTTGCAACCAATACAAGTGGTTTTAGCAAAACAAATTCCCATATTAGTCATATTAAAAATGTGATTCTCTTTTTGCATTTTTAGTTCATTACTTCTCTTTCCAATGAGAAAATTTTACCTCTATTATCAAATAAAATAATATTTGTAGAAAGTACTTATATATGAGGCAGGCACATAGTAGGTACTATATTAAATGCTTATTCTGTCTCTATCTGGAGATGGATAGCATTCTTCATCATTGGGCCTCTGAAATAGTTAACATCAATAGTTAACATTTATATAACGTTGTAAGGTTTGCAAAGCACTTTACCTGTGTCATATAATTGGTGAGGTAGGTGTTATTATGATTTCTCTCTTACAGCTGAGAAAACTAACTGGCTCTGAGTTACACTTCTAATAAATATCTTGTGGTAGGATTCAAACTCACATCTTCTGATAGCAAGTCAGACATTCTATTCATTATACCACTTAATTGGAAAGAACAAATGATGGGCAGAAACAGTTTGCTGTATATTACCAACAATCAGTTGTAAGTGACAAGTTATATAAAAATATACCAGCTCATGTAGGACTGGAAAATTAAATGGGTCAATCACCATATCGGTAATTAGAGACAACGTATTACCAATCTGAGTGATTCACTGATAATTTGATACATTAAATGAAAAGAGGAAGGCCACCATCACATTAAATAAATTCTTTATGTGGAAAGACATGGGCAAGAGTTGCACAGGATAGAAGTTGTGGAAGGGCTATGAAGAATGACTCACAGGAGTGAGTGATATCATGAATCAACTTCAGCAACATGTCATGGCCCTCTCTTTATTACATTTCCTTGGGAAATGAAGTCTCTTGCTATGGTCAAATGCCTTCTCTAGTTTACTAGGAAAACCCTATTTAGTTTTTCAATAAGAGAACTATAGAATGTTAGATTTGTAAGACCTCATTGAGTCCACCTGTCTCCTTCCACAGCACAGATGAAGAAAAGGGGAAATGACTTGTTTAAAAGCTATTCTTTTATTTGTTGTTATTATCCTAAAGTTAACAAACAGGCATTTCCATAGATATAGTAGGATCCAAGAAGATGATTGTATAGGAAGATGCAAATTTTTATTATGTTGAACTTGATTTTCTTTTAAAGTATGTAATAAATTGGGGCAGCTAGGTGGTGCAGTGGATAGAGCACCAGTGCAGGAGTCAGGAGGACCTGAGTTCAAATCTCACCTCAGACACTTGACACTCACTAGCTGTGTGACTTTGGGCAAGTCACTTAACCCCAGGTGCCTCATTCTGGGTCATCTCCAGTGATTCTGATGAATATTTGGTCATTGAATTCAGATAGCTCTGGAGGAGAAGTGAGGCTGGTGATCTGCATAGCCCTCCCTCACTCAAAACAAAGTCAAATGCAGGTCATGTCATCACTTCTTTGATGGCATGGTCTTCTTTGGCAATGAAGGATGAACACACACATGTAATAAATTTAAGTAACTTGAGATGTATTGTTAATGAGAATTTGTGCAAAAGCTCAGTAACATTAACCAAATGGAAGGAAGGAGGGGAAAATTGTGTATAACTTATATGATTTTAAAAAGATACAAAGTTTGAAGTAATCTACTCTTTAACTATACCAGTAATAATTTATTGGATAATGTTGTAGCCAAGAATAAAATAAACATGAAAGAGGACCTATTTTATGGGTTAATGGTGATGGAAACTAAGTAATACAGTCATTTGTAGTTTGAAACACAGGTGGAGATTTGGATTAACTGGGATCCTTCAGAGCTTACTTCTTATCCTTCAAGCTACTGAAGATGGTGTAAATGCATTCTTATGTTAAAATACTTCATTTTCAAAGACCCATTTGGATAATGACAAGTCAGTGCCTACAGAAATAAGAAAGAGAACAGTCTAACCATCCCCACTAGAAAAACAAAGATGGCAGAAACCACACATTGTCCAGATGATGGCATGCAGCTAAATGCACACCTGGTCCATCATCATTACAGTTCCCCTTCAGGTTGTAATGGAGAAATTTGAGTAGCTCGGTAGACACCATTTCTTCCATCTCCTCCAGGAAGCTTTTCTTGTTCCTCCCATTCCACAATGGTCCTTCCTGTATCAGATCTCAGATCTCATAGAGTATTTGGTTTGAATTTCTCTTATATACCTGTTGTCTACTGGGTTGCATATTTATTTATGTCCATGTTAGACTGTGAACTATTTAAGAGAAGGAACTGAGTCCTACTTAACTTTTGTTTCTCACTCTTTGTCCATGTAATGGTAGGGGAATTTGAAGATCTTCTCTTTCCCTTAGTAGGCCCACATAACCTGCTTTGAGCTCTGGTCCAGCTCATAGCTTGAGTCACATGGAGTCGATGGTGGGAGGAACCTTGCTGAATGGGTGAAGCAAGAAAAGGGAGTGAGGTGGAGCTGAGCGAGAGAGGAGGGGCTTGGGGATGGCCAATCTCCCTGCACTGATAAGGTGCATTGATTTCTTTGTTACTATGATGGATTTGGCTTTTTGGTGTTTGAATAGATGTCTTGGTTTCATCTTTGAGGAAGAGAGTATATATTTTGCAAATTTATCCTGAAAATATGCATGCATATCCATAGTGGCTTCTGTGGGTATCCCATTGGCATTATAGTCCAGCATAGAGGTATTTCCATAACAGCACTATTTGTTGAAGTTGATGAAGAATTGATTAGCCCAGCACTCTATCCACTGTACCACCTAGCTGCCCAGAGAGAAGGGACCAGATGCTATAAAAGGAAGATGCTATAAAGGAAGACTTGGCAAAAACACTTGGCAACTGATGAGATATGGGATGTGGGGGAAAATGAAGAATAAAGAATTACTTCATGGTAGGGCAGCTAGGTGGCAATGGATAGATTGCCAGGCCTGGAATCAGGAAGACTCTTCTTCCTAAGTCAAATCAGGCCTCAGACACTTACTAGTTGTGTGACCCCGGGCAAGTCACTTATCCTTGTTTGTTCTCTACAATGGACTTGAGAAGGAAATGGCAAACTGCTTTAGTGTCTTTGCCAAGAAAACTCCAAATGAGGTCATGAAAAGATGGACACAACTGGAAAATAACTGAATCACAACCACAAACTTCATGGTTGTGAAGGGGTGACTAGAAGAAAAGTGATACCTCAGCAGAAGTCACCAAGTTTGGAGGAGGCATAAGTGGTCAGCAGGTAGAGAGGAGAGGTGAGGATAAATGGAAGCAAGAGGGTTTTTAATGGAAAAGGAAGAGAGAGGGAGAAAACTCCCTACATATAAGACAAACACACATTTATATATGTGTGTGCATGTGTGTGTCTATATATACATATATTCTTATATAGATACCCACATGTGTATGTGTGGACTTTTGTCCTTGTATTCCTAGTGCCTAACACAGTGCCTGGAATATCACAGAGACTTCAATACTTATTGACTGATTACAATAGATTTATTAAAGTGAGGAAATCCAGGAATGAGAGAGGTGAGCTATGGTAATGCTAACAATAGCTAATATTTATAAAGCACTTACTATGTGCCAGGACGTGTGCTAAGCCCTTTACAATCTTAGTTGTTCTTCACAGCAACCCTGGGAAGTGAGTACTATTACTATCTCCGATTTATAGATAAGGAAACTGAAGCAAACAGAGTCCCACAGCCAAGACGTGTCTGAGGCTGGATTTACCCTAGCAGAAAGCATTTCCGTGAAGATCAACAGGGACGGAAACAGAAGCGACATTATCACAATGGATTTGCACATATGTTATATGTCTATAACATAATTCCTGAGTTCAAATTGGGCCCCAGACACTTACCAGTTGTGTGACCCTGGGCAAGTCACTGAACCTTGTTTGCCTCAGTTTCCTCTTCTGTACAATGAACTGGAGAAGGAAATGCAAACTAGTATCTTTGCTACTCTGAAGAAGTATAATTATATAACACATTATGCACACACACATTATGTAAATATACATATACATATTTGTTAAATAATTCCAACTCAAGTCAATTTGACTCCAGGTTCAACACTCTGAGTTGAATTTGAATACTCCTTCAGATATTCCTTAACTGAGTGATCTTGGGCAGATCACTTAACTTCTGTTTGCCTCAGTTTCCTCATCTGTAAAATGGAGGTAATAACAGTACTTACGTCCCAGGATAAAATGAAATATTCATAAAAGGCTTTGCCACTCTCGAAGTATTCTATAAATACTAGTTCTTACTGTTGTATAGAATGAGAATGAACCTTGGATTCAGTTAGATCTGCATTGAAGTCAAGCCCCTTTTTGATATGCTGGCTATGTAATCCAAGGCAAGTCATTTAACTTCTCAGGACACCAGACCACTCTGATGCTGTCACTAGCAGAACAACAGCTGATTTGCATTGGGGAAGAAAGTTTGATCACTGGGAGTTCCCTGCTCCAAGGCAACAACAAAAATAGAGCAATAGCAGTAGAAACATGGAGGAGACAATTCCAAAAAAGGATATAGCAACGAAATACGAGGCCTTAGATATCAATAGAAAAGTGCAAGGGATGGATAAAAAGGAAGATGATTCTAATACACAGGATAAAGTTGAACTTGGTGGCTAGGTGGCGTCATATTGCGTCCAGCGCCTATCCTGGAGTCAGGAAAACTCATCTGAGTTCAAACCTGACCTCAGACACTTACCAGCTGTGTGACCCTGGGCCAGTCACTTAACCCTGTTTGCCTCAGTTTACTCATCTGTACAATGACGGACAAGGAAAAGGCAAGTCCTTCCAGAGTCTTTGTCAAGAAAACCCCAAAGTGGGTCATGAAGACTTGGACAGACCTCACGGATGCCACTAACACCTGGTTGAATGAAACCTATGAACTCACATGGAAAACAGCTCTGGAAGGATCCACTTCATTCAAAAAGAAGAAAAAAGGTTAAAAGGTAGAGAGACTGGAGAGTAGATTTATCAATTATTTTCTGTGTGCTTACGTACATGCATGATGTCCCTGCCAACAGAACGCAGGCTCCTGAATTGGAGGGGCTGGTCCACTTTCGTCTTTGTCTCCTCCCGGTCTATTGCAGTGCCTAGCATAACATAGGATTAAGTAGGTACTTGCTGATTAATTGAAATAGATTGATTAAAGTGAGGAAATCCAGGAACCAGAGCAGTAAGCTATGATGTCAATAATAACAGTAACAGCTAACAGTCATATTATGTTGACTATGTGCCTGGCACTGTGCTAAACTCTTCACAATGATTATGTCATTTGATCCCCACAACAGCCCTAGAAGGCAATGCTATCCCCATTTTACAGATGAGGAAATTGAGGCAAATAAAGATTTTTTTAAAAAGTGATTTGGCCAGGGTCATAATGCTAGGAAGCTTCTGAGGCTTGATTTGATGAAGTAGAAAGCCTTTGGGTAAAGACCAATGAGGACAGAAACAGAAGTGATGCTATCAGAATACATTTGTAGACCAGCTCAACATGAATTAATTTGAGGTCAGGAGTTATGGCACAGAAGCCAAAAAGGCAATACAATTAACAGAGGCATAGATTTTTTAGCCTGAGGGAAATGATAGCCCTACTATATTTTACCTTAGACTAGATTGGAAGAATTATGTTAAGTTTGAGGATCCTCTTTTAGTAAGAATTCTAACAACCAAAGAATAACAACCAGAATGGTGAGGCCACTCAAAGGAGGGGCAATTGAAGAAACGGTATATTTAGGCAGGAGAAGAAAAATCTTAGGAAGGAGGGAGGAAATGACATATATTTGAAGAGAGTTATTATGTGAAAAAGGAATTTTACATACGGTTCATAGGACTTGGAGCTGGAAAGGACCTCAGAAATCATTCAGCCAAAATTCTTTTTACCAGACAGATCCAGACGTTACTTACTTGGCTCAAGATCACCAAAATATTGCATAAACTGTAGAATCACTATTTGAATGTGGCAGTCCTTTGACTTCAAATCTAGTGCTTCCTCCACTACTTAGGCCTAGAGGGTCTTCCAGGAGCAGTGGGAGACATTCAAAGAAAGGGAGATCCTAGTTTGTGTAAGCCAAGGTATGCTGGAGTCTGCTCTGATAGGCTTGGAGAGCCTCCTGTTCAACTTAACAGAAATTCACAAATAACCACAAATCAGGGCTTGATTTGCTATCTTGTTCACTGTTAGAAAGCATTAATAATGCTGATTAAACTTAAATGTCTGTGCATACATTTTTATTTCCAAAGTGGTTATGAAACCATTTACTGGCATACTCCCTTGTACTGGTCAATAAACTTTGCTTGAGCTCAATAGAAGTTCAGTAGAAGGTTCAGGCAATGAAGTCACCATTACACTGAAGGCATGGAGGTTGGAGAATAATCAATAATATGCAAACTCTCTCTCTCTCTCTCTTCCCCACCTTTCTCTCCCTCTCCTCCTTTCCTCTCTCCCTCTCTCAATTTAAGGCTTGCAAAAGGTTTTTCATCAATATCTTATTTGAACTTCACAAAGTGCTTGAATATAAGGAAACATTTCCTAATAATTGCTGCTGTCTAAACTTAGGATGGGATACCTTTAAAGGTATTGAGTTTTTAATTACAGGAGATCTTTAAAAAAAAAGACCAAACACTTTAGGAATATCATAGAGGTGATTCTTGTTCAACTATGAATTGGTCTAGATATCTATGCTTCCATTTAACTGAGATTCTGTAATATCCAACCTCAGACACTTATAAGCTCTGTGACCCTGGGCAAGTCACTTAATACTGTTTACCTCAGTTTCCTTAGCTGTAAAATGAGCTGGAGAAGGAAATGGCAAATCACTCAAGTATCTTTGTCAAGAAAACCCCAAATGAGGCCATGACGAATTGGACACAATTCAAACAACTAAACAACAAAGAGGTGAGAATTATCCCTAAAATATGACTTGTGTCAAACCTGGGTAACATAATCATATTTTAACTGTATTCATTTTTATCATTATTGCCTTCTTCTTGATGACAATAAGAGAAATGATAAAAATGAATAAAACGTTTTTATTGGAATGGAAAAAAATTAAAATTAACTTTCACAATAAGTTTTGTATTGAATTTTATGTATTTTGGTACACATCTAGATATTATTTCCTTTCAAAGAGATCTTATCTTAAAAGTGTGACATGTGGAGGGTTATTCTTTGTTCAAAGGAAAATGGTATTTTTAAAAATCAGCAATGAAAGTATAAGTTGTAGGGGCCACTAGGTGGCGCATTGAATAGAGCATTGGCCTTGGAGTCAGCTGGATCTGAGTTCAAATTTTATCTCTGACCCTTGGCACTTACTAGCTGTGTGACCTTCCCCAAGGTCACAACCCCAATTGCCTTGCCTTCCTTCCTCCAATAATAATAGTAATAAATAAAAGAAATTAGAAGTTGTAGTGGAAAGAGTAGTAAATATGAGGATGAAAAGTTGCTAGGTAGTACACTAGTACACTGGACCTGGAGTCAGAAAGATCTGTGTTTAAATCTGCCTTTAGACATTTACTGGCTGTGTGACCCCTGGCAATATTATCTTATTTTATTCTTACAACAACCCCGGTAGGTTGGTTTCCTGCCTGCTTCCTGCCTCATACCTCTGGCTAATGCTTTCCTCATCTTTGTATCTACTCTTTATATTTTGTAAATACATAATTATATGTGTGCTATCTCCTTCACTATAATGTGGGGACAGGGTCTTTCTTTTTTAGTTTTTTCTTTTTATCCTAAAGGCTTAGCCTAGTGCCAGGCACATAGTAAGTACCTAATAAATACTTGTTACTAAATTATTTGTAGGACCTATACATGACTGAAATCTCTCTAACATCTGAGGGCAAGTGGATGTACAACCATCAAAATTACCCAGGGCATGGTAGAGTAGGGACAAGGAAAGTACGAAAACCAGCAATAACAACAGCAGCTATGGCAGCCAAGGCAGCATCTTCTGAACCCCAAGAGCTGATCTGCTTGGGTTTGATTTCATGCAAGAACCTAAGAATAAAGTAGAAATGTCAATTGAAGCAATGCCATCAATCCTCTGCTTAAGTAAGGAATAGCCTTCATCTCACACCTCTATGTCTTCCCCATCTCCCCCATCAAAAAGGAGCATTTTTCAGTGAAACTCAAATGAGCAGCCAAAGCAGTTTGCACAAGAGGCCTTAAGCAAGGGATTTATCAGACCATAGCCATCAAAATGCTATTAAGTTGATTTCCCCCAATTTCCCCTAGGTCTCTCACCTCACTCTTACCCTCTGTCTTTCAATAGTTAACAATACCCTTGAGACCAAGAACTGAATTAGTGAGATGTTTTATTCAATTAGCTCTGTGATTCCAAATAGCTTATTGTTAATATCATAGACATTAGCACTTCAGGGATCTTTAGAGATTATCTGACTAAGTGCTCTCATTTTACAGTTGAAGAAACTGAGGCACAGGGTGGCTGAGTTGTTCAATTTCACAGCTAACTAGAGCTGGGATTTGAATCTAAATCTTCTGATTTCAAATCCAGTACTCTTATAAGATGGACATTCCAAGTCTGGCCTCTCCCCAAATTGTATCCATCTCTCTTTTCTCCTTTTTCCAAGAAAACTCCAAAATATCAAACTTTTAAACAAGTGGCATCTTTTTCTTCTAGGACCCTGCCTATATTTAAAAAGGAAAACCCTTTGTAAATGAGACAGCTAACTATGCAGAGAGAAGCTAGGTTCAGGGAACTTCCAGGATGGAGAAAGAATAATCAAATACATTAGCCCGAAACATTAGAAATTCTTAGGGAGGGAAAGCATATCTGACTATGAGCTTGGGGATGAAAAGGAAAGAGTACAAGGGAAAGTCATTCATGAAGAAAGAAATGATAGAAACATAGAGGACTGGGTGTGTGTGTGGTAGAACCATCCTGCCCTCTTTTTCCCCTCCTCGTTTCCCCTCCCCAAACCCATCCTCTCGAGGCCAGTGAGGATATTATCCTGCCATGAGCTAAACTTCTCCTAATGGGTTCACTTGATAAATACTGTTTCTCTTTTACTTCAACGTAAATGAATGAATTTCTACAAGGTACACGGAACAGCTTGCACAAAGAACTTTATCTGCTACTTTGTGGGAAATTTAATTCAATTAATATTTCTTGTGTTCTCTGGAAGTACAGGATACTATCATGCACTACTCTAATCTGGCAAAGGAATAACCTCTAATCACCCCCTTCCCCTCCAAAAGCAAAGCAAAACAAACAAACAAAAATAGCCCTACCTCTCCTTGTCCATCTTCATTTCCACGAGAACTAACCTCTGGGGTCTGATTTCCTTGTAAAACACAAACATTTTCTCTTAAGATCCCAGCTGTGCTTCTGCCGGGATCCTTTACAACAAATATTGCTGAATAACCGGTGGAGGAGGATAGAGAGGGGAGGAAGGGACTGCAAAAGGCGAGGAGAGGAGGGAAGGAGATAAGACCAGACTCTTCTTTCTTTCCTGTCCCCTAATTCTGTTCCGAGCAGAGAGTCCATCCCGATCCCCCTGGTTTTTTGTCTCAATAGACACTGACTACCTCCCATGGAGCGACAGCCTGCCATAGACTCCGGCTTGTTGACTTGAGCTTCTCATCCTTCTCCACACACCCTCCCTTGCTCCCTCCCTCCAGTCTCTGTCCCTCACTCAGGGGCGTGTCTTTCCTCGCCCCCCCTCCCCCATCCCCAAACATCCAGGCATCAGTCCTCTTACTGCTTTCGCTGTGGTCCATTCATCGATCTCAGCAACAGCAGAAACGGAAGCAAAGGCAGCAGTAACTAGGTAGCTCCGCACTTGTTTTTTTAGATTAGAAGCAAACAGCAAGCTGCGGCAGCATCTCGGCTCCGGGCACCTGTCAGTCCTGGGCCCAGAGTGCAGTGGAAGGACCAGGCTGGGCAGTCTATGAGACCCACCCTATGAGCTGGAGGAAGGCGAGGAAAAGCCTGTCTGCTGGGATCCCTCTGCTCCACATGACCCACATGCTGGCAAAGGAGGGTCCTGTTGGAGTTCGTGGTGCTTGGTTGGGGTAGAACATGTGGAGGCAAAGAGAGCTGACTGGCAGGAGGTAAAAATTTGTGCCCGAGTGCCCCAGAGGTGTCTGCAGTCACAACTGGGACCATGTCAGCTCCTTGCTTAGACTTTGAGGAGGTGGAAAGTTTCCTGGACAGGCACCCAGAGCTTTTCGAAGACTATTTGATGAGGAAGGGGAGACAGGAGCTGGTGCAGAAGTGGCTGAAGAAGCATGAGCCAAGACAGAAGGTCTCAGCCTCAGGCCACTTTGCTTCCGAGGTCAGGACCCTAGACAGTGGTTCTTCTGCAGCTGCTGGTGTCCCTGTCCAGCAGGGGTCCGTGAACAGTCAGCCCAGCCCAGGTGTGGGAGATTATGGCAACGTTCCCTTGAGTCCCAATTGGGCTAGTAGTAGCCGTGCTGGTGATGGAAGCTTACAGCGAAGGGCTTCTCAGAAAGAGCTGAGAAAGAGCTTTGCCAGGTCCAAAGCCATCCATGTGAATAGGACCTATGATGAGCAAGTGACATCCAGGGCCCAAGAACCACTGAGCAGCGTGAGGCGGAGGGCCTTGCTCCGAAAGGCCAGCTCCCTGCCTCCAACTACTGCCCACATTCTCAGCGCCCTCCTGGAGTCTCGGGTCAACTTACCCCAATATCCCCCAACTGCTATTGACTACAAGTGCCACCTCAAGAAGAACAACGAGCGTCAGTTCTTCCTGGAGCTGGTCAAGGAGATTTCCAATGACCTGGACCTCACCAGTCTCAGCTACAAGATCCTCATCTTTGTTTGCCTCATGGTGGATGCTGACCGATGCTCCCTGTTCTTGGTGGAGGGGACAGCCTCAGGCAAAAAGACCCTGGTCTCTAAATTCTTTGATGTGCATGCTGGGACCCCATTCCTTCCCTGCAGCAGCACTGAGAACTCTAATGAAGTTCAGGTGCCTTGGGGTAAAGGCATCATTGGCTATGTTGGGGAGCATGGGGAGACAGTCAACATTCCTGATGCTTACAAGGTAGGACCATTTCAATGTCTTAGCTAGGGGAACCCCCTCCCCCGTTCAATAGTCACTGGAGACATTCCAATTGGATGCCCTTCAGTACTCTCAACACAGATGAAGCTGTCCAATATGAAACTTGTTATGTGAGGTCCTTCATATGTTTCCATAGATCAGAATTTACTACAACTTCAACATTAGTGGGCACTTCCAAACATACAGTGGTTTACTGAGAACCCCAAAACTCCAGGGCTACATAGATCTTTGCTTTAAAAAAATACCAGCATATATTCAAGATGAACAAGACATATATGAGTTTTCAGAATATCTCAATAAGAAAAGAATCCAGTCCTAATTTATACTTAATTTTTAGACCTTCTAACAATCTAATGTAAAGAAAAAATCACTTGAGATCCATTAACTGCAATGTACTTTTTAGTTCCCTGGCTCAGTGTCTGGTAAAGTGCCCAAATTAGACCCCAACCCGTGAGGAGGGGTCAGTAACTTCTTAGGTGAATTTTCATTTTCCAAGGGTGTTATTTACCTCTTCTGCCTGCACTGACACTCTCTTGTGATTTTGGTTCAAGCGTGTAGTTCTTATAGTTTTTGCAGCATAAAGTTGGCAACCTTTTTGTTTGTAGTTTTCAGGTAACTTAATGATAAAGATGCTAGTAATCACTTTGTTGACATGCTTGCAAAATGTTGCACTGAAAGAAAAGGGACAGAAACAGGAGAAGGAAACCAGAGAAAGAAGCAGCATATTTTCAACTGGCAAATCATCCTTAAATTGTACTCTTGGAGAGCCACCCTGGGACATCAAGAGGTTAAGTGACTGGTCCATGGTGACATTCATCCTGACCCTCAGGCCAGTGCCAGTCTAGCCCCTGCCTCACAGTGCTTTTCTATATCCTCTTAAAAGTTATGTTAATTGTGCTTCTAGCTTAGAAGATTGTTATGAGAATGACTTTTAAAAAGACAACTGAAAAGCACTATATAAATGTAAATTATTCTTGACTTGAGTTTTGACCAAATGGGCTGCTAGTCGGTTCTCAGACAGAAGAAAAAGCTCTTAATAACTAACTTCTTAGAGTGTATATTTAACTTCTAATAAACAAGGTGATTAACCTTTTAGTAAGCACGTTTTATATTTGTGAGAAGACTTAAAGTGGTAACTAGATTTAAAGGTAAACACTCCGGGAAAAGATGACTTTCAAATGCCCCTAGAGTTGGGAAGGGGAAAACAATATTCTGTGTGTTGTCAAGTCACTTTTGCTGTTTTTCAGTCATTTTTCAGTCATGTTTGATTCTTAGTGGCCCCATTTGGGGTATTCTTGGCAAAGACACTTGAGTGGTTTGCCATCTCCTTCTTCAGCTTATTTTACAGATGATGAAACTGAGACAATGTTAAGTGACTTGCCTGGGGCTACACAGCTAGTAAGTGATTGGGACTAGATTTGAAGTCAGGAATACAAGTCTTTCTGACTCTGGGCCTGAAATGCTAACCCCTGTGCCACCTAGTTACCCACGTGGTCACTACTACTTTCATTTTTTTAAACAGTGATTTAAGCTTTGGTCCCCAGGTGCCAAGACTT
This sequence comes from Potorous gilbertii, assembly GCA_028658325.1. Classification (NCBI taxonomy): domain Eukaryota; kingdom Metazoa; phylum Chordata; class Mammalia; order Diprotodontia; family Potoroidae; genus Potorous; species Potorous gilbertii. Next base: position 202,406,783 of record CM053771.1, on the reverse strand, counting down.
TGAAAGCCAATCACTTATAATTGTCAGTGTATATTGGCTGAAAATGTTAATGTATATAATTTTAGTATTTTTAGGATTCACAAGACATGCAAATATATTTTGGTCATAAAAATTTTGTAGTTATTCTGTGAACTAGCCTTCCAGCTGTCCCATTCAGCTGCATATAGGTGTAGTATTCATTTAACCAGAATGGATTTTCAGAGTGGGAAGGAAATGGAAAAAAAAATTATCTTTTTTTTTAACTTCATCTTAAAGATTACAATGTAGAACAATCTAATCTCCAGTATGGGTTTTCTGTGTCCTTACTTTACATATCTATTATGTCATAGAATGCCCATCCCACACATAAGTTTTATTGACAATTTGTCAGTAAAGAACTCAGCTTGACACCAATGTGGCATAGTGGAGATAACAGGCCAATTACGGAGTAAGAAAGACATGGGTTAATAGGTAGGCATAGGCAATATGGTAGTGGGCCTAGGTATACTGTGCCCTATGATCTATGCAGGTCTAGGTCTAGTCATGAGGCAGACCCATAATAGGTCCTTCTGCCTCCAGGGCTGGTGCTCTATCTACTGCACCACTGAGCTGTCCCTTAGACACATGATATCTGCACGACTCTAAATAAGTCACTTAATGTTTCAAAAGTCCCTGGAAATTCCCTGAGACCATTGTTGTTGTTTGTCCTTCATTCTCAAGAGGACCAGAACAACAGGAAGCTGATGCCATGACATGCAAGTGAATTGGATTTAAGATTTAAGGTGTGCAAAGTCACCAGTCTCACTTTCTTCTCTGGAGTCCTCTGGTTCCACTGGCAAGATATAGATCAGGATGACTGAAGATGACCCAGGATGCAGTGGTAGACCTTGACCTTTTTAAGCTAAGGTCTTTAACAGATCTCAGTTTGAGGCAAAATCCATTCAATGATTAAGGCTAGGTAAGAAATGGGGCAGAGAATGGCCTCTTTACCTAGTTAAAATTAAAAAAAATATTAATCTGGAAGGGGAAGACCCTTAGAGTCTCTGACCAAAATAGAAACAATTTCTATTTACATTCACTCTGAGTCTATCAGGACCCAAACAATGACCAAGTGGGGCTTGGTCTGAGATCTGTTGTTGGTCAATCAATGAGAGCCAGAGTGATTTGGGTTTAAGGTAAAGTCCTTAAGAAGAAAAAAAGATTTTAGTGATCAAAATTTACATTCCTTTGGGCAGAGCAGCTGCAGATAAGGGTATGATACCCTATGTGGACAGAGGGAAGGGGAAGAAAATGAAACAAAGAATGAGAGAAAGAAAGAAAGAAAGAAAAAGAAAGGAAGGAAGAAAGGAAGGAAGGAAAAGGAGAAAGAAAGGAAGAAAGAAAGGAAGGAAGGAAAGAAGGAAGAGAAAGAAAGGAAGAAAGAAAAAGAAGGTAGAAGGAAGAAGAAAGAAAAGGACATATATATGGAGAGAGAGAGAGAGAGTTAGAGTTGTGTTGCTCAATTGTCCAGTTCCAGTTGGGTCCCCAGTGGGGCAGCTCCTATTTCTACTCATAGAGGTTGTTGTTTGTCCTTTGTTCTTGAAGAGGACCATGACATCAGGGAGTTGATTTCATAACCTGCAAATGAATTAGATTTAAGTGAGGGAGTGCTGTGCTAAGTCACCAGCCTCACTTTCTCTTCTGGAACCAACTAGGTCTAGTGGCAAGATATAGATCAGAACAACTGGATATGGCCCAGGATGCAATGACCTGTAAGTTACAGATGACTTGCCAACTTGCCTCAGTGTAGGGAATCTCCCTACCATGAATTCCCTACATTGAGGATAATGTAGATCCATAAACAAAAGCATAAAATAAAGGTGAGAATGTTGTCCTTCATTTTCTTTTCTCAAGAAAAACCGAACAGTTTCACATTAAGGTGCAATTTGATGGAAGATGTTATTTTGATTCAACAAGTGTGTACTCCACTAGAATACCAAATACAATTCCAGAGCTCTTATCATATAAAACTTTACAAAATCTTGGGTGTTTCCATGAAAAGTAGATATTCAAAAATTCTCTTTAGTTTTCTGTTGCTAGCATTTTCCTTAAGTCCTCTTGTATACTCAGTTTGCCTCTTAACCACAAAATTGCATCCAGGTGTGCATGTCAAATAGTTGATGTTTTTATTGAGTCATTTCAGTTGTGCCTGACTTTGTTTTCTTGACAAAAATACTGAAAAATACCTTCTGTAGCTCATTTGACAGATGAGGAAACTGAGACAAACAGGGTTAAGTGACTTGCCCAGGGTCACACAGCTAGTGGTGACTGGGGCCAGATTAGAACTCACAAAGATGAATCTTTCTGACTCTAGGCTGAGCTCTATCCACTACACCACTTTACTGTCTAATAATTAGTTGTCTACCAGTTGAATGTCAAACATAAAACCTGGCAAGGTATCCTCCTTATTTTTTCTTTGTTTTTTAACAAAGTAAGTTTCCTTACTGCTGGAATTTCTCCTATTTTTGTACTCCTTGTTTCTTACAGGGCTTCTTCATCTTCTACCATCCAACAAATACTACTCATATTGTATTCTTTCCTCTTCATTTTCCTAGGCTCCTTATCAATTATTTGTCTAAGGATGGGGAAGAAATCTAAAAGAGTACCACAGGCAGAGATAATATAGCTTCAGGATTTTAGTGGTTCTTGGTTCATCTCCATTTAATCCTGCAGTCAGTATTTGTCTCATTGCTGTATTTTGGTTTTTAAATTTTGAAAATGTGGTTAGGAAGAGAGGAATTTTTTTCTAAGAGCAGTGATACTTGTTGAACTAGGGGCATGTTTGGTGATGGGATAGTGGAAGCAAAGGAACCCAAAGGTAGCAGGTTAGAAGTCCAATTTCATCGTGTTTTTAAGTCTAAGAAACTGTGGTTTTCACCTTTCCTTGGCTGCTTTTTGCTACCTGTTCCAGTTTTATAATTTCCCTTTCTGATTCGTCCCTGCCCATCTCCTTTCTCACCTTCTTTATATATAGTTGTGAATACAGCTGTCTCATTTTCTGTTCATTTAATTTGTCCTCTTTGCTCATGAATTCTTCTCTTTTCTTATTTGCCCTCTTGGTTTTTCTTCTTTATTTTTTAAAAGCTGTCTCTGCTCTCTCTGTAAATCTGTCTTGGTTTCTTATGCTGCTTTTTATCTATTTGACTTTTCCTCTATTCTTTCATTTTTTATAGTGTTCTGCTAGCTGCTTCTTTTCTAACTTCATCAGGCAAATTATTTTTGTTTCTCTCCTTTGTAAGTGGATTCCAATAAGCCTGGACCTTAACCAAGCCATCTTCTGTCCCTTTGCCAACATGGCCTCACTAAAATCCTGGAATTATTGTAGATTCAAGTCACGCTCTTCCTCTCCACTCCTCATCTATGGCACTTGAAATGTGACTTCTACAACTTGGCTTTGCTTCTGCTGTATTAAGGATTCCAACTCTTCATCTAATATTCACTGTGTGTGTGTGTGTGTGTGTGTGTGTGTGTGTGTGTGTGTGTGTGTGTGAGACAGAGAGACAGAAAGAAAACAGAAACAGAGAGACAGCAAGGGAGGACATTTGAGAATACTTTGTTCTGGTATTGACCCCCTCCCCCCATTCTGATTCTAATGCTTTTCTTATCTCTTTCCCAATATAATAAAGACTAAAAAGTCAGGAGGATTAAAATTCTATAAATACTATAAACTATGTGACATTGAGTATGACACAATCTCTCTGGGTCTCTGTTTCCTCAACTGAAAAATGATAATTTTGGCATCGACACCTTCTAAAATTCCTTCCAACTCTAAATCTATGATACTGTGATCTCCCTCCACAGTACCAATTCCTCTTTCTGAAATAATCCTCTATTTAGATTGTTTTGTTTGTACCATGGTTAAAATTGTGCGTAACTATTTGAGATTTCTATCTGAGCTTTTGGTGTAGAAGTAGAAACATTTGCTTTGGTTCCAAGCATCCCCTTTTCCCCCTTCTCTACACAGTGTCCCAAAGGACTTAGTGCAGTTTTAGGCTTTAAAACTGCACCAAGACTTTTGGGACACTTTTTAAATTATTGAAAATATATAAATTTGCCATTTATTTAGGAAGAGCCGGGCTTCTGTGTTTCTGAAGGAGATGAGCTTTTAATTTTTTTAATTTTTTGCCACTTAATTTTTTTTGTTACTGGCTGGTTAATTTCAGTGTTAAATTGTATGATAATTAGAATTTTGCTTCTACTGAGTGGAAAGAGGGAGTAGGGGAGAAGTTAAGCAGAAATCAATCAATAAGCATTTATTAAACACCTACTATGTTCCAGGCACTGTGCTAGGCACTGAAGATGTAAAAAATAAAAACGAATTAGTCCCTACTCTCAAGAAATATAATTATTCTAATGGAAATGAAAAAAGGAAACAAAACTTTGTTATGCACCTAACCTGTTCTAAGCACTTTCCAAATATTTCATTTAACCTTCACAACTCTGTGACGAAGGTGCTATATTATTATTCCTATTTTACAAATGAGGAAACTGAGTTTGAGAGAGATTTACTTGACTTGTCCAGGATTACACAGCTAGTGTTTGAGGTGATAATCTGAAATCAAGTCTTCCTGCTTCCAGTTCCAGTGTGTTCTATCTTTTGCCACACCTAACCGCTTAGCTGATTAGAGAGAGCCAACATAAACAAAAATAAGAAAATACAAAATAAATCCAAGGAGAGCACCAGCTCCTGTGGGTAGTGATGGTGGTGATGAGTAAGATATTCTCCTTTTGATGATGAGTTGACACTTGAACTGATTTTAATAGAAGCTAAGGGACAGGTCTGAGAATAGGATGATATTGTTATAATACAAACATAAAACAAATATATGAACAAATTAACTTATAGTGAAAGACCAAAATAAGCATAACTCAAATATACTACAGTCAAAAATATGTGTAACAATAGCCATATATATTTCCCCTATAGATGAGGGGAATTGATGAGAGAAGAGTTCATGACTATACAAATGAAAGAAAGGATCACATAAAATAAAATAAGCAATTTTGAATATATAAAATTAAAAGGTTTTGCATAAACAATTCTAAGGTAGTACAAATCAGAAAGGAAGTAGATAATGGAGAAAAAAATCCTTACAACAAGTTTCTCTGATAAAGATGTTATTTCAACTGATTAAATTCATACGACTAAGAGCCATTCCCCAGATGGCTAATGGTCAAAGGATAAAAACAGGCACCATCTAAAGGAAGAAATCCAAGCTATCAAGAATTATATGAAAAAATGTTCTAAATCACTGATAATTAGAGAAAAGCAATTTCAAGCAATTTTGAGGTTCTATCTCACACCCTTCATACTGGCAAAGATGACAAAAGAAAAAAATAACAAATGTAAAACATTTGTGGGAAAATGGGCATAATAGTTAGTGGATCTGTGAATTGCTTCAGCCATTTCTGGAAAGCAATTTGGAACTATGCCCCCAAATTCAATCAATTGTGCATAACCCTTGTCCCAGCAATACCACTGGTAGGGCTATTGTATTATTACTCAATGGCTTTGTATTTTTATACAAAGGGCTAAAAGAAAGAGGAAAAAGATCTACATAAACAAAACATTTATAGCAGCTCTTTTTTTGGTAGCCAAAAAATTAGAAAATCAAGGAATGTCCTTCTATTAGGGAAAGATTAAACAAATTGTGGTATATCAATGTAATGGAATATTCTTGTATCATAAGAAATGGTAACATGGACAATTTTAGGAGAAACTAGGAAGACTTTCATGAAATGATGCAGAATTAAGTAGGCAGAAGTAGCAGAAACAATAATGCACCATTATTGAAGAAAACAACTTTGAAAGGCTTGCAAAAAGTTTGAAATAATTCTGATTAGTGTAATAATAAATCATGAGTCCAAAAGAATGAAGATGAAATATGTCAGAGAAGTGATGAACTTAAAAAGCAGAAAAAGACACAAATTTTTGAACAAAGTATAGACATTTGTTTTGATGGACCATCTAGATATATGTTGCAGAATGTGTTTTTCCTGCTTAGATTTTTTTTTTTTAATTTCCTCAGAAAGTAGTTTAACTTGGCAGAGACCAATATCTCACACCATATACCAAGATAAAGTCAAAATGGGTACATGATTTAGACATAAAAGGTGATCCCATAAGCAAACTAGGAGAACATGGAATAGTTTACTTGTCAGATTTATGAATAAGGGAAGAATTTAGGAGCAAGCAAGATATAGAGAGCATTATGAAATATAAAATAGATAATTTTGATTATGTAAAATTAAAGATTTTGCACAAACAAAACCAATGCAACCAAAAATTAGAAGGAAACCAGAAAACTAGGGTGAAATTTTATAGCAAATATCTCTGCAAAAGGCCTAATTTCTCAAATATACAGAGAACTGAGTCAAATTTATAAGAATTGCAGTCATTCCCCAAATGACGAATGGTCAAAGAATTTGAAAAGATAGTTTTCTGACAAAGAAACAAAAGTTATTTATAGTCCTATAAAAATGCTCTAAATTACTACTGATTAGCCATCAGATTGACTAATAAGACAAAAAAGGAAAATGATAAATATTAGCAGGTATGTGGGTAAACTGGGACATTAATTCACTGTTGTTGGAGTTATGAACTGATCCAGTCTTTCTGGAGAGCAATTTGAACCTATGTCCAAATAAAACTGTGCATACTCTTTGATCCAGCAATGCCACTACTAGATCTGTATCCCACAGAGATTAAAAGAAAGGGTGGGGAGAGAAGAAACTATTTGTACAAAAAGTATTTATAGCAGCTGTTTTTGTGGTGGCTAAGAATTGGACATTGAGTGGATACCCATCAATTGGGAAATGGCTGAACAAGTTGTGGTACATGATTGGAATGGAATATTATTGTGCCAAAAGAATATGACAAGCAGGATGATTTCAGAAAAAAACTGGAAAGACTTGCATGAACTGATACTAAGTGAAGCGAGCAGAACCAGGAGAACATTGTACACAGTAACAGCAGTATTGTGTGATGAAGAACTGTGAATGACAACTATTCTCAGCAATACATTGATTTAAGACAGTCCCAAAGGACTCATGATGAAAAATGTTCTCTGCCTTCAGAGAAAGAACTGATATAATCTGAATAGAGACTGAAGCTTCCTTTCTTCCTTTTTACTTCCTTCCTCTCTTTCCCCCTCCTCCATCCTTTCCTCTCCCTCCCTCCTTCCTTTCCTTCTTTCTTTGTTTTCCTGCACAAAATGACTAATATGGAAATGTTTTACATGATTGCACATGTATAAACTATATCAGATTGCTTACGGTCTCAAGGAGGGGGAAGGGAAGAGAGAGGATATAATTTAGTACTTAAGACTTAAAAAAAGAATGTTAAAATTGTTTTTACATGTAATTGGGAAGAAATAAAGAATTATTTAAAAATACTAATTTTTTTTTTACTGGGAAACAGGTCGTAATTGGGAAAGATCAATAAAAATATTTATATCAATAGTAGAAATAGTGATTATTATATAAACATTAAAAATGCTTAAAAAGGAGAGGAGAAGGGCAATACTAAGCCAGTTTGACTGGAATATAGGCTGCGTGCAAACAAGCAATATGTAACCAACCCAGAAAATCAGGCTGGAGTTCAGATTGTGAAGTGTTTTATATCCATTCCAAATGGAGAGTATCTTATTCTAGAGGCAAGATGTAGCACTAGAGCTTCTTGAGCAGGGAGGGACATAGCCAGACCAATCTGTTAAGAATATCCCTTTGGTAGATGTGGGGAGGGTAAGTCAGAGAAGGGAAGGCTTGAGGATGAGGATATTGCAACAGTTCACATGAGAGACACTCAGGGCCCGAACTAGGCTAGTGGCTTATGTGAGTAAAGAGTGAGTGAAGAGAAGGGGATGGATTAGAGCAGGGGTGGGGAACCTTCGGTCTGGAGACCACATGTGACCCTCTAAGTCCTTGGGTGCAGCCTTTTGACTAACTCCAAGTTTTGCAAAACAAATACTTTTATGAAGGGGATTTGCAGGTTCCTCACCCCTGGATTAGAGAGATGTTGTGCAGGTAGTATTGACCAAACTTGGCAATTGATTGGATACAAAGAGGGGGTAAAGGGTTGTGCATGATTGTGAAATTAAAAGCACTTAAAAATGTTAAGAAGTTAACATTATCAGTTTATTATTCTGCATTTAGGGTAATCATTTTAGAGGTTGCTCTTAATAGCTTATGGTGAATTCTGAGGAAGAAAACCTTCAAGGTTTCATCAATAAACAATAATCCTGATAAAGTCTAATAAGCAGTGAAGACTAGTGGGTAGAATTCTGAATTTAAATGTAAGACATCTAGATTTGAGTAACACTTACTAGTTATATGACTGTGGGGATTCCAACCTCTCAGAGCTTCAGTTTCATCATCTGTAAAATGGGATGATATACTCTCTATCTCATAAGTCCAGCAGATTTAAAGCTTAGACATCACCTATTCTATACCACCCCACTCTTATTTTACAAATGAACAGCCTGAAGTCCAGAGAGATTTGTTCCAGAGGTCTGTCTGGTCAATATCACAGAGATATCAAAGGGCAGAGCTGAAATTCAGGCACAGTTTTTGGCCAGGATCTCACCACAGTTGATGAGGAGAGTATACTCTAAATCTTTGAGAGCTCTAGAAATGGGAACTAAATGGTTTTGAGTTAAATAGTTTCAAAATAGTAAACTTAGGATGATCAGCTTTAAAAAATAAACTTTTCCCTAATCACCCACCATGCTCAGACTTAACCTTACAAGCAAAATAATGTACTCTGTAACATAACAAATAATAATCTATAAATGAGCCATCACATTTGTTGTTATGATCAGAATGACAACTGCCTATCTGTCTATTTGCTTATTTATCCTTATTCCTTTTTACTTATTCCTTCATCTATCTATCGATCGATCTATTTTAACTCATCTATCTGTATAGGCTCACAATTAACAAACAGAAGGAGTTTTCCATACCTTAATAAAAAAATGCCCTAAAGAGGTTCAAAATGATGTCAGCATGCTCAAAGTAACAGATGTTCCCTTTCAGGGCATTCTTAGTATTCAGAACACAGCACTTTAAACATTAATGAAAAACACTTTACTATTTGTTGTGCTAGTGTTGTTAATGATGATACAGGTGCTTGATCGGCTTTGAATTTGAAAAACAGAGTCAAGCTGTTTTGTTGGGTGAGCTGAGACAGATGACAGAAACACAGGTGTTCCAGGCTTTGAGAAAAACCGGATGTTTACATAACATTCATTCGTTCATTCCTTTCATGAATTTATTAATTCAACAAGTGAGTCCCTACTATGTGAAAAGCATGTTTTGTGAATCAGGGAAGGGTTCCTAGAACAAGTGGTTGTGAAAAATGAATAGGATTTCAGTAAGCAAAGAGGGGCTAAGGCTGCTCCAGGTGACCAGAAGGCCATCCCAGGTAGAGTGAATAATGTGGGTCAAGATAGAAAGGTGAAAAAGTATGGGGCATGTTTACAGAACTCCCAGTAATACAGTTTGTCTGGAGCATTTGATGGATATACATATATAAAGGATAATAACATTTAAAAGGAAGTTTAGGATCAGATTTCAGAGGGGTTTGAATAATAGGTTCAGGACTTTGGATTTCTTTTAGTAGGAAATCAGGATGCATTGAAGATTTTTGAGTGTAGAAGTGACATTAGGAAAAGTAATCTGGTGTTTATTCACAGGATGAAATGTTGGTGGGAGTCCAGAAGCAGGAAAGCCAATTAGGAAACAATTATATCCATCTAGGGGAGAAGTGGCTCAATTATGATGTGGCAATGATAATGGAAATAGAGTCAGATTAGCCAGACAATGCAAATTCAGAATCAATAGTTTCTGGTGACATTGCTTGTTGTGGTTGTGCACCTTTCATTCTCAAAGAGGGCCAATGACATCAGTAGGGTGATATTTTGACTTGCAAGAGAATTTAATTGAGGGAGGGCTGTGTAAAATTATCAACCTCACTCTCTCTGCCAGAGTCTAGTGGCATGACAAGGGCTCAGATGCACTGGGAGACCTTGGCCTTTTTAAGCTAAGGTCTTTCCCTGGTCTCAGTTTGTCTGAGTCGATATCCATTTCATGATTTGTGGTGAGGGACAAAGAAGAGTTAAAGGTGAGTATTGGTTGGAAGAACTAGGCATGCTTAACTGGAATGATTAACCTGCAGAAGACTGGGGGGAGGATGTTGAAGGGGAGAAGGGGAGATTATTTGTCTTTAAGTAGTTGCTCTATGATTCTCTTTCAAGATCTCAAGCCTGTTTAACTATGATGATGATGATCTGCCGTTCACAGACACTGGGAAGTCAGGACAAGAAACTGATTCGAGGGAGAGTAGGTGATTGCAGTGTTGGAAGTGTTGAGTTTTAGGTTCCTGTGGGGCATCTGGGTAGAAATCTTTATAGGAACCTGAAAGAATTTGGGAACTGGGTCTGTGGATTTGGGAATGATCTGCACAATTATTTGAAGTCATTGGCATGGATGAGATCCTCAAGAAGAGAAGAGAGCTGGTGTTAACTTTTGATGAATACCCACTTTTAGAGAATAAAAGGAGATGGAACTGGAGAAGGACCCAGGCAAGAGACAAGGGAAAAGAATAAAAATACTATTGAGTCTCAGAAGTCAAAATTTGAACAAGTGAATAGCCTGTGGTTTCAAATGCTTTAGATAGGGCAAGAAAGGCAAATCATTGACTCTGGTGATTAAATAGCTACTAGTGACTGCCAAGAAGGAAGTTTCAGTTGAATGGGAATAGAAAAAAATGGGAAGTGAATTTTTATATTATAAAAAGATAGCTTCCAAACACTTTCTTTAATTATTGATCTTTCTTAATGTTATTTTTTTCTCTCAGTCTTCTCTCCATTTTTAAGTGGTTTATAGGTTATCAATGACTTGTCAAAGTAGCTGGGGAATGGAAATACTCAAAGTTAATATCTTATGAACCAAAGAAATAATATCATTTTTGAAATTACGATGTAAGGTGCTAAATTCAGTTGTATTTTTTGCTATCTAAATTTCAGTGCCTTGGGTCAGAGCCACTATTTTAACTCTTCTATAATGGCATCATGAGTTGCTGTGGCTCCCAAATTCATTACCTGGTAACCAACCCTCAGGTAATTTAGCCTCACTTCATTGAACTTATTTAGGTCAGTGCTGAGATGTCGGACATACAGTCCCTCTCTGGGCTCGTACTTAAAACATTTCCAGCCTGATGGGATATACTTGTACTCCACTGGCATAGTCTTTGAGAACTCAGGGTCACCTCCATGTCACAACTCAGCAGTGAAGTAGGACTTTAGTGGAGGATTACGAGTGCTTTATAGTAACGTGACATTTACCTTTCTAAAATCTTTGAACTGTTTTATAGGAAAGTCAACAAATTTTTCACAGATTACTATTTTCTGCTCCATTTACTTAATATGAAATCCAACTATTTCGTTTTTAAAAAATGAGGCTCGTGTTTTAGCCTTTGGTTCACAGTCTCTCTCTTCACTTATTCCTACCCTCATATTTGAGAACTTCAAAGTACTTGTCTCTTCCTCAAACCCTCTCATTGTTTAGTTCCTCAGCCTACT
>CM053771.1:202370625-202394686 GCA_028658325.1 Potorous gilbertii | reverse complement strand
CAAAAACAAGAAATCATAAAAGACACTAAAAACAAAATCCAAATCCTTCAGTTCTGCGTTACTCTCTGCATTTTTCAGCATATGCAGCAAGAATTCTGCACTCTTTTTGGGCCAACGACCCTGTGTCCAACCCCACTGCTTAGCCTGGGCACACCTGCCAACTCCACCATTATACCGATGGAAGGGAACACATTGTTTCTTCAATGTGACATCTTTCAAATACTTGGTAGCTTTTCGGATATGCATGCCCTTGATAGCTTGGGCTGTTTCACAAGTGTTCTTGAAGTGGACCCGGAGATTTGAACCCCTTGACTTGCATGATTTTGTGGGGTTCTCTGGATCAAGAGAGTACCTCACCATCTTAACTGATTATCCTAGGACGGCTCCAGGGAAAGCTGATCTTGTTGTCATCACCCAAACATACACCATGTTCAAGAATTCTGAAATTTCCATATCTGACCTTAATTTGCTGTCTTTTTATTTTTCCCTCTGCCTTTCCATAACAAACACTATTCTTCATTCACACTGTGACCTCCAATCCCTGAATCTCCCATACCACCATCTTTGCACTAACCACATGTAATGGCAAGCAAGTTTTGCTATTTTTCTGAGTTGAATTTTAGCCAGTCAGGTGCCTTTGATTGAGTCAAGAATCTTTGTTTGAATTAAGAGTCTTTGATTGCATCAAGAGTTTGATTGGAAGTAGTATATATTTTGTATTGCTTGGAGGGAGAAGAGAGACTAGAGAGAGAAGCAGAGCTGAGAAAGAGAAGTGAGTGTGAGTGGTCTAGGGGAGCTTACTTATGGGAGGCCCAACAGAAAGAGTGCTTGTGATGTTGGTGCTCTGTTGATCTGTGTTGATTTCTCAGACAGTTGATCTTTATGAGTGAATTGAGATGATGGCACTGGTAATGTATATAAATATTGTTATAACCCTGTTAAGCTTTGTTTTCCTAGAAACAGAAGCTTCAGGCAGGAGCCCCTGGATCCTGCTATCAGGTAGAAGCAGAAAGACTTTGGAGTGGAACAGTCAACTGTGAGCTGAGACAAGGAACAGGAGTAGAGCTGCCCGCATATGAACTCAGGCAAGAACTGAGAGTGTTTGGCCTATGGAGGAGGAGCCATGGGGTTTGGAAGTCAGCCTCCAGTCAAGATGTGAGAGGACTTTACTTGGACATTGTGTATTGATTAAGGGGATTGTTCTTGCTCTGACCTAGGGGTAGATGGTGTGGTAATCTCTGCTACCCTGTTAAGAATACATTGTGCTAGGGAAGACCCTAGCCTGGGACCCCTTGACTTTGGGGATGCAATGATATATGCTATGCACTATATGACATACTGAGTGTTATAAGATTCATATATTCATTAGATGATATGTTTTGCTTAAGGATATTGCTATGAATGTTATGCTTTACTTTATTGAACAATGTTTAGTTTATTGCTGAATAGAGAGTTCATTATATTATGCAATTAGACCCTTAAAATTAGTCACAGCAGCAGTCCTCAGGTGTCTGCCATGAGTGGCAGGACACCACTCTCTCTCTTCTTTTCCCTATCTTGACCCTCTGGAAAATTAATTCAACTCTTATCCTGTCTTCTGACCTCGTTATCATATCATCAATTGTGCCCTGTCAAGGCTTAGCCTTTGATGACTTCCACCACTGCCACCTTCGTTCCTACACATATGCTGCTGAATGAAGGTGGCGAAAATCATGTGACTTTTTAACTGGGTCCCCTCCAAATTTATATTACACAATTTCAACTAGGTCCTCACTGCCACAATCCTTTTGCACTTCCCTTATCAACTCATTGTCTCTCTCTCCATAGCGGGTCTTCCAAACTGTTTTTTCTCTTCTTAATCTCATGTGATTCTCCCAGCCCTAACTTTTCAGCCCTGATCCTTGCCTCATATTTTATGAAAAAATTGTGATCATTCCCTTTCCTCTTCTCTTCCTCATCTCCTATCACTCAGATGCCTTTTCCCACTATATCTTCTGTTAATCCTGTCTCACATAAAGAGGTGGCCCTATTCCTTATCAAGGGAAATCCCTCTATTCTCCATTTAGAAGCCAAAGTGATTTTCCAGAAGCACTGGTCCAAACATGTCACCTCATACCCCCTTCCTCTCAAAGAACTCCTTATCACCTCTAGAATAAAATACAAAATTCTTTGGCATTCAAAGTCCTTCATAACCTCACCCTTCACCCCCCAGCTTTTCATTCTCATATCTTATACTCCACCACTATTCTAATCCAGTGAAGACTGGCTTCCATAGGTTTCATGAACAATACTCCATATCTTATCTCCAGGCATTTTCTTTGACTGTCCCCCTGATGCCTGGAATGTTCCTCCTCCTTATCTTTGCCTCCTGGCTTCTTTGACTTCCTTCAAGTTCCAACTAAAATCTCACTTTCTATGGCAGAGCTGCACAACTTACCTCCTAGGTTGCTTGGCCAAAGGATTTCAGGCTACGTGGAAAAATGTAGGGTTGCCACTATGCAAGCGTCTGTTTTTCACGTGACCCATGGTAACCCACCATCATCAGTCTGTCTCTAGTCTAACCTGCCTGTAGCCTGAAGAAGGTTACAAGTTGTGCAGGTCTGTTCTACAGGAAACCTTTCCCAAATCCTCTTTATTCTGGTACCTTCCTTCTTTTAATCATTTACTCTGTCTATAGCTTATTTGTAGTTATTTGCTTGCTTTTTGTCTCCTCCATCAGTCTGGGAGCTCCTTATCTTTTGCCTCTTTTACTTTCCCAGTGCTTACAGTGCCAGGCACATGCCTGATAAATGGTTATTGATCGATTGGCAGGAATCTTAGTTGTGAAAAAACACATTTTAGGGGATAGATTGGTTATTTTTCCTCTGTATATCATCAGGCTGAATGTAAACTTCCTTTAAAATTAAAATTAAATAAATTTAAATTAAAATAGAACGTTCTTCTATCTAGTTTCCATGCTTCTAATCTAGGAGTTCTTTAAACTTTTCGTGTTATAGACTCATTTGGCAGTCTGGTGAAGCCTATGGATCCCGTCTAAGAATAACATTTGCTGTCTACTTGAATACTGGAAGGAAATGCCAAACTTCAGTTAGAGATTGTTTAAAATAAAGATGGAATTTTTTTTCCCAACCAAGTTTACCTATTCCTTGAAGTCTATCCACTGACCCCCTGGGGTGTTAAAAAAACTAAACACACCAACCCTGCTTTAGTGTCTCTCTTCTATAGAATCTCTAAATTTTAAATTACACAGGACTTCATGCCCAGAAAAGAATCCCTCTTACTTCATAACCAACAGGTGTCATACACCCTCTACTCAAAGACTTTCAGTGAGGGAAGATTTAATCTTTTCTTCCCATAGTCTAGATGATGATCTCTTTCAGAATAAAGAATATGAGTTTATGTATTTTTACATCTCTCTCAGCTTTTGTTATAGTGTTTTGCACACAGCAGACATTCCATGTTTGCTGAATTGAATCACAAAATTGATGCAAAAACTATACCGTTAGCTTCTTCTATATGCCTCTGTTTTTCTTATTAAGCTTTAGTTTTGGTAACTGAATTTAAATTTTAGTAACTGAACAAGGGCTCTATAAATGGATCATAATTTCCATTTCCATGGCACATGATTTTGCTCATCCCAGTGATTTGAAGCCCAGTGTGAAGAACTTTTCCCTTTCATGGAATAAGGACGCTGTGAGACCTCTCTTACATTGACTTTTCCCCATCATGGTGAATATCAGAAATTGAATGATAGGTGCATTGATAGTTTGATAGTGAGTATTACTCTCAGTTCCCTTAGGACAGGTCTACTAGGTTGAAGCACACTGGGTGATTCAGTAAATTCATACAGTGTAGACAGTCAAGATAAATAAATTCTTCTTTAAAGCCCACTTTTAGTGGATTTAAAAAATTTTTTAAAACATCTTTAAAATCTACTTTTAAAAACATCCTTAAAACCATGATTTATTGGAATTATTTTGTGAATAATTTATGAATTATTTGGATTAGTTGTCTATATTAATAACCTACTCAATTGCTTATTCTTTGACTTCATTCTGGGTACGGAGACCTTGTAGACTAGAACTGAAAAAAGTCCCCAGAAACTATTTTTTACCACCAGGTTTCTTCTAGAGAAAATTATCCAAGTCAAGGCATGGAACAATAATTAAATTGCTGGCATAGCCTTCAAGAACCTCAGAATTGTATTTAGTCATTTTCCTAATGCTATCTGATTTGGATTTGGAATTTTGACTTGGTTCTAGTGAACAAAGGAAAGGATGACCCATTGTCTTTGGATCAGGCTAATCAAACATCTTTGCTTCCAAGTGCTTTGAAGTATCCTCATGATCACTTTCCTTTTCCTCTTCCCCAGTGCAAAGTCTCAAAGATTGATTAGAACTCCTGTTAATGCATCACTCCATTTGTTGGGTTGATCAAAAAATCATGGGGATGCATGAGTCAAATCATTTGCATGCTGATTAATTTACAGATGATATTCTCTTTCCTTGCTAAATCTAATCAACATGTAATTTCTTTCCCATTGTCTGACTAAAGTTCTTTAAGTACTGAAGGGGAGGAAAATGTCATGAAATTCAATTCAAAGAAAACAGAATGAATTCCTATAGAACAGAAAAGGCAGTTGGAAGAAACAAAAAAGTATTTCTTTCTAGAGTCCTTTGTATTTTCTGGTATACATTTTTATCCTCTCTCTCCATTTGTATCCAATTACAATATAAGTGTTTCCACTATATCATATGGCCCTCATTTTATGGGTTGCTGTGGTGAGGGGGCGGGGCAGAAAATCATCTTCTGGTGGTCATTTTTTGATCTTTGAGTCTCTTTGGACTTAGGTGGGCCAGCTCCCATGACATACCTTCCCTTTTTATCTTTCTCAATCTTTTTGGATTCCTAACTTCTTTCAATAATTGTCTTTCCTCAGTCTTCAGCTGGTTGTGAGTTTAGTGTTAGGAGGGAGTTACCTCTTTCCTATTCACGTTGTGTTTATTTATCATTGTGACAGTTCCCTCAGTTAAAGCACAAACTCCCTGAGAGCAGGAGCTGTTTTAGCTTTTTTGTTGTTCAGCCCTTTTGGGGGCAGCTAGGTGGTGCAGTGGATAGAGCACCAACGCAGGAGTCAGGAGGACCTGAGTTCAGATTTCACCTCAGACACTTGACACTCACTAGCTGTGTGACCTTGGGTAAGTCACTTAACCCCAATTTCCTCATCCTGAGTCATCTCCAGTCATCCTGATGAATATCTGGTCACTGGATTTAGATGGCTCTGGAGGAGAAGTGAGGCTGGTGACCTGCACAGCCCTCCCTCACTCAAAACAAAGTCAAGTGCAAGTCGTGTCATTATTTCTCTGATGGCATGGTCTTCTTCATCAATGAAGGAGGAACACACACACAGTCCTTTCAGTGGCATCCCACTCTTCTCTACCCCATTTGGAGTTTTCTTGGCACAACTGGAGAGTTTTTCCATTTCCTTCTCCAACTCAATTTACAGATGAGGAAACTGAGGCAGAGTTAAATTATTTGGCCAGGGTCACACAGCTAATCAGTGACTGAGGTTAGATTTAAACTTAAGTCTTCCTGACTCCAGACCCAGTACTCTATCCACTGTGCCATCTACCTGCTCCTTTACCTTTGTATTCCCTCTCCACTCCCCTGCATAGTTAGCACAGTGCTTGGCACAACGGTAATTAATAAATTACTGAATTGAATTGACAAACACCAGCTCCACTTCTGGATACATGCTCAGGACATTTTCAGAGCTTGAACTTTGCCCTAGGCCTCTGTCCTGGGCCCTCTTCTTTTTCTCTCTAATTCACTCGGTGAATTCATCAACTTCCATGAGTTTAATGATCATCTCTATGCACATGACTCCTAAACCAATGTATCAACCACTAGCCTCTCCCTTGAGTTCCAGTTTCATATCATAAACTACTTGTTGAATATTTCAAACAGACATTATAGACATTTTAAAGGGGAAGTTAGGTTGCACTGTAATGCGTGAAGTACTGGGCTTGTTGTCAAGAAGCCTCATTTTCCTGAAATTTCCAGAAATTTGACTTCAGGTACCTTCTAACTGTGTGACCCTGGGCAAGTCATTTAACCCTGTTTGCCTCAGTTTCCTCATCTGCAAAATGAGCTGGAGTAGGAAATGGCAAACCATTCCAGTATCTTTGCCAAGAAAACCCCAAATAGGGGTCATGATTGAAACAACAAGCTATTTTAAAATTAACGCGTCTAAACTAGAACTCATTATCTTCTTTGCAAGACCTACCTCTCTCTTTATTTCTGTCAAGGGCTCTCCTATCCTCCCAGCCACTGGGGTTGATAATGTCAGTGTTTTCTGTAGTCTCATGCGTGCCACATGTGCAGTCAGTTACTTTTATCTCCACAATGTCTCTTGCCCACAGTCCCTCTGTCCACTTGATCACCCGCCTTCCTAAATCAATTTCTCTTCCTTTCTCACTGGGACTAAGGCTATACTCTCTTAACTGGTCTCCCTTCTTCAAGTCTCTCAACAATCTAATACGTTCTCCATCCCTTTGTCAAAATGATTTTCCTAAAGTAGAGGATGGGTCATGTCATTCAGTAAATTCCGGTGACTTCCGATTGTTCCCTAGGATCAAATATAAAGTCCTTTGTTTGACATTTAAATTTCTTAACAACCTGACCCCATTCTGACCTGATTAGACTTGCTTTTCCTTCCGCAGGACACTCCATTTCCAGTCACTGTGTGTTTGCCTTGGTTGTCCTTCATGCCTTTAATGTATTCTCTGCCTGTCAGAACCCCTGACTTCCTTTTAGAGTCAGTGTAGACACTGCCTTCCACAGTGAAGCCCTTTCTGGTCCCCTAAACTCCTTATCCCTAAGATTGCTTTGTGTGTTTTATATGTCTTTTGAATACACACATATGGTGCATGCATGCTGTCTTCCCCAGGAGAATGGAAACTCATCAAGGAGGTTTTAAGCTAGCTTTTGTCATGTACTGCCAAGAACTTAGCACAACATCTGGGGCTTAGTAGGTGTGTAATTTTTTAAAAAATAATTCATTTGTCCATATCACCTTGATATGATTATGATGAGGCATCAGATTAGGACTTTGGTGAATAAACCCAATAATCACCTTTAAAAGAGTGCCCCTTAGTGAGTTAACCATCTGATAAAACATCCTAGTATAGTAACATCTGTCATGAGTATGGGTGAGGAATGAAGTGTTTTGGTTAACTAAATTTTCTGACTTATTAACCATTAAGCCAATGTTCACAATTTGGAACATTCCTTCTTAGGAAAAGGGACTTGTGGAATGTGGTTCCTTCCTTTGGAACTTTATTTAGCATTTGTCCAGTTGTATTAGTTAAGCCTTAGTCATGCATGGTTTTTAAAATATATATTTTTTAATTTAAAAAAGTTTTATTCATGATTTTTGTTTTCTATACCCTAGTCCAATAAATCTCTCTCCCCCAAATCCTCCCTTGTACAATGGAAAACAGTCAGGCAAAACTGCCCGACACAACTATCATACTTAACAATACGGACAATATTCTACATCTCTAGTTGGAGGCAGCTAGGTGATACAGTGGATAGAGTGCTGGGCCTGGACTCAGGAGCAACTGAGTTCACTTCCACTCAGATGCTCATTAGTTATCTGGTCCAGACCCTTAACCTCTGTCTGTTTCAGTTTCTCAACTGTAAAATGGAAATATAATAACACCTGCCTCCCAGGATTTTATGAGATCAAATGAGATAATATTTGTAAAGAGCTTATCATAGTGCCTTGCTTTATAAATTCTATTCCTTTCTTCCCTCTCTCTAGTCCTCTTTACAAAAATGAAGTTTGTTTACTCATCAAGATCTGTTGGATTTAGCTTCAATTTTAGTCTGGTTTTCACATATATATATATATATATATTTTTTTTTTTTTTTGGTATGTAAGTTGTTCTGGTTTTGTTTTCTTTGTTTCAAATCTTTTCGTACAAGTCTTCACATGCTTCTTTGAATTCTTGATATTTGTAATTTCCTAAGGCGGGAGTAATTGCCTTATGCTCATATACCATAATTTGTTCAATAATTACTTAATCAATGCACATCCACTTTGTTTCCATTTCTTGTTCCTACCAAAAATTCTACTCTGACTATTTTGCTTCATATGTAAATTATCTTCCTGTCTTTGGCCTCCTTGGGCTATATGCCAAGTAGCAGGATCACTGGATTAAAGAAAAGAGATTGAAAAGTCATGAGAAATTACAGATTTTTTTTTAAAGCTTGATTAGAAATTATTTTCTCTGATGACAACTGCAGATTCTATAAGTCGAAGGTTCTCAGATAAGAATGATTGAATTTCTTGGGAAATGATGGGTAAAGGAGGTTTGACCATGTCATTCCCCTGTTTAGACTTCAATGTCACCTTTTTGCCTCAAAAACAATACAGACTCTGTTGTATGACATGTTAATCCCATCACAGTCTGGTGACAACCTATCTTTTCTCCTAGACTGATGTCATATTGGTCCCCCTCATACCCTCAATGCTACAGGCAAACTGGTCTTTTGACCAGTTGATGTTTCCCACATAAACGTGATAATCCATTTCCTTCTAGACATTTGTGCAGGCTGTCTGCCATGCCTGGAATGCTCCAGCATTCTCTCTCTACCTCTTCAATGTCCTATCTCACTTTAAGGATCAACTCAAGTGGCTGATCCCACCTGCTTACAACGCTGCTGAAATGTCATTGACTTATCTGTGGACAGATTGTTTCCCCTAAGTAGTAGGTAAGCTCCCTGAAGGCAAAGTCTTTGTATCTCCTCAGGGCAGCTAGATAATAAAGTGCCAAGCCTGAAAGTCAGGAAAAGTCATCTTCCTGTTCAAATCTGGCCTCAGACACTTACTAGCTGTGTGACCCTGGGCAAGCCCTTCACTCTGTTTATCTCAGTTTCCTTATCTGTAAAATGAGCTGGAGAAAGACACGGCAAACCACTCCAGTATCTTTGCCAAGAAAACCCCGAATGGGGTCACAAAGAATAGAACACGACTGAAAAATGACTGAACAATGAATTTTATTTTCTGCCCCCTGCACAGTTCCTTGAATGTAGTATACACTTAATAAATGCTTGTTGAACTGAATTGAATTGGTGGTGCTTAGGGCATAGTGCTCATTTCCTACTTTCATTCTTGGCTGCCTTATTTTGTTGCTTCTGTGGAATGGGCTGTGCTTTTCCCTACATTGTCTATGTGATCCAGAAGTGATTTCTTATTTACAGACCTAATAATCAGTCTTTCTCAGAACTTCTTTAATTGTTTTATGGTGACCTGTGTATAGGATGGAGTTACATTGTTAAATATAACCTTTGAGCAACCAAACTGATCTCCCCAAATATAAATTTTACTGTTTTTGCTCTAAGTAGAGATGACCTTTTTCATTCCCTTTTTAAAATGGATTTGGTTGACCATAATTAACATAGGTAAAAATTTTCAAAGTTATTTTCCAGATGTTCTTTTCATCTGAGGAGTTCAGGCAGGTATAGATCAGTCCTGTATTACTTGAACTCCCTTAAGTTTTCATCATCAATTTCTGGGAGTGCACTCTCCTTAAGTTATTACTGTATTGTTTCATTGACTTTCTTTTCTCTTATAGAAGCAGTTTAAATGATTGGAAACCGACATTCCTTTCCAATTTGATCTAGGGTTTGTTTAGCAATACGTATCAATTTGGAAAACTAGGATACTAAAGAGGAATTAATCAACTTTTTTTCTCATTTTTGAGGTACTTCCTAATTGGTTCTGATTTTCAAAACAGGGATGAGAATAGAGTTTGCAAATGAAAGGTCAGTGAATTTGACTTGGAATATGTCACTAAAGATATTGCTAGTGAAAATCTACAAAACATACTGGAGATTTCAAAGGGACAACAAAGCTTCTTCAGAAATAAGTAATGCCAGACTAACCTCATTTCCTTTTTTGACAGAGTTACTAAACTAGTATGTTAAGAAGTGCTGAATACGAAGTTTAACAAGGTCTTAGTAAAGACTTTGAGAATATATTACATTATTCTGTTGGAAAACATGGAGAGATGGAAACAAAAAAACAACAACCCACTTTCTTATCATCCTTTCAAGCTATCATTGTATATCCCTCCTCCTTTTCTCAGCCAAACTTTTAGAAAAAACTGTCCATATTTGTCACCTCTGCTTTTTCCCCTCTCACTCATTTCTCAGCTCCCTGTAATCTGACTTCCTGCTTTATCCTTCAATTAAAACCGTCTCTCCAGAGTAACCAGTGATCTCAACCTTGCCAAATCTAGTGGCTTTCTCTCAATCTTCATCACTTTGGATCTCTCAGTAGCATTTATCACTGCTGACCTCCTTCATCTCCTGGACACTCTCTCCTGTCTGGGTTGTGCTTTGGGTTTTTTTGGACACTGCTTTCTCATGGTTCTCTTTGTACTATCTGATGATTCTTTCTCAGTCCCTTTTTGTCCCAAGCTCCATTTGGGGTTGCATTCCAGGACTCTGCCTGGTCTCTCTTTTCCTTTCTCTCTAGTTCTCTCCCTTGATGTATCTCTTTAATTACCATGGGTTCAATTATCATTTCAGATATATACATATATGTGTATATATATGTATATATACATACACACACATCTCTGTATATATTTGTGTGTATTTGTGTGTGTATACACACACTACTCTACTGTCACATAAAGAGTAGCTAAGCCAACCTAATTGAAAGTCACCCTAAGACAGGAAGCAACATGTTCCAGGCAAGTCCACTGGCTCTTCTACCACCTTGACCACCATTTCTCCTCAGATCTTGATGGACATAGCCCTGTCCCCTGAACCCATGAGACTTGAGAATAGCATTGCTTCTAGTCATCATCCTAAGAAGCAATCCTGTAGCAACATAGCCTGACAACTGCTCCTGCAGGTCCTATATCCATAACTACTAAAGACCCAGAAAAGAAAGTTCTCAGCACCATTGTCTTTGGCACCATCAGATGGTTCAATATCAGAAAGTGATGTGATTTTTATTGGTGGAAATGACAGCAAAGAAGAATCATTAACATCTGGGTAGCTAAGTGACATAGTAGAGTGCTGGGCTGAGAGTCAGGAAGAATCATCTTCTTAAGTTAAATTCTGACCTCAGACACTTACTAGCTGTGTGCTCTTGGGCAAGTCATTTAAATCTATTTGCCTCAGTTTTCCCATCTGCAAAATGAGCTAGAGAAGGAAATGGCAAACCACTCTAGTATCTCTGCCAATAAAACCTCAAATGGGGTCACACTAAAAAATGACTGAACAATACCATCATTAACATCTGCAGTACCCTAAGATCCATAGGAATTGTCCATCTGATTTGCAGCTGAATCCTTCCATATGGGTTGTCTCCCCCATTGGAATGTGAGCTCCTGGAAAGCAGAGGCTATCTTACTTTTCTATTTGTATCTCTTATGCTTAGCATAGTGCTTCCCAGATATAGACACATATGTGTGCACACACACATATAAGTTACATATATGTATGTGTGTACATGTATGTGTATGCAAGGATATATACATATATAAATAAGTGGGGGGGAGATGTGTGTGTGTGTGTATATAGTCTTTCTCTGGAGCTATAATTAGTTGTCCTATAGACATCTCAAACTCAACATGTCTGAGACAAAATCCATCGTCCTTTCCTGCAAACCCACTCCTCTTCCAAAATTTACTCTTTCTATTGAGGGTAATGCCATCTTTTTATCATAGATTTAGAGCAATCTTTACATCTCTTTTCTCCCTCATTCCCCCACTCGCACAGTCACCAATGTAGGTCAGGCTTTTGTCATCACCTTTTACCTTTTTACTTAGCCTCCCAGCCTTCAGTTTCTCCCTTCTCACTCCATATTCCACGAGGCTGTCAAAGTGATATCTCTAAAGTAGACATCTGACCATGTCTCTTCCCCACTCAAAGAGCTCCAGCGATTCCTGTTGCCTCCAGGATAAAATACAAACTCCTTTGTTTGACTTTTCAAACACTTCATAGTCTATCTCTATCTTCACTTGTCCAGTCTTATGATTCATTACTTCCCTTCACTCACTCTATGACCCAGTCAAAGTAGCCTGCATGGTGTTTCCTTATATATGGCATTCCATCCCTATATTTGTCTCTGCAGAGAATGTCCTGAAATGCATGCCTACTTCACCTTTCCTTTTAGAATTCCTATCTTCCTTCAAAGCCCAACTCAGGTTCTCTCCCTAAGAGTGGAGTGGGAAGAAACTACTCGTATCCCTCCTCTCTAACTAATTATTTTATATTACTTATAATATATTTTGTATGTGTGTATGTTGCTTCTTCAAATAGATTGTGAGGTTGATAGGAGGGAAAGTTTCATTTTTGCTTTTGTATCTCTAGCATTTGACAATACCTGGCACATAGTAAGTGTTTAATAAACTCTTGTTGATTGATTGATTAGAAAATAAAATGATTACATAGGCTGGTTGATTGGCCAGACTTAAGTAGTAATTAATGGCTCAGTGTTCAATGCCAACTTGGAAGGAGATCTTGCCCCCTGGGAATTGTGCTTGGACCTGTACTCTTTAAAATGTCTATTAATGACTTAGATAAAAGGAAAGGTGACATTCTCAAACCAGGAAATGACACAAAGTGGGACGGATAGCTAATGTGCTGGATAAAAGAATGAGGATCCAAAAAGAACCTGACAGGCTAGAACATTGGGATGATTCTAATATGATATAATTCAATAGGGATAAATGTCAAGTCTTAAAAACCAACTTCCCAAGTACAGGATAGGAGAGATGTGATAAGACATTAGTTTGCCTGAAAGAGATTTGGCTTTTTAGTGGATTGAAAGCTCAATATGAATGAGTACTGTGGTGTGGCAGCCAGGAAAACTAACATGATCTTAACAGAAATATAGCTTCCAGGAATAAGGAGGTAAGAGTCTCTATGACTCTGCTCCAGATGGACTGAATATTGATTATCATGCTTAGTTCTATAGCACAGTTTTTATTTAGAAAAGATCAACCATCCTAGTGAAGGGTGTTGAATTAATTTCATATTTCCATAAGAAAATTCTAGTTATTTTGTATTTTCCCAGGCAGCTAGATAGTAGAGTAGATAGAGGGCTGGATGTGGAGTCAGGACAATTTGAGTTCAAAATCTACCTCAGATATGTACTAATGGTGTGTTGCTGGGCAAGTCACTGAACCTTTCCCTGCCTTAGTTTCCTCATTTGTAAAATAAGGAAAAAAATAGCACCCACATCATTATTGTAAGGATCAGATGAGATAACCTACGTAAAGAGATTTGCAAATCTTAAAACACTACATAATGCTGCTGCATTATGATGATAAAGTAAGCACAGGAAGTTTTTTTTTTTTAGAGACTGAGGATGTCTTGCATGAAGGGGAGAAGAATCAGAGTGGATGTGGTGGTACCCTCTTCAAATATTTGAAGAGCTCTTCGATGAATGATGGTAAAACTCATCTTATTTGGCCCAAGAAGGCAACACCAAGAGCAATAAGAGGAAATTGCAAAGGGGTAAATTTAGGCTTGATGGTGGGGAAATTTGTTAACAATTAGATCTGTCCAACGAACTGCCTCAGGAGGATGTGAATTCCTTCTCTCTTGAGGTCTTCAATCAGGGTCCAGATGACCACTTATGAATGTTATAGAGGGGAAACTCTTTTAGGTCCCTTCCAAATCTGAAATCTGTGATTTTCTCCTAATTGCTTAATGCATCTTATAATTGTAGCTTGAGTTCCTTATACATTTGTATTCCCAGCACTTAGCACACTGTAGGTGTATTTATTTTACATTTGCTTTGTTGAATTGAATTGAATTCACACTCATGAGAATTTGTGTTACTATATAACAACCCCTGTATGAAATAATATGTAGGCAAGGTCATATGTAAAAATTTTGTACACAAAAAGATACCAGATATAGAGTATGTAGAAATGTAAGGAGAAGAAGCCCCTTTGCCTTCCTTTTCCATAAATGCCATTGGAATTAGACATCAATGATTTTGATTGGTTGCAGTATGGACCAACCAAACTTGATTGATCAATATCTCATCCAGTTAGTGTCAGAATATATAAGAATACTGCAAAATGAAAGAATGTCTTCCATCTACCTTCTACAATTCAAGAACACAAAGGTTTGGGTATCAATCCAAGGATGTGTGCCCTGCCATCAGAAATGCCAGAAGCAACAGTACATACAATCTGAAGATGTAGAATTCTATGTGGGACAGAGAAAGAGGGAAAGAGAAGAACTTCCAGCTGGCATCTGGACATCCTAAGATGCCTTCAAGTGGCCCAATGCAGTTATGGTCCTGCTCAGGAATAAAAAAATAATTATTTCTTTTGTATGCCAAAAAAACTACTGATATCTCCCCCCATATCTTGAATAATTTTGCTAGTATTGATAGTTCATAATTATAGCTCCATCCAGTTATTCTCATTTGGTCCCTCTTATAGCCATGCATTTACAATATGGTAGCCCAATATTGGTGTTAAAAATCCATGTCTGTCACACATAGTTAACAAGGAAAAATAAAAACCAAACTGGAAATAAGAAAAGAGTTTTGGAAAAAGAAGATAGCATTATGAGTGCATGGAAATTGATTTAAGAAGGGAGTTGGTATGAAAAAATACAGTATATACATATTTGTTAAAAGATTGTCAACTTCATGAGGGCTAGAACTTATTACCCCCTGCTCCTAGTATAACACAACCTACTCCAGCCCCTACCACCTGAATGTCTAGTAGGTTAGATTTTACCCTTCTCCTCAGGATTCTCTAAGGGTGTCCAAATTCTCCGCAAATGCTTCTAGCTCCCATCTATGATATTCCTTGGTTGTAATAATTCCCTAATTGATGGTCCCCAGTGGCCTGGTTCCACATAGCCATCAGCAGTCAGATTAGCTTGTACATAGACAATACTTACTTATAATCACAAATACACAAGTGTAATCCTCTTCTTTTTGTTGCACCACCTCAGACTGGGGAGGGGAAGATTAAGTTCACAACTTGCCTTGGTTTGCATAGAACACAGTCCCAGTTTCAAGTCCAAAAACTCCCCTTGGGTTCACGTTTCCAGCACCTTCAGTTCTCAGAGTATTCATTCCTGGTAGGCTGGCTATATCATTCAGCCTGTAGTCCTGTCTCCAAGTTCATCATGGCTTGAATTACCAGGTCCTGTAGGGATCAGCTGTGGCTCCTGAAACTGAAGAGGGAAAATAATATAGCAGAGAAACAAACACCCCCAGGCCTGTTTCTCAGGAATTGAAGCAAAAGAGGGAACAGGGAAAGGAAAGTCTTTCCCTTCTTACCAGGACAGTTCATAATGTCCTTGCTATGGGTTAACTTTGATTTTCATCATCTGAATGTAGCAGATAAAAGTAGTTGAGAAGAATGCAGCAGAAATGAAATATGGAAAAGATCTCCTGGCTTCATCTTACCATTTTTAAGATGTAGGCAGCCAATCAGAGTAAGCTACCTACACCCACCCATGTAGCAGTGGTTTCTGTATTAGGCAAACTGGACATGCTTGGCCATATACCAGTTACTCTGTTATGGTTTTCTGCATTGAGATATCATAGACGGAATGCTGAATCTGGAGCTAGGACAGCCTGGGTTTATATTCCACTTCTGACAGTGACTAGCCATCTGATCCTCAGCAAAATCACTGAAGCTCCAGTGAGTCTCAGTTTCCTCACCTGCAAAGTGAAGATAAAAGTATCTTCAGTACCTATTTTATAAGATTGTCATGAGGATTAAGTGCAGTAACGATTGAAAAGTATTTTGGAAACTTTAAGTGTTGTATTAATATTAATATTGTTGTAGGTACTCAACAAAGACAGGGTGTCCCCAAAGCTTCATTGACTTAGAAGAATTTAGGACACTTATGTGTGGAGACTGAAATATCTTGGTGTAATGTGTTTATAGGCACTTCTCATCTTATTGTACTTTGCTTTATTGTGTTTCACAAATATTGTACTTTTGTTTTTTTAACCAGTTAAAGGTTTTTGGCAACTTGGCTTTGAGTAAGTTTATCAGTGCCATTTTTCCAACAGCATGCGCTCACGTTGTGTCTCTGTGTCACATAATTCTCACAATATTTCAGGCTTTTTCATTGTTATGGGATCTGTCATCAGTCATCTTTGATATTACCACTATATTTATAATTGTTTTGGGGTACCCTGAAAGGTACCCATAAAAGATTAATTGATAAATGTTGTGTGCATTTTGATTGTTCCACTGACTGTTTCCAGTTTCCCTCTCCTCATGTCTTTCTATTTTGTAAGACAACCATTTTGAACTTAGGCCAATTAATAACCCTACAATGGCCCCTAAGTGTTCAATGAAAGGAAGAGTCCATAAATTTGGGCAAACTTCATTGCTATCTTATTTTAAGAAATGTTAAGCAATTACCATAGCCACTTTAGCAAGCACCATCCTGATCAGTGAGCAGCCAACAACACTGAGACAAGACCCTCCCCCCAGCAAAAAGGTTACGACTCATTGAAAGCTTAGATGATGGTTAACGATTTTTAGCAATAAAATATTTTTATAAATTAAGGTGTATACATTTGTTAAGACATAATACAATTGCACACTTAATAACACTATAGGGTAAGCATAACTTTTATATATACTGGGAAACCAAAAAGTTCATGTGACTTGCTTTATCATGATATTAATTTTATTGTGTGATCTGGAACCAAACCTGCCATGTATCCCACTTATGCCTATATATGTGTGTGTGTGTGTACATATATACATATATACATATATATGTATATATATGTATATATATACATATATATATGTATATATGTATATATGTACATAGGGATTGTGGAAGGGTAGAAGTGTATAAAGGCTGTTGTGGAGTCAGGGACTGCTTGACTGAGGTCAAGAGAGTATGTAGAGCAGAAGAATTTTGTCTTGTTTACATTTCCACTAGCTGCTACTGTTTATGATGTTCTCAGTACTGATTTTCAGGGTAGGGCCCTTTGAAATTTCCTTTGAAATTTGCCTCCTTCCCTTCATGTCTTGCCAGGGTCTGTTTTCCTTCAGTGTCAACTGTAAGCAAAGGCAACTCTCCATGACTGGTTCAAAGTGGAAGCTCTTTATTATTATTGCAGGATCAGAACTCAAATGGTGTTTATAGTAATTAGTATTGGCCATAATGGGTGGGTAGAGGTGGGAAGAGGGCCGATTAAGCAGTTAAATAATTTGGCCGTCAGTTTTTAAATTTTGTTATATTTTCATTTAATTGTGTAAGAGCCCACATGCTTTCTTCAAAGGGACCATAACATCAGTAAATGTGCAGTCTGTTTTAAGTTTATGACTTCAAAGACTGTTAGCACTCTTAGTAAGTGGTTCACTTGCTAATGTTTAATTTTTTAAAATAGATTTGAAATTATAGGCTGGAAAATATGGCTTGGGTGCAGGCCTAGTTAGGAAAGAATCCTTTTCATTATGACCCTGAAAATATCCCCTCCTCTCCCTGCAATTTGGGTTGAGTCACTGAATCTCTCTTTCAGGATTTCTCGAGATCTTTGTATAAATAGGAGTAACACTTATTGATAGGAGTTTCATGAAGTCACAAGAACTGTTTGTCATTTCACTTTGAATATTAAAAACTGGCATTGCATTTGTTCACAAACTTGTACTTCTCTCAGTGTGTAGGTTACTTGTATCTTCTTACATATCAACAGCATGTTCTAGTTAAGAGGAGTCTGAGACCACATTTCCAAGCGTGTTATAGATTCCACTGTGTAAAAATGGGAAAGCAATTTGATGATTCATAAAAAATCAGTTGAAAACAAGCAAGCACAGCTGCTGTAAAGAGGAGGCCAAAAATGGTGAAAGGAAAGCAAATTCTGCTGCCTGGTTATAGTACCTCAATCTTAAAAAAGGGAGAAAAGTTAATAATGAGTTCTGATAGTTTTCTACTATCTTGTGTACTGTATTAACAATAGAATACAATTGTTAACAGGTGAAATGATACTGGGAATTTACCTTGCAAGAAAACTTCCTCATTCCCCCCCCAAAAAGAAAGGTAGTAGCAGATAGTGGTTACATTTTATAAGCATTTATAATAGTGGGAGATGCCAATGAAAATTCCACAGTTGTCCATAAGTAGTTTAACTGCAAATTGCAAGAAGTTTAGCATTCATTCTACTATTAAATTCTATGTATTTCTTGAATTGTATAACTTATTATTCTGAGATAGAGAGGACTTTCACTAAATCTGATTATAAGGATATTTAATTAACATATAGCTCAACTGCTTATTAGTCAAGAATGGATAAAAAGAACAGAAAATAAAATATTCAAGGCTGTATTTAATTTATAATAGGCTGGGTTGCATCGCATGGATAGCTCTCTTCTAATGTGAAAATTATTCAACACACATTCAAGTCACAGATGCCCAGTCAGACATAGCAGGGAATTGCTGTGCACGTCTTCCCACTCATTCCAACCCCCTTTCACTTTGGTTGATGACTTTTTTCTTGGTCATTGGTTTCACTAGGCAATGTTCCTCTAGCCACTGACCCCATACAGCAGGTTTGGTCCAAATAACTGTCTTTTGCTTAATCATACAGGGAGCTTCAACCCAATGTGTACCTGCTTTAGTGACCAACATATTTATTCATGATGAAATTTGTGATATCAAAGTATTACATTAAGCAAGCAAATGTGTTAGGACATAGTACAGCACTCTTTGTATAGTAGGTACTTAAGGATGTTTAGTATTCTCAAGAGGAAAGCAGGAAGACAGTGCCATATTAGGGTCTCTAGGATTCCAGTTTCCTCACAAATAGCCTAGGGAAACTGTAAAAATGTACTATAAGAAATGATAAAGAAACTAAGGAGAATTAGCTATAAACTCCACCACCCAGTCTAGGATTGCACAAAAGACTGTCAGAATCCTGTAGTGGAGATAAGCAAGGATAGGTGAAGTTCAAAGCAAGTCAGTCCCATAGAAGAGCACAGGTCCAGATCAGCACTCAGTGGTCCCAGGGATCTCCATCTAGGCTGCCTGGACCTGATCCATAGTAAGGGGCAAGGGCAAAAATTGTGGGGACTACTCTAAGCTACCAAACTTGGGATCAAACAGTGCCTACCCATCCCATCCAGTAATACAGGAATTGACTCAAATACAAGGTGCTAATCTAGAAACTGAGGTTTCAGATGTGAGCAAATGGGAGGTGGAGGGAAAGGTTAACACAATACAGAAATAACTTATAAGAGGAGCACAAGGGATAAACCCCCAAAAAGAGAGTAAATCTGTAGCAAGTTTATGTAGAGCCTTGGAAAATAGAATGTCTTGTCTGTAAGAATTAGAGGAGTATCTGGAAGAAATAGCATCAGAGATACAAAATGGAGTAGCTGGTGAGGGGAAAAATAACAAGGAGAATTAATAGATTAGAATAGAAAAATTAAAAATAGTAGCACTCTGGTGATAACTCAGGGGGAACAGAAAAGAACATATATATTTTTCAGCATTTCATGGAACCTTTGCAAAACTGACTATTTGGGGACATTGAAACCTCACAAACAAATGCAGAAAAGCAAAAATATGAAATTCCTGCATTACTGACCATAATATAATAAAGTTTTATTTAATAAGGGGCCGTTGATGAAGGAATTAAAAGTAAATTAAAAGACTAAATAACTTAATACTAAAGAATTAGTGGATAAAAAAATAAATCATAGGAACAATAGAAAATTTTTTCAAAGAAAATCACTTCCTTTAGACAATACTTCAATGAGATAAATTTATAAGACTCAGCTAGAGGAGTTCTTGGAGAAAATTTAGGTCTTTAAATATTTTAATGAACACAAGAGAGAAAGAACAAATGAATTGAGCATGAAACAAAAAAAAAAACCTTTAGAAAACAAACAAATAAATAAATAAAGAGATCACCAAAATTGAAAGCAAAATGGCAATATTGAATTGACAAAACTAGGAATTATTTTTTTAGGGAAAAAAACTAATAACCAGAAAAACAGTTAACTAATCTGATTTTAAAAAGAGGAAAATACATAAAAATGAAAAAGAATTCACAACAAATGAGGAAAAAGAGAAAAAATACAGATTATTTTGCCTAATTATATTCCAAAAACTGTAAACTTAAATAAAATACATGAATACTATAAAAATACAAAATACCCACATTAACAGAAGAAATAGATTATGTATATAGCTTTCAGAAAAAGAAATTAAATAAATCTTAAATGAACTACCAAAGGAAAAAAACTGAGGATTTGCAAATGAATTATATCAAATATTTGAAGAATAACTATAATTACTTCTACTACTATGTTTTCTGTTTGCAAAAAAGGAAAAGAAGGGAACTTTCAAAACTATTTCTATGGTACAAATATGGTTTTGATACACAAAAAAGGCAAGACAAAGCAGAAAATAAAACCCTATAGGCCAATATTCCTAAAGAATATTCATAAAAGTTATTAAATGAAATATTAGGAAATAGGCTATAATAGTATATTAAAAAGATAACAAGGGATGGTTCAACATAAGGAAAAGTATAAACAAAACATACTGTATCAATAGCAAGAATAAAAAAAATCATATGATAAAATCAATAGATCCTGAGAATGTTTTTGACAAAATCCAACACCCTTCTGTTAACAGAAATAGTAGTAGAAATTCCTGCTAGAACCATAAGAATAAATAGACTTTTCCTTTATATGGTAAATAATATCTATCTAAACTAACAGTAAATGTTATATGTAAAGGAAAATGTTTAGAATTTCCAACAAAATCTGGGAAGAGTAAATCAAGAATGCCTATTATGACCTTATTGTGTGATGTAGATGGAAATGCTAGCTATAGTTATAAGAAGAACAAGAAATCAAAGAATAGACAAGGGCAAAGAAGAAACAAAATTAGTACTTTTTTGGGGATGATAAAATGGTCTATTTAAAGAATTCCAAAGAGTCAACCACAATTAATTGAAATAACAAATTCAGCAAAGATATAGGATATAAAATAAATCCACATACATCAACAGCATTTCTGTACATTACTAACAAAATCTAGCAAGAAAAGATAGAAAGTGAAATTTCATTCATAGTAACTAACGAATGTATAAAATACTTGGGAGTCTAGCTATGAAGAAGCACTTGAAAGCTATACGAACGTAGCATTACAAAAGTAAAGATGGAGCTAAATAATTGGAGAACTAGTAAGTGTTCATGAATAAGTTATGCCAATGTAGTAAAAATGACAGTACCATTGAAATTAATATACCTTTCAGTGCCACACTGATCAAATTACGAAAGGATTATTTTACACAGCTAGAAAAAAACACAATGAAATTCATCTGAAGGAACAAAATGTTAAGAATCTCCAGGAAATTAATGAAAAACACAGGAAAGAAGGGGGCTTACCAGCACTAGATCTCAAACTATACTACAAAGTATTAATTATTAAAACTAACTGGTACTTGTTAAAAAAAAAATAGAAAGGTTGATCAGTAGAACTGACTAGTTATACAACATTCAGAAGTAAATGAACCCAGTAACTTAGTATTCTATCTGCTCAAAGATCCCAGCTATTAAAGTAAGGATAAGTTTAACAAAAACTGCTGGAAAATTTTGTAAGAAAAATAGTCATTCCCAATAGATGAATGTTCAAACAATATTTCTTTTTTTAAATTTAAATTTTTCATTTTTAACAGAGTTTATAACAGATAAAACAATTCAAACTTTTGGTTAGGTGATACTTCTTTTTAAAGCATTTACAATATGGACCACAAAAGAATTTTTTTTAAACATTAACCGAGACACAAATAATATTTATGTTGCTAACTTCACAAGCACTTGACCTAATTGTCTCCACAGTATTACTAAGAATTAAAGGACCCTAACTTATTGTTGTTGGTCTAAAATCCTATGCCTAATAGCTTAATTTTAGACTTAACCTCAGATGTTCCCCTACCAATAATTTACAATTGAATAGATCTGGTATTAAACTTACAAACCTTTTGACTATGGGAAATTGCCACACAGAGTAGGGACATTGTAGGGATACAATATCTCCCCAACTTCATGTCAGTTCCAGGCAGGATTAGATTGTCCACTTGCATTCAGTCAGGCTTAAAGTCTGACAGGTGTCAGTGGGGAAATTGAGTCAGGAGAAGCCTACCTTAGTCCAGGCTGAACAGTTGTTCTCCCACCCTTCTCATGAGATCACCTTTTGCAGTTCATACCAGCATCTCCCCAGCTTACTGGCATCATGGATTGGAGGCTCAGATCACCTTTCTTGCTACCCATACCTGGACTTAGACTCAGAAGAATAGTCACTTAATAGTCCCATAGCATCTGAAAATGGCAAGTTCCAATAACCAGGTTTCAAATATGATTATAATTTCACTTTGGTTAAAGGAACATCTTTTGATGTTCTTAAAATCTTAAGTTCTTAAGTCTTAAGTGGCTTACATGTCTTTCTATACATGTTCTAGTTCCTCATTAAATAGCAATCATAAAATCAAATTTACCATTAAAACCTTAACTTTTCCATCAATGCCAAATTTTACCCGAGGTTACCTTCCTCTAGGAAATTTAGATTGAAATTCTTTTCCCTAAACTAAAGATGTCATTGATTTATTCTCAGTAATTAATTCAAGTCAATTGTTTTTAATACTAATTGCTTTTACATCACTTTGTAACATGTAAAATTTTTCTCCTCATCACTCTCCTCCCCCTGTTTCCTAATACCTTGCATTCTGATTACTCTTTCCCTCAATATACCCTCCCTTCTATCACATTCCACCCTTTCTTTATCCCCATCTTCTCCCTTTTCTTGCAGGGCAAGATAAATTTCTATACCCCATTCCCTGTATTTCTAATTTCCTGATTATATACAATAAAAATTTTCAGCATTAGTTTATAATACTTTGAATTCCAGTTTCTCTCCCTCCCCCTCTCCCCAGCCCCACTGAGAAGGGAAGCAATTCAATACTGACTAAATATGTGTTGTTTTGCAAAATACTTAGTAATAATCATGTTGTGTAATACTAATTGTATTGCCCTGTGTCCTACTTTATCCCCCAATATTTTTCCCCCTACAAATGACCTTGTCCCTTCCCAAAAGTGTTTATTTCTAGTGACTCCCTTCTCCCATTTGCCCTCCCTTCTAACATTCCCCTCACTCCATTTGTGGCCTCCTCTCCTACTTTCCTGTGGTGTGATATAAATTTTCATATCAAATTTAGTGAGCATTTAGATTTAGATTCCCTCCTTCAGTCACATGTGGAGAGAGTAGCTTCATTTTTCCCCTCTCCCCTTCTCCCTTTTCTCCTCCATTGAATACGATTTTTCTTATCATTTTTATGAGGTCAGCTGCCCTGTTCCATTTCTCCCTTCCTCTTCCCGGTATTTTCCCCTTTCATCCCTTAATTTTTATTTTATTTTAATTTTTTAAAGGTGGATATCATCTCTTCTGATATAATACACCCTGTACTCTCTATCTATATATGTGTATGTGTGTGTGTATGTGTGTGTGTGTGCACGCATGTACAATCTCTCCATCTGCCCAAATACTGAGAAAAGATTCAAGAGTTAAAAATATTTTCTTTCCATGTTGTAATGTAAACAGTTCAGCTTTAGACAGTCTTTTATGATTTTTCTTTCCTGTTTACCTTTTCGTGCTTCTCTTGATTCTTGTCTTGGGGAGTCAAATTTTTCTATACAGATCTGGTCTTTTCCTCAATATGAATGATTGAAAGTCCATTATATCATTGAATGACCATTTATTCCCTTGAAGTATTATACTCATATTTGCTGGGTAGGTGATTCTTGATTTCAATCCCAGTTCCTTTGACCTATGAAATATCCCATTTCAAGCCCTTAGATCCCTTAATGTTGAAGCTGCCAGATCCTGTGTTATCCTGATTATATTTCCACAGTACTCAAATTGTTTCTTTCTAGCTGCTTGCAGTATGTTCTCCTTGATCTGGGAACTCTGAAATTTGGCCACAATATTCCTAGGAGTTTCTCTGTTAGGGTGTCTT
>CM053771.1:202354960-202370125 GCA_028658325.1 Potorous gilbertii | reverse complement strand
GAAAACCTATCTTATAATACTGGAAAGTGGGGGAGAAGGAGATAAGCAGGGTGGAGGGGATGATGGAAGGGAGGGCAATGGGAGGAGGGAGCAATTTGAAGTCAACACTCGGGGAGGGACAGGATCAAAAGAGAGAATAGTAACAATGGGGGGTGGGATAGGATGGAGGGAAATATAGTTAGTCTTACACAACACAACTATTATGGAAGTCATTTGCAAAACTACACAGATATGGCCTATATTGAACTGCCTGCCTCCCCTACGGGAATGGGTGGGGAGGGAGGGATGGGGAGAAGCTGGAACTTAAAGTTTTAGGACCAACTTTTGAGTGTTGTTCTTGCTACTAGGAAATAAGAAATACAGGTATTGGGGAATAGAAAGTTATCTGGCCCTACAGGGCAAAAACAGAAGATGGGGACAAGGGAAGGAAGGAATGATAGAAGAGAGGGCAGATAGGGGAAATTAGAATGCTCAGTGTACTGGGGTGGGGGTGGGGACAAATGGGGAGAAAATTGGGAACCCAAAATTTTGTGAAAATGAATGTAAAAAGTTAAATGAATAAATTTATATATATATATATATATATATATATATATATATATATATATATATATATAAAAGAACTACTAAAACTAGGTGGTATTTTTTAAAAATTGACAAGTCATTGGTTACTTTGATTTTTTAAAGAAGAAAACCAAATTATCAGCATTACAAATTTTTTTTAAAAGTTAATTTACAGGAAATGAAGAAGAAATAAAAGCAATTTTAGAAACTCTTTTGACCAACTTCATATCAGTGAAACTGACCATCTAAATGAAATGGATGAATATTTATAAAAAAGGTTTAGCAGAACAAGAAAATAATACTTATTTTTATTTTAGATAAATAAATTGAACAAGTCTTAACTGAACTCCCAAAGAAAAAAAAAAACAGAACCAGATGGATTTCCAAGTGAATTCTACCAAACATTTAAGGAACATTTAATTCTAACACTATATAAACTGTCTGAAAAAATAGATAAAGAAGGGGACCTACCAAATTACTTATATGACATAAATATATTCTTTAATCCTAATAGAGAATGTCAAAATAGACGAAAAACATTATAGACAAAATTTCCTAATGACTATCGATACAAAAAACTTAAAGTACTAACAGAGAGATTAAAGCAATGTATCACAAAGATCATACTCTATAACCAGGCTGAATTTAGAATTGACAGGATTGATCCAATATTAGGAAAACTATAAGCATAAAAGATTATATGAAGAAAAACAATAAAAATTACATTGTTTCCTTAGATAGAGATGAAATTGTTGACAAAATGCAATACCATTCCTGTCAAAAACACTAGAAAGTAAAGGAGGAAATGGAGCTTGAGTAGCACCTATCCAAACCAAGAGTCAACATTATCTGTAGTGAGGACAAGGTAGAAGTCTTTCCAATAAGATCTAGAGTGAAACAAGGATGTCCATTATCTCACTACTATTCAATATTGTACTAGAAATGCTAACTACAGCAAAAAGAAAACAAAAATAAGTTAAGGGAATAAGCTAGGCACAGAAGAAACAAAACCCTCATTTTTGTAGACAACACAGTGGGGTCATTTTCTAGAGAACTCAAGAAAGTCAACTAAAAAAATTAACTGAAACAATTTACAACCAGCAAAATTGCAGAATATAAAATAAACCTACCAAATCATCTATATTTCTGTACATTCGCAACAAAATCTAGCAAAAAGATAAAAAGAGAAATTTCATTTAAAATAAACATGGTCCATATAAAATACTTGGGAGTCTACCTGACAAGACCA
Source organism: Potorous gilbertii (assembly GCA_028658325.1). Taxonomy (NCBI): domain Eukaryota; kingdom Metazoa; phylum Chordata; class Mammalia; order Diprotodontia; family Potoroidae; genus Potorous; species Potorous gilbertii. Next base: position 202,368,312 of record CM053771.1, on the reverse strand, counting down.
AAGAACCGTATGAACAAAATTACAAAACACTCCATGCAGATATGAATAATTAGAGAAATATTAATTGTTCTTGATAGTCTGAATCAATGAAAATAATAATGCAACCTAAATTAATTTACATATTCAGTGCCATGTCAATCAAACAACCAAAGGACTACATTATAGTGCTAGAAAAAAATAGTAACAAAATTCATATGGAGGAACAAAAGGTCAAGAATACAAAGGAATCAGTGAAAAATAAATGTGAAGGAAGTGGGCCCAAATTAAACTACAGAATCAAAATTGTGCGTAGGGGTGGGTTGGGTGGGGATGATACTAGATAACAAATAGAGAGGCTGATCAGTGGAATAGATTAGGTACATAATCTATACACAATTTGCTGAAGCAAAGCAGCACAGTAACCCATTATTTGATAAAACTAAAGATCTAATTATTGGGGAAAAAAACTCATGATTCAATAAAAACTGTAGAAAAACTGAAAAACAGCATAACAGAAACTAGGTGAGAGGAACAACTCACACCATACAAAGATAAGTTCCAAATGAGCAAGTAGTTTAAATACAAGGAAATTAGAAGAATATGGAACAAATTATGATCAGATCCATGGACAGAGGAAGAGTTCACAACCACACAAGAGATAAAGAGGTTCACAGGGGGAGAAATGGACAATTTTGATTACATAAAATTGTAACTTTTTGCACAAACCAAACCAATGCAAAAGTAGCAAATTTGCAGAGAGTTTCTCTAGTAAAGATATAATTTCTAAGATATGTAGGGAACTGAGTTAAATTTATAAGAGCCACTTTCCATTTGGTAAATCATCAAATGACATGAACAGGCACTCTTCAGAGGAAGGAATCCCAACTACCAGTAGCCATATGAAATAATGTTCTAAATCAATACTAGAGAAATGAAAATTAAAACCACTCTGTTTTCTCAACTCACACCCATCAGATTGTTTAAGTTGACAAAAATGAAAATGACAAATGGTGAAGGAGTTCTCAGAAAAAAAGGTTCTCTTAAAATACTGTGGGTAGATCTGTGAACCATTCTAGAAAGCAATTTGGAACTATAACCAAAAAGCTGTTGAACTGTGCATATACTCTTTGGCCAAACCATCACTTTACTGATTATATGCCATAAAGAAGTCAATCTGTATAAATACATTTATAGCAGTTCTTTTAGTGGTAGTAAACTAAGGGGATGCCAATAAATTGGGGAATGGATAAACAAGTTAATGGTATATGAATATGATGAAATACTATTTTGCTATAAAAAATTATGAAAGGAATGGTTTCAGAGAAATTTGGAAAGATTTATATGAACTGATGCTGAGTGAAGTAAATAGAACAAGGAAAACAATTTATACAATAACAGTAATAATGTAAGGATAGATTTAAAAACTATGTTCAACACGATGACCAACCACAGTTCCAAAGGATTCATGATAAAATAGAGAAGTGATGATCTTAGGGGGCAAATCAAATCATACGTACTCTTCTTTCCTTCCTCTCCATGTCCCTCCCTCCTTCCTTTCTTCCTTCTATTCTACCTTGCTTCCTTCCTTTGTTTCTTTTCTAGGACATAGCTAATTCAAAAATCTGTTTTGCGCAACTACACATATTTGTAATGGGCTTTGTTTTCCTTGCCGCCTCAATGGGTGGGAGAGGAAGAAGGGGAAGGAAAATAAAAAAGGAAAATAAAACTGAAGAAAAAAATGTAAAAACACATAAAAGGTTAAAGGATGATTTTTTTTTACAGATTTATAAATATATGGAAAACTATACTGTGTATATTTCTATTTATCAGTTCTTTCTGTAAATACATATTGCCTCTTTCTTCACAAGTTCTTTATAGTTTTTTTGAGTATGGTATTCAAAATTATGGGTTGTTTGCAATTATTCTTTGAATAATATTGCTTTTGCTGTATACAATGTTTCCTTGGTTATGCTCACTTCACTTTTCATTATTTCATGCAAGTCTTTCCATGTTTTTCTAAAATCAACTAGCTTATCCTTTCTTACATCACAGTAATATTCCATCACAGTCATAGACTATAATTTGTTTGGCCATTCCTCTTCTGCCGACCATCCCCTCAGTTCCCAGTTCTTTGCCACCACAAAGAGAGCTGCTATCAATATTTTGGATCATATAGGTTCTTTTCCCATTTCCCTGATCATCTTGGGAAACGGACCTAATAGTGGTATTGCTGGGTCAAAGGGTAAAGACAGTTTAATAACTCTGGGTATAATTCCAAATCTCTCTCTAAAATGATTGGATCATTTCACAGTTCCATCAACAACATATCCATGTCCCAATTTTTCCACATCCCCTCCAACATTTGTTATTTTACCTTTCTATCAGTTTGGCCAATCTGATAAGAATGAGACAATATTTCAAAATTGTTGTAATTTGCATTTCTCTAATTAAAGATGATTTAGAGGATTTTTTCATATAAGTATATATAGTTTTTATTTCTTCTTTGGAAAACTGCCTGTTCATATCCTTTGAACATTTATCAATTAGAGAATGACTCATATGCTTACAAATTTCATAAAGTTCTCAATATGTTTGAGACATGAGACCTTTATCTGAAAAACTATCTATAAAAATATTTCCCCAGTTTTTTGCTTTCCTTCTAATCTTGGCTACATTGGTTTTATTTGTACAAAAACTTTTTTTAATTTAATGTAATCAAAATTATCCATTTTATATCTACAATAGTCTCTATCTCTTATTTATTCATAAATTCTTCTGCTATCCATAAATCTGACAGGTAATATGTTCCATGTTCTTCTAGTTTTCTTATGATATCTCTCTTTATATCTAGTCCATTTTGACCTTACCTTAATAGATGGTGTAAGATACTGCTCTATACCCAATTTCTGCCCAGACTGTTTCCAGTTTTCCCAACAATTTTTTTCTTACTAAATAGTGTATTCTTGTCCCAAAAGCTTAAATCTTTACTTTTGTCAAACAAAAGGTTATTATAATCATTTACTAATGTGTGTTTTAGATCTACATTGTTCCACTGATTCAACTTTCTATTTCATAGCCAGTACCTGATAGTTTTGATAATTACTGCCTTAAAATATAGTTTAAGATCTGGTACTGTTAAACTCCCTTCCTTTACATTTTTTTTTCATCAATTCCTTTGATATTCTTGACCTTTTGTTGTTCCAAATGTATTTTATTATTAATTTTTGTAGCTCAAAAAAAAATTTTGGTAGTTTAATTGAGATGGCATTGAATAAGTAGATTAGCATGGGTAGAATTGTCATTTTCATTTTATTGACCCTCTCTACTCATGAACAATTAATATTTCTCCAATTATTTAAATCTGGCTTTATTTGTATAAAAAGCATTTCATAATTATGTTCATGTAGTTTCAGGATTTGTCTTGGCAGATATACTCTCAAGTATTTTATATAGTATAAAAATATTTTAAATGAAATATTTCTCACTATCTCTTGCTAGGTTTTGTTGGTGATATGTTGAAATCCTGCTATTTTATTTTATATCCTGTTACTCTGCTAAAAAATTATTATTTCACCTTTTTAGTTGAAACTCTGATTTTCCAGATATATCATCATATTTTCTGCAGAGAGACAGTTTTCTTATCTCATTGCTCACTCTTATTCCTTTAATTTATTTTTCTTCTCTTATTGCACTGCTGGTATGTTCAATGCAATATTGAATAATATTGGTGATAACGGTCATCCTTATTTCACTCCAGAGCTTATTTGGAGGAATTCTAACTTATCCCCATTAGATAATGCTGATAAATAATGATTGTTCAGCAAGATGATTTTTATCATTTCAAGGAAAAATCCCTTTTATGCCTATGCTTTTAAGTGTTTTTAATGGAAATGAGTGTCATACTTTGTCAAAAAGCTTTTTTTCTGAATTGGTATAATCATATTTTTTTGTTTCTTTTGTTATTAATATAATCAATCACAGCAATAATTTTCTTTATGTTAAACCATCCTTTCATTCCTAATAGAAATCCCACTTGGTCATCATATATAATCTTTGTAATATATTGTTGTAGTCTCTTGGTTAATATTTTATTTAGAATTTTTGTAATCATATTTGTTAATGAAATTGATCTATAATTTTCCTTCAGTTTTTGCTCTTTCTGGTTTAGGTATCAACACCATACTTGTTTCATTAAAGGAGTTTTGGTAGGACTCCCTTACATATTATTTCAAATAATTTCTTTAATATTGAAATTAATTGGTCTTTAAATGTTTGACAGAATTCACTTGTAAATCCATTTGGTACTGGTGCTTTTTTTTTATAAGCTCATTTATAGCTGGTTCAATTTTTTTCTAAAATAGGTTTATTTTATACTATTTTCTCATCTGTTAATTTAGGCAGTTAATTTTTTGTAAATATTCCATTTCGCTTAAATGGTTAAATTTATTGACATAGAATTGGGCAAAACAACTCAATAATTTCTTTGGTTTCATCTTCATTAGTGATATTAGTTCATTTTTGATGCTAGTTATTTGGGAGGAGAAAGTGAGACTGGTGACCTTGCACAGCCCTCCCTCACTCAAATCAAAGTCACCTGAAAGTCATGTTGTCATCTTGATGTCATGGTTCTCTTCAAGAATGAAGGACAAACACAACCTGTGATTGAATAGCAACTCCTCTCCTTTCCTTTCCTTTCTGTCCTTGCGGGTCCTCTACCCAGGCAAAAATTTCCATGGCCAAAATCTGCCTTTTTTCCTTTGGGTTTACTGGCTAGTTTTCTTGCTCAAAGACCAAGCCTTAAGACCAATTCACTCTGGAGCTTTTAGATTGGATAACAGGTCCCAGCCCACCTAGCACAGAGTGAATGAAATACTAAATAGTAACATTTCACTTCTACCCAGAAACCCTGGTCTTCCCCTCCCCGTTCGATTTTTTTTTTTTATTAAAAGGGTCATCTCTTGAGTAACTACTTAGAGAAGTCTATTCATTGAATGGGTGTATCTCAATCAAAGTGAAAATCTGATAAGACTTTAGCCTAAAATGGCCAGGGTCTCACACTGCATCCTTGCTTATCTCCAGTCATCCTGACAAATATCCGGTCATTGGACCCAGAAGGTTCTAGAGTAGAAAGTGAGGCTGGTGATCTTGCATAGCCCTCCCTCACTCAAGTAAAAGTCAATTGCAAGTCTTGCCATCATCTTGATGTCATAATCTTCTTCAAGAACAAAGGACAAACACAACAACTTGTCATTTGGTTTTCTTCTGTCTTTAAAAAAAATCATTAACCAATGGTTTATCTATTTTATTGTTCTTTTTTTCATAAAACACTTCTTGTTTTATTTATTAATTCAATGGTTTTTTTACATTCAATTTTATTACTTTCATCTTTAATTTTTAGGATTCCCAATATGTTGTTTAATTGAGGATTTTTAGATTAAATTTTTTTCCTTTTTCTAGTTTTTTTTTTAACTGCATACCCAATTCACTGATTTGCTCTTTTTCTATTTTATTGATGTAAGCATTTAGAGATATAAATCTTCCTCTGATAATTGCTTTTGCTGTATCCTATGATACATTGTTTCATTGTTATCATTCTTTTTAAAAAATTATTGTTTCTATGACTTGTTCTTTAACCCACTCATTCTTTAAGATTAGGTTATTTGGTCTTCAGTTAATTTTTAATTTGTGTTTCTATGGTCCCTTATTAAATACAATTTGATTGCATTATGATCTGCAAAAGATGCATTTAATATTTCTGTTTTTCTGCACTTAACTATAAAGCTTTTATGCCCTAATATATGGCCAATTTTTGTAAAGGCACCATGTACCTTTGAGAAAAAGTTGTATTCCTTTCTATTCCCACTCAGTTCTCTCCAGATAGCTATCAAATCTAGCTTATCTAAGATTCTATTTATTCCGTGATGACTTTCTTATTTTTTTTTGTTAGATTTGTCTAGATCTGAAAGGGGAAGATTGATGTCTCCCACTATTATAGTTTTGTTATTTCCATTTGTAATTCATTTAGGTTTTCCTTTTAAAATTTGGATGCTATAGATAGCATTTGGGGCATATAGGCATAGTATTGATATTACTTCATTATCTTTGGTACATTTTATCATAATGTAGTTTCCCTGTTTATATCTTTTAATTAAATCTATCTTAGCTTTAAAATTGTCTGAAATTATGATTGCTGCCCCTACATTTTTGTATCAGCTGAAGCATAGTAAATTCTACTCCAGCTCTTTATTTTTACTCTATTTGTATCTCCCATTATTAAACATGTGTCTTGTAAACAGCACATTTTTGAATTCTGATTTTTAGTCCATTCCACTATGCATTTCCATTTTATGGGGGAGTTTATCCCATTCACATTTAAAGTTATAATTACTAGTTGTGTATTTCCTTCTATCCTATTTTTCATCACTGTTTATCCTTCTCTCCCTCTCTTTTTACCCTATCCCTCAAACATCTAATTGACTTCTGCCTACTGTTTCCCTAATCTATACCTCTCCTAAGAATCCTTCATTTATCTTCCTCCCCTTATTCTCCTTTTCCTTAATTTATCCACCACTTTTCTTTATCCCCTTGCCCTCCTATTCTCTGTAAGTTAAGAAGACTTTTATACCCATCTAGGTGTATGTTATTCCCTCTTTAACACAATTCTGATGAAAATAAGATTCTATCACTACTAACCCTTCACCTCCTCCTGCCTCTACTATAGCAGTTCTTCCATTCACATTTTATTTGTATGAGATAATTGCTCCATTTTACCTCTGCCTACCCAATTTTATTTTTTAGGATCGTCTTATCACACTCAACCCTAAGCCTTCTATCTACATATGCTCTTTCAAACTACTCAAGTAATGATAACACCCTTAAGAGTTATAGATAACAAAACACAGATTCATCTAATGATATATAGATGTCAAAAACACATTGCCCCAACTTTAGCCTGACACCTTAACTAAAAGAAAACACAATTCCATCAGTTTCATACTTGGTTTAAGTATGGAAACATCTTTAAAATCTATTTAATGAAATAAAATGGTTCCAGAAAAGAGATCTATCCCAATTTTTTATGAGATTTTATTATTCCTTCTGGGTCCCTTAGGACACCACTGAGTATGAAGCTAAAGAGGAAAGTTCCTTTAGGAATGGAAGCAAATGTAACTTTCTAACACTCAACTAAGATTGGAGGAAAAAAAGACATCAGATTCAGCTGGGTCTCCTTCACCCTCAACTTTGACAAGAAAAAGACCTTCCAGTGTTAAAGGGTCTAGTGTATACTGGACTTTTCATCTTCCCATTGGTCCTAAACAGCATCCCTGGATCATTTGACAACTTCCACATTACTGGAAACCAGAAAAAGACTGAACTCAAAGCTCTATAAGAAGCCTAGCAAAAACACTAAACTGCACCTAATGCGGTTCTTGAATACATCATGAATGGGGGGAAAGGGTCCATGAGCTAGAAGTTACCTCTTTGCCAAATGTTTTCTCTAAGCTTGAACCCACTTTCCTCTGGACTCTGTATGCACTTATGGGATAGTGCATCACAGCTCTTTGGTGAATGTTTTGTGACAACTATTCTCTTTTACTCCACGAGTAATTATGCCTTTCTCTAGCATGTGCTGGAGCCAGCTCAGCTCAGCTTATAAGAATCTATTATTAAATTTTCTGTGTGAGTATTTACCCCTCAGAAATCAGCAAATGCTACCAAACTGACTTGCTGTTTTGTTCATTGTCTAGACTTAAGAAAGTGATAGAGAAAATGTTAATCGTACATAGTAAACTGTTATGTATATATGCATACAGGTATGTGTGTGTGTATATATATATATATTTTTTTTCAAAGAGCTGGTTGTTAATCTATTTACCAACATACCACTTCACTTTCCAAAAGCTATTTAAAACTCATTGACTGATTCTCAGCTGATAATCTTGGTGAAAAGTTTATCAGTGGGGACTCAAGCTTATGACATCAGAGAAAGTCAACTTCTAACCATTCAAAGTCCCTTAGGACTCTTAGAGTGAAGATGTAGCCAGTCTATCTCTGGAAACTCTCCATTTGTGAGAGCCAGGTTGGTATAAGGATGCCCTAGAGCTTTACACTGGCTACATAAAAACACAAAGTAATAACATAAGAAACGTCACCGAACCTAAAATGATCTTGCTATAATGTTCAAGTACCGTGAGAAAGGATTGATCAAAATCTCCAGAACTGGATTCCCACTGAACAGTGGTTTGATATAAACCTAGCCTATTTCTCTACTAGGGCAGTGGCTAATCAAGTATCATATATCCAACTGTGTTGCATATGAAACTGCCTTCAGTGTCTGGCACCTACCTGTATTCTTGCTCCCCTGGGGTAACTAAAATGTAATGACTAAAATCCATGACAGTTACTATTGTTAGATAGGGAGGAAAAAAGGAAAAAGAGAGAAAGAGATAGACAGACATGGAGAAGGGGAAGGAAGAAAGAGGATGAGTAAAGTCCTGTGATGGGAATAAAGAGACTAGATTTTCAGGTCTTTTGTAAAAGGAAACTTCCTTAGAGGTTATCATATATTCTATGTCTTAAATTAAGGTGGTCAAATTCAAGATAAGCAATGAGGCTCTTCTTCGGTAATGGATTTTCTTCACTCTAGGTACCATAGCTATTAAAACCAATTCACTGGGTACCTCTCTTCCACCACAGGACTACCCTATGAAAAATCCCAGTTAAGCAGTAAATTAGTTTTTAAAAATTGAGTTCTCAGGAAGTCTTTCTTTCCCAGTGTCTGAAGAAATTCCCCCCTAAGTTCATCGAGGTTTTCCTCATTTATTCAGCTAAATATCTGCCATGAATACCATAAAGCCTTACCTATATTCAGTTGAAAAAGCTGACCTTTCCATACCTATTTCTCAATGTCAAGAATAGCCCACCACAAAGAACTGGAATTTGAGGGGATGCCCATCAATTGGGGAATGGCCAAACAAGTTGTGATATATGAATGTAATGGAATACTACTGTGCTATAAGAAACAATGAGAAGATGGATTTCAGAAAAACCTGGAAAACTTATATGAATTGATGGTAAATGAAGAAAGAAACACCAGGAGAACATTGTAGTGGAAATAGGCTTCATATGATTGCACATGTGTAGCCTATATCAGATTGCTTGCTGTTTTGGGGAGGAGAAGGGAGAAGGCAGAAGGGAGGAAAAAAAAATTGGAACTCAAAATTTTATTAAAAGGTGGATGTTGAAAACTATTTTTACATGTAATTGGAAAAAAAATGAAATAGTATTTAAAAATTTTAAAATAGTCCACCAAGGTTTATTCTGTAAAATTCTGGAATAAAAATCTAGGAAATGGGGATACAGTGTAGTAATGTTTTATAACCCAAGGTGAATAATCACACATCATACTCACAGTCAAAGACTATCTCTCCAACACAAATATTTTTCTGCATACATCTAGGTATTTCAGAGTATTCCCAAGTCCCTAATTACTAGAATGTAAATCCTGAAGATACTCATGCCAGAGCATAATTTTCTTTAAGATGCAGGGGTACAGGAAGTAAAATGGGTAATTTTTATTACAATAAATTTAAAAGTTCTGTACAAATAAAATCAAATGCTACAAAGACTGGAAGGAAAACAGGAAACTAGTGTGAGGGGAGGGGAAATTTTACAGTAAGTTTTTCTGGTAAAGTCCTCATTTCTCCAAGATATATACATATATATATATATATACATATATATATGTATATACTGTTAAATTTAGTAAAAAAAAAAAAAAAAGGAACCATTTGGTAAATGCTCAAAGGAAGTTTTCAGAAGAAGAAATCAAAGTTATCTATAATCATATGAAAAATGCTGTAAAACACTACTGATTAGAGAAATGCACATTAAAATAATTCTGAGGTACCACCTCATACTTATCAAATTGACTAACATGATAGAAAAGGAAAATGACAAATACTGGAGGGGACATGAGAAAATCGGAACACTAAGGCACTATTGGTGGAGTTCTGGACTGCTCCAACTATTTTAGAGAAAACTTTGGAACTATGCCCAAAGGGCTATAAAACTGTGTATACCTGTTCATCCAACAATACCACTACTAGGTTGTATCCCAAAGAGATAAACAAAAGGAAAAGGATTTATTTGTACCAAAAAATATTCATAGCATCTCTTTTTGTAATGGCAAAGAATTGGAAATTGAAGAAATATACTTCATCTGTGGCATATAATTATAATGGAACACTCTTGTGCTATAAGAAATGACAAGAAAGACGGCTTCAGAAAAACGTGGAAGACATATCAACTGATGCAAAGTGAAGTGATCAGAAACAGGAGAACATGGTACATAGTAATAGTAATATTGCAATGGTGATCAACTGTGAAAGGCTAAGCTGCTCTTATCAATACAGTGATCCAAGACAATTCCAAAGGACTCGTGGTAAAAAATTCTATCCACCTCCAGAGAAACAACTGATAAAGTCTGAATGCAAATTGAAGTGTATTTTTTTTACTTTCTTTTTCTTGCTTTTTTTTGCAGCATGACTAATATGGAAATATGTTCTGGATAATTTCACATGTATAATTGATAACACATTGCTTGCCTTCTCAGTGAATAAGGGAGTGACCAGAGGGAGTGAAATAATTCAGAACTCAAAATTTTTTTTACTGTTAAAAATATATACATAATAAATTCAAAGTGGAAAAAAAGATGTATAGGGAGACCTTATTTCAAAGTCAAAATTCTATACCAGGGTTTGATAAGTTTACCTTGGATTTAGGATGCAAAGCAATTTTTTAAAAAAAATTAAGGATCCGTATGAATTAAATAAAATAAGATATAGTCAAATAGGATTTCAAAATGTCAAACATGTTTGGGTTCTTTATTTTTACCCCATATATGTCACCAAGGGAAGGGAAAAAGGTATAGAAAAGGGAAGGAGTGAGACCTCAGAGTCAGGCTGCAATCTCGCCCAAAACCAAATTTTCTGTTTTAAGGTTACAAAGTGCTTTCTTCATTATAACCTTGTGAGGTAGGTAGGCAGTATAAGTATTGTTATCTCCATTTTATAACTAAGGAAACTGAGGCTCTCAGCATTTAAAATGACTTTCCTATCTTAGTTCCTTCTCCCTCAGTTTTCTTCATACTATGCTTTTTTTAAACATACCTGAGTTCAAATCCAGCCTCCTGTACTTACTACCTGTGTGACATAAGGCTTAAGTAAAAACTTAAGCTGTTTGCCTTACTTTCCTTGTCTGTAAAATGGGGATAGCAGTAAAATCCACCTCACACAGGCATTCACCTAGCAGTGGGGATCAAATGAGATAACAAGGGTAGAGTACTTAGCACAGTCCCAGGCACATAGTAAGTCCTACCTAAGCAATGTAGTATTTATTGTTACTAATGTCATCGTCATTACTATAATTAACTGTATCTGCCTCACATTGAAATAGAAGTAAAGGTCTTTGAAGTCAAAGCCTTTTCTGTTTTGATGTAAGTCACTATGGGTACAGAACATGAGTTTAGAGGTATTAACTGTCTAGCTCTTACCCCTTGAGGAAATACCTTGAGTCCTCGTACTTAGAATACTAGCCCCTTGAGGGAAGGGAACGTCTTTGCCTTTCTTTGTCTCTAGGACTTAGCACAGTGCCTGGCTAGTAAAGACTTAACAATATAGTTCTCAAGTCAAGGGCAAGTCACGCCATCACTTCTCTGATGTCATGGTCTTCTTCGAAAACGAAGGATGAACACAGACAATATGATAGTTCACTTCCAGAAAAAAACTCTTCCTGCTCTCACATCCTATCTTTTCACTCTGTTCCAAAACCAAATATTCTTTCTTTCCCTAAATCAGGTAAGAGAGACTAGGAGAGGATTGAATCAAAATAGGGCCAGTTCTGAATACTATCCCTACCCCAACCCTCATCCCCTCCTTTTTTAAACCAATATATTTAAGGTTTTGAAGTAGGAGGGAAAGAATACCTTCCTCCAAAATCCCTAAAGATCAGTCACAAAAGGGTTTGGAAAACAGAGAGAGCTGTGACAGTGTAGAAACAGCTAGTACTCTTGCAGGTAGGTGTTGGATTGGGGGCAGGTGTTTGAGGGAGGCAATTTTAGGAAGGGAACGACAACTGGAGCGTCCACATAAGTTGAGGGGCAATTTGGAACAGGCCTTGACTTTCTCTCCTCATCTCCTTACCTCAAAATGTAAACCACATCTTTCTGAGGCCGAGTAACCCCAAGAGTCCTAGGTTTTTCCATGGTCAGCTGATAGGAGATGGGGGGAGGTTGAGAAAGAAGGGCGATGAAAGGAGGACATGCCAACCTTGTAGCAGTGCGTGGCCAGAGATTGTGGTAATGAAGGCGCACCAAGGACCTCTTTTTGCCCTTGGTAGTAACTGGAACCAATATGCCCCCCCATTCTAACATGCATGATTTAGTAATCTTCTAATGTACATCATAGTAAAGTTTCCTCTTTATTATTGTAATAACTTAAAAAGTCATACAGGACCATCTTCTGTCATCCTGAGTATTTCTTGCCACCAGACCTAGATGATTCCAGAGGAGAAAGTGAGCCTGGGGACTTTTCACAGTCCTCTGTAATGTTGAGGAGAGTTAAAGATCTTGCCCACCCAATAGGCATCAGGTGGAGCCCATTAAGGGAAGCCTGATTAGGAAAGGTTTGTTTTGTAGGAAGGCCTACACTTTTTGTTTATTTCTAATGAGGCACTGGGTCACAAGGGTCTTGATGCCCTCTGGCTCAGAAAAGTGAATATATACTCAGGTGAGATTTTTCTTTGGGGCTTAATCTTTGGAAGAAAGTTAGTGTGCCAGATGAGATTCTGGGTAGCCATTAAACAGGCCTCCTGACTTTGAAAATCCAGCTCTTGATGCTTCTGTCTCTGGTGTATGTAATGGTCAGACAGTTGGATCTGTCTGTTGATCTGTGATGTATTTGTTGTTTATGGAAGCAATTAATAAGATAGTTCACTTACTTCCAGAAAAAATTCTTCCTGCTGCTTATTATTAGAATCCCTGTCTGTTGGTCTTTATTTCTCTACTTGTATTTTCTCTGTTGATATATGTGATTAAAGAAGATTATTGACCCCTCAAAACTGGCTTTTCTTTTAGAAAAGCAGATCTAAGAACCTATGCTAGCAGGCCATCCTGGATGTGTCAGGCTACTTGCTGCTAGAGATGCTCCTTCACTTAAATTCAATTCACTTGGATGTCATGGCCTCACCTTCCAGATGAAAAGTGAATAATGACTGTCAAACATGTGAGGTATTATAATTTTTTTTTTTAAATAAATTTATTTAACTTTTTACATTCATTTTCACAAGATTTTGGGTTCCAAAATTTTCTCCCC
>CM053771.1:202333604-202354460 GCA_028658325.1 Potorous gilbertii | reverse complement strand
TGCGGTCGGTTTTTCAGGGCTCTCTGCAACGGAAATCTCCTTCACTGTGTTGCTGTGCGTCCTCCACTGCTCCAGAATTTGTCAGGAGTTCTTTTTACAGGAAATCTATGGGCTGTGGGTTCGGACCTAGCATAGGTGAGTCTTTCTACTCCGCCATCTTGGCTCCACCCCCGTGAGGTATTATAATTAAATTAGTATCTGTAGTCAGTTTTTAGCAAAATAAAATAGAAACTAATTCCAGAAGTCTTGAACACATACACAAGTAAAATGTTGTTCATATATGGAGAAATGAACTGTGTCTATAGGTGTACATGTATTATAAGAGATTTACCCTAATCAATATCAGTGAAACTCAACCCCAGCTTCCAACCTTCAGGCCTTCTAAGTTGTTCCTGTAATTTTATACTGCAGATTAAAATCGGTACTGTAGAATTAAACCAGAACTGGATGTGTCCTGTGTTCAAGACCCAGCTCTGCCATGAGGTCTTCAGACCTTAGGCAAGTCATTTTACATCTTTGAGTCTTGATTTCCTCATGTGTAAAACGAGAGGGTTGAACCAGATGATCTCTAAATTTCCTTCCTGCTTTAACAATGAACAAATCTAAAATATTTTAAATATAAAATCTTAGAGGCAGCAAGGGGATGCAGTGAATACAGCACCAGGCCTCACTCAGGAAGATCTGAGTTCAAATATGTGATTTGATCTTACTAGCTGCATGACCCTGGGCAAATCATTTAACCTCTTTCTGCCTCAGTTTCCTCAACTGTAAAATGAGGATGAATAGCACCTACCCTGCCAGATTGTTGTGAGGATGAAATGAGATAATATTTGTAAAGAGCCTAGCACAGTGCTTGGCACATGTGAATTTTTTTATTGTTGTTGTAATTGTAAAAAGGTAGTAGGCCAGAAGTCCAAGAAGGGGAAAGAGGTATCACATTCCAACTCCTGTTTCACCCTCTCCATGGTCTCTAGATTCCCTTCCAACTCAGCTGAACTCTAGCTCCTCCTCTACCACCATTTCTTCCTTGTGGCTTGATTCCTAGATGTTCCCCCTCCCCGTTAATATTCCTAGGATTGCAATAAAGAAAAGCTATAGAAGCTAACCAGGCTCTTCAGAGAGGTTCTGAAATACAGGAAGTGGGGAGGAAAGGTCTTTGACCCAGGGCCCCAACAGCTAAAGGCAGAAAACCAAGGCAGGCTTAATAGCTACACACAGACCTAGTCTCACCCACACTTAGTAGCCACCTCTGAAGTCAAAGGACTAAGGGAAGGGATCCAAAGTGAAATCATTTGGGTATCTAGAACAGGTGGCCATTAGAGAGAGAGCGAGGAATATTATTTCACTTTATAGTCAATCATCTCTTCTGAAGTCCCTTATGTAAAAACGCACAAAAATGAAGGCTGGTTACCCTGGCAACCCTATCATACTCTCCTTCACAATGTCCCAGGCCTATAGTTCTTAATACTATTACAGCTGTTATTAAAACTTTAAATATGTAATCATGCACATTAACTTGCTAAATGCCCATTAAGAACGTTAACCTGTTAAGCAGTTCCCCGCAATTTCAGTTTTTTAAAAGGAGCACTTCTTTTTTTTAGTGAGGAAAAAAAAAATAAGGAAACAATATTAACAAAGCCAATACCCTAATTTCAATCCCTTGCTCCCAAGATCTTAAAAAAATGAAAATATGCTGATAAAATAGTGAAATCAGATTCAGCTGAGAAATGGCAAAGGAATCAAAAAGCTAGGATATAGCATATCACCTAATCCAACACTCACAAATATGATCTTCAAATCAAGGCAATCTAAACATAAAAGCATGCATGGGGAAAGCATCATTTGATTAATAAAAGGAAATTAATTTAAAAATTGGATTTTAGAGGCTATACTACTCAGGTGAAGGAATGATCTGCTCTACTATGGGTGATGAAATACCAGAGATTCAGGCTCACTGATTCTTTGATGTTAGATGACCAGATTTATTTTTTGTATGCTCTGTGATTCAAATCCATCAACACATTAAGGTTCTAGAATTTCATTGGTGTGGAAACTCCCCCTTGGTATGCATCAGCTAAGAGGAAGTCAACGGAGACTCCATCTGATAGCAGTAATAATCTTAATAGCTAAAGAAATAAAAGGTCAGAGCAGTGGAATATATTAGGCACACACAACACAGTAGTCAATGACTACAGTAATCTACTGTTTGAAAAACCCTAAGACTCCAGTTTCTGGGATAAAAACTCACTATCTGACAAAATCCACTGGGAAGAGTAGAAAATAGTATGGCAGAAATTGGGCACAGACTAACATCTAACACTACATACCAAAATAAAGTTCAAATGGGTACATGATTTAGATATAAATGCTGATACCATAAGCAAATTAGGGGAGCAAGAAATAGTTTATCTGTCAGATTTATGGTAAATGGAGGAATTTATGACCAAACAAGAGATAGAGAATTTTATGAAATGCAAAATGGGTGATTTTGTTTACATTAAGTTGAAAAATTTTGCATAAAGTCAATGCAACCAAGATTAAGAAGGAAGCAGACAACTGGAAAAGAATTTTTACAACTAGTGGCTGTGATATAGGTCTCATTTCTAAAATATGTAGAGAACTGAGTCAAATTTATAAGAATACAAGTCATTCCCTCAATTGATAAAAGGTCAAAGGATATGAACAGTGACCAAGAATTGGAATTCCCATCGATTGGGAATGGCTGAACAAGTTGTGATATATGAATGTAATGGAACACTATTGTGCTATAAGAAATGATGAATTGGCAGATCAGAAAAACCTGGAAAGACTTATATGAACTGATGCTAAGTGAAGTGCGCAGAACCAGGAGAACACTGTAACAGTACACAGTAATAGCCACAGTGTACAAGTGACTTTGATAGACTTAGTCTTCTCACCAATGCAAGAATTCCAAAGGACTCATGATGGAAAATGCTATCCACATTCAAAGAACCATGGAGTCTGAATGCAGAGCAAAGCAGACTATGTTCTTTTTTTAATTTTGTTTTGTTTTGTTCCTCATGGTTCCTCCCATTCATTCTGATTCTTCTATACAATATGACTAATGTTAAAATATGTTTACAGGAATACATATGTAGAACCTGTATCAAATTGCATTCCGTCTTGGGGAGGGGAGAGACAAGAGAGGGAGAGAAAATTTAAAACTTATGGAAGTGAATGTTGAAAACTAAAAATAAATATATTAACTTAAAAATAAAAAACAAAATGGGTAAAATATAAAAATAATACTAGCTAGCATCAATACAGCACTTTAATGTCAAATTCAAAATAATCCTATGAGATAGAAACCATTATCCCCACTTTATAGATGGGGAAACTGAGGTTTGGAGAGGTCAAGTAACCTTGCCTAGGATTACACAGCTAGTAATTATCTGGTGCAGTATTTGAATTCATTCTAGGTCTAGCACTCTTTGTACTGTACAACCAAGCTGATAGTTAAATAATTTATCACATTGTCACAAGTCTAGCAAATGACATTCAATCAGTCAACTAACATATGAAATGTATATTACATGGCAGGCACTGGGGATACAAAAGAAGACAAGCAAAGAGAAGAGGGCATAAAAGAGAGAGTTTAGGATGATCAAAGAAACAAGACTTGACAACTAACTGGGATGGGGGATCATTGAGAGAAAGTGAGAAGTTGAGAGCAAAATGCCTTAGGAGAATAGTGGTAACCTCCACAGTTACAGGGAAGTTAAGAAAAGGGAGAAATTTGGAGGAAAATATAGTGAGTCTGATTTTAGATTGGTTGGAATTAAGATTTCAACAATACTTCTAGTTCAAGATGTCCTCTATGCAATTAGGGATACAAGAGGTTGAGAGAGAAGTCACAACTAGACTAGACAAATAAATCTAAGAATTCTCTACATAAGGGTGATAGTTAAATCTATGGCAGCACTTAAGATCACCAAGTGTTTTGCAAAACGTAACGCACTATATAAATGCTAGGTATTATAGTCGGAGTAGAAACAGTACTAGTAGTACTACCATAATACTATAATAGTGCTGTTATTACTGCTGCTACTACTGCTACCACTATGACTACTATTAACGGCTGTTAATACTACTGCTGCTACTACTATTATGACAATGATGATGACTATGTGTGTGTCCATCCTCTGTTGCCGAAGAAGACCATGCCATCAGAGAAATGATGACATGACTTGCTCTTGACTTTGTTTTGAGTGAGGGAGGGCTGTGCAGGTCACCAGCCTCACTTCTTCTCCAGAGCCATCTGAATCCAGTGACCAGATATTCATCAGGATGACTGGAGATGACTCAGGATGAGGCAATTGGGGTTAAGTGACTTGCCCAAGGTCACACAGCTAGTCAAGTGTCTGAGATAGGATTTGAATTCAGGTCCTCCTGACTCCTGCACTGGTGCTCTATCTACTACACCACCTAGCTGCCCCAATGATGATGACTATAGAGTTAAAGGAGAAGAGGACCCAGGATAGAGCCTCAGAGAACACCCACAGGAGACCTCTTCATATGAGACAAGTGAAATATGAGGAAAGGTTTTCAGTTGAAAAGGTGGGAGAGGGGCAATGGAGACATAGGATGTTTGATGAGAGATAAAAAGTATGGAAGAGCTTCTTGGTGAGTGGAATAGTGAGCCAATTGGGGAGATATGAAAGAATTGCTTTGTAACAGTGAGAGCCCACTTGAAATGATATAGCATAAATATAGCATAAATCAATAAGGTTTTTTGATTTTCAGCAATTTCATTCAGCAGCATCTGGGGAGAAGCAAAAGTGGCAGATAGTGGGAATAACGTAAGGCTAAGATTTGGCAGGACAAGATCTCTAATAGGATAAGGGGGTAAGAGACTCAAGAAAAGGAGGTGGAGTAGTGTCAGACTGGTTCACCAAGGGATCAGACAAGGAAAGGAGGGAAGGGCAGTCAGTGCAAGGGTAATGGATGGCCTGGGAAGTAACAGATTGGAGAGCTGTAACCCCAGACACCTTCCTGACTCCATGTGGTAATGCTAATGTGATTAAAGATCTTCCCCACCTATTAATGGGCCTGCCCATTAAGGGAAGTTGGATTAGGGGAGTTTTGTAGGAAGACCCATACTTTTTGTTAATCAGGTACTGGTTCCCAAGGGCTGTGATGCCCTCTAGCTCTGAAAAATGTATAAGTAGTCTGAGGAGAGCTTTTATTTTGGGGCTTAATTTTTGGAAGAAGATTTGTGTGCCAAATGAGACTCTGGGAAGCCACCCGGCCACCACTGGGCTTTTAAAACCCAGATGTGGGTGCTTCTCTCTTGGATAACTACATATGTATGGTCAGATAGTTGGAACTGTCTGATGATCTGTGATGTATGTATTGCCTATGGTCAGGTAGGTGGAAGTACTGTCTGTTGATCTTTATTTCTCTGTATTTTCTCTGAAATTCAGGGTGTTAACTTTTCCCCCTGCACTAAGTGAACGATAAATATGTGCTTGACTAAAGTGATTGTTGACCCCTCAAAAGCTGCTTTCCTTTTTGAAATGTAGATCTAAGAACCTATGACAGCAGGCCCTCCTGTGTATGTCAGGGTGCTTGCTTTTACACATGTGTAACACTGTACCAGTAAGCACCACAACATACACAGAGGGGACGTGCTACCACAGGTTCTTAGATCTGCATTCATAAAAACAAGCAACTTTCAAAGGGTTAGCAACCACTTTACTCACGTACAGGTATCAGAGAAAATACAGAGAAATCAAAAGTTAACAGACATGCTTCCAAAATGTCTGATTATTACATACATACACAGTGACCAGAGAGGGAAGCATCAGCTTCTGGGTTTTAGCTGGGGGGCTCCTTAGCAGCTTCCCAGAATCTTTCTGTACACAGAACCTCTTCCAAAAACTAAGTCCCCAGAGTAAAACCTCACTCAGAGTATTTATACACTTTTTAGAGCCAGAGGGCATAACCCTCTGACCCAGGGCCTCAGTAGAAAAAATACAAAACTCCCCTAATCAAGCTTCCCATAAAGGGCAGGCCCATGAATGGGTGGAAAAGATCCTCCTTAATTACATTATTCAATCAAAGGCACTTTTGGTAAAACAAAAACAGCAAAAGATCCTATTTTACTTGCCATTACACACTCTTATCTATTATTATATGCTGACTCGCTGCATGAGTTCATCACTGCTAATAAAAATGTCTTGAAATTCCTTAGAAATGTCATAACAATAATATTGATAGCTTATTCTAAAAAAAAGATTTCAGCTAGAGATTCATTCTGATATTGATATGTCTGTATTTTTTTGGCACATTGATGATAAGGGTCCCTAGGTCTTCATAAAATTTTTCTCCGACCTCGTCCGGGTTTGTCATGGTGAAAACATAGGCACTGATGATGGTGGCATAGCGTTTTCCTGCAAATGGAAATTGCATTGTCAAGAGCCTGTCAAGCACACCAGCTTGTTCACTAGATTAGTTTTGATCACAAAACTTATGCCAATTTCACAGCACTCCCCTTCACTGTGGCCACTCCAGAAAAATGTGTATCCAGTTCCAACTTCAGTACATGGGCCTTCATTTGACAGCCTTGTTTCACTCAAGGCTACTATTTGGATGCGATACTTGTTGAGTTCTCTTGCAACAAGATCAGTTCATCTTTCAGGTCTGCTGGATTTTGTGTGGTCTATAAGTGTGTGCACACTCCATGTGCCAGTGATGAGTGGAATCATCTTTGCAGGTGTTTTTGTACATTTTGTACATTTTTTTGTGTTCAACCACAGAGTGGGATTCCCCTCCTACCACAGTAATCAGGCCAGGGCTGGGTAAGCACACAATTTTGGGGACACCTTTTCTAGCCCCCTTCCTCATACCAAGAGGTGAGTAGTGCGATCCTTAAAAGGCTGCTCAGACATCTAGGGGGCTGCCAAGTCCCCCTGCTGCTTCCAGTGAGAAAAGACCCTATGATCTGGGTTGCCTATGTACAGGGTTGTGACTACAGCTCCCAGTGTATCTGCACTTGCTGCTTCATCACTTGTCTGTTGCCACATAACTTTGAGGCATAATCTTAAAATGGTATGGGTAATGTCTTTTGATTTGTGCATAAATTTGATTTAAGGGAGGCAGAGTTGCATGAAGTCATCAGCCTCTTTCTCTCCTCCTGAGTCATCATAGTCCAGTAGCAGGACAGAGACAAGATGGCTGGCAATGGCTCAGGATGCAGTGGAGGACCTTGGCATCTTCAGTGTCTAGTCAAGCTCTAAGTGCTCCACATCACCTCCTTCAGCTGCCTTCATGGCCATTGGAACAAATTGTTTTCATCTTCCCATTCCACTGGGGAAGTCTTCACATGCTTGGAGTAGACACCCCTCCTAACTCACCAATGGATCTGAGACCCCCTTAGTTACTCTCAACCTGGGTTGTCTGCTGAAATGGTTTACTGCACATGTTGCAGCTTCTTGGAGCCACAAGTGAGAGTTGAGTGGAATAGGTGGACACCAAAGGCAGAAAGAGGCCCCAGAAGGACTCAGTACCATCACACCAAACTCCTGGGGGACATCCTCCTCTTGCTATATAACCTGGAATATTTCAGTCAGTTTCTGTATGAGCAATGGTCCCCTACCTTGTAAATCTCAGCTGGAATAGAATCAGCACCAGGTGCTTTGCCACATGAACAGAGGCTAATGGCCCTCAAAACCTTTTCTTCAGTTGGAAGTTCAGCTAAGGAGGGATTGACTTCAACCTGAGGTAAACGGACAATGGCCTCAGCACTGATTGGTGATGGTCTGTTGAGAACACTATGGAAGTGTTCAGCCCATCTCTCTAGGATCATGTCTTATCACTAATCAATGTGGCTCCATCAACACTGAGGAGTTGTGATGCACCGTAAGTGTTACTATCAGCATAAAACTGAATTTCATCTACCTTCTTACAAAGCCAGGAATCCTGCATCTCTCTAAGCTTTACTTGTACTTTACTACTGATGAAATTAAATACTGCCTTCTTAGAGATGGATGAACTATCCTGCTGGTAAATCCTGTGGAGTTCTCATTTTTCATTTAGCAGCTTCTGGATTTCCTCATCATTTCCATCAAACCAGTCTTGGTGTTTGTGAATGTTCTGACCCAGATAAGCAAATGCAGAACCGTATACTAAATCTCTGAAAGCTGCCCACTCCTTTTCTCCTCCTCTGTTGCCAACTGTGCATTGGCTCAACTTTCTCTGCAAGTCAGTAACAAACTGTTCATGCTCAGAGAAGAGCTCTAATTTGTTGACATTAATTCTCCTGGTAGTCATTTTGCCTTGGGGGTGGGGGGGTGGCACTTTTGATGAATATGAACATTTAGCTTGAAAAGGGCAGTCTATGATCAATTCGGCACTCTACACCACACGTTGCCTTTGTCACTCTCACATCTTGTCCATCTCTTCTCCTTACAATCACGTAGTCTATTAGATGTCAGTGTTTGCTGCAAGGGTGCACCCATGAAGTTTCATTGCATTTAGGTAAATGGAAAGCAGTGTTGGTGTTAAGAAGACCATGCAACGCACAAGTCTTCAACAGTAAATGTCCATTGGTGTTGCTGTTGCTGTTGCCAACTCCATTCCTCCCTAGGACTCCCTGCCAAGTCTGGTAGTCTGAGCCTACTCTAGCATTAAAGTCATCTAGAATGATAAGACCAATGTAGAGGGAGTGTTGGTGCATGATTTTCTGTTTGCAGATAATTGCACACCCGGTGCAGCCTCTGAAGCTGAGATGCAATGAAGTATGGATCAATTCTCTGCTGCCTGTGCTAATTTTGGTCTAATAATTAACACCAAGAAAACACAGGTGCTCCATCAGCCACCACACCTTCCACATATGGAACCATCAGTTACAACAAATGGAGACGTTTCGAATGCTGTAGATAAGTTCACTTACCTTGGTGGTGTACTTTCCAGGAATGTACACATTGACAATGAGGTTGACACATTATTTGCCAGAGCTAACTCAGTGTTTGGGAGGCTCTGAAGAAAAGTTTGGGAGAGAAGAGGCATTAGACTGACTACCAAACTGAAGGTCTATGAAGCCGTAGGTGCTGACCTCGTTGTTGTATGCCTGCAAAACATGGACAGTCTACTAGCGCCATGCCAGGAAACTGAATTGCTTCCATTTGAACTGTCTTAGGAAGATTCTGAAGATCACCTAGCTGGATAAGGTACCAGACAATGAGGTCCTTGCTCCAACTAAACTGCTAAGCATTCAAACTATGCTTCAGAGAGTGCAGTCTAACAGGCTAGCTGCATTGTTCAAATGCAAAATATACACTTACCAAAAAAACTATTTTATGGAAAATTCACATAGGGCAGGCGCTCACATGGTGGCCAAAAGAAGCAATACAAGGACATTTTCAAGGTCTCTCTCAAGAACTTTGGATTTGATTGCGTGACATGGGAGACACTGGCACGAGACTGCTAGCATGGAGTGCGCAGGTCAGAAAAGGTGCTGTGCTCTATGAGCAAAGCAGAATTGAAGCAGCACAAAGGAAATGTAGGATGCATAAATTTGGAATAACCACACAGACTAATGTTCACACAGACTATCTGTGCCCTATCTATAGTAGAGAATTCTGAACTTATATTGGTCTGATCAGCCATAGTCATACACATTGAAACTTCACTTTATCATGGTGGTGTCATGTTGATCCTCTTCGAGAACAAAGGACAGCAACCAAGGATATATGTGTACTTTCTTGGAGAGGAAGTTGCAGGGGTGCAGGGGAAGAGACTTTGTTTACTTGCAGTAGATGGCAGAGAGATTGATGTTTTTCCAAGAGCCCATTTGCTCCTTACCCCACTACTGATTCAATTCATCCAGAAGCATTTCCCAGTATAAAAACTTCCTTCTCCCTTCTGGTTCTATAATTCTCTATCTTTATTTTAGTTAAAGTTCCCAGGAGCCAAGGATTGTGCTTTGGGCAAAATTCTTCAGTGTTAGAGCTATCTCTGTTCCTTCTCTGGGGATGTACCATTCTTAGTTGTCTCCTCCCAACTGTATTCCCATTAAATACACCCCAAAGAACAAATGCTGGTGGTTAATGCAGCTTATAAAGAAACAGTAAATATTTAAAACAAAGAAAGGCAAACAGAGTTTCCCCATGCCTAAAAGAAAAGACTTTAGGTTCCCATAAAAGAGTCTATTGGGTAAAAAGACAGAATTACTCCTTAGTGGTCTGTAGTCTGGAGAGGTTTTAGCAAACCAACTTCTGTCACAACACTATGTATGCCACCTCCCTCACCCCCACCCTGCCTCCCACCCCACCCTGCTCCTTCTCCAGCAGAGCTGATCCCAGAATGTTAGTGCTTTTCTTTCTGGCATTTTCTTCTGCCTTTGTTTCTACTGTCCAGCTCCTTGTGCCTTCTCAAAGCTTTTTCTCTCTATGTGTGCATTTCATCAGGACTTGGATTCCTCTTTGAGTCGTAGACTCAATGAACTGATTTAGAAGTCACCTGGAGACATAGCCTATTATTTTTCATCCTGTGGAATTGCTTATTTTCCAATTCTATCAAGGAACAAATTTTTACCTTATAGAAGGGATGACTGGCCAGTGATTAGGTCTGTGAAAAGTCAAAATTCATACATTTTTGAGATAAAAGAAGAAATATAAAATGAATATCCCTGTCATACTTCAAAATAATTGTCCTTTCACATAAATCCAAATAACATAATTTTTACTTTAAATACCTTCTCTATTTAAAAAAAAATTGCCAAATATGTTACACTTTCATGTACACAATATTTGTGGTGATGCTATGTCTAAAATCAGGGGGATTGATTTAGTAAGGATGAAATAATGGAAAGGGTTTAGAAACAGAAGTCCCAAAATCTAAGCATTAGAAAGGAGCCCTTCTAGTCACTTCAGTGCTCTGGGTCTCAGTTTCTTTGTCTGGAAAAGCCTATCTACAATATCACTGAACTAACCTGAGCTTGAATAATTACTTGCTTTGTGACCTTGGACAAGTCACTGCAATTCTCTGAGTCTCAGTTTCCTTATCTGAAAAAAACAAACCTAGAGGATTGCACAAATCAACCTCCAGGTCGTTGCCAATTCTAAATGCATCCAACTATAAATCTATGAGTTGATTTTAAGATATTAATTGCTTTGTATTTGCATGGGATTTTATAGTCATCAAAATGTTTTTACATACATTATTTCCTTTATTCATAACAACCCTATTGGGCAGTCAGGTCAAGCATTGTTATTCCCCTTTTACAACTGAAGAAAATGAAGCTGAGAAGTAGGTTGACTTTCCCAGGATCACACAGCTAGTGATGGAGTCGGACCCGGAACATAGGTTGCCGAACTCTGAGTCCAAAACTCTTTCTACTCTGCTGTGCTGCCTTTGTTTAAAAAAAAAGAAAGAAAGAAAGAAAAGAAATAAACAAGAATTTCATTTCTCACATTTTGTCAATATTGACTTAGAGGGCTTATGCAGGGGAAATGTCACAGAGTCATAGAACCTTTGCTTCATTATCCTCAGTCTGTAACTGGAAAGAAGCCAGAAGCCATCTAGCCCAACATGCTCATTTCAGGGATAAGGAAACTGGAGCTCAGGGAAGGTAAAGGACTTGCCCAAGGTCATACAATCAGTAAACATCTGAGGTGGGATTTGAACCCAGGTCCTCTGATATCAAAATCAGTTCTTTCCACTGTTCTTGCTACTGCCTTCCAACTGGCATAACTAAACCAAAAGCACAGATATGCCAATATTTACAACATCTTTGTTCAATGCAATTCAACAGTACTGAATTTACACAATAATTGACATAGATAATTATACTTAAATCAATTAAGTCCTAAATTATTACCCACTGCAGGGAAAAAAGCTGCCATTGAATTCAACTAAAAAGTTTCATGGAGGGAAAAGTTGTTAAATCCTATTATGAAAAAGGAAACAAATTCATAGATTTCATTAATAATACATCAACTATTTGAGTTGGAAGAGGTCTCAGGGGACCATCTGTGCCAGCCCCCTCATTTTACAAATGACCAAACAAGTTCCCAAAAGAGAAGTCAACCAGGCAGTTGATAACCATGTATTAAGCTCCTACTGTGTGTCACACACTGTCCCAAGCACTAGAGATAAAAAAGAAAGACAGGTCCCTACCTTCGAGAATTATTATCTTAACCCCTTTTTAGTGTCTTTCCTGTCTGACCAAATCACGAGTGAACCTGTGCTAGCAGCCCTCAAGTGTGCTGTGTTTTATCTGTCTTACAATTACATTCATCTACCGTAATTTGTTCAACCCCTCCCTAAGTATAACCACCCTCCCTTAGTTTCCAATTCTTTGCCACTACAAAAAGAGCTGCTATAAATAATGTTTATGTGCACAGAACTTTTCCTTCTTCTTTTGATCACTTTGGAGAATACACCTAGTAGTGGTAGCACTGAGTCAAAGAGTATGCACAATTTAATAACTTTTAGGGTCATAGTTCCACATTGCTTTTCAGAATGATTAGATCAGTTCATAGCTCTGCTAATAGTGGATTAACATGCCTGTTTTCCTGTAGTACATCCCATCCCACAAATATTTGTTATTTTCCCCTTTTTATCAGTTTTGCCAATCTGAGGATTATGATGTAGAATGTCAGGGTTGCTTCAAATTGTATTTCTCTAATGGTTATTAAGTTGATTATTTCTCCATCTGAAAACTGCTTGCTCATATCCTTTGACCACTTATCAATTGGGGAATGACTCCATGATATATAATTTTAAAGAATAATTTCTTTATTTCAGTTGAATCTATTTAAAATAACCAATTCTAGGGCAGCTCTTTTTTTTCTTTGTGATTAATAATATAGAAATGGAAAATAAATAAAAGCAAAGATATTCCTACTGAGTGTTACTTTTTCTAGAGAAATTTAATTAATATAAAATGATTGTCACAATAAAGAGACTGAGAGAATTCAGAAACTGGCTTAGTCAGAAAATAAATAATCTCTTTGCTAAACAGGAAAACAATCCAAGAACAAAAATAACTTAGAATAAAATAAAATCTCATTTGTAAGATATCAACAAAGACACCAGAAAAATGAGAAATATCACCTCAAAAGTAAAACAACAAAAGAATTCAAGTGAACACAGTGGAGGAAATAGATCAATTTCAACTCAGAAAATATTGATGGAGGCTGGGTCTGAGGATCCATTTTTTTCTGTTAACACTGAGTAACGTTTCTTATAGTATTACCATTAATCTCACTTGGTATTATATGTCCTTGACTTGGAAGTGAAACATACAACCAATGACAGAACAAATGTAAGGAGCTGGTAGCAAAGGAGCCAAGTCATTGATCTGATTGGTGGAAATATGAAACTGTACCACTAGAGAGCCTGAAAAACACCATCACCCATGAAGAGGCAAAGCCAAAGGGACTATGGTAGCCAATTGCTCTAAGAGCAAGAGAAGAACTTGGTAGCTATTCTAGAGAGCCGTTGGTGTTAGATGAGACACATGACAGATAAAGTCAAGCATTTTTTTGACAACCCTATGCTTAAGGATCTTACTGTCGAATCAGATCAGGCCCTGATCATAGCAACACTTCAAGAGTCACAACATTCATTACATTATGCCTAAGAATATTACAAAGCCTCCCTAGTGAAATTCCCAATAACTGTCAGCAGTTCTAGAAGAACAGGTGTTGAGAATAGGGAACATGTAGGCCTATACTTATTACAGCAGCAGAAGAGGCACTCACGGAATATCATGCTGATAGCACAGATTGTCCTAGCTATAAAATACTTCCTGGGTGGGTAATACTTCATGGAATACCTCAGTTGGGAAAGAAAATTCCTGCCATAATAAATTTCTTTGAAGTGAAGCTGGCTGAGAATACAGCCTTGTCTCCACAAAACATTCAAAAAAGGATTACATCTCTCATCACAAATTCAGCTGAAAGAGGCAGGAATGACTGTGTTGCTCTACAGATGCAAAAGGATAGCAAATTATGAATCAGGGAGAAGTGAAGATGCATATAGGTGCTGCTGGAACTCAGCTGTTTCCCATCTCTCAGAGGCACCCATAGGCACATTGAATAGAAGTTTGGGCCCCTAGTAAGGAAGACCTGAGTTTAAATCCAGCCTCAGACACTTATTAGCCCTGTGACCCTGGGCAGGTTACTTAATCTCTGTCTGCCTCAGTTTACTCAACTATAAAACTGGAATAATAATAACATCTGCCCTCCAGTGTTGTGAGGATCCAATGAGATGGTATTTGTAAAGCACTTAGCAAAGTGCCTGTGAGAAAACTATTTGGTTGTTGCTCAGTTATATCAGACTCTTCTTGTGAGAAATGAATATTATCTCTTTTATTTAATAATTAATTATTGCATTAGGACCAAGGTTTTTCCCCTTTTCTACTTCCTCATCTAGAAACCAACCAGTGTGTGAAATTTCTCTTAAATATTTCCTCCGGTCCAGATCTAATCAAACAGTAAAAGAAATTCTAAGTTTAGACTAATGGGTATATTCCTGCTTTTTGTGTTTGCTCAGATGGCGGGGAGGGGCTTGGGGGGGGGGGAGTCAGAGGAAGGATGATTCTCCCTATTATCAAGACAGGTGATAGAGAAATTGATATTCTTGGACCAATATTTGAATGGCCTAAATCACATACCCCAAGACCTTCATTTTAATATAGCACACACCTGTTACTGTGTTAACCAATCCTAATTGATTGCCACTTCCTGGGCACACCGCTTCTTCAAAGGGTATATAAACTATGACCCCACCACCATTAGGGGTCTTTTGGTCTAAGAGAGATGGCCAAATGACCATCCTTTTTAACCATCACATTCTTGACCCCATTTGGAGTTTTCTTGGCAGAGATATTGGAGTGGTTTGCCATTTCCTTCTACAGCTTATTTTACAGATGAGAAAACTGAGGCAAATAAGGATAAGTGACTTGCCCATGGTCAAACAGCTATTTAGTGTCTAAAGCCAGATTTGAACTCAGAAAGCTGAGTCTTCCTGACTCCATGCCTGTCACTCTATCCATTACACCACCCAGCCACACCTGAGAAAACTAGAGACAGTTTGATGTTTTGTGGTTCTGTATTGTTCATCTGTCTTATCTCCTACCCTTGAGAAAACTATACATTTCAAAAGGAGAAATTCCTCTATATCTGTATGACTATTCTGGTTAGGACTAGGAATTTTCTGAACCTGATGCCCCTTCACCTTATTTTCCACAGGGAAAAAACCAGGGGATTTGTCAGTCTGATTGCCTGTCATTTACGACAGCAGTATTGTCTAAATTCATAGTTAAATTTAGGGCATAAGGTCAAAGTGAAAGGAAGGCCCAAATCTGTGGGGCTCAGATCTAACACAAACCTCAGTAAGTGAGAAGAGCTCCCCATCATTAATGAAATAAAGTTAACTTAAGGCTTAAGTTCTGAGATCTAGGTCAGACTGTTCCCAAATAGGGTATTCCAGAGAGGTCTCATCTCTCTGGCATATTTTTAGCCAATTAGGGGAAACCCAAGAAAAGTCTAGTCTATTTAAGTCTGTACTTATTGAACTTCATTAATCTAAATGGCTGCTATGTGGTACCT
Source organism: Potorous gilbertii (assembly GCA_028658325.1). Lineage (NCBI taxonomy): Eukaryota > Metazoa > Chordata > Mammalia > Diprotodontia > Potoroidae > Potorous > Potorous gilbertii. The sequence goes on along the minus strand of CM053771.1, from coordinate 202,338,879 downwards.
TTTATCATGAAGCTTCACAGAGTCTAAAAGGTAGAAGAGATTCAATTCCCAAAACCATTTGATTTATTTGGACAAACCCTGAAGTGCAGTTTTTGTATCAAAGAGCAAAAGAAGCTAATGAAAAACCTCTCTTTGGAATCATCAAGTTGATAACTTTTCAAGAAGCAAGACAAATGAAGAAAAATAGAAAAGAAATACTGAATACACAATAAAATGCAATCAGTTATGTTCTCCCCAAAATCCCCTTTCAGCACTACTAAACTAGAAGCTATATGATCTTGGGTGCTTAATCACGGGCAGAAACCTTGTTTGCCAAAATGAGGGAAGGCATTCAATTTCGTGATCATGATATTCCTTTCCACTTCTAGAATTCCAATATTTCCATGTGTAGGAACCTGAAGAAAGGGGAATGTCCTGTCTGACTGTATTCTGGAGGAAAAGGTTTCCTGGTAGAGATTCTGTGAATTTAGGCAGTCTTTGAATAATACAAATAAGTCACGTATACAATCCAATGTTATCAGGTTGCTATGGGAATAAATTCGTAATGAGAAAGGGCTCCAGACCTTGATAATTTAGGGTATCTGAGATGTGTCCATTTGATGCTTTCAAGCTACCAAATGAAACTAGGAAGCTTTCAGATTTTGAGTGGGGCCACTTGCATGTAGGCAAGAGAGATCACGAAATGCAAGGGTGTGTCCCTTTCAAACTTTGAGTAGCTGAATTTGCATTTGAAAAGATCAGAAATTCAGCTAAGCTTTTGGCAGGAACTATGGACCTATTCCCCCAGCTGTGAATTGCCACTCAATTATGTGAACTAATATAAAAAAATAGGTTAACTAGGTGAAGTGGTGAGTCTCAAAGGGCCTCTTGCCAAGAACTAGAATAATCTTTTGTCTTCCCCAGTTGGCAATGGCACCTTGTAACAGAAATGGCAGCATCTAGTGAGACTGGGTTTATCTGTGGACTTGAATAGAACAGAGCCAATGAGAGGAAGCTGAGTATAATCCTGCTCAGAAGATTTATAGACCCTAGAGCTGAGACTTTTGCCAGTTCTAGTGTTTGACTTTTGGTTCTATTTGAAAGTGTACCCATCAATTGAGAAATGGTTAAACAAATCATGATGCATGAATCCAATGACATATTCCTGTGCTATAAGAAATGGCAAATGTGATACATCCACACAGACAAGCATGGAAAGATCTATATAAACTGGGGCAGAGTGAAACAAGCAGAGCCAAGAAAACACACCACAAAGAAAAATGTAAAAGGCAAGAACAAGCACACACACCAAAATCAAAAGTAAATAGAGCAAAATTGCAAGGAACATGGAAGGCAGAAAAGAAGTGATAGGAGAGGATGCTGTCAACCTACTCGTTCATGAAAGTGGAAGGTCCACAGGTGTTGCACATTGCACGTTTTTGTACTTTTTAAATGTGTTGATTGATTGTACTGATTTCTTCATCTTTTTTCTTTCTTTTTTTATGTTGTCTTTAAAAATACTGATTGTTATACAAGATGGTTCTCTGGTAGAAGGAGGAGAAAAGATACTGGGGAAGACTATGATGATGTAAAAAAAATATACAAAAAAATCTCCAAGATATTGTAATGAATGAAAAAACCCTGACAGAGTTTCTGAGTAATTAATAATCAATTTATTAATTAGGCTGGCTGGCAATCAAAAACATTGATGGTCAGTGGTTTCCCTCAGTAACTAAAGACCCCCCCACCCCCATCCCTAGTGGAGACACTGAATCCCTTAAACACCTTTGTAAAAGGGAATGCCCCAATAAGAGAAAATCAGCCCTAATTGGTAAATATTTAAGAAAGGCATGATCTAGAAGACTTCAGTTCCTTCTCTTGAGAAAATGACTTGATCATGAGACTTAGCCACCTCCAGCAATATGGGCAGGGCAATCTATCTCCATCTGGACCACTCTGGTTGGTTTTCTCCTTCATGAGCTGGATCACCCTAAACTCTTTATAATTTAAATAAATTTGGAGGGGTACAAGAACAGAGGCTCATTTCCTTCTCGTTAAGAACTCACCTAGGCTGTATTCTGTTTACACACTAAACAGAAGTAAGGCCTCATAGTTCATTGGGGTCTGACACAAGATCAAAGAGCATGTTCCCCTAGAGTTAGGGGCAATCTCAATCAGCCTTGTCAGAGGCTGACCTTCTACAGAAGCTGGGCCTCAAAAGAGAAACAGAGGAGAAAAGTCTGGATCATAACTTCATAATATAATAGAAAAATAATTTCTCTCAGCATCAATAAAATCTCTTAAAAAAAAAATATAGTACCCTTAAGTCAGGATTTCAGCTGAACCAGAAGCTTAGAGATTGTGAAGAAAATGGATGATCATTGACACCACAAATTCTATCTAAATCACGGGACAAAATGCTCAATCTTGAAGTCCTCCTTGAGCTTTCATTCTCCCTCACTCTTCAAATCCAATCAGCTTCCAAGTCCTGTCAAACCTATCTCCCACAGTATGTCTTGTATCCACCCCTGTCTCAGCATTCACATAAACCCTACACTATCATCATCCATTCTCACATTACCTTCCACCTAAACTACTGCAATAGTCTCCTAAATGGATTCCTTTATTCTAGTCTCTCTTTTCTCCAAGCTGTTCTTTACACAACTGACAAATAGGTTATCATAAAACACAGATGGGATCATGTCACTCCCTATTCAAAATCTTCAGTGGCTCCCTATTGCCTCTAGAATATATACAGACTCCTCAGCCTGACATTGAGAGACTCCTCTCCACCAACCTTTCCAGTCTTTCTTCAAATTACTCCCCTTACTATATTCTCCATTCCAGTTAAATTGACCTTCTCTCTGTCATCTCTCACATCTGTCTCTTTGCACATATCCTTCCATAACTCCACCTCATGGAATCCTTAGTCTCCTTCAAAGGTTAGGTGCCACATCCTACAAAAAGTCTTTCCTGATCCTTACCCCTGCATTTTCCACCCAGCTAACACTATCTCCCTTTGAAATTGCTCAGTTTCATTTCAGTTAATGTAACCCAAACATCAGCCAACAAGAACAGTGTACAGCATATAACAGGCATTGAATTTTATTGGATTTATTTAAATTCACATTTTAAAGAACTCAAAAAGCAATGGAAAGATACCTGGTAGGGGTAAACTAGTTGTAGCTTGTTGATGACAGTTAATTGATCAACATTTATTAAATACAATATCAACTTCCATGCAAGGAGGGCCATGAAGAATATAGTAGCTATGTATGCTCAGAAAGAAAGATGCACTGGTCCCATCCTAAGAATGAGAGACAATAGATGGGACAGCATGAGTGTCATATGGTAAATCTCCTGTAGAAGATTTATGAGAAAATATGCACAAGAACCAAATATGACAAGAAGATATAGAAAAGTTGCAATCTGCATTGGTAGAAGGAACATTCATTCTCAACAATAAAACTAAAAATCATTTAAAGAATTGACATGATTTCAATAAAATGTCCTATAAAATATTAACTTTTCTTTTAGCAAAAAAAAAAAAGGAAATTCTAACACACAACCTTTACAACTTCCATTTTAAATCTAGCATAAACATTTGTGTTCACATTGGCTTTGACCTTCAGAATTTCTATCAGCTTAATTCACACAGGAATTCAATCCCAGTCTACACTGAGCAAAATTTAATCATTGAAAATTCAAAGGAAAAAAGTGAGCTCAAAATCTGTTATAAAGTCTGCATCACAAGCTCAAAACAGATGTGAAATATCATTGTTCCTTTTGAAATTACCCAAAAAGATGACTAAGTCAAGATTTTTCTTATGCTTCAAATCTTTGAGCATATGCCTTCCCCTCCCCAAATAAAAAGCTGTCCCATAGTTTCCTCCTCATCCATGCCAGAAGACTGGGAAAATGGAGAAAGAAACAAGTGGGAATAGAACCTTATTTATTGTTCTTCTCCTTTCTCTTCTCTAGGTATTTGCATTCTATCAAGTAATATATGCAAACTTTCAAGTACCATATAAATGCTACTACTTTATTTCTACAGTGTTTCAGTTCAGCTCTTGAGTATGTAAGTGGCTGAAGGTACAACAGGCTCTATTTCAGATAAATATGTTTAGTTCTGGATCCAATATGAGAATCAAAAGTCTAGGACAGGTTTGGGACTTTGGTTAAGTAGAGAAACATAAACTTAAAAAATAATCAAAATTCAGATTACTCCAGGGCTTTGTACAATCCACACCTGGACAAAAACAGAACTATTAAGTGGTTTGTGGGGACCAAAGGATATAGTGACAATAATGAAAGGGGTGGGGGCGGAGCCAAGATAGCAGAGTAGAAAGACTCACATTTGCTAGCTCCGAACCCACAGCCCATGGTTTTCCTGTAAAAAGAACTCCTGACAAATTCTGGAACAGTGGAAGCCGCGCAGAAACACAGTGAAGGAGATTTCCGTTGCAGAGCGCCCTGAAAAACCGAACCCAGGGGTCCATCGAGCCCCAGACGAGAGCGAAGCCCTCCCCTCCCCCTGCCCTGGCCGCACCGCACTGAGAGGAGCCAGCAGACCCAAGCAGGCTTCAGGGACCTGAATCTCTGGCGGCCGCGAATGTCCCTCCACCCACAGACGCACAGGTCAGTGAGAGAGACAGGCTGAGAGGGGAGCAGGGTATCTCCGGGACTCGGACCCACTCGGGAGGCAGCCGCTGCGGCAGAGGCTGAGGCAGCTCGGCCAGAGACTCCCAGAGTAGGCAGGAGCTCCACAGCAGCTCCATTACAAAAGTTCTCTGCATAAACCCCCTGAGGGAACTGAGCCTGAGAGGCGGCCCTGCCCTGACCTGAGCACCAGCAGATAAGCTCCCATTGAAGAGCAGTCAGGCCTGCCGCCAAAAGCCCTGAGGCTGGGGAGCAGCATTTGAATCCCAGATCCCAAGCACTAGCTCGGTGGACCTAGGCTGGGGTGGAGAGGGCTCTCAGAAGTCAAGTAACTGGCTGGGAGCATTTGAATCTCAGACCCCAAGCACTAGCTGAGCGGATCTATGCCAGGGGGTGGAGAGAACTCTCAGAAGTCAAGTAACTGGCTGGGAAAATGCCCAGAAAAGGGAAAAAAACTAAGACCATAGAAGGTTATTTTCTTGGTTACCAGAGGATTGCGCCATTCCTCTCTGATGACGAAGACATGTGCTTACCATCAGGTAAAGACATAGGAGTCAAAGCCTCTGTATCTCAAATATCTGAAATAGATACCCCATGGGCTCAGGCCATGGAGGAGCTCAAAAAGGATTTTGAAAAT
>CM053771.1:202305702-202333104 GCA_028658325.1 Potorous gilbertii | reverse complement strand
CTTGCAATATTTTCTCCTTGACCTGGGAACTCTGAAATTTGGCCACAATGTTCCAAGGAGTTTCTCTTTTTGGATCTCTTTCAGGTGGTGATGGGTGGATTCCTTGAATACTTATTTTGCCCTCTGCTTCTAGAATATCAGGGCAATTTTCCTTGATAATTTCATGAAGGATGATGTCTAGGCTCTTTTTTTGATCATGGCTTTCAGGTAGTCCCATAATTTTTAAATTTTCTCTCCTGAACCTATTTTCCAGGTCAGTTGTTTTTCCAATGAGATATTTCACATTCTCTTCCATTTTTTCATTCTTTTGGTTTTGTTTTGTGATTTCTTGGTTTCTCAGAAAGTCATTCTCCATCTGTTCATTCTAATTTTGAGAGAACTATTTTCTTCAGTGAACTTTTTAACATCCTTTTCCACTTGGCTAATTCTGCTTTTGAAAGCGTTCTTCTCCTCATTGGCTTTTTGAACCTCTTTTGCCAACTGAGTTAGCCTATTTTTCAAGGTGTTATTTTCTTCAGCATTTTTTGGGGTCTCCTTTATCAAGGTATTGACCTGTTTTTCATTCTTTTCTTGCATCTCTCTCATTTCTCTTCCCAGTTTTTCCTCCACCTGTCTAACTTGATTTTCAAAATCCTTTTTGAGTTCTTCCATGGCCTGAGCCCATTGGATATCTATTTCAGATGTTTGGGAAACAGAGGCCTTGACTCCTATGTCTTTACCTGATGGTAAGCATTGGTCTTCCGTGTCAGAGAGGAATGGCGGAATCATCTGGTCACCAAGAAAGTATCCTTCTATGGTCTTAGTTGTTTTCCCTTTTCTGGGCATTTTCCCAGCCAATTACTTGACTTCTGAGATTCCTGTCCACCCCCGCCTAGATCCGCCCAGCTAGTGCTTGGGGTCTGAGATTCAAATGCTGCTCCCCAGCCTCAGAGCTTTTGGCGGCAGGTCTGGCTGCTATTCAATGGGAGCTTAAGTTCTGGTGCTCAGGTGGGGGCAGGGCAGCCTCCCAGGCTCAGTTCCCTCAGGGGGTTTATGCAGAGACCTTCCATAATGGAGCTGCTGCCGAGCTCCTGCCTGCTCCAGGAGCCTCTGGCCCACCCACTGCCTCTGCTGCTGCCTCCCGAGGGGGCCCTACTCATGGAGAGACCCTGCTCCCCTCTCAGCCTGTCCAGACGTCTTTCTCACTGACCTGTGCATCTGTGGGTGGAGGGTCCTTTGTGGCTGCTGGAGATTCCATCCCTGAAACCTGCTCGGATCTGCTCGCTCCTCTCCATGCTGCCTGGCCAGGGCAGGGCTGGGCTCTGCTCCCATCTGGTGCACAACGTGGTTTTTCAGGGCTCTCTGGAATGGAAATCTCCTTCACCCCGTTGCTGTGCGGCTCCACTGTTCCAGAATTTGTTGAGAGTTCTTTTTATAGATAATTATGGGCTGTGGGTTCGGAGCTAGCATATGTGAGTCTTTCTATTCTGCCATCTTGGCTCCACCTCCAAATCTCTTCTACAATAGGAAGAGTTATTATAAATATTTCTGTACTAATTGGTCCTTTTCCTCTTTCTGTGATCTTTTTGGGGGCATAGAACTACTAGTAGTATCACTGGGTAAAAGGCTATACACACTTTAACAGTTTTGGGGGCATGATTTCAAATTGCTTTCCACAATAGTTGGACAAATTCAAAGCTCTAGCAATGGTGAATTAAAGAACCTGTTTTCTGACAGCTCCTCTACATTTATCATTTCCCCTTTTCATCAACTGTGCCAATCTGATGGGTGTGAGATAGTTCCTCAGTTGTAATTTAAATTTCTTTAATTATTGTTGATTTAAAATATTTTTTTTCATTTACTACTGATAACTTGGATATTTTTTTTTCTGAAAACTGCCTGTTCATATCTTTGACCATTTAAAAATTTAGAAATGGCATTTATTTTTATAAATTTGATTCAGTTCTCTACATATCTTAAAAATGAATCCTGTACCAGAGAAACGTTCTGTAACTATTTCCCCCAATTTCCTGCTTTTCTGCTAACTTTGGCAGTATTGGTTTTGTTTCTACAAAAAAGTCTTAATTTTTATGCAATAAAATTTTTCCATTTCACCTCCTATGAATTTCTTTTCTCTTATTTAGTCATGAACTCTTCCCATCCATAGATCTGACAGATAAATTCTTCCATTCTTCTCTAATTTGCTTATGATATCATCCTTTAAATCTAAATCATATACCTATTTAGAGCTTATCTTGATATACAGTGTGAAATGTTGGTCTGCATCTACTTTCTGCTAGACATTTTTTCAGTTTTCCCAACAGTTTTTGTCAAATAGTTTTCTTGTCCCAATGGCTGTGCTGATTGTGCTAAGTTACTGTGCTGATTGTGTACCTAATCGATTCCACTGAACAATCTATTTCTTGTCCAGTACCAAATTGTTTCAACAGTTAGAGCTTTGTGGTACAGCTTGAGATCAGGTAGTGCTAGACTGCTGGGCTCCTTTACTTTTCCTTTTTTTGCCTTTGATTCTCTTCTTTTGATTGATTCTTGACCTTTTGTTTCTCAAGTTGAATTTTGTGTTATATATGTGTGTGTGCACATACATATGCATAAATGCACACATATATTTTTCATCAGCAAAAATCTACCTTTTCATCCTCTTACCCCAGTACATCCTCCCCTTCAAAATTAGAACTAAAGAAAAACAAAACATGTTGTCAAACAAAATATTTCCATGTTATCCATGACACCCCCCCCCCAACGTCTCATTTGACAATTCCTTCTCCTCTCTATCAGGAGGTGGGTAGCATGTTCCATCATTAGTCTACTAGAATTCTGGTTAGTCATTACACTAATAAGAGTTCTTAATTCTTTCAAAGTTGTATGCCTTTACCGTATTGCTGACATGGTATCAACCATTCTGATTCTGTTAACTTCCTTTTACATCAGGTTTCTTCTGAGATGTATTCAGGTTTCTCTGAAATCATTTCCTTTATCATTTCCATCACATTTATCTTACAACTTATTCATCCATTCCCCAGTTTATGGATACCCTTCTCAGATTTCTATTTTTTGCCACCTCTAAAGAACTACAGTTGTACATACAGTTAGTTTTACTTAGAACTAATGTGTCCCTCGGGAACAGTCACAGTGTGCAAGGACTGTTTCTGAGTGACTAAGCCCTTCACAGCAATGCAAGGACCTAAAATATTCCCAAAGGACTTTTGAGGCAAAATGCCATCCACATCCAGAGGAAGGAATTATGGAAAAGAATTGCAGAATGAAGCAGACTATTTTCTTTTGTATTATGTTTTGTTTTGTTTTGGTTTTTCTCATGGTTTCTCCCATTCATTTTAATTCTCCCTTGCAACATGACTAATGTGAAAATGTGTTTAATAAGAATGCATATGTAGAACTCATATAAAATTGCATGCTGTCTTGAGGAAGGAGGGGAAAGGAAGGGGGAAAAAATTTAAGACTTATGGAGGTGATTGAAAACTGAAAATAAATAAATTAATTAAATTTTTAAAAAAGAACTGATGTGTCCCTTAATCTACTCTCCCTCTAATTCCTCCTCCCCTTTCTCTCTTTTATCTATTTCCTTACTGAGTGCAATTTATTTCTGTATCCAACTCTCTCTAAGTGTATGTGTACAGCCAGGTGTACAAATAAATAGGGTAGCAGACCTGGAGTCAGGAAGACTACTCTTCTTCCTGAGTTCAAATCTGGCTTCAGTCACTAGCTGTATAACCCCATTTGCCTCAGTTTGTTCATTTTTAAAATGAGCTGGAGAAGGAAATGGCAAATCACTCCAGTATCTTTGCCAAGAAGAGTTGAATATGAATGAACCACAGTGAAGATCATACTGTTGTTTTAAAAGCCATCCTGCAGGCCAAGCCTTCTTTCTGATATTTTCTGTGACTTTTTAAAGATTATTCAATGACTTTTTTTTTACCTACCCTATTCCTGTTTTTCTTGTTCTTCTAGACATCTGTGGGGGAAAATAGGCAAACAAGAAATTCCTTCAAACAAATACACAGCCATGTATTTGCTGAGTCTCTCTCTCCCCCTCCCATACACATGCACACACATGCACACACATTTGCTGACGTATATACACACACACATGTACACATACTCATATATACGTATGTATGTCCGTATATGCCATATATATTAATTATATATATTTGAAAATATATAAAAATGTGTGTGTGTATATATACATCTCCTCTTCACCTTAATTTTGCAGTAAAGGTCCACCTAATGTATTAGGGGGCTTTCTTTATGTATCCTTTACATGGTCAACATTCAGTGTTTGAGAACATGTTTAAATTCATCCATATTAATGAGGCCTATTTTTATATTAAAAACCAAAAGCATAAGCAGTAGAATGCTGTGCTCATTCCTCTCTCTGTGAATCATATTTATGTATTGTAGCAGACTGTCCAAACCATGAATGTAAAGAACCTACTAGCACCTGGTGTCAGGATATCTGGATTACAGGCTCACTTATTTTGGCTGGCATATAAACAAACATTAATTGAATCTCAGATAGAAACATACCATTTTCTTTTTTGTATTATGTTTTGTTTTGTTTTGTGGTTTCTCCCATTCATTTTAATTCTTCTCTGCTATGTGCATAGAATGTATGTATAGGAATGTACTGTAGAACCTACATAAGTTTGTATACCATCTCAGGGGAGGGAGTGGGGAGGAAGAGGGGAATGAGAGGGAGTGAGTGGAAAAAAAATCTAAGATATATGGAAGTGATTGTCAAACACTGAAAACAAAATAATTCAATTAAAAAAAGAAAAGATAACATAATAATGTACTAATCTTGAGATAACTCCTGTCCCACTTTGGAAAACCAAAGATAGCTTTTAGGTACAATGTTTTGTACAAATTAAGTGGCTAAATAGTTGTTGAATGAATGAGTCAGTCAATAACTAGTCAATAACCTTTTTAAAGTGCCTACTATGTGGCAAGCACTGTGCTAACTGCTAAGGATACAAAGAAAGGCAAAAGACGATCCTTGCCCTTGAGGAGTTTATAATCTAATGGGAGAGACAACATGCAAGCAAATATGAATGAATGACTATCTGGAAAAAGAATCCTCAATGATTATTTTTAATACCTTAAAAGCCTAAGATGAGTGACTCTGGAGGACCTTATTTCACAATGTGACATGTAATAAAATGATCACCAAGAGTTGTTGGAGTTGTCTGCTTCTATCTAGAGAAGCACTAAATTTTCAGTACTCACCTCCCCGCTCCATCCTGACCATGGAGGTTAGTGGTGCACATTCCATCCAGTTTTTATCATGGTAGATTTTCAGTTTCCTGAGCCTGCATTTTCCTAGTTCAGGTTCATTACCTCTCTCCTAAAGGTGTTTTAATCCTTAAAGCACTCCCAGTTCCTAAACCATTATCTCAAGTGCCCATCAATTCCTATAGTGCAGCCCTTGTAAGTGGTATAATTTAGAAGCTTTCCAAGACCTCTGAGGCATGACCATGTCTAACGGTAGTAAATCTAAATGTCATTCTTAGAGGCCTGCAGTGACATTCAGATGTTCTTTCTTCAGATTGGTGGAAGGTTTTAAATGTAAGCAAATCTTATCATTATGACTCCTTCCTACCTCGTTAAGCCCATGCACAAGCATGATCTAGTGAAAAGAGCATTGTTTTCAGAGGATATTAGGGGATTTAATTCCAATTCCAGGTATTATTTTAGGCAAGTCACAACTTTACTGAGTCTCAGTGTTTTTATCTCTAAAATGAGAGGGATCCCCTCTAGATCTAAATATACGATCCTGTGATCCTAAGGATATCAAGTCCTCTGCAAGAAAATAAACAGTAGAGGGCCACAAGGAATTTCAACCCTGGCACAAGCTACCTGTAATTTAGCTTTTGAGAGGCCTGACCAGTTAAGGGGTAGAGGGGGCTATGTCCAACATAGATCAGTGCTCCATTCAAAGGACCCTGTGGGAACACAGGATAACAAATTGGGCCCAGAATTAACCAGAGGAGAAAAACTAGCTGGATTATCTTTGAGAAATTGCGAAGCTCCTTTCATGTGGCTAAACTTTTTCCCCAAAACAAAAGCCCATCTTTTTAATACCAGTATCCTTCAAGATTGTATGTGGATCTGGGAACTAAACTTCAAAGACCAAAATTGAATATAACATAGAGAACAATGGGGAACTGCATAATGTGGACATGAGCATAATATATATATATATATATATATATATATATATATATATATGTATGTATTATGATATATAAAGTATACTTTATAATCAAAGACCTTTGACGAAGAATAGGAGTGAAAGCTTTCATTAGGGAAATCTATCACAGGAAAAGAAGATAAACTAGCATTTGGTGAGATGGAAGGATGGCAGTTGGAAATCCAGGGTGTTGCACTACTATCCTTATCGTGTCAGCACCCTGTGTAATAGGGGCAAGAGTCACACAGGATGTTCAGAAATTGATAGGTTATCCTCTCCATCTTTGGTGAGATCATTCAAACAGTCAGATCCCAGCCCCGATGTTTGAATGCTGGCGCACAGTGTGAGCTCTGAGCTCCTCCACCCTTGAACCATCTCTTACACTGGCATTTGCACCAGAATTTTGAACCTGTGATAACCCCTCAACCTTCCTTTTAGAAGACCCTTTGGCATGAAGTGCTTCCTTCTGTCCTACTCTGCTGTTTTGACCGTCTCTTAGCGCCTCGGATCTCTGGTTTTCACCTGTTTCCTGTTTCAAATACTGTGCTGTCTGCACAAGGCATAGCTGTTCAGGATGTCAGAGCTTGGCTTCTGCCATTAATCTGGGACCGGCTGCCACCTAGCGGCAGGACATGATACCTGCCAGGTCCAAATTTCCCACCTGGAGCAACATTTCCTACACTCTCTCCCAATTCTCCTTCCTTCTTCTTTCCTCTTTTCCCTCTCCTCTTTCTTCTTTCCTCATGTTCCTTGACCCCTTTCTTCCTCACACACAACACTCCATCTCTCATCTCCTTCCCTTCCTCCTTGCCTTGGCCTCCTGCCCTTCCTGGCTTCCGTCAAGGTCCAGCTCAAGTCCTGTTTTCTTTAAGAAGCTTTTTGTGGTCTGTCTCCTCCCCCATCCTCTCCCGTCTTTTCCTTCTGAGACGATTACCAATTTATTCTGTATCAATATCTTGTTTGCACACAGTTGTTTGCATGTTGTTCCTTCATTAGGCTGTGAGTTCCTTGAGAACCTTTCTTCTACTTTCCTTCATATACCCTATCCTTAGCCTAGTGCCTCACACACAGTAAATGCTTAGTTGACTTGACCTGTTGGCTTGAATTTTCCTTTTTCACTGTATCCTTCCTATTCCACCTTTTCCTTTGATCTCAACCCTTCTCATTCTATGCCTCCTTTCTCTCTTCCTTTCTTTGTAATTCTTTAAAGTCATTGAAAAGAATTGTAACATAATTATGAATTCAGGGGCCACTGGGCATAGTATCCTCCTGGAAGGAAGAGGTAGAGGTTGGTGATAAAATATAAATATGGATCTTAAGTATTTTCAAGTTGATAAAGGAATGATTTGGGACTTTCTAGCATCAGGCAATGGTTGTCATCAATATGTTACTGTTGTGTACTGTGAATTCCTAAGAAGGAAATAAACAGTCTATATGTTCTTGGTTCATAAGCGTTAGGAAGTTGAATGAATAGAATGCTGGACTTGGAGTCGGAAAGACCTGAGTTCAAATCCTGCCTCACAGACTTACTAGCTTTATTTCTCAGTTTTCTCTTAAGTAAAATAAATATAATAATAGTGCTTACATCGGACTGTTATGTGAGGGTCAAATGAGAATATGTATAAATCACTTTCCAAATGTTAAGGGGCTATGTAAGTATTATATGATAAATATAGTAGGTGCTATATTCTTATTTTCATAGATTTAGAGCTACTAGAAACTTAACCTCTTAATTTACTGATGAAGAAGTGAGATGTCTTACCCAAGACTGAATAGGTAGTAAGAAGAATCAAGATTTGAACACAGACCCTATGACTACAATGGTCGTCTGGGGGATGTGTTATGCACAATACAATGAGCCATGTTGTCTATTTAAGGATAATAAGAAAGATTTAGGGTATTAAAAGGGCAAGTTCTAAGCAGATTGAATCACAATTACCCTATTTGTCTCACTGCAACAATGGATATTTTTATGATTATAAAATTTATTAATATTTTGATGGAGTGTCCCCTAAAAAGAATTGAATTGAATGGATAGAATGGGAAATTTCTTCTTCTCCCTTACGATTCTCCCCATCTACATTACTTAACAGCTTTAGTAATTATGAAAAATGGAAATGATAAATTTGCAAATTGAAAACTATTACCTGAATTTTTTCAGAGCTTTTGAGTTGAATTTATCATCTATTTTTTTTCTCTGACAGGTGGTGAAGTTTACCAAATCCTTTGAACTGATGTCTCCCAAGTGCAGTGCCGATGCAGAGAACAGGTAGAGCTTATGACTATCATATTTCTCATTTGTTGCTAGTCCATGCTTCTCCACACTGATTAAGGATGCTGTCTTTCAAGAGATAACTGAAGTGAAAATTGATCTAGCTGCTCATCTGCATTTCATGGCTATACATAATGATGGTTTTTCTAGGTATCTGTAATCAGCATTTGGATTTTTAATATTGAAAGTCAGTACTTGATCTCTGATTAAAATTTTGCCTTTGTTTTATCTCTTAATGCTAAATTTTATCATGTTTCCAAAGTGAACTTTAACAGAATCTGCTGATTTTTAAGCAAGACACAAGTCTCATTTATGTATGTTTACTGGAAAATTATAATGTTAATCCCCCTAAACCTTCTCTCACTCAACCATTTTTACTTCTTGCTCTTAGCCAGAGTTGCTAAACAAATACAGAAGACTCTCAATCATGCTGGCACCGATTATTTCATTTTGATGGCTAATTTCTGGCCTTTGTTTTACTGATTGATCACTTCTGGTCACCACAGTATGAACAGGAAAGCAAAGAGGGGTAATCTTACCCAGTAAGTTTTGATATTTGCCATAATTCCTAATGCAAGAATTGGTTTGTTGCAGGAAAAGTTATAACATGGATAAAAGTGAAGTTTTCTGAATGTCTGTAAATCTCTGTCTATTTTGCATGAATTTCCATGGATAAACAGGAGTTGGCCGCTATAAAAATGAATAATTTGAATTTCTACCATCCCTTTCCCGTAGTCATTTTCAGTGGAGAAGCTATTGAATACTGAAACCAATGAAATGCAGAGACAAATAAAAGGCCTAGATAATTTGATTTAACAAACCAACTCTGGTTTATGAAAGTGGTTGATTATTGCTTATATCCCGGAACATTGCCTGGCCAATATTAATTCACAGTAACATTATTAATATAGCATAACTGAACCCCAACATAGAGCCACAAAATCTTATTGCAGTGCTAGTCAATCTCCGGCAATGCAATTTTGATCATACTTTAATTATTAGCCCTCTAAGAGCCTTTAAATACTTAAGTCATAACTGGTAGGAGGGCCTGGGGAAGCATCAACACATCTCAAGGGATTGTTCTATGTAACTTCATGCTTGCACCCTATCTTCTTTCCACCCCGCACAGTGTTGGTTCTTTTTAATTTCTAGAGAAAATGAAACTAGTACCACAAGTAAATGACTGCTTCCTTCCAGGGTCTATGCAGTAGCATCTACACTAAGCAATCTTCTAGGAAAAGACAGAAAATCAGGAAAGGGGAATGAAGTTAAATGAGTGTCAACTCAAGTCAATAAACATTTATGGAGCACTTATAGTGTGCCAGGCACATGTGTCCCTGTGCTAAGCACTGAGAATACAAAGAAAGGCAAAAAACAGTCCATTCCCTCAAAGATTTCACAATCTAATGGAGAAGACAAGATAGAAACAACTACAAATTAATGCTTTCTATCTCTGTCTCTCCCTCTCTGTCCACATATGTGTGTATATAATTATATACACACACATATATGATGATTATATATACATGTGTATACATAATTATATATATACATATATATGTGGATATGTATGTGGGTATGTGTATACATAATTATATATATGTGAGTATGTATATCTATAAAACCTCAGAGGCATGGCACCAACATTAATGAATACTGAAAATGACTTTTTGTAAGAAGGAGTAGTTTTAGCTGGCACTTGGAAGAAGCCAGGAAGTAGAGATGAGTAGAGAGCATATTCCAGGCATGAGGGACAATCAGTGAAAATGCCTAGATTTGCTAGTATTGTGTGGGAGGAAAAGCAAGGGGGCCAGTGTCACTAGATTGCAGTGCACCTGAGGAAAATAAGGTTGAAGACAACTAGAAAGGTAGGAAGGGAATAGATTATAAAGGACTTAAAAAAAACAAATGGAGGAATTTATATTTGATACTGGAGCTACTAGGGAGCAACTGGAGTTTGTTGAATGGAAGAGGTGACATATTTATATCTGAACTTAAGGAAGGTCAGTTTGACCACCAAGTGAAGGATGGATTGACATGAGGAGAGATTTGCAGCAAGAAGACCAGCCCGAAAGCTATTGCAATGGTTCAGGTTGTGAAGGTTTTAAAAGTCAAGTAGAAGAATTTGTATTTTATCACAGGAAAGAGGGAGCTACTGAAGATTCTTGAGTAGGGGAGTGACATCATCATATCTGTGTTTTAGAAATGTCAATTTTGGAGCTATGCAGAGAATACTTTGAAATTAGAGGAGATCAGACATTGGAAAGAGCAATTAAAAGACTTGTTTTCTACTGAGAAGTGATGAGGCTGGGAACTAAGGTATAGTGTATATGAGTGAGGAGGAGGGAATAAATAAAAAGATGTTGCGGTGGTAGAATTGAAAAGATTTGGCAACATTAAATATGAGGAATGAGCAATAGTATGCAGGAGCCAGCTCAGAGTGATCCACAAGAGCCAGTTATTAAATTTTCAGTGTGATCATCTACACCTCAGAAATCAGCAAAGGCTACAAATCAAGATTTGATTTATCATTTTGTTGACACCCTAGCCTTAAGAAAGTGATAGAGGAATGTTAAAAAGGTCGATTAAACTTTAAAGTGTGATACAGGCACAATTTTTTCTCCCAGAGATCCAGATGTTAAACATTTGTCAGCAAACCATTAAGAGAGAGAGGGAAAGGGAGAGGGAGAGAGAAAGGGAAAATTCCTAGGGAGGGTAGATTTGACATTACCATAAAAAAAAGATTATATAACCTCAAGTTTATATAATTACCTTTTGTGAACTTTTATAGCTAAAGGATCTGTGTTCAAATCTTGACTCTTCTATTTACTACCTATTCGGTCTTGGGCAAGTCACCTCATTTCCTCATCTGTAAAATTAAGCGTGAGTGGGGAACCTACAACCTCATGGCCCTCTAGGCAGCAAGTTCCCCACCCCTGCATAAGTGGTTGGACAAGATAGCTCAGCAAGCTTCTTCCAGCTCTAAATATATGAAAATAAGAATATAATACTTACTATAGTTACCATATAATAGCTACATGGCACCTTAAAATTTGCAGAATGCTTCACATGTATTATTTCAGTTGATCTTGTGTAGGCACTATTACTACCCTTATTTTACAAATGAGAAATTGAGGAACAAAGTTACTGACCCAAGAACATGATCTCATTATTTGTTGATAGAAAGTGCATTATTATGAAAATCTAGTGTTACTACTTTCTGAAAAAAAAGCAAGTCAGAAAATATATTAACAATTCAACATATCTTACACTTGAGGGACATATTGCAAAACTTATTCTGGGAGATAAGGCAAAATCTTCTGTTGTATGCAAACCTGATTCCCCAACAGATAAGGAAAATCAGTAGAAGTATTGAGAACTTCCTTCATTTCTCTATCCTAATACCCTCAGAGGGAAGTGTTTAGGGACAAAATGTACATATGATTGAGAAAGGCATGCAGGTCTATCCTTCCCAAACTTTCATCCTTCATTAGGTAAAAATGTCTATTCCTCTTCATATATATTCAGGACTTGTCCATACAGTAGAAGGCAGCTAGATGACTAAATGGAAAGTGTACTGGCCCCAGAATCAAAATGAATTGAGTTCACATCTGGCTTCAGATATTTCCTAGCTGTGTGATTCTGGGCAAGTCACTTAATCCTATTTGCCTCAATTTCCTCATCTGTAAAGTGAGCTGGAAACGTCAGCTCACTCCAGTATCTTTGCCAAGAAAACCCAAATGGAGTCATAAAACAACCATGCAGTAGAGGTGAGGGCATGACAGTTTCATCTGTGCTACTGTTGTTGCATCAATTAGCCATTTTTCTTCAAAATAGAAACAAGTTCTTCATTCTTCTTTTTCAGCAGATCATTTTTTAAAAATCAATTTCAGCAATTTCCTGATTTAAGTGAGTCACCATTTCTTCCAGATTCTGGTGACCTTTTTATAAGACCTACTTCTGTCCTCTTCTAGGCACTAAGTAGTCACTTCCTCTTTTATCTACCTCTGACTTGTTACGGACTACTCAGATGAGAGTCTTGGATGATTGGTGATTGCACCATCTCTGCCAAAGTGAGCAATGGTTATGTGAAGAAGGATAGGAGAGAATCCGTCAACTTGTAGCAGGATACTGATCAACAGGGATGAATAAGAGTAGCCTGAGTGGGTACTAGAATCCAGAAGGTGTCCTTGGCTTCCTGGGCAATGTGGCATCACCCCCAAGTCTTGGGTCAAGGGGTCTGTGATCATCTAATCAGAGTGTTGAATGATATTCGCTTTCATCCCCAAAGGGGATCACAATTTATCTCTATGACAACCAGACCATCCCCTTCTCCCATTAGTACCCAATACTTTCCCACCCTACCTGTCCTGGTGCTAGCCTTCTGTCACTGTAGCAGCTCCTAATCTTTCCCCTTTATCTACCCAGAGACAGTCCCATGGGGTGACTATAGCCTCAACCTGACCCAAGCATTAAGTATGCTTTGTTCCCCACTCCCTCTGCAGTCATTGAAGTTATGCTCTGCCCACTAGATTACCTTATTACTGGAACAGGAGCTCTGCCCCTATTTTTCTCTCTTCCTCAATAGTTCTTCTGGATAGACTTTGTGGCTCTGGGACAGCAGTCTTTAAGATATCTCCCCCAGATCCCTCCACCTATATTTTCTTTTTTTTTTGGTGGGACAAAGTAAGTAGAACAAGATGAATAGGCACTAATGGGGGGTGAGCTACATTGCAGATCTCCCCCAAACCCACTCCTCTTTTGAACTTTCCTATTTCTTCATATAGTGCCACCATCCTTCAAGTCATGAATATTTTAACCACAGTGTCATCTTTGAGTCTTTATTTTCATTCACCACATCCATCCAATTAGTTGCCAAATCTTGTCATTTTCATCTCTATAACATCTCTCAAATATATCCTCTTCTCTGTACTCACCAGGTCATTGCTCTAATTCAGACTCCCATCTTCTCTTGCCTGGATTATTGCAATAATATCCTAAGTGGTCTTTATGCCTCAAGTCTCCTGACTCCAATCCATACTTTAAATGTTGTTGAGTCACTTCAGTCATGTCCAACTCTTCCTGACCCCATTTAGAATTTTCTTGGCAAAGATATTCAAATGGTTTGCCATTTCCTTCTCCAACTCATTATATAGATGAAGAAACTGAGGCAAACAGGGTTAAGTGACTTGCCTAGGGTCACATAGTAAGTGTCTAAAGACAGATGAGTCTTCCTAATTCCCAGTCCACTGTGCCACCTCACTCCTCCTCCATCCTCCAATACATCAAAGTAATTTTTCCCAAAGCTTAGATCTCATCTTGTCAATCCTATACTCATTAAATCCCAGTGACTCTCTGTCAACTCAAGGATGAAATATCATTTCATCTTTAGCTCATCTTTTTAATGTCTATTTTTGTACAAGTTTTATAATACATACAACTATTAGTACAGCGCTACATATACATGTGCTTTATAAATAAGCAAATTTTCCATCCATAGGGATGTGGGCTAAAAAAATTTTGGTGATAGAGCCATATAATCAAAAAAGCTTGGAGACTACTATCCTAGCGGACATGGAGATATTCCACTGGCATAACAGAAGTGTAGGAAGTATTTGGTGTTCCTGCTATTTCTTATGTGGGGGCAATGCAGGTATAGCACTATGAATAGAGTGTTAGGCTTCCGGTAAGAAATACCTGTGATCTGATCTCTGACATCTATTAGCCATGGGCCCCTGGGTGAACCCCTTAACCTTCATAAGCTTCGGTCACCTCCCTAGAGCTTATTGACTAAATCGTAGACATCTACATTAATGTAGAGAATCCCTACATTTGGAGTTCCCTAAATTGATGAAATTGCAGATCTTCTTGTCATTTGGTAGTATGGCGGGTACAATGCTAAAACAGCAGGAAGAAAAGGTAGATGGCATCTCCTCAAATACAAAGACCACCACTTGAATTAGTTCCAACATATTGATCACAGGATGGAGGGTCAAGGTAGGTTATATTTATGTAAACAAGGAAGTTACTGCTCTCTAGTGGAATTTCTAGAGGAAACTGAGTGGCACAGGGGATAGAGTGCTGAATTTGGAGTCAGGAAGACATGATTTTAATTAGGCAGACACTTTCCAGCTGGGTGACCCTGGGCAGCTCACCTAACTTCTACTTTCTTCATCTGCAACAAAAGGATGGTAATACAAACCTACCCCTCCCCCCCCCCACGCCACATGGTGGTGAGGATAAAATGAAATAATATCTGTAAAGTGCTTTTTATAAATTTTAAAGTATCATATAAATAGTTGTTATTTTGATGTTGTTATTGTTTCCTTGTATCAATGACCATTAAATTGGTAGATTTAACAAAACACATTAGGGAATTACATGGATATATGTCCAGCAGTCACTAGTATACAAAGATATTGTATGTGCCCCCTCTATAAGGCACAGAAATGGTTTCACACTGAGGCTCATCAATTCTTTAGAATTGCTGTCATAGCAGAATATAAGAATCCAATATAAGTCTGAGATATTTGCATAAAGAAATGACACTGACAGTTTCATGTGTTGTGAGGTCATGGTAGATATAGTGATCATCATTTTGTTCAGTTGGTTGTCAGGTACCTCCATGACAACTACCTTGGGACCCCAACTCTTGAGCTCATCTGCTCAAGGCACTGCATCAAATCCCTGGATATAATCCACATTCCAGTCTCGGGCTCCTCATCTCACTCTCTTTTTCCCATGTTTCCATTTGTAAGATTGACCCTATGGACAATACCTTCTAAAATTTTTGCGTAACAGAAAATCCTTTTGGAGAACCAATTAACGCAGCCAGGCGGGATATAATCGTATAACTTTGACTATAATTGAAAATCTTGATTACTTCCTCTTTATGGCACTTTTAATGTGTTTTATGATGCAAAGGTAAAATGACTCATATTTATTTAGGACTTCAGGGTTCTCAAAGAACTGACCAGTGTAATTTGATTTCCTGTACCTGGGAACTAGATGTCTGTTTTGGGTCATTGTTTCCAATTAGCTCAGCATACAGAAATCAGTCAGTTCAAAGGTACAAGATTCATTTAGTTGCTTTGTCTTTTATCAAGTGTGATGTAAATAATAACTTCACACGGAGAGAAGATGGCCATTAAATAAATCTTTTTCTTATCTCGGCAAGGTTAGGTAAGCTGGGAGCTGTGAACAAAAGCTTGGTTTCAGAGTCCCTACAGTCAGGCATAAATGACAACAAATAGTGCACTTCACTTCATCTGCAAAACAAAACAAGGAAGTTTAAATTTTACTTCAATCTGGCTTTAAAAAAGTTTTATCTGTGCCTTTTTGTTTCTTTACATAACATCATTTCCCAGTGTCCCCATCTCTCCAACCATCCCTTGCAATACAGAAAAACAATCAGGCAAAAGCAATCAATGCAACAGCAACATCTGCCTGCACCTGATACATCGGGATCTAAAACCACCCTTTCCCCCTCCACTACTGAGAGGAAGGAGAGTTTCATCCTCTGACCTTTGGGATAGTTACTGGTCATTGCATTTAATCTGAGTTCCCCTGTTCTTTGTGTACAGTTTTTATTTACACTGTTTAGGTCTTTGCGTATAGTTTTCTCTTCTATCTTTAGTCTGTATCGGTCCAAATAAGCCTTTTCATGTTTCTCTAAAATTTTTATATTGTTACTTATAGCACAATATTACATTATTTTCATATATCATATATCACAATTCATATGTTCGCGTATTCACCAATTCCTCAATCAGTAGTAGTTTTGTTCTTTGTTTTTGTCGGGTTTTGCTGCAAAAAAAATGTTACTATAAATATTTTACTATATATGGAACCTTCCTTTTATGTCTTTGATGTCACAGGGAATTCACGTCCACTAGTGCAATTATTGGGTCAAAATGTATGAAGAGTTTACTAGCTGTTCCCTATGTAATTCCTGATAGCTTTCTGCCAGACCTCCTATAATCCCTCATATATGACTATTTCAGCTTTTATCATCTTTGTCAATTTGACAAATGAGATGAAACCTGGGGGTTATTTAATTAACATTTATCTCATTATTAGTTATCTGGAGTATTTTTCCATATGGTTTCTCCTAAGTAAGCATTTTTTTAAGTCCACCGTAAAAGTTTATAACAAATGAAATTAATTGTAGCCAAATCTTGGGTTAGGTGATTGTAGTCACATGCAAGACTATCATAAATAACTCTACTTACTCCCACAGATGAAAAAAAGAAGTTAGCCTTTTTTAAAAATGTAAAAATTTGACAGTCTTGATAATACACTACTTCTTTCCCTCCAAAGTCATTCTTTTGACTTCTGTAGAGTTCATTTTTAGCCTCCTGTTTCATTTGAAGTGCTGAAGGAGCCATAATTTCAAAATTAAATAACCTAGAGCCCTGGGCTGCCCTTAGGAAACTCTGCAATCATTTTTTAAAGGTCAAGTTTTCTTCAAAGAGAAATTAAAAGGACTTTCTGCCTTTGAACCTTGACATTCTAAGATAGGTGTCTCTATCACTATTTATGTCTCCAAGCTAATGTAAAATGTATTTATTTCAAGAGACCTTTGCTGGATTGTCCAATCATTTCTCCCCTTTGGAAGAGGACTCCTTCAGTCAATTTGATAGAGTTAAAAAAATGAAGATGAGTAGGTCAAGCATTTACACCACCTCTGATCACAGGGGAGATGATCTGAAATAAGCCTCGAGTGTACAAATTATGGCTTGCTTTCTATATACAGTAAATCTTTCTTATAACCTTTTCACAGTTAACTTTTTCTTTCTGTAGATAATGTGTTTTAGACAGCTTGGTACTCTGGAAAATGTTACAGAGTTTAACTAATATTTCTTTTCAAAAATGTTCATTACTTCATGCATCAAAGTCTTAAGAAGCTTATTTACTTCTGAGGTCCTACTTTGGTGACTGCAGATTTTATGGCTGTAGAATTGCCATCTATACTTAAATCTATATTTAGATTTTGAGTCTAAAGTTGGTTCATCATCTCTGCTTGCTTATATCTATCCCTCACACACAAGGCCTTACACTTTTTTCATTGTCATCCTTACCCCAAACCTCACTTAAACCCAATTCATTGGTTATTTCCATGCTTTCTCTGCTGCTATCTTTCCTTTAGTTCTTTCTTGATGTATTTGTTTATTTATCATTCCAGAGTTTCACTTTTAAGCCCATGACTTTGAAACTTGGTTAGAATATTCATTGACCCTGCTCTAAATTTAGCAAACTCAGTTCACCTGCTATAATCTTTAATAATCTCAGTAACATCTTTAAAATGATATGAATTGTGAATTTTTTAAAAAAATTTACATATAGGAATTTATGCATAATTTTAGGAGGTACACAACATTTATTCCTTTAGAATTCAGTTGGTCAGATTCTTTGTTCTTTTACCTATTGCCTAAGTCTAAGTAAGTTGAGAGATTTTGGAAGGTATACTCTTAATCTCAATGACACTGAGACTGCAAGACTAAGTCATCTAAATAGATACCTATATTTTGGACTGAAATAGTACAGCTTTCAGAACATCATAACCTACTAGAAGCCAGATGTAGTGGTACATAACTGTACTCCTAGATACTAGGAAGGCCTAGACTTATGAATATCTCAGGCTCAGGAGTTCCAAGCAGCAGTGGGCTATGCAGATCAGGTGTTTATGCTAAATTTGAAATCAGTAGGGTGAGCCCTAGGGGACATGAGGACCACCTACTTGCCTAAAGAGGGGTGAACCAGCCTAGTTTGGAAGTGGAAAGAATTAAAGCTCCCAATCATTGTGGGGAGGGAATCAGGAATGTGATTTCAGCCCAAGTGACATGGAAAGACCCAGTCTTAAATAAATAATTTTTTGAAAACTCTACTACAAAAGAATAGTTTGTGGGACATCCCTAAGACTTTTCTTCCTTATTAATGGTTGAGAATAGTGTGTTAGAAACACTTCAGTGTGTCCTTTGCCATTATTTAATGAGATGTTGAAACTTATTGTTTTTTGTTGTTAATCAGAAGTTTCCAACCAATATCATTAATAATATTGTAGTCATCTTTAATTATATTATTTTCATTGATTTCCTAAGATTTATTTCCATGGTTTGGATTTGGGTCAGAGTAAGTTTTGTTTCTAACAATAATTTTGTTAAGTACATTTCAGTGGAACTCATCCATATGGGTCCTTCCTCCACTGGTACCTTTTGTAACCCATCCATACCTCCTCATGATGTGTGATCCTCTTTTATGACAATGGATCATAGATTTACAGCTAGAAAGGACCTTAGGGGTCATCCTTATTTTAGCTTAACATTCTTAATTTACAAATGAGAACCTGAAGCACAGAGAAGTTATGTGACTTGATTTACCATCAGTTCTCCATAGAGGATCTGCCCAGTGGGTTGGAAGTCTTGCCCTAGCTCTTTTGAGAAGTACTAGGGCAGTGCTTGTCCAGATCATATTTTAACCATCATTCTTATTGTGTGATTGACCCCACCATCTTTACTTATTTGTATAAGCAAAAGTAAGAGTTATCTATTTCTTAATTTCTGATAATAGAAATTAAATATTTCTTAAATAATAAAATAATTTATATTTTATGATAAATTTATTTTATATGTACATATAGCACACATGGTATATTTATATAATACATAATATTGATATTTCTACATTAAATCTGTTAATATGCCATTAATATTTTAACAATTTATTATTCCCACTTTTATCAATACATCATATTTATTATATTAAATGTAATTCATTTCATAACAAATGCAATTCCTTTTAAATCATTTCTTATATAGAAGTCAAAATTGGCAATATGCTATAGACTAATAGTGTCAAACTCAAATAGAAAAAGGGGTCACTAAATTATACATAACTGAATAATTACTGTGGGTCACATATTGACTTCATTTTAAAATGTAATATTACTTATGTGTTTTTTTAATCTCATTAAATATCTCCTAATTATATTTTAATCTGGTTTGGGCTAACACTGAGAGTGTTGTACCCAGTACACATTTCTCCACTGTCCTTTGGGCAAGGGTCTTTGACAGATGTTACTGTAGAGTGAACTTTATTTAATGTTCTTAATATCAAGGGCAACATAAAACAGGGAAGTGTGGCTACAGTGATAGAAGGGGAGTCAGGAAGATCTAGGTCCAGTTCCTTTCATTGATACTAGCTGTGTGATCATATGACCTGTTCTCTTTAAACTTCACTTTCCTCAAAAAATGTACTTTTTGTTGTTTAGTCGTTTCAGTCATGTCCAACTATTTGTGACCTTATTTGGGGTTTTCTTGGCAAAGATACTGCAGGGGTTTGCCATTTCCTTCTCCAGCTTTTCTTATAGATGAAGAAACTAAAGCATGCAGTGTTAAGTGTCTTCCCCAGAGTCACACAGCTGGTAGGTGGGTGAGACCAGATTTCAACTCAGGAAAATATCTTCTTGATTTCAGGACCAACATTGTGTATCCACTGTGCCACCTACCTGCCTTTCAATAAGGAAATTGTACTAGATGTCTTTTAAGGTCCTTTCCAACTATAAATCTATGAGAGAGTCATCCTGTAGTATCCAAAAGGAAGCAGACCTTATGGTATAAGGTGAGGTCCTCCAGATGTTCCTGTGCTTATTGTGCTGATTGCATCAAGCCCCAGAGTACTATATGGGCTTCTCAACAAAATCCATGACCACCAGAGAAGAGATCAGCCTAACAATCTATGTAGGAATAGCCAAATTGTTGAAGAATGCCTACTGTTAAGAGGATAACAGCATGGATAGCCCATTGAGCCAGTTCTTTAGTAACTGTATCTTGGAAAGATATTGCAGATGGACAATAAATTTGATCTAAAATAGGATAGCTAGTATTTATGTAGCTCTTTAAGATTTGTAAAGCACTTTACTAATATCTCATTTTATCCTCAAAATGACTTTGGGAGATAGGCTCTATTTTCTCTATTTTGTAAATGAGAGAACTGAGGAAAACAGGAATTAAATGACTTGCCCAGATCCACACAGCTAGCAAGTGTCTGAAGCAGGATTTGAACTCAGGTCTTCCTGATTCCAGCCTCAGCACTCCATCCATTGTACTGTCCATCTGCCTCTCTAATAGAGGATGGAATGAACAGACTGGATTGCATTTGGGAAATTGTGAAGGTCTTTCAGTAATGTCAAATACCTCCCTGAAACAAAAACTCATCTTTGTAACAAATTTCTTGCAGTGATTCCATATAGCGGAATCATGGAATATCACCAAAAAAAACTGGAGTTAGGAGTCATCCAAAGTAAAATAAAGAGATTAATGAGCTCCAACATATTACCAACGCAGGAGTGAAGAGGAAACATGGCATAAAGGACACTGCCAGAAAGATTTTTGACCTGAAAAGGAAGTGGCCCAATCAGACTGAGAATAAAGGATAACCAAAACACAGGCTCCATATCAACACACACACACACACGTGCATGCACACACACACATGCACACACAGTGTACTCCATGTGGAAGATTTTATGGGACAACACAGATAAGAGGTAAAAAAGTACGAGAAGGCACAGATGATTTGCTATTTACATCCTTGAATGAAGGTATAACTTCATGAATGTGATGAGATCCATCCAATTCAGAAAGAATTCTTAAACTTTGATAACACAATAAGCTGTATTATTCCAAGTTAGAAATTATTTCCTGGGACAAAAAGACCATATACTTTAGGGATATGCACTAACACTTTCATGCTCATCGCAAACTGTTCATTTATTCACTGACCCCAGAATTTGCCCTGTATACGTATACGTTCACATACCTTCTGAGAAAAATAATGTAGATTGATGACAAATTCATATATGTCTGCCACATACAGAATGTGAAAATAACATATTGAAATCCTGCTTTAAGGTGCTTCTTTGTACACTACTTATCATCTAACATATTAGATTGCAGATCATAGGATATCTTTGAGCAACTAGGTGGGATAGTGGATAGAGTGAGAGACAGGAAGACTTGAGTGTCAAACCAACCTCAGATACTCACTAGGCAAGTTACTTATTCTGTTCGGATTCAATTTCCTCATCTGTAAAGTAGGGATAATGATAGTATCTTTCTCATAGAGTTGTTGCAAAGGTCAAAAATGTAAAACGTATTGGAAACTTTAAAGTGCTTTATGAATGATAACTAATATTATTATTTCTCAAACCATAACTCTGCCCCTAACATTAACATTATAATGAGGCTCTTCCATAATTTGATTAAGTGTTTAGAATACCACTGATCCATACTGTAGAGACACAGCTTGTGCTCTACTTTAAAATTACCTTGTATATTATACTCCCAATCAGGACAAAATATCATGCGAAATCTCCATTGAAGTCTTGCTCCCTTTTTATAGATTTCTTCTTATTTGTTTGTTTGGAGATGAACCAAATGTTTTAGCCAATTTAAAATGAGTAGGAGTCACCTTCTGACAATTTCTTACTGAGAGGTTGGCTGCTTTTGTAACTGACATTATCTTACTCAAACAGTCCTTTTCTCTGTGATTCTTCACAGTAGGACACTGGGCTTATGACCCAGAAGTGCTTCTTCTCAAGTTCATGCTTTTTTACCATTTCTAAGAGGAGAGAGAACAAGAATAAGCCAGGAATAGAACACTAGAAAGCACCAACAGCAAGAAATTATAGGTGAAATTGTTAGAAGCATGTAGGAATGTATCAATTTAGGGATTACTTAAGCTTCCCAAGATATAGCCAGCTTTGAAAATTATTTCCATGAAAAGACATTTAAAAAATTAAGTTACCCATACATATCTTTAAAAAAGAATCATATATTCAAATCTAGCCTTAGACATCTACTAGGTTATGTGACCCTGGAAAAGTCATTTAACCCCAAATGCCTCAAAAAAATTTTAAAGAAAAGGAATCATGGAATCAGCAATGTTCATGGAAGACACTCTGTGTGAGGCACTTGGAGAAACATATTGAGAAACATTTCTCAATACACAGTATTTTTCAATACACAGCCTTTGGACAACAAATATTTATCATCACAAGGGAAGATAAAATACACAAAAATATAAATGCCAGCAGCAAAGCCTGGCACAGACTTGAGTGCTGAAGCACTATTAGAAGGATATAGCCCAAATCATGCAGGGTTAATCTGGGAAGACTTCATGGGGAAAACACACTGCCAGCAGATCTATGAAAGAGGTGTGGGATGTGACTTTTCTTATTTGTTTTTCCATTGAATATCTCCTGTCACCGATGAGATATTTGAGTCCCCATAAGGAGATGTGACCTTCATAAACTTGGCCTTTAGGGTCCAGCAACATATGCTTTTCCTGATTGTTTCTCGAAAATGGGATAGGAAGAATTTACATATATAGAACTTTAAGATTTGCAAAACACTTTACAAATATCTCATTTTATCTTCACAACAACTCTGGAAGGTAGGTACTATTGTTATTACCATTTTGCAGAAAAGGAAACTGAGGCAGATACAGGTTAAGGTATTTGCCAGTGATCGCACAGTAAGTATCTAAGGCAGAATTTAAACTCAGCTCTTCCTAATTTTACATCTTTCCAGGGCTCCTTATCTGCTATGCCATCTAACCTCCACTATCTCTATAACGTTCTCTAGCCATGGATACAAATAATCTTAAAGCATTGGATACCTTTATTCAGAAATTTATTTCACATAAATAGAGCATCATCTTACTCTTTGTAATAGTATTTGAAGTACGAGTTGCATAAATTCACTTATAAAATTAGTTGCTATCTGCTACATGGGGGCAGTGGATAGAGCAGTCTTGAAATCAGGAAGACTCATCTCCCTGAATTGAAATCTAGCCTCAGACACTTACTTAGCTGTGCAACCCTGGGCAAGTCATTTAACTCTGTTTGCCTCAGTTTCCTCATCTGAAAAGTGAGCTGGAGAAGGAATTGGCCAACCACTCCTGTATCTCTGCCAAGAAAACCCCAGATGGGGTTGCAAAGAGTTAGACACGACTGAAACAACTGAACAGCAACATCTGCAATATGGCAGTAAACAATGAGTCACAAAGTTAATCATCTTTTGATTCACAGATCATGTGGCTGGAAATTTATCCTACAGATTATGAAAAGGGGGAAAATAATTATCTGTACAATGATGTTGACAGCATTTTTGTTTGTAAAAGTGGAAAACTGCAAATGATCTATATGTTCAATGATTGAATAGGTTGTATTAAAGTAATGAGATATATCACATTCTGATATAAAAAGGACCATTATGAAGAATACAACGGAATGTGGTTATATTGCTATAAAATGATGCAAAGCATGATTAGCATGACAAGAGGACTATAATACACATTGCAATTATAAATACATATGTATCTATATATTTCTAAATACATATATGCCAAAGATATGGAGCTTTGTAAGTACACAGATAGGTTTGGGAGGGAACATATAACAGATATATTTTGTTGCTACTGCTCATTTGTTTGATTTTATTTTCTTAGATTGTATGGCACAATATTCTTTTTTTCTTCTCTCTCCCTGTCTCATCAACATGAAAATGGTACAAATTTTATTGATTTTTGCTAGAGATTAACCTATATTTGGTTCAATTGTTGGTGAATTGTTATTTGTTGTAACTAATAATGTTAGTAATAATAAATTTAAACTAAAAACATTATTGCTTTTTAGGGAGTTTGGGAAACAATAATATTTACACAGTGGGGGAGGGAAGAGGAAGAAAAAAGGGGAGGAAGAGAAGCTCATGATCATAATGAAAGAGAAAAAAAGGAGGAAGAAGAGGAGGAGGAAGAAGAATGCAGAGGAGGAGGAGAAGAAAAAAGAGAAGATGAAGATGAAGAAGGAAAAGGAGAAGATGAAGAAGGAAAAGGAGAAAATGAAGATGAAAAATATGGAGAAGGAGGAGGGAAAAAAGGAGAAGATGATGATGAAGAAGAAGATAAAAAAATGAAGAAGGATGAGGAGAAGAAGATGATAAAGAAAAAGATGAAGAACATGAAGGAGGAGGAGAAGTGGAAGAAGAAGAAGAAGAAGAGTAAGGAAGAAGAGGAGGAGGAGGAAGAAGTAAAGAAGAAGATCCAGCATCTCAGTTCATCTAAGAAAGTTCATTTTTTTACCTAAATGAGTTAATAGGAAAGTATGTGAGTTGTTTTTTTTTCCCAAATCCATTGAAAGAACAAATAGTGCCAATGAATTGGACAATTAATAATAGGGACAATTACTCTGTCAATTCTAAATGCTGCCCACATTTGAACAAGTCTGAGTCAAATAACAATAGATAAGGATCTCATGCCAATATATCCTCCTGCTCCTGGGCTATTCCCTCTTTCTCACATCCCAGTGCCTTCTGCCCTCATCTCATCCTCCTGGGGTCATTTCCCACCATGTGACTGTTAGTGGGTATTCTTCTGGCTTTAAGTGGATGAGACTACTGGGCTTTGCAAATAACCAGGCACATCTGTGTTATCCTTCCTTGGCTCTTTGACTGCTCAGGCAGCAAATACTGTGGTTGGCAATTACTTTCACTAATAAGTGACCTCACGCTGTCCCTGTGTCATTTTCTTGGTTGGTGTTAGTTTGGAGCACTTTGAACATTTCCATCTTAACTTCATTATATTTGAAGCTGTAATTATAAGCTGAAAGGAAGAGCTAGCCACTATCGGAGATTATGTAATGCTGTCAGAGCCTATCGATTTCTGTTTCTACATCTATTTGAAACTAAGTAATTAAGGTTTATCTTTTAAAAAGAGCACCAACATATAGGTGCTTGATGAATGCTTGAGTTGACTTGAATCTTCCGCTTTACTCCAAGTGGATCATTTGCTGAAGTTCAAGGTATATGGATTTCATTTTCATTTAGAAAGATTAAATAATGGTGGTATTTTATTTTGGCATTAGCTTCCACTTGAGTTAGTCTGTAGTTGGGTCTCCTCAGTTCTAAGCACTGTTGGATTTGAATGTGGAAAATGAGTGCTTTAAGCATACTGGGTTTAAACTTCACTCTGCATTCTTGTCATACAGATATTTCCATTCACAAGCTGCATCCTGAGAAATAATTTTCATTGAAAAAATACCCTTACTGTTTATAGCATTAGCAATTACTCAGGGTGATGATTGTATTTATTATTTTCCAATTCAATTTCTGTTTTCATCCCTCTTACTTTAAATTGTCAACATAGTAGTTCCAGCTCTTCCATCAATTATGGTGCTAGGACTTCCTCCTACCACCGGATTAGGGAAATTTGTTTTGCTTTGTTAATCCTTCCTAATGCCTGTATTTCTCTGACTTGCAGGCTTAGCTTTGGGTTGACATTTGCTGAGTGGCCACATTAGTTCCTTTAAAAAAAACTTTCAATAATTTGGGGCAATGGATAGATTACTGGACCTGGATTCAGAAAGACTCTTCTCCATGAATTCAAATCTGGCCTCAGATGCATATTGTGTGACACAAGTCACTTACCCCTGTTTGCCTCAGTTTCCTCATCTGTAAAATGAGCTGGAGAAGAAAATGGCAAACCACTCGAGTATCTTTGCCAAGAAAATCCCAAATGAGGTCACAAAGAGTCAGACATGATTGAAAAGTGACTCAACAATATTAATAATTTATTTTTAAGAGCAGAGCATTTTTCAAAAGTTGGCTAATTTTTAAATAACACATCAGAATCTAAAGTACAACATTATAGAGACAGTCATTTTAAAAAAGATCAGAGGATCAAATATTTAAACTTAGAAAGGACATTATAGGCCATCTAGCCCAAATCACTTCTTTTACAGATGATGAAACTGAGGTCCAGAGATTTAAAGTAAGCCACTCAAAGTCTTAAGTTAACAATCGACAGAGGATGTATGTGAATCCAAGCAACTTCTGAATTCATTATAAACACTTGGTAACGTGAAAATGTTACTAATGTCATCAGAAGAAACCTATGGCCTTGATAGAGGTATAGTCACTTGCCTTAATAAATTGCATAATTCCATTTGGGACACCAACTTACTAAGCTTTTTGAGATATTATGTAATATCTCTTGTCTATAATCTGACACTCAATAGCATATGGGATTTTACCAGTTCTGTATTCACTTACATGACTTGGCCTACACACATCTTCAGCAACAGCCACCAGGAATTCCTGGGCATACTTGTAAACAGGGGAGACTTCTAGGAAAACAAAATCATCAAGAAGTACCCAGAGTAGGTGGGAGGCATGGCTGTCTTTTAATGGAGCCTGAAACTTATAGTGCTTAGCCCCAAATTCATTGAATTTGGTCAAAGATTCATTCACTTGATTCCCAGGTACTGATGGAACTACCTCCTGAGAATCATTCCTAGAAGAATTACCCTAATTATCTTCTTCAGAGTATCTTTCTTGGACTTCTCCTTAATCACGCTGGTCGTAGGGACAGCAGTGGCTGTGACAGTGATGACATGGGGAGAGCCTGCTGTCTAGATAAGAGTCCCACCACCAATGTCCCAATCTGGAACCATATTATTCTCTTTTAGTCAGCTGCTGGTGCTCTTACCCTTCCTGACTTTTCTGGACTTTTCGCCTACTTCTAACCCCATCCCTTCCCTTTTCTTTCACAGCTAAGATTTTTGACATTCTTTAATGGAAAGGGACACTCACTGGGGAGGTATGACTAGGTATAACTAGGTATGACTAGGATTTGCCAATCCATTGTATTTTCTTGACTGATATTTTATCACAGAGGCAGTTGTTTTGTCACTAACTCATTGTGTTATTGATACCTTAAAAAGTAGTTTTGGGGGGCAGAGCCAAGATGGCGGAGTAGAAAGACTCACCTAAGCTAGGTCCGAACCCACAGCCCATAGATTTCCTGTAAAAAGAACTCCTGACAAATTCTGGAACAGTGGAAGTCGCGCAGCAACACAGTG
>CM053771.1:202273865-202298690 GCA_028658325.1 Potorous gilbertii | reverse complement strand
GGGGAGAAAATTTTGGAACCCAAAATCTTGTGAAAATGAATGTAAAAAGTTAAATAAATTTATTTAAAAAAAAAAAAAGTAGTTTTGATTTTGGCAATGCTAGGTTTAACTATGAGGTAGTAAAATTGATTTTTAAAAAACA
The DNA here is from genome assembly GCA_028658325.1 of Potorous gilbertii. Lineage (NCBI taxonomy): Eukaryota > Metazoa > Chordata > Mammalia > Diprotodontia > Potoroidae > Potorous > Potorous gilbertii. The sequence goes on along the minus strand of CM053771.1, from coordinate 202,298,548 downwards.
CTAAAAATCATAACCCAAGTGCTAGTCTCTTTAAAGATTTCACCCTAGGGGGTGATTTGTATGCGTGACATGTGGAATGATTGCATCATGTAACTCATCACATTACTTTATAGTTACACCTCATACACATGATGAGCAGCTCAATGCACACTATTTGATAATTAAATTGTATGCAAGATGTAGCTTAGTCTTAGCTTGCCAGACAGCTTGATTCGTCATCAGATTGCCTATTATTTTGTCCTCGGTTATTTTTCCTTTTCAAATCCCCTATTTCCTACGTGTTTTATTTCATGTAACAAAGTTTTCTTGTCCATTCCCCCTATTCTTAATCTTCTATCTAGAAGCAGTGTGGGATAGTGGAAAGGAGGCTGGACCTGAATCAGGAAGACCTAATTCAAATTCTGCCTCAGGTATCAACTAGCTCTGTGACCATCTGGGGAATTCATTTAAACCTCTCTGAACCTTAGCTTCCTCATCCATAATTTGTAGGACCTCTCACCGAGGGTTGTTTGAGGTTCAACTCAGATAAAGTATGTAAATCATTTTGGAAATGTTTTAAAAGCACTTTATATAAGTAAAACAAAGAAGGAAGAAAGGTCCTTTGCCTTCTCCCTTGCAATTCCTTAGGTATGTATCATTTTTCCATCTTATAAATACTAAGCTACTCTTTTGCCAGTCATATAAAACACTCAAGAGCTTGAAAAAGCCTCCCCTGATTAAACAAGAATGTGAAGAACTCACCCATTGGCCTAAAACAGACCGCTACCATTAATGCCATAACACCATGCTCTAAGATGTTGTCTACTGTACTATGACTCTTCTATTACTGTGCCAAGTATTAAGAAGAGATTTCTTATAACCAGACACTCTATTGAACCTCAGGACAAAATGAACAAAATGCTCCAGGTAAAAATTTAAGAATATTCCAGAAAATCCCCATAGTTTAATAACCACCCAAAAAAATCTCAATAGAGAAACTGATGAGAGCGGTGTCATAAAAGGTCTGCAGAGTCAATAAATATGATTTCTACATGTTGAATTTCACCAAGCATGTGTGGATGAATTGTGTTGTGCAGTCATTTCGGTCATGTCTGACTCTCTGTGACCCCATTTTGGGGTTTACTTAGCTGAGATATTGGAATGGCTTGTCATTTCCTTGTCCAGTTCATTTTACAGATAAGGAAACTGAGCCAAACACGGATAAATGACTTGCCTAGCATCTCACAGTTACTAAGTACTGAGGCCAGATTGGAAATCATGAAGACAAATCTTCCAGATTCCAAGCCCAGTAGTGTATCCACTGTGCCACCTAGCGGCCTGGACAATAACTATAAGATACATTAATGAAGTTGATGGAACACTTGTGAAGGCACTATAGGTTTCTCACATTCAGAAAGAGCTTCTAAAGCTGACAATATATGTCCTGTCTTAGGATTTGGGCCAGGAAAGGGACATTACAGCAGGGGTTTTTTGATGCCTTCTATTTTTGTTATCATGTACCCTTTTGCCAGTCTGGTAAAGCCAAAATGATGATTTTGGACACATGAAAAAAATCATAGGATTTCAAAGGAAGCCAAATATATTGAAATACAGTCATAAAAATATTTTTAAAATAAGTTCATATACTCCAGGTCGAGAACCCTTACCTTTGACAATCACCTCTCCCAGCCCCTTTATTTACAGGTGAGAAAACTGAAGCCTGGTTAAGGAATGGGAGCTGACTAAAGTCATATACTATGGAAGTGAGGTAGAGGAAATTCACACTCAGGGCTTCAGTATCCATATCCAACATTCCTTCCTCACCCAGATCAAATGTCCATCTTTTATACAGGGGTAATTCCTACCTTTTTCATTTCCTTGCCTTTGAGCATGAAGACTCAAATGAAAGACAAGCTCTCCCCACTCCATTCCTACTATTTATTTCAGAGTGATAGGCTTGCATGTCTAATAAAACTGTCATGAAGGAGAATGAAAGCTGTAAAAATTCATGCGAATAGCAAGGCTCATGAACGACTACTCAGATCCAATACACAATCATGTCCCCTATGCAGGTAAGTCCTTAGAATGACACAGGACATGAAACAGTCATGAAGACTCTGGATTCTCACAAACTGGCTTTTACAGTTTGTTCCCTTCCTCTTATGTGGCTCTCATTTACTTTGCTTTTAATTAATAGACATTTTTAAAAACGTTAGACCCATTACAGTTTGCAGAAAAGTGGCAGTTTGTTTCTCCCATCATCAAGAACCAAGTGGAGGCGGCCAAAGAACTCCCAAAGAGCATTGGAAAGACCCTGTTCCCGTTCTCCCAACTGGCACATTTTATCTGGAGCATCACTCTCAAATCTGAGAAGATGGTCTTGTTCAAGGGTCCTTGAACTCCTCTCCTGTCCTGGGAAAAGTAGAGTTAACACAAAAGTTACCCTCACTTTTTGTCAAGAATTCTCCCCTTCTTGTGCCTGAAGACACAAATCACTTATCTAGGGGTCCTTGTTTCTGGGACTTCCTCCATCTGAGAATTTCAAAGCAGCGTTCTGTAATAAAGATTCTCTGACGTGCATAAACACGATTCTAATGGGTGATGAATCTCATTATACTTCTTTTCCAGTCTGAGGAACTGAAGCATAAAAAGGTTGTGGTTTGGTCAGCATTTCTTAATAAGTTTGTGACAGAATACGGATAAACTACGACGCTTAAAGTGAGAGGAAAAAGAGAGAGGGATAGTTTATCTTCAGACATAGTTCTTTAACTCACATTTATTATGTTTTAAAATGCTTTATTGGTGCCTTTTGTTTCTATATCACTGACATTTCTGGATATGCCTCCCCCATGTATGCCCACTATCAGGGAATGAGACCCTACATTGCGACAATGAAAAAGAGTCAAGCGAAAAGAATGGACACAGGCACTGCATCTGACAGCCTCCTCTCGTGGTCCCTTTCCTTTCTCCCAAGAGAAGGAAGATATGTTTATTATCTGTTTTCTAGGACCATTCATTATCGACTCTTGTTGGCTTTCTTTTTAGTTATATTTTCACTTACTTTATCATTGTCACATGATTTTGTTCTCTTTTTGCTTATTTCACTTTGTAGCAGTTCATACCAATCTTCCTATGCTTCTTGCTGAACAATCCTTTTTCATTACAACTCTCATTCCATAGTCCGTTCAGCCTTTCTGCCATTCATGAGCACCCACTTTGTTTCCAGCTCTTTGCTAGTTCAGAAAGAGGCAGAACAGTAATAATGTTAGCAGTTCCCTGACCTCAGGTCTTCTTGAAAAGAAGTAGAAGGACATCTCTCCATCCTTCAAAGCCTGAGCACAGAAGACTTGGCACTTGTGATACTCTTTTCCATTGCTCTTCAGTCATTTTAGTCATTTTCAGGACCTCATTTGGGGTTTTCTTGGCAAAGACACTGGAATTGTTTTTCCATTTTCATCACTAGCTTATTTAGATGAGGAATCTGAGACAAACAGGGTTAAGTGACTAGTCCAGGGTCACACAGCTATCAAGTGTGTGAGGTCACATTTGAACTTAAGTCTTCCTGACTCCAGTCCCAACATCAGAAAATTCCAAGCTCTCAAGATTTTTGCCCCCAAAAGTTAAAATAGCACCTTAGGGTGAACAAAGTGTGAGTGGAGATAAACAAGAATAGGACCATATCCTGGGTCTTCCTGGGACAATTTGAGAAGATCAGAAGTAAAATCCCAGGATGAGGTTTGGTCCCCATGAAGAATAAACACTTCCAGGCGAGGGTCCCTTTAAACAGCAAGTGGCAAGCCCTGGGGTTACTAGGATTGAGAGGCTGCCTCAGCCCCAGCCACAGGAACTTTCACCCCCAGGATCGTGGGAGGAGTTTGGCTTTGAGCTCAGAAAGATTGAGGGATCCTCTATGGAAAAAGAATGCCAGATCCAGCTGTGCTGCGAAGAGCAGCAGGAACTAGCACATGCCCAGTGAGTGCAAAAGCAATGGGGGTGAACATTCCTGGCTGTGGGCACTTACAGGAGGTTGGAAATTTGACTTTGGTTCCAGGCAGGAGGGGAGAACTGAAGATCTGGGACAAGGGGCACCTTTTCCCATACTCCAGGGTGAGAGGTATTTATAAAAATTAAGCTATTACCACAAAAAAATGCACAGAGAAAAGAGAAAGAATCCAACCATAGAAAGCTATTTTGGGAATAGAGAAGATATGGGTTTATCTATAGAAGAGGATAGTGAAGCCAAGAAACCCCCAAAGAGTAACATCAAATGGTCATTTGCCCAAAAAAGAATTTTTAGAAGATCTTAAAAGAGAGTTTAAAAATCAAATTACATAGATGGAGGAGAAACTAAAGAAAAAATAAGAATAATCCAAGAAAAACAAGGTTAGAAAAGGAGATCCAGAATCTTAAGAAAGAAAATAACACCTTGAAAAATTAGAACTGGGCAAAGTGAACCAGTAAAATTATAAGAGATCAAGAAATAATTAACCAAAATATGAATAATGAAAAATAGAAGAGAAAGTGAAACATAAGAAAAACAACAGATTTGGAGAATAAATCAAGAAGAAAAAATATACAAATAATTGGACTAACTGAAAGTTATGATAAAAAAAAGAATCTGGATACAATAATACAAAAATAGAGAAAATTGTCTTGAAGCATTAGAACAAGGGGGAAAAGCAGAAATAGAAAAAACCCATCTATCACCACTTAAAAGAGATACTATGAGGAAAATTCATAGGAATATTATAGTCAAATTCCAAAACCTCCAGCTCAAGAATGAAATGTTAAAATCATCAAGATTAAAACAATTTAAATATGGTGGCACCACAATTAGATTACACAAGACCTAGCAGCAGAGACATTAAAGAATCGCAGGTCTTGGCACATAATATATTGAAGAGCAAAAGAACTGGGGCTCTGGTCAAAAATATCATACCCTGCAAGGCTAAGTATTGTCCTGAATGAAAAAAATGAATATTTGATAAATTCTCAGACTTTCAAGACTTCATTAAAAAAAAAATCCTGAACTTAATAGAAGATTAGGCATACAAGAACCAAGAGAAATATAAGGTACATGCCAAAGACTGATTATAAGGGATTCATAAGAACAGACTGTTTACTTTTTGCCACATATATGTGTGTGTACATGTGTACATACATGGAAGTATATATACACATACATGTATATGTACATACAATTGTATGCATATGTAATGTAAAATGTATGTCTAAGATTCTTATTAATAATTGGGTAGTTCATAAGTAAGACTGGGGAAAATCTGAGTAAGATATGAATTTAAAAAGTAAAATCATTTAGGAACAGCTAAAAAGAGTAATTATTTTATAAAAATGAGATGCAAGAGGAAGGATAGATACAGAGGAATTAAATGGTGGAGAAGGGCTGGTATTTCTGGAATCCTACTTTCATTGGGAACAGGTTTAAGAAGGAACAATACATATATACATATATATATATATATATATATATATATATATATATTTAGAAGAGTATAAAAAGTCTTCTAAATTCAGAAGAAATAAAATGGTCGGGACATAGGGAAGGGGGAGAGGACAAGGGAGGGATCTGTAGAGGGAAGGGTGAGGGAATATGTAAAAGTAGGGTATAGAAGGGTGTTTAGGTTTATGAGAATGGGTGGATAGGGGAGGGATCCTTGGAGGCAATTAATAGGAGGGTAAGGTAGTGGGTCAAAGTAAAATAGAGGAGATAGGAGGGATAGGAAACAAGAGATAAACACAAACATAAAAAATAAAATCAGGAGTGGAATATGTTTGGGAAAGTATATGTCTATATATGTATGTATATATGTATATATATGTATAGCTATAGAGAAGCATATCTAAACTTTATTGTAGCCTTCTTGGGGTGGGGGAGGGAAAAAAGAAAAAAATAAAAAAGTATACAGGAGACAACAAAAGAACTCCCAAGGAAGCATAGAAAAGATGGACAATTTTCAACACAAGTATTGTTTATCATACAGACTTTCTTGAAATGAAAATTTGTTGCTACATAATTTGAATCCTCTCATGCTCTACAATGTGCATGATTTTTTTTTCTTTTTAACTTTTTATTTGAGTTCCAATGCTTAAGTTTATGATATGTTTTGGTTCTTTCCTCTGTTCTGTATTTATGTTCTGATGTAAGAGTCTAAAATAAAATGTAAAAAAACCAGTTGTGTGGTTAGTAACTGGTTATATTTAATTTCAATGCATAAGCATCCATACTATTTTAATCTTTCCCCAAGCCTCCATCAGGATTTTTTTCTCTATTCATGCTCCTTTATTTGTCCTCCATTTTTCTAAATCTGCTCTTTTTTTTATTTTGCATTATTTCATAAAATTCTTTACTGCTGAAGAACTTGTTTCATGACCTTTACACGATGATTGAAAACTGCGGGAGACAGTTTAGTGCCCTAGTCATTGAGGTTACCTGGTTTCCCTCTCCATGGACCTTAGCTTATGTGTGGCAGTAGTGGCTTGTTGGGGGTTTTTTTGTTCTCCTAATTGACATAGGACTTCAAATAAAATGGCCCAGGGAGAGTTGTCAGGGAAGCCCTAGGGGAAGAAGGGCTCACCTGGTGTTCAGTAATAAAGAATGAGACTGCTCTTTTTGATAAAAAGTTCAAGTTTGATCCCCAGTTAGAGAGCACTGTAGAGTTATCCACGGGGCCAGGTACTGCACAGAGCTCAGAGAGCAATCTTTGTAATCTCAGTCTGGTAGGGATTGGGTCTGAGAGAAATGACTATTTCTCTCTTATATTAATAATCAATTATTAATTGAGATGAAGATTTTTCCCTTTTCTATTTCCTCATTCAGAGATCAGCCCCTTGTAGGTTATTCAGCCAGCATCTGAAGATCATTGCTGATAGATGAGATTGCCCACCTCCAGGTACAAGATTTCCAATCTTGTTCAGAGACCCATCCTGACTGAGGAAATTTAGTTCTGATTAAAGAGTAAAAAGAATCTAATCTAGGTAAATTCTAACCCATTGTGTTCTCTTCAAGGCAAGCTTTGGTGGAGGATAGTTCCATTTGTCTAGATTGCCGAAGCTGGGGGTGGTCTGGGAGTAAGTGATGTAATCAAAGTCACATCCCTCAGCCCCTCATTAGAATAGGCCCACCTCTCATTATGATATTCATTCTCTCATTAATTGTTAACCAGAGTTGATGACTGCCTGTCAGGAACACCTGCCCTTCCGAGGACATATAAGCATTAAGAAGGTTCCATGATTCCTCTTTTGGTTTGCCAGATAAAGCCAAATGACCATCCTTTTGCTAATTATTCACTAACCATAATTAATAAAATTAATTACTCAAATTAAGTCTCTTGAAGTTTTTAATATGTCACAGATCCTATAGAGATGTCATATGTTGGTCTGGCCCTTTCAGTGCCTCAAATAGCAATCAGTATAAATAGGATGTTCTTCAAATATAAAGAGTAATAATGCCATAAAGGTGGGGTATGAGAGCTCATATCAAATAGAAAATTCTCTTCCATGATTACACTAGTCCTAGGCTGTGCTTAACTGTTCTCAACTCAGCAGTTTGTTTACTTAAATCATGGAGATTTACAGCAAACTTTGTAATTTTTTAAATATGCTTTATAATAACTTATTTGTGTACATGGTACATCCTATCAGGAGAATGTGAGCCCCATGAGGGCAGGAGCTATTTCATTTTGCATCTCCTTTACTTAGTACAGTGCCAAGCTGATAATAGCTACTTAAATGTTTCTTGAGTAGAATCAAGGATGTACTTCATGAGTCTGTCAGAATGATAAATTGCTGCAGTGTGCTTTTAATATGCTTTGTCGTCATTTAGTTGTTTTTCATTTGTGTCCAACTCCTTGTGACCCCATTTGGGGTTTTCATGGCAGAGATACTGGAGGGGTTGCCATTTCCTTCTCCAGCTCATTTTACAAATGAGGAAATTGAGGCAAAAGGGAGTAAATGACTTGCCCGGGGTCACACAGCCAATGAGTGCCTTGAGGCTGGATTTGAGGTCAGGAAGATAAGTCTTCCTGACTCCAGGCCCAGCACTACCAGGCTGCACTTTTAATATACTAATATACCAGTATAAGTATTGAGGCAGCTAGATAACAGAGTGAGTAGACCCCTGGAACTGAATGTGTTCAAATCCAGCTTCAGATACTAGCTGTGCGACCTAGAGCAAATCACTTAACCTCTGTCTGCCTCAGTTTCCTCAATTGTAAAATAATAAATGAGATAACAATAACATCGATTTCATAGGGTTGTTATAAGGATAAAATGAGATAATATTTGTAAAGCAATTAACGTCCTTGGCATATAGTAGTCACTTAATAAATGCTTGTTCCCTTTCCCTTCCTCTCTAATGAGAACAGAGAAGAAAACAAAAGCTTTAGTAAAAAAACAAAAATATAGCATTTACACAGAGCCTACTGTGTGCCAGGCACTATGCTAGGTACTTTACATTTAATATCTCATCTGATCCTCACCACAACCCTGGGAGGTAGGACATCTGCTCATATGTATATATATATATATACATATATATATATATATATATATGTATATATATATATGTATATGCATATATATATAGATATAGATATAGATATAGATATAATCTGATCCTCACCACAACCCTGGGAGGTAAGACATCTACATATATATAAATATATCTATATCTATCTATCTATCTATCTATCTATATATATATATATATATACATGCACATACATATTCAAAAGTAGGATGATGTACTCCAGTAGGAAGCAATTTCCCCTTCATTGGAATTCTTCAAGGAAAAGCCTGATGGCCATTGGTTGAGACCTTTTGAAGAAGGAATCCTTATCTTGCTCATGTTGGAGTAGTTGGCCTCTAAGATGTTTTCAAATCTAAAATTCAATGACATATGTACACATGTATATGTATACATAAATACATTTACATTCATATATATGTATGTATATACATGTGTGTGTTTATATACATATGGAAGGCAGCTAGGTGGTACAGTGGATAGAGTGCCAGACTTGGAGTCAGCAAGAATCATCTTTATGAGTTCAAATATGGCCTTGGACACTTAGTAGTTGTGTGACTTCTGGTTTAACACTAACCCTGTTTGCTTCAGTTTCTTCATCTGTAAAATGAGCTGGAGAAGGAAATTCCAAACCATTCCAGCATCTTTGCCAAGAAAACGTCAAGTACAGTCACGAAGAATCTGACACGACTAAAAACGATTGAGCAATATATGTGGATGTATAAATTACACACTACCTTCTTCATGTATTTTGTATTTTGTTATTTACTGAAAATTCTTTCAGAGAGATTTCTAAAGTGTGCCAGTTAAATGGCTTTTCATGCAACTGTCAATACTAAACATTTTTTTTGGTGGGGGTGGGGTGGATTAATAACAACTATTGGCTATTCCAAAATCTGCAAAAAAGAGAAAAAATAGACTTTTCCCTAAAAGTTTTTTCTTTGTATCTTTGAATTATATGACTTAAAATCTCCCTTCTCTAGATTACTCTTCAACTCACCAACCTCCATGTCTGCCATACACTCATTGTAGCCTTATGGGTGTCTATATTTTATGAATATTGTTGTAGGATTAATATGACAGTATTCCGATATACCTATGAAAGTTGATACATCTTTGTACATGGAGCTCTTTTTGAAGTCTGCAGGCATGCTACATATGGAATATATTCACAGATGAATGAGGACTTACCCTATAGTCCTTTTATGTAAATGCTACTTCTGGGAGAGAAACCCCCAAATCCAGTGTCTGCCAAGATTGCATTTTTAACCCTATAAAATTGTAGTTTCCTAGGCTTGGAGTCCATTTTAGGTACTAACAATCATCTGAGAGCAAGTCCTTTATGTTATCCATATATACATATATATATATATATATGTATGTGTGTATCTATGTATGTATATATATATATATGTACACGCATATCTACATATGTATATTTTTTAAACTTCCCTTTCCTTGAACTCTTCATCCAAAGATTTACAATAATCCAGTGATACTCATCTCCTTTACTGTTTCTCATATCTCTCAGTCTGAATTTTCAGTGGCTGTCCTCCATGCCTGGAATTTGCTCTTTCTTCCTCTCCAACTCTGATTTCCCTATCTTCCTTCAAGTCTCAGCTAAAATCCCCACTTTCATCAAGAAGCCTTTCACAGCCCATCTTAATGCTAGTAACCTCTCTGGGTCATTCCTGTTTTTGTTGAGTCGTTGTGGTCACATCTGGTTCTCTGTGACCCCATTTGAAGTTTTCTTGGTTCACTATTTCCATTTCCAGCTCATTTTATAGATGAGGTAACTGAGGCAAACAGAGTTAAGTGACTTACCCAGGATCACACAGCTAGTAAATGTCTGAGGTGACGATTGAACTCAGACCTTATGGCTGCAGGGCCAGCATTCCATCCGCTGTGTCACCTAACTACTTCTCATTTACACAATGTAGATCTTGTATGTACATTATTCTTCCATATTGTATCCCCTAGTAGACTGTGGGCTCCTTGAGGGTAGTGACTATTTTTGCCTTTCTTTGTATCCCAAGCACTTAGAATATAATAAACTCCTAATAAATATTTGCTAACTAACTTAGTACTAGGTAACTCTAAGATTCTAAGTTGCAAGAAAGGTGTTGACCCATGGTTAATAGCAGGAGCTCCCTATATCCCTGAAATCACAAAGCCAGTTCCTAGTCATATGTGCAAGGTACACTGGGGTCAGAAAGACAAAAAAACAAAATTATCCTTGGCCCCAAAGAGGTTCAATTCTACTGATGTGCAAGGAGTAGAGAAATAACTTGTATATATAAGCAAATAACAAAGTATATTACAACCCTCCTGCCAAAAATCAATTAGGCCACAGATCTATGGAAGTATTGCAGCACTGTTCTTAAGTGCATTCTATGAAGCAGAGCACTGGTTAGAGACACATAAAGGGGTGGCCCTTTTCTAATTTCACCTGTGTAGATCAGCATTGGGAGAGATTATTAGGTAAAAACTCTGCTCTTGTACTATCAATTTGAGAATTGTGACTTCACTTTGAAATACCATAGGAAAACTTTATTGGATCATGAGTAGTTGGGAAAAGACTGATTTTCAACACCCTGGTGGTCTTTCACTAGCAAGGGAAAAATAACTTAAAATACAGAATATTTCATTAGGCTAAGAATGATGAGAAATTTCTTTCTATCTCTGGGGCATCAGAAAAGCTCAAGCAGATTTTGCCAGTAATTTTCTCCTATTGACAAATACTGCATCATTCTACAAATATTGCATTTCACCATCACTGTACTAATTTAGAGGATTCTAGAATATTCTTCATTCTCACTGTAGGCTTTTGATGCAGTTCCAAAATATAATCATTCTCCTACAGTGCTTTCAGTTAGATCCAAAAAATCCAAACATAAAATTCTTTGGTTTTTTATGACTCTAATTGAACATGTGATTTTGTCAGTGTAGGGAATTGCTGTAGCAACACAGATGGAGATCTTCTGCGAATTAGTCTAAGAAAGTTTCTTGGAGGCACTGAAAGGTTAAGTGACTTGTCTAGGCCACAGTTATAGGCATAAAGCAAAGTCAGAAAGTACAGCTCTCCTCGTCAGGTGGAATTTGAAGTTTATTACAAGAATGAATCTTAGCTCTTCTGGTAAGCCATCTGAGAACCCAGAATCAGTTTTATATTGTGATGAGGCACTAAAAGATTTTAGGGGAGGTTTATGCTCCATGATGATGTCTGTCCATAAATGTCATGTTACAAGCTTGTGACAGAATTAGCTCTCTGTATATGTATTTGGTAGAAGGAAAGAATTTAGAACTGGAAAAAAACCTTACAGATTCTACTCTGAGGAGTTTTTAACAAAGGGTCCATGAACTTTTAAAAAGTTTTTGATTTCTATATTTAATTGTTTTCCTTTGTAATTCTATGTATTTTATGCATGAAAATCCTCATTCTGAAAAGAAGTCCATAGGCTTCACCAGATTGCCAAAGGGGTTCATGACACATAGTGAAGAGCCCCTCATTTAGACCAACCTGCTCATTTTACAAATGAGAAAAAGCCCAGAGTGATTGAGTAATTTTTTCCAAGGTCACCCAAACAATAAGTGATATAATTGGTATTCAAACCTAGGTTCTCTAATTCCAAATACAATATCTTTTCTACCATACCTTGCAGTCTTTTTTGAGGTGCTTTAAATATTCTGGAGACCACAGAATTATAATCAGGAGCTAGGACAGCCCAAGCTCCTCTTTTTATATTTGAGGAAACCCAGACTCAAGCAGTTTTTAAAAAATCAATACATTTTTATTGTCTTTTTTAAAAATTTCACCTAGATATCCTCATCTTCCTTACTCTACCACCTTTCAGCACTATCCCTTATAAGAAAGTGGTTTTGGTGGGGCTTTCTTTTTGGAAGAAGCTTTGTGTGCCAGATAAGACTATGAGAAGTCACTAAGCAGCACCCTGGCTTTGAAAATCCAGATGTTGGTGCTTCTTTCTCTGGTAACTATGTATGTATGTAATGGTCAGATAGTTGGATCTGTCTGTTGATCTATGATATATGTATTGCTTATGTCAGATGGTTGGAAGCATGTCTATTGTTTTTAATTTTTCTGTATTTTCTCTGAAGTTCAGGATGCTGACTTTTCCCCCTGAACTAAGTGAATGATGCATGTGCTTGATTAAAGTGATCGCTGACCCCTCAAAAGTTGCTTTCCTTTTAGATCTAAGAACCTGTATAGCAGGCTCTCCTGGGTATGTTGGGGTGCTTGCTTTTACAAAAGTTCAGAGAAGGAGAAATGATCTAAGTTAAGAAGGTTCTTATACAAATATTGAATAAAGATTTATTTACCAGGTAATATATACAAGTCAAGAGAAGCAGGATGTTACAATGGATAAAGAATTTATCTAAGAGTCAGGAGCAACTGGGTTAAAATCCCTCCTCAGATACATAGGGCTCTGTGACATTGGGGCTCATCACAATGTCTGGAACACAGTAGGCACTTAATAAATGTTTATTGGCCAATTGATTGAGTTCAGCTCTCAAAACCCCAAGTTATTTTCTGAGACCAATTATTGCTCAGTTACTGATCATTGGTGAGGAAGCTTTCCATTGAAAACAAGTACTGGGGATAGAAAGGTCAAACTAAAAATGTCCAAGGATTGAAGAAGATTACACTCTATCTGGGGATAGAGCATGAAAGAAAATAAGGAAGAACAGGATATTTTGAGAAGAGAGAGAATAACAACTGATTAAAATTCTGTGATCTCCAGAATATTAAAAGCACCTCCAAAAAGACTGCAAGGTATAGTAGCAAAGGCATTGTATTTGGAATTAGAGAACCTGGGTTTGAATACCAATCATATCACTTATTATTTGGGTGACCTTGGAAAAAATTACTCAATCACTCTGGGATTTTCTCATCTTTAAAACGAGCAGGTTAGTCTACTCCTACAGAGGAAGTAGCATTTGAGAAAACTCAAAGAAAGCTAGATTCTAAGAAGTGGATGTGAACAAGAAATGTATTCCATAATTGAAAATCTGATAATAAAACTATGATAAAAATTTAAAAAAAGAAAGCAGGTTTTGCGGGGGAGAGGGAACAAGGGAAAGGAGGGAAAGAAGGAAGAAAGGGAAGGATGAAAGAAGAGAAAAGGAAAGGATAGAAAGAAGGAGGGAAGGATGAAGGAAGAATGGAAGGGAAGGAGAGAGGGAAGGAAGGAAAGAATGAAAGAAGGAAGAGAAGAATGAAAGAAGAAAGGAAAGAAGGGAGAGGGGAAGGAGGGAAGGAAGAAGGAAGGAAAAGATGGAAAAGTTTAAGGGAAAACAGAAGTCCACATTTTTTATTTTGATTTGCCCAAGTTCACATAGGTAGTAAATGATGAAGGTGGGATTTGACCAGAGTTCTTCCGAATCTAGTTTGTGATTAATGTCATGCCACCACATTGTTAAATACTGAAAACACACTCAAATTTAGTTTTTCAGCCTAGTCATATGATCTTAATAACAATTAGAAGAGTTGAAATTCATTTTAGCTCCTTTGGTGAGAATGGAGAGAGACAGAGAGATGGGGACAGAGACTGAGAGAGGGAGAGAGGAGAGAGATGGAGAGAGAGAAAAGGAGGGACAAAGGGAAGGAAGGAGGAAAGAAGGAAGGCAGAGAGTAGGAGGGAGGGGGAGAGGGAAAAGAGAGAATTTGGGGATTTTACTACTCTCCAGATAATTTACTTTGTAAGTTATGAGACATGTACCCAGAATTAAATTGAAGGTGATAAGAACAAAATTAACTTTTCTTGAAGATAAAAGAAATTACTTTGAAAGATTTGAGTTCAAAGTTGGGTGACTTTGCCTAAAGAGTAGAATTGAGTAATATTTGGGGATATAAAACAGATGCAGAGGGGTCAGCACACAACATAGTCCCCCAGAGTAATGAGACAGCTTTCCTGATCTTCTCTGGGCACTTACTCTTTCTGACTGTTAATTTATGTGCCTGTGAAACTGTTAGATACTGTGAAGTTGATCAGATCAGTTCCACAGAGAGATAAATTAAATCATAGGGAGCCAATCACAGAAAGTCCAAGCAAAATATTAACACTTTGTCTGGCTAAATATTATCACAGACTTTGAGAGTTGGAAGGGACTTCTGTGATGATCTAGTCCAACTCATACATAAATTCTCACTATAACATACATGCCTAAGAATTGATTGTCCAGCCTCTGCTTAAACACCTTGAAGAAAACTGATCCCACCACCTTCTTAGGCAGTCCATTCAAACATTTTTTTTACTATACCCTTTTTTAATTTTAAAAACTTTTTTATTTTATTCTCAACTTAACGTAATAAAACAAGCATCCATAACATAGTATAGTAAAAAAAAATAATAGCACATGAAACTTCAAATCTATTATATACGACTTGCTATTCCTTTTAAATATATAATGAAGTCATATATGATTTTTTCCTTTTTTTCTCTCCCCCCCACCCTAGAGATGGCCACACACACACACACACACACACACACACACACACACACACACATTCTATATATCTATTTATCATTTCTTTCTCCTTCATGTGTTTTGCAAATTTTGGATAGGTCTAATGCTTAGGAAGCCTTTTCTGAAATCATTCCTAGCCTCTTTTCTTTTTCTACCCATTGCTCCTGGTTTTGTTTTCTGGGACCAAATAGAGCAATCCTGTTTACTCCTCCATTTAACAACCCCTCAGTTACTTGAAGATGAGTATCATATCATCCTCTCTACCTCCCCATACTACATCTCCCCCAACTCCAGTCTTCTATTCTCTAAGTTAAATATGTACATACAGTCCCTTCAACCATCCCCATCAAGACCCCTCACCACTCTGGATGTAATCTTCTGAGTACTTTCCAGTTTGACAATATACACATTTGACTATTCTAAGTATCCCAGTTAATTACAAAAGACCTATGAAGGAAGACTCTATCTGCATCTGGAGAAAAAATTGATAAATACAAGTATATATAGAATGATTTTACATATCTATACGTATTTGTGCCTAATGATAGCCATCTCTGGGAATAGGGGAGGGAAGAGAAAAAAAGAAATTTTCATGATAACTTTATTATCTATTTAAGAGGGATAGTAAGTTGTACGTCATAGATTTGCAGTTTCATGGACAATTCTTTTACCGTACTATGTTATAGAAAAGTTTGTTTTATTCTATAAATTAAAAATAAAATAAAACAAATCCCCATAGATACAGCTCAAATCCTATTTCCTTGTGAAACTTTCTTTGACTACTCCAGCCTAAAGCAATTTCTTCTTCATTCTTCTGTCACTTCTTAACACTTGTTTATCCCTTGTCTTTGGTTCATGAATCATCCTGAGATAATGAGATAATACCAGGTGAGACAATGTAGGTAATGTATATACATTGATTTATGTTTTTCAAAGCACTATATAGAAACAATTATTATTGTTTTACTACTATTAATGTGTCATCTCTTCTATTATCAAGAACTTGTTTTCAATTTTTTGTATATTTATTACTCATCTCTCGAAACTAGATTGTCAGACCCTAGAGGCAAGGAGACATTATTTATCACTTTTGGTTGAGTTGAAACAACCTAATAAGTGAGATTTTCTAACTAGGAAATGTGACTATGTTGAGACAAGTTATTTGAGACCAAAAAGATTCATGCAAATATAACCAGAGTAGAGAGGAAGTAAGGTACAATGAACAGAAGACTGGACCCAGGCAGAGCAGGGTTCATATCCTACCTCCAATGCCAACTCTGTTGCGGTCAAGTCCCTTAACCTCTATGTGGCAACTCAATAGAATTTATCTACTAGTCATAGATGAATGGTGATATTAAGTTCTCATGCTAATGAAATTGCAGCTCCTTCCTTTCTCATTTTCACAGTAACAGTCATAAACTGATTAGTTCAGATGTGTTAACTCTACAATATTTGGAATTTCTCAATACTTTTGAAAATAGCCATTTTACTGTTCTTCCCAGGTCTTTAGTACATATGACTAAAGACAAAATCATTCGTTCAGTTTGGTTAATTAAATGGAGGGGGGAGTTAAGATGCTTTATTGATGCACTGATTTTAAATTTTTCTTAATTTCAGTTTCTTTAAGATAGACTATTAATATTTTATATTGTTTAATATACATCTTCCCTCCCTCATCTCAGAAGTCCATCCCATATAATAATACAATTAAGAAAAAAAAAGGAAGAAGAGGAAAAAATTGTTATCAATCCAGATAATTATCTGAATTTTCAATTTTTCATCTGAATGTTTTGGGCTCCTATAAACACAGCCACCAAATATCTAGTTTATGCTAAAGGTGCAAATTGCAAGCAGCGTGGAAGAGATTTGTAACATGATGGCAGGTGCTGGGTGTGATAGTGCATGTCTGCAATCATTTCTCCTGAGGAGTCTGAAGCTATCAAATCTCTTGAGTTTAGATGTCTGCTATGGACTAAACCATTAAGGTGTCTGCATCAAATTTAGCATGAATATAGTGATCTCCAGGGAGCAGGATTCCAGAAGGTTGCTTTCGGAGAGAACTGGTCAGGCTGAAAACAGAGCAGATCAAAACTTCTGTACCAATCAGAGTGGCCTCAAAGGAGTTTCTGCTACTTCTAGTCTGTGGAAAATATGCACACCCAGTATTAAAAGAAAAAAAGCCCCATGGCTGGTAATATCTTTCTAGAGTATTGGCTAAGGCTTTGTTCCTAACATCACTCATCCCCTCTTAATTGTTATAGATGAAACTATTATGAAATGTGTCTGCATAGTATATAGTCCACTTTAAATTGGACCGATTATGATTGATTGATTGAATTCTTTCTTTTTTCTTTTCCTGAAACCTTTCTGACAGTTTCAAAGACAGCATGGAAAAATCCTCATATTCAGATTGGCTCATCAATAATAGCATTGCTGAACTGGTAGCTTCCACCGGCCTTCCAGTGAACATTACCGATGCTTATCAGGATCCTCGCTTGGATGCCGAAGTAAGAGATGTTCTTTCATTTCCATCTCAATTCACGCTGTGTGCCATGTGTAATAACAAAAGCTAATGTCATACAGAAGAATGGCATTGCTGGAATTTATACTTTTGCTTTGATATCTTTTTAAGTTCAGAGCGCTAACATTTGCATTGGTACCTGAAAAACAGAGAAAATGTCCATATTCTGCCCTATTTCCTGGTAAGGTTGCTGACATCTTTTTGGTCTAATGTCATTTGTGCTTAACTGAGGAAAACTATAGTTAATTTGAATATTAATCAATCAATAAACATTTACATAACACCTCCACCAAGCACCTATACCTGGTAGATGCCAGGAGATATAAGGACAAAAGTGAACCAATCCCTGACCTGATGGAGCATATATTCTAGTGAAGGAGACAACATGTACATATATAAGAATATAAATGATATACACAAGAGGAATCCAAAGTGGTTTGGGGAGCGATAGAACAGGTGGCTATGTGGATCTGAAGAACACAGCACTGCAGCTGAGCATAAATGAAAAACATTTATTAAGTGCTGAGGATCTCAAAATAAAACTGAATTCATCCTTGACGTTGAGGAATTTATGTTCTAACGAGAGGCAATATATATGTATATGTGTACATATATATACATACACACATACATATATGTACAATAACTCTACATTATGCTGTTATACCTATATATCATGCCATGCATATGTAATATCATATCATGCAATAAGATATGCTGCTATATGTCATGTAATGTCATGACATGCATATGTCATGATATACATATAATATGCTTTTATACTTATGTGTCTTGTTCATATGCCATACCACATCATAGCATGCCCATACAATATGCTGCCGTATGCCATTCACACGTGCACATGTCATATCATAGCATGAACACATAACATACTAGAATACTGTCATGGCATACATATATGTTCTTGTGTATTGTGATGTGTTATATGTCATGTTTCATGCAGTATAACATATTGGTGTTACATGTTATATTACATTAATCTATATGATACAGTTGACATGGTCTATTTATGTCATGATACTCACACATGATACACACATCATGCTGTGTCATGTTATATGGTATGCTGTGGCACACCTATAGGACATGAATTGTCACACATGTCACATTGTGTTGCTATGTCACGTGTTGCATCGTGTCACATGTTGACTATGACATGCTATGTCCCATTTCACTCCTCTCCCTGGGTCTCTCCAGTTACCCTTATGGGAATTTGGGGGGGTATTAATCTCCCTGCCACTCGTTCAAGCCTTCACTGATTTTTTGAAATATATCATTCTCCTCCATGCACTATGATCCCAACTTTATGGATGGTGAAATTGAACTTCAGAGAGGTTAAATGTCTTAGCCAGGATTACTCATTTCTAAGGCAAGATACAAACCCAGGTTTTTTGATTCCTAAAGTGTAACACTTTAGCGAATCCTGCTTCACCATGTGATCCCTGGCTTTGGAAGCTACATTCTAACACTGATTGCCACATATCAGTACTATCTATATGTGTATGATAGGGCATTAGTTAATAGCACAGTCAATCAATAAGCACTTATTAAGAACCTACTATGTGCAGGGCAGTGCACTGAGTGTTGTACAGGGACATCTAAAGATATTTTTAGGTTTATAGACATAATTGAATCCAATAAAAAGCATTTATTAAATGGCTTCTCTGTGCTGGGAACTACTATATTTTTAAAAATTCAAACTCATAAGATCTTTCAAGAGGACTATCTAGGTACAAATGATATAATTAATGATATCAACTACACATAATCTTTATAAATCTTTCCAGCATTTCATTAATTCTGATACAATTGGCTTTCAGTTTGATTTTCCCTCCTTAAGAATGGGTCTCCCTATCTCTCCCAAACTGGAAACATAGAGGGTACTGACATCCCAATCTCACTATTAATGTTTATGAGTAATTTGATCTATCTTATTTCTAGCATGGTCCTGTTCACTCCTCCTTAGGCAAACTGTTAGCTCTTGCAATACCCAACTTAGTGCAGACATCTGGTAGGCATAGTCCATTACAACTCAGCATTCCTAAGCTTAAGTAGCCTCAGTTTCCCTTGCAGTTAGGATGCACTACCTGAACCTACAAGTCTGATATAATCTCACTGAGGTAAGGGGCTGCTTATTCATCCTGGATCCTCTGAAACTCCTAGAGCAGACCCTTTCCCAGAACAGATGCATTGCAAAGACTCACTGAACCCCAACAACACTTTGTCCCTATGACCTGAACGTGGAAAGTCATCTTGAAATTGAAATTAGTTCCGGTACTGTGGTATTGTGATGGACCAGATAAGCATGCTTTTGTCATTTTGACTTCCGTAATTTTTCTTTCCTCTTGGGTTTTGAGGGAAAAAATATGGATAAATTATGTGTTTGTATGGTGATTATTTCACCAAGAAACTCTCCCAGTCATCTCTCAAAAGTCTCAATAAACTTTTCTGGACAAATTGGAGAGCCTACTCTCAAGAACTAGGAAATCTTTGATTAGTATTTCTTTGTTATCAAGTAAATATATTAGATGAAGTATCAAAGAGGAAAAATGTTAAATCCTCTCCCCTCCTCTCCTACTCTTCACTCCCTCTCCCTTCCCTTTTAGTAGCCTGCAGGATAGATGGTTATATGAGAAGCATCATTTCAAAGAGAGCTAAGAGACATATACAACAGTATCAGTTTTCAGTTAAATAAATACAAGTGAGGCATCAAGTCATGTGGCTACTGTTTCTTGCCAAAAGATACATTAGAGCAACTACAGTTCATGCCTTGGGACTACTTTTGGATAATAAGATATGGGGAATTTTATATTTATATGCCATCTCCCTGCTGGGTCTAAAGATCTGCTTTGAATATGTCATGGACTGATTAATGACAGCCATTTTACATTGGTTTCAAACTTACAGTACATGACAATAAGGGTGCTACCTACTTCAGCTATAAAAAAGGAAAGTAAGAACCATCAAGCACAAAGGACGACAATTATTTTCTGTAAATTTGTCAGAAAGATTATATTCTCTAGGTTGATTGGAAGAAATAGTGCTTGTAGACAGAAAGGAGTGGGTTAAAAATTAGAAAAATTGCATCTTTTCTAGAAATAAAATAAAGCTATGTCTTTGCAAAGCTATCCCCTATGCCTGGAGCATCCTCCCTCATCACCTCAATCCATTTCCTGCTGTTCCTCCAAAGTATTACTTCCAATTGGAGGTCTCTGGGGAGCCCCTAAATTGTTAGCACTCTCTCTCTGTCTCTGTCTCTCTGTCCCTGTCTCTCTCTGTCTTTGTGTCTCTCTCGTCTCTCTGTCTCTCTCTCTCTCTCTCTCTCTCTCTCTCTCTCTCTCTCTCTCCCTGAAAATACACAGTATTTACTTAACCAGATATGTATGGTGTCCTTCTGGTGGAAGGTGCTTAGTGGAATGGAATGTTGGAATAGGCTGTCTTGTGCATACTCCTTCAAGCTGCCATACAGCTAATATTGAACCATAGTTCTATCATAAGATGATTTTTATACTTATTTGTGTATGCTGCTCTTTGATTTAATACAAAAAGCATTTGAGAATGATACACTTGGCTGTGACAGTTTTTCCTTGTGAAAGATTTGTGTTTAATCTCTGTGTTCTAGGACAGTGAAGGGAAAGGGTTCTTGCCAAAATGACTCATTATTGAACAAGGGAAGTAATTTATCAGCATAAGATTTCTCCCTCCTGTCTGGGGAATCCTTACAACACATTTTGCCAGAGAGACAGCTGTCAACCCTCAGTGTACTCAGGGCCCAAAGTGACCTACAGAAACAGAGCCCTCAACCAAAAGACTGAGCCCTCCTTTATCTGCCATATTTCCTATTAAGATGATATGAAACGGGAGACGTAGTGTTAAGTTCTTCAAATGACTTCATAAGTTAAAATACTATATAACCATTTTCCTTCAAGACAAAAGGCTAATGCAACTGAAAACTAAATTGCTTTATCCTCTTAGAGAAGGCCAGTCTTTCAGATGCCTCGCTGAAAATAATCTCCAGGGGAAGAGCTTGCCTGGAGATATATGGCACCTTGAGGAACTGTGTTAAGTCTATCTGAGGATGTTTGATTTCTCTCCTCATCTGTGTCTAGGATATGTGCCCATAATTTTTCCTGGCTATCATAACCCTGTTGTTACTTATCAGTGGCAAAACGTAAGGCACTCTGACTAAATACTCAGGGATACTGCTCAGATGTTTCAAAATTCTAGGTCTCAACACTGCTGGGAAAATTTCTTGCTTTCCTATGTTCCCTACTTGTAAATTGGGAAGAATATTAAACTGACCTCCTTGACCTGTGTAAGGATTCATTAATTAGCAAGAACAAGAGACAGTTAATCTCTCTCTCCTATCCTATCAACTCCTAACAATGGATAATTTCCAGCATCCTTCTCTTCCACTCCAGCTGTCAGAGCTGGCAGAACGCTGATAGAGGAAATCCTGGAACCATGCTTATGGCATCTACTACCAAAGTGATCCATAGCAGGACAATTGTTTTCATCTATCTCCTTTTTCCTCTTATTAATGTCTGCTAGGTGCAAGGCACTAGCCTCAGGACCGAGGATACAATCATAAAATGTCATAAAGTGGTTTTAGGAAGGTTCATAATACCAAAATCTAGTTCAAGGAAACACGAAGCAAACAAATGACAGGAAAGCAGGTCAGCTTATTATTACAAAATTATTACAAAATACAGGACAGTCATGGTGGAAACTGATCATATGTGCTGGAAGTACCCAATTCCAGAGTCACTTGATGAGTTCTTGTAAGGTGAATATCTGGGTCCAACAGGACCAAGCACTGGGGGAAGGGAGTAAAGAGCCTAGGCCTGGGGACCGATGTTACTTCATGCTAAAAAGTGGGGAGTGGGAAGTGAGGGAAGACTTCTAGAGGCAGCTTGGTATTGCAATAGGCAAAACGCTGGACCTAGTGTCAGGTAGACCTGGGTTCAAATGTAGCCTCCGACACTTACTAACTCTGTGACCCTGGGCAAGTCACTTAAGCCTCTGTCTGCCTCAGTTTGCTCATCTAACAAATGGGAGTAACAATAGTATCTACTTTACAGAGTTATTAGGAGGATCAGATGAGATAACATTTATAAAGCACTTTACAAATCTTAAATCTCTGTATAAATGTTAGCTATTATTATTACAGCTTGTCTTAATATAATAGGGTGACTCAGGTGTTATGAGCTTTTCTCGGGCCTTCTTCATCTAACAAGAGAGGGAGGATACTGTCCCTGCCTTTGGGGAGCTTATGTCCAATTGGGTCCCCAGTGTATCAGAAAATTTAAGAAAATAGAGCAGAATTACCCATTGCCTTTGTCTAGAACAAGAGTTCTTAACCTGGAGTTTGCAGACTCCCATGGTGTCAGTGGATAGATTTCAAGTAGTTCATGAACTTGGATAGGAAAAGAAATACATCTTTGTTTTCACTAACCTCTAGCAAAAATTTATTATTGATGTTAATAATAAAAATAGCAATAGCATCTCCTTCCATCATTCTTAGAAAAGTTATATAACCTTCAGCCGGCTGTCAAAGGGGTCCAAGACACAAGAACCCTAGATTTAGAAGATTCATCTTGCTAGCCATTTTCAATTTTATTCCACCTAATTGTTTGCTGCAGACTAGGCCTTCACTTTGTTGTTCATTTGTTTCAATTGTGTCTGATTCTATGGGATGCCCATTTGGGGTGTTCCTGCCAAGGGTATTGGAGTGGCTTGCCATTTCCTACTCCACTTCATTTTATAAATGAAGAAACTGATGCCAATGGGATTAAGTGACTTGGCCAACTCTAGGCCTGGCATCTATCCTCTGCACCCCCTGGATACCCAGGCCTTAACCAAAGAAAAGAAATCGAGGGTTTGTCCCAAGGGATTAAAGTTTAAAGAATGGAAAATTTAACCACTATTTCAGCAGCAAGGAAGAGGTCAATCATCCAGTTCTTATCTTGATGATTGATGGTATTATTTCATCATCATGAATTACCAATTTGATTTCAGAACATTTCATACTGCTTATCTTGAGGACCAAAATCGCCAGATGTGGCTCTTCCCCTTTATGGTATCACAAAAACATGTGTGTTGCAACTGCATGCAGATACCATTTGCATTGGGCAAGTTTGGTGAATGGCTAAACTCTATGCATGAGAACCTTCAAGATATGATCACTATTTAGTCTTTCTTATAACTTCATTGAAGGATTAGATATGGGGCAGAGCCAAGATGGCGGAGTAGAAAGACTCACCTATGCTAGCTCCGAACCCACAGCCCATGGATTTCCTCTAAAAAGAACTCCTGACAAATTCTGGAACAGTGGAAGCCTCGCAGCAACACAGAGAAGGAGATTTCTGCTGCAGAGAGCCCTGAAAAACCGACCGCAAAGGTACCCCGGACACGGGAGCGGAGCACTGCCCGGCCACGAGGCACTGAGAGGAGCCAGCAGACCCAAGCAGGCTTCAGAGACCTGAATCTCCGGGTGGCCGCGAAGGTCCCTCCACCCACAGACTCACAGGTCAGTGAGAGAGACGGGCTGAGAGGGGAGCGGGGTATCTCCGGGACTCAGACCCCCTGGGAGGCGGCCACTGCGGCAGAGGCAGCTACGGGCAGAGCAGGCTGAAGCTCGACCGCAGCTCCATTACCAAAGTTCTCGGCATAAATCCCCTGAGAGAACTGAGCCTGAGAGGCGGCCCTGCCCCCACCTGAGAAACAGCCCTGCCCCGACCTGAGAAACAGCAGATAAGCTCCCATTGAAGAGCAGTCAGGCCTGCCGCCAAAAGCCCTGAGGCTGGGGAGCAGCATTTGAATCTCAGACCCCAAGCACTCCTGGGTGGATCTGCGCCAGGGGGTGGAGAGGACTCTCTGAAGTCAAGTAACTGACTGGGAAAATGCCCAGAAAAGGGAAAAAAACTAAGACCATAGAAGGTTATTTTCTTGGTGACCAGAGGATTGCGCCATTCCTCTCTGAGGACGAAGAGATATGCTTACCATCAGGTAAAGACATAGGAGTCGAAGCCTCTGTATCCCAAATATCTGAAATAGATACCCCATGGGCTCAGGCCATGGAGGAGCTCATAAAGGATTTTGAAAATCAAGTTAGACAGGTGGAGGAAAAAC
>CM053771.1:202137915-202273365 GCA_028658325.1 Potorous gilbertii | reverse complement strand
AGACCAGATCTGAAAAGAAAATTTGACTTTCAAACACAAGAATGAGAAGAAGCATGAAAAAGTAAACAGCAAGGAGAAGTCACAAGGGACTTACCAAAGTTGAACTGTTTACAGTCCTATATGGAAAGAAAATATTTGTAACTCATAACTTCATTGAAGGAACTCCTGAAAATGAGTTGCCATCTAGGATGCTATATTTAAAGATCCTTTGGCTTTCCTTTGATGTAGGTTATAAAAGAGCATTTCTGAAGGCTCCAGAAATCCAAAACGGGCATCACTGAATGACTCTCCAAGATAGCATATTCCTTGTGCTTAATTTTCTCTTTCCTTCCATTTTCATCTTGGTGGAAGAAATGGGGTTGTCCCAAGTCTCCTCTGCCAAATAAAAGGAACAGACAACTGGACACTCCGAACTCTTCTACATTAACGCTTGAAAGAGGAAAGATCCAGGGAAGAGGTCAGGGGAAAGAAAAAAAAATCAAGTAACTAACAATGAGTTAGCTTTATGCAGAGGCAAAGTTTGTGATTATTTACTTGGTTTGATTTTGGGGGCTACAGGAAGGTCTCATTTTTCAATATTCCCTATCCCTTAGACTGTGAGCAATTTGAGAAAAGAGACTGTCTCTTGTCTTTCTTTGCATTCGCTGCACATAGTGCCTGGGACATAGTAGGAACTGATTGGTGCTTTCTACCCCACTCCCTGTCCTGTGGCAGATGCGTGAAATTTTAATTACAGCTTCCTCTTAGAATCAGGAATTGAGACAATGATGTTCATGCCTTCAAAGAGCTAATATTCTGTCATTTCAGACATGTGGGATTCTTTCACCAAAAAAATTGAGGCTTTTAAAGGTCTAATTTCAATGTTTGAATATTGTGAAGTAAAAGCTTATCTATGTGCAACCTTTTTAGAATGTAATGTTTAATATATTTTTTTCAGATAACTGATAATTTAACTCTTTAAGTACCAAAGCTTCCTTTTAGAATTTATTAGACTTAGCTTCTTAAACAGTATATAGTTAGCTTATTTTTAACCTTTTCTTGATGAGTTAAAATTGTTCTCATGAACACCAATTATTGTACTTAGGTGTCCTTAGAGAACTATTAAATTTTGTGGAACTGTTTGTAACTATCCAACCTAGTCCTGGATCACTACCATTTTTAATTCCTATACTTTTTCCTTAGGCCCTTTTTCTCCTCTCTATTTATCTGTAAAGACTGACTTCTCGCTGTTGTCTATGTGCCTGCCATATGATATAATGGGAAGAACGCTTGTATATAATCATAGCTTTTTAAGTCTCAGTATACGTCCTAGGGTTGGCATAAAGACCAAATGGAGATAGTATATGCAAGGCAATTAGTAAACCTGTTAAATGTCTTGATTCTTATCTACAGTGGGTTAAGAAACTAGGTAATCTACCTTATAGCTAACATAGTAACAATAGGTAACATTTATGTTAACCATGTTCCAGGTATTGTGCTAAGAACTTTTTGCAAATGTCATCTTGTCAAATGTTATCTTGTCACAATAACTCTGAGTGGTAGATGCTATTATTAACCCCATTTTACAAATGAGGAAACAGAGGCAAACAAAGGGTAACAGACTTGCCCAGGGTCACAAAGCTAATAAATATCTGAAGTTAAAGTTGAACTCAGGTCTTCATGACTCCAGGCCAAGCACTCTATCCATTGAATCATCTAGCTGCCAAGCATCTTAATAGAATTATATATAAAATATGAGTGTAGGGGGAGGGGAGAGTTCAAGCCCTGCTTCTGACACATCCTTTCTAGATGACCCTGGAAAAGTCATTTAATGTTTTTGCGCTCCAGGCATCTCTGGAAGACTAAGTTATAGAGAAAGTGCTTATCTTTACTTATCTGGGAGTTCCCTGTGTCAATGATATCAAGGATATTTAGTCCCTATTCCCCCATCTCTATGCCAAACTCTTCAGGCAACTTCATATATCTGTGATGACAGAAGCGACTTGAGAGTCATGTTTGTAAATGATACTTAGCTCAGGCTTTGTTGTTGAATTGTTTTCAGTCCTGTCTGAATCTTCATGACCGCATTTGGGGTTTTCTTCACAGAGATGCAGGAGTGGTTTGTCATTTCCTTCTCCAGTTCATTTTACAAATGAGGAAACTGAGGCAAACAGGGCTAAGTGATTTGCCCAAGGTCATACAGATAATAAGTGTCTGAGGCTGGATTTGAACTCAGGAACATAGGTCTTGCTGGCTCCAGGTCCAGTAGTGTATCTACTGAACTACCTAGAAACTTGTGTAGATAGCTTGGGACAAAATTGTTTAAAAGGTAGAGAGTTAATGGAGCAAAGACGCCAGAGGGTTCTTGGTCCTGTTAAAGACCTTCGGGAGAAGGATGCCATCTGTAGCACCTCTAGTTTTATTGTCTAGCCTGTTAGTGATAATAACCAGTACTTTTACAGGACGTTAAAGTTTGGTTTACTCATTTATAACAAGGACATGAACTCCGGTGACCTTCAAACATTTAGATAGAGGCAGATGATTCAGGGATGACGCCTACATCAGTAACAATTTCCTAGTCATTAAAATATAATCAACTTCATTTTTGCGGTGTTAATCATTTATAATGAATTTATATTCAAAACTGCTGTTATCCTTTGCAGATCATATCTTTCTGCTTGGCAAGCAAATCTTGTGTGTGTGTATGTGTGTGTGTGTTTATATGTATATATGAATCTATATTTATACATGTATTTATATTTATATATAATTTGTTTATATTTTAATACATTTATATATGTATATGAAGACACATATACATATGCATATATAAACTATGTTTTTATGTAAATATAATGCAATTTGAGGAGAGAAGTAGCACTAACAACTGCAGGAGAAGGTGGTACATAAAATTCATCCTTGAAGTCTTCAGAAAGACCAAGTTGGATATGCAGGTATTTTTAAAAATTGATTTAAATGTAGTATTTATTTTAAGCCTGCTCAAAAGACTTGTTACTGGAAATTGATGGCATTATAAATCAGTAATTAATGGTTAATATATATTTTAATAATTTTTTATTTTTTTTTTACCTAGGCTGACCAGATATCTGGCTTTCATATAAGATCTGTGCTCTGTGTCCCTATTTGGAACAGCAATCACCAAATAATTGGTAAGATACTGATAGAAGTAAGATATTCCCATATATTCCAATGTCTCAGAATAGACATGGACTAGATCCCTGCTACATATTTTGGCAACACTTGGCTTGCTGTGTCTGATATTAACAACATGATGTGAATTCTTTCAACAGGAGTTGCTCAAGTCTTAAACAGACTCGATGGGAAACCTTTTGATGATGCTGATCAACGACTTTTTGAGGTTTGTAAGAGCTTTGTAAACTAGGGGGGCAAGTGATCCAGGCATAATTGTACTGATGACAAAGTTCTTTCAGAGACTGAAGTCAATAGGGTCAGAGCTTTACTGATGCTGAGATTTGCTCATCTGGATTTAGTGCATCCCTCTATATTCCATCTCTGCCAGGTGTGGCTAGTTTCTCCTAGTGATCCTATCAGATACAGTCCAGCTCTATTGAGATTATCTCTTGTCTCATAACAACTGTAGAAAACACCAGAAGCAGTGGTGTAGGGTGTGATCATGATTCCACAGTCTAGTTTCATTGACAGTAGTGTGCACTCCTACTTCCTATTTAATGCAATCCATTATAATCCAAAAAGCGTTTAATAAGTTTACAAAGTGAAAAGTCACTGTGTGGCCACCAGAGAGATAGAAACAAATGGAAAAAATGGTCCATCCCTTTAAGAAGCTTACATTCTACCATTCTATCATCTCTCCTCTTAACCCTATATTTCAGATTGCCCTCATACTAGAATGCCCTCTTACTGGGGAGAGAAAGAAAGACAGAGACAGACAGACAGAGAGAGACAAAGAGAAAGAGAGAAAGACAGAGAGAGACAGACAGACACAGAGGCATACACACAGCGTATGGGTGGATACACAGCAGGTAGAGACTGGACTTGGAGACAAGAACTGAATTTGAATCCATCCTTAGACACTAGCTGTATGACCTTGGGTAAGTCATTTAATCTGACTCTCTCAGTTTCCTCATCTATATAAAGGAGCTAATACTTGCATCTGTCTCATAGGATTGTTGTGAGAACCAAGTGAGAAAGCATTTATCTCAAGCTTGTCTGTGCTGTTGCTGATTTGTATTCTCTCTGGTCTTGCCCACTGGCTGCTTCTCCTCTGCACTGTTGCCCATTGGCACTTGCTGAAGCTTTTCAGTTTGGGATCTTTGCTATGATCAGCAGTTTCTAACTTCTCCAATCTTAGAATGGAAAGTGAGATTTAAACATTAATATTTTCCAAGTTTTTATTTCCAAAATACTTTATAATTATCAGATATTATTCTTCCCATAGACTGTAGGAAGTAGTTGAAGGTACATCACATGATTCACCCATGACCATGTAAAACCCATGATGACAGACTTCAGACTACCTGTGTGACCCTGGGCAAGTCACTTAACCTGTGTTTGCCTCAGTTTCCTCGATTACAAAATGAGGATCATAGAAGCACCTGTCAAAGGGTTGTTGTGAGAATCAAATGAAATATTTATAAAGTACCCCGTACATAGCTGGTTGGTTGGCTGCTGTCCTTCACTCTCTAAGAGGACCAAAATGACATCACTATGTTAGAGTCAAGTTATACTATGTCCAACTGTGGCTGATTAGACCAATACAAGCTCAAAATGCTCTTTACCACAGGTCAGGCACAATGAGTCTGTGTGAACATTTGGGGTGGATACTCTACATTTGTGCATCTCGAGTTTCTTTTGAGCTACTTCAATTCCCTCCTTTACTCCCTCCCTGTGTCTCCTTGGGCAAGTTGCTTAACCTTTCAGTGCCCCCAGGCAACTCTTCAAGACTTAAAATTGCAGAACTGTTAGATATTTCCATTGGTGAAAGAAATTTCTTCACTGAGAGTTCTTTACCCTAGTGAACTCATGGTTCTAAACCAAGAAAAACCAAATTCATCCTTGGCCCTGAAGGCCGCCTATCTTTGTTCTAAACTGTGACTTTTCTCTTTCTTAGGCCTTTGTCATTTTTTGTGGTCTTGGGATCAACAACACCATAATGTATGATCAAGTAAAGAAGTCCTGGGCCAAGCAATCTGTTGCTCTTGATGTAAGTATATTTGCAATTAAGGGATCATTGGTAACATTGGAGATTTGAGAGTCATCTTTGAAGAGATGGTACTTGAACCTATAGAAGGAGAGATTTAGAGAGAAGGATCCTAGGACAAAATCCTAGAACAACCATGTTAAGGGGACAAGGGATGAGGGACAGTTTAAGGGCAGTCAGACACGTTGGAGAAAAACCATGATTGAGATAACCCAAAGGATATGAGTGGGCACCTAGGTGGTGCAGTGAATAGAGCAGTAGGCCTGGAGTTAGAGAGACCTGAGTTCAAATCTGGCCTCTGATGCTTACTAACTGTGTGACCTTGGGCAAATCACTTAACCCTGTTTGCCTCAGTTTCTTCATCTATAAAATGAGCTGGAGAAGGAAATAGCAGACTGCTCCAGTATCTTTGTCAAGAAAACCCTAAATTGGATTATAAAGAGTCAGACAGGATTAAAATGACTGAACAACAAAGTGACATGAGTATCTAGGGGCAAGTTCAATAGCATCAAAAACTACAGAGAGCTCAAGGAGGATGAAGATTGTGAAAATACCATCAGATAAAGCAGTCGAGAGATTGTCAGTAACCCTGGGAGAGCGCTTTAAGTGAAGTGATGGGGCCATCAAGGAATTAAGTGGGTGCTGAGAAAGTGGAAGCTGAGAGTTTGGTGACAAAAAGGAAAAGAGAATTGGGATAACAACTTAAGGGTACAGTGGAGTCAAGGGAAAGGCTTTTAGGGGGAATGTGATGGAGGTAAAGAAGGAAAAGGAAACGATCATGATCAGAAACAAATGATATCTAACCATAAATTTTGTAAACTATTATATAATATAAATTATGATAATTACCCCTACAAAGTAGGTCATCATTTTCACTTCTCACACACCTACCTCTCCACTGCAGACAAAGTAATTGGGATGATACATGGCACCTTGCATTACACCAAAAGGGATCGAGTTCCCTCCTGAACTAAATCCTTGTGGACTTCATAAACACCAGTTAACTTTTACAGTTCCTTTATAACCTACAAAGATCTCCATTCACACTAATTATATTTCTCCTTATTTTTAGCTGCCCATTTTTCATGACATAATTTGTACCACTTATAGATACCCCAGTTGTAAACACCCTCTTCCTTGTGTAATTCAGACCTTAAGGTCCAGCAAATACAAAAAATATTCAAAAAGAAGGCAAGTGTGGATGGTTTGGTTCTGTGTACTCAGAAGACAAAAGGAAGTTTCAACTAAATGAAAGATTGGCTTATAGATTCTCCTTGGAGAAGCAAATAGTGAAGCGGAAGAGTTTGTTATTTTGTATACTCAAGGGCATTAAAAAATAAGAAATATTTTGTAAAACATGATCATTTTTAAACCAAACTGACGTATACTTTGACACTTGGTGACAACAATCAAAGGTAGGTACAAGGTGAGGGGGGAGGAAGATAAAAAAAACATACTGGGGAATATGGTGCAGGTTTAAAAGAGAAAGAGAGAGACCAGTGTCTTATAAGTACTCAGAAGGCTCATATCTATACATCATGAATTCATTCTTCCAGAATAGTGTTGGAAAGTGCTCAACATGGCAAACAGTGATCATCCCCAAATTAAAATTGATTATACCTTAACAACCAGGAAAGGACTGCTTCCTGGTGTGGAAATCATATCAAAAAATCAGCTGTCTGTGCAGACCACTGGCTTGTTAGAACAAAATTGAGTAGACAGTGTAAATAACTATAATAGCTTCAGCTTGACCAAGTCAAATGAGCTATTAATATTTAAAAATGAAAAATGGAAGTTGGGAGTGACACACTTTTGAAAACATTAAAGAAGCATTTCATAATATATGTCAGAGAGGGGAAGATACCAAGAGAGTGGGAAAGTAATGCCATGAATGACATTATGATTCCCCCTGGCCTCCTCCAAGTTAAGAGGACATCAGTAACTTCTGTGTCATTTTTCTACTTTTTCATCCTTTAAAAGTCTTCATGAGAATAATTTAAATGTATGTTAGGGGAGTTTTCGATGAATATATGAGAAGGGAAATGGTATGGTTTCTAAAATAATTTTCTACATCAGACTACATCTTTAAAGTCACAAAATTAATGGAAAGAGATAGAAAATACAAGATATCACTGTGTTCATTATTTGTTGATTACCAAAAAAGGATTTGATGTAGTATAATAAAATGTTCTAGTAACACACTCTCCTTGAAAAGATTCTCTCATGCGCATGTTAAAATTGTACAGAATTTCTTCATAAATGTAATACAAATTTTACTGTTCAACA
This sequence comes from Potorous gilbertii, assembly GCA_028658325.1. Taxonomy (NCBI): domain Eukaryota; kingdom Metazoa; phylum Chordata; class Mammalia; order Diprotodontia; family Potoroidae; genus Potorous; species Potorous gilbertii. The sequence continues at coordinate 202,265,900 of CM053771.1, read as the reverse complement.
AACCTCTGATAATAAGTGTGAAGAGAGGCACTAAGTAAGAAGATATATCCTTGACAAAGGTTTTTCTGTTGTTGTGGGAGATGTCTTCTGAAAAGTACAAACTTAAGAGGTATTCTTTATATATAGCAAGTTTCTCGGGATACTGCTATGTGTGAATGATAGTGTACAGATGAAAGGAGGCCATAGAATATTACATGGCTCCCTCCTGAGAGAGAGAGAGAGAGAGAGAGAGAGAGAGAGAGAGAGAGAGACAGGCAGGCAGGCAGACAGGCAGACAGACAGAGGAAGAAACAGACAGAGGCAGAGACAGAAAACTGAAAACAAGAGAGAGACAGAGAGGGAGACAGAGAGAGGGACACAGAGACTGAGTGACAGACAGGTGTAGCGATACAGAAACAGAGAGACAGAGAGAGAGAGAGATAAAGAGAAACAGTTTGATAATCCTCACAATATTTTATGAATTTTATGTAATGAGACATTTGCATAGCACAATGAATAAGCTGGAGAACTGGATGGACTTAGAATCAGGAAGATATGAGTTCAAATCCTGCCTTAGATACCAAATACTAATAAGATCCTGGGCAACTCACTTAACCTCTGCCTCAGTTTTCACACCTATAAATGTGGATAATAACAGTACCTATCTTCTAGACTGTTGTGAGGATTAAATGAATTGTTTATAAAGGGCTTTGCAACCCTTAAAACACATATATAAATGCTGGTTATTAAGGAAGGAAAGAAAAAGGAAGGAAGGAGGGGGAGAGAATGAAGGGGGAAAGAAGGAAGGAGAGAGAAAGGGAAGAAAAGATGGAGAAAAGGAAGGAAAGAAGGAAAGGGGAGATGGAACGTTTATTAAGTGCCTACTATGTGCCACTAACTATTCTAAAACCTAAATGGACAGAAAAGTTCTTATTGTTCAAATTATAATGTAATGGAATACCAAGGTGTTGAGTTAATAGAGCAGTACAAATACCTGGAAGAAATACTGCAGAGAAATAATGAATTGGGGCTAAATTTAATAGGAGGAAGAGAGCAGACTAGATTTCATGTAGAAAATCGTATGGGGCTTTCAATGATGCCAAACTGTCTCCTAGCAAACAAACAAAACCCACCTAAATCTTTTTGACACCAGTAGTTCTCCCATGATATTCTGCAGTATTGGACCTGGTAACACCACAGTTTCCAGATAATTAAAATTGGGGACAATCCAAAGTTCAGTGGAGTGACTCTTAGTGGGTATCTAAACTGCTGAATGGTCCAAACCATGACCTTTCTACAATAAGTGGGAGAACGGCTACCTCTTACCAATAAAATGTGGGATAGGAAAGGGAGGTAGGCCTGCCACCCAGCCACAGGATGTGAGGATGCTTGGATGCACAGACCAAACACTGCACTGGGGGCTCCCTCCCCCAAACTTTAAGAAAAGAAAGACTTAGTAGGAAAAGTTCTCTAGAACGCTGGGAGAAGGTGGACAAAAAATCAAACAGGATGACAAGGTAGGTTAATTGTAGGAGTGTGCTGGAGCTAGGGAAACAACTGTTTAATTTTTAGTGTATTTACACTTCAGCAATCACTTCAAATCAAGACATGATTTATTGTTTTGTTGATTGCCTAGACTTAACAAAGTGTTAATAATGCAGATTAAACTTAAAAGTATGTTGGTACATAATGTCTTTTTTCTTTTTTGAGAAAGCTCAATTGTTAAACATTTACTAGCATACTCCTATTGCCATAAACATTGATTGAGCTTAGCAAGAGTGCAGTAGAAGGCCCAGAGAATGAAGCCCTTACCAGACTGGAGGAGACCCAGTGACTGTAGGATGATAATGATGATGCAGAAGAGGAAGATGATGATGATGATGACTGACATTTTTATAGCACTTTAAGTCCTTTATCTTGTTATGCCTCATAATACCCTTGGGTGATTGTGATCTTTACAATGTAAGGATGACTGTTTACATCAATGAGATCAAAGATCCATGAAAGAACTGATGAAAAATAGGATGGATCTGCTGTCCTTGACACCTAGAATGGCCATTGTTAGGGTTAGAGAAGAGCGTGAAGACCTACAGGGTATTTTACATGATTATTGTCTGTTGTTTATTGCCTTCCAATGATACCAATTAAAATTTTCTTAGAAATAGGGAGATTATGTATGAAAGGATATGCAATTTTATGACGTGAGTGAGAAAAAAAAAGGATGAAAAAAGACATCCAATTAATTGCCAAATTCAGTTGATGCCACCCAACCTGGTTCTCAAATGCATTACTCACTTTCTTTCTCTTCCCATGTTTATTATCCCAGTTCAGACTTTCCTTATTTCTCGTCTGCTATTTTCACAATGGTGCAACTAGGTAGTTCAGTGTATAAAGCACTAAACCTGGAGTCAGGAGAACCTAAGTTCAACTCAGACCTTAGATACTTACTAGGTGTGTGACCCTGGGCAAGTCACTTAACCCTGTTTGCCTCAGTTTCCTCATCTGTAAAATGAATTTGGCAAATCACTCTAGTACCTTTGCCAAGAAAACCCCAAATGGGGTCACACAGAGTCAGACACAACTGAACAAAGACTTTCACAATAGCTTCTTAACTTTGTCCTTCTCCAGTCAGTCTCTCTTTCCTCACTCTAAGCCATTTTATAAAATGCTACTAGATTGATCTTATGAAAATATGGTTCTAGTAATATAAGTCCCCTGCTAAAAAAATCTCCAATGACTCTCCATTACCTACAAAAACGTAAAAATTCTTCATCATGTCATTTAAGGCATATTAAATCTCTCCTCAACCCACCTTCCCAGCCTTATTTTTGACAGCTTCCTTATGTATAAACTTCTTTCTTCGCACACGATTGCTCACACCATTTTATCTTCTTCTAAGAATGCTTCCCTACCTCACCTATCTGTGCCTAACCATCCTTCAAAGTCCAGTTCAAGTGCTAGCCCTGCCTTCCCTGCCCACCCCAGTTAGAAATGATCGTCTCACTCTCTGACCTCCCAGAAGCACTCCATTGTCCATTCTTCTGTGGCATTCAAATTATTATAACAATGATGATGATGATGATAGCCTACATTTATATCATGTTTTAAAATGTGCAATGGCATTATATATGTTCTTACTTGATGAAGCCCACCGCTTAAAATGCAGAGGAGTCCAAATTAGATTGAAAGAAAAGTTTTATTAAGAGAAAAATCAGCCACTAGTGCTAAGGCCCTCAGAACTAGGTACAAAAGAGCCCATAGACCAAGAGAAGTAGAGGAGATTTATGTGAGAAAACCACAAAGAGAAGGTTCAAGGGGGGGTTGGGCAAAAGAATGGACAATCTTTCTTGGGAACAGATGGACATAGAAAGCAGGATATTTTGTAGGAATGGTTGATCTCAAGACTGGTTTGGACCAATTCAGCAAGGTCAGCTAGTGACCACGTGCAAAAGAGTCTGGAAGCAAGCAAGACTTTGGCTCATTACAGGCTCCTGATTGGCTCCTTTCGGCAAACAGACTTACTCTGCCTGGTAAGATAATGAATAGAAAATAGACATATTAATCTCAGAGGTACTTCTGCAATTCTATCTTGCATTGTATTTATATGGGCATACATTTTTGCTCCTAGATAATCTGTTCAAGTATAAACTCCCTGAGGGCAAGGACCAAGTCCTATTTTCATTTTTGGAGTCCATGTAGCACCTTGCAGGGCACCTTGTATATAGTGTACTGTCAATGTTGTGCATCTGTGCAATTGTTTTTTTCTAGTATCCAACTATTCATGACCTCATTTGGGCTTTTCTTGACAAAGATAGAATGGTCTGCCATTTCCTGTTCCAGCTCATTTTACAGATGAGGAAACTGAAGCAAACAGGGGGAAGTACTTTGCCCAGAATCACACAACTTGTAAATGTCTGAGGACAGATCTGAACTCAAAAAGAAGATGCTTCCTGACTTCAAGCCCAGGAGCCACTTATTTTTAATATTGTATGTTAAATGAATACACATATGCATACTCATCAACATGCATGACCATAAAACTTGCAAATTTGTTTTGCCAAACTGTTGAAAGATGGAAATGGGGAACTATCTGGCTGACCATACAGCAGCCACCACCACTTACTCCTGAGAGCACTTAGCTTCCCCCGTCAAAGAAGAGTAACAGAAGCAATTTCCTGCTACTGCGTAGCCTGAGTGTACCTGCCAATGAAACATTTGCCAATGAATCAAGATGCCAACTTGGCTGACCTGCAGATAGCAGATAGAGGTGACAAGAGGCTCTTCTCCCCACTCTGAACATCATGGTTGCCAAGAAAGAATTAAGCTCAATGATTCCTCTTCCCCAACCCCATTCCCAACAAAGTTACTGTTCGGGTATGATTCACTGATACTGAAAATAGTAAATATCTCCTATTAAAGCTGAATTCCCTGTGGAAGACCCTTGTTCATTAGCGAGGACTCAAGACACAGGCTACAAATTATAAGCCAAAAGCAGTAGACAACTGGAGACAGGAACTGTTCACATACCTTAATTCTTCTCTGAAGACACTTTGGATGATGTTATCTCTCTTTTTGAAAGAAATAGGATTGAAAAAAGAAAAAAGAATTATTTTCTTGAGCCTGTTCTGTAGTAATTGGTTCCCTGTGGAGTATATTTTAGGTTGCTGTGTAAAGAGGCTTTGGGAATGTCTTTGAGTGAAAAGTCCAATCACTCACTTAGCTGGCATTAACTTGGGCTAACGGGTGGCCTTCAGAAATAACCCAGACAAATCATCTTGCCTCCTCATGTGACTAACATACCTGAAAAGTTAGCTAATGGAGCCATTTAGACCTGGACTTAAGGAAATTACTTCTGGCCCCTGCAGCCCAAAGAACTGTCCTGGGGTGATTACTAACTGCATTGTTAGATAATTCAGCTGAAAAGATCAGTGGTGGGAAAAGAAATGGCAACAGCTTTGAGGAGTCAATTACCCAAATAATTTTTCAAAATAAATCAACCAAACTCCAGTATAATTTTTAAAACTTCACTGTTCACATTCTTAGGTGAACTGATAACTCAATAAATACTTGTTGAATTAGATAATCTCTTTATTAGTAGTAATAAAAACAATGTATTTATTTAGGACCTCATGGTGTTCAAAGTCATTTCCTTACAGCAATCCAGGCCTCTGAGGGAGGTGAACTGAAATGGGCTGACTTTTGTATCAGAGATAGGAGAGACAAAAAAACCAAAATTGACCTCTCATTCTGCCATTGGGCTTAGTGCCTGCTGCAAAAGAGAGACAGAGACAGAGAGACAGACAGAGACACAGAGAGATACAGAGAGAGAGAGAGAGAGAGAGAGAGAGAGAGAGAGAGACTTATATGCCCAGTAAATTTTGGGGGAATCTTCCTTTGCAAATGTCAGAAATACTCTAAACGTATTTCCCAAAGAAGCATTCCAAACAGGTTTTGAGTAGTAGTTATAAGTGTCTACCACTGAATATTTTGGAAATGGGGTTATGCTCTGGTGAAGACTTACAGCCCCATGTTGGACTCAAATACATCTTGGAAAATCATATTGAGACCCATCACCTGTCCCTTGCTCTTAGAGAGCCCTCAGATGCTCACAAGCACCAGGTGTCCCCAAGACACCATAAGGTTACCTTGCTAATTATAGACAGTGGGAAAAAATACAAACAAAGATGGGAGATGTGGAATGGGATCAAGATTGAATACAAATAGTCAATAATACAAACTACTGAGTAACTACTAAAACTAGTATCCCTTTATGTGCAGACAATTGGTTTTAATACCTGAAGCACAAATTTGAAGAATTGATGGCATTTTGAAAGGAGCAATCAGTAGGCTCAGTTGTGCCATAGACCTAAAAGAATGCCTCATATTCTCTGTTCAGTCTTTACAAACTAGAAATTCAAGAAAGCAAAGAATTCATTAGAAAAGCACTGGTGGTACATTAATAGATTGGATAAACAATTTGTTGGAGAAAATCATCCTCCTGTAAATCATTAGCAGAGGTGACAGGGAGCAAAGGTGGGCATGGATAGCAATTTAACTGTAAGAGTTGAATTTTTTTTTATAAAATAGTTACGCATTACCCAGAACTCATACATATACAGGATCTTAAATGAATTACACTGACAATTGAATATTGGGGCCCTTTTAAAATTTAACTAATAGAAGGACTCCTTTATGAAAGATTACTATAGCTGAAAATTGGCAGAATTTTAGATGCATGCAGTTTTTGTTTTTACAACCTTTCATTGATGCCTTCAGTTTTTCACGCTACAGTCATTTGGGCTATAGCTTCCCACTATCACCTACCTTTCCTCCCTTCTCCCAAAAATAGTTAAACAAAAACAACCTATTGGTAACATCCCACATCATAAATTACCTTTTTTAAAAGCTAAAATCATTTGTGTTATGTCCATTATTACCCAAATAAATAAAATAATAAATTGAATAGTTTGGGAGAATTTATGCAATAGAGATAAGCCAATAATATCTAATATTTCATATAGAACTAATGTGCTGTGGACTTCAGAAAATCTACTAATATTGTTTTAGTACCTACTATGGGCATGAAAAATAATAAGATCATAGATTTAGAACTGGAAGGAAGCTAAGAGGCCACCTACACCAAGTGACATATACAAGCTCTTAGAGCTAGTAAGTATGAAAGACTGGATTTGAACCCAGGCTTCTCCTGATTTAAAGTCCAGGACTCCTTTTATCTCATACAGCCTTATTTAAAGGTGCTTTTCTAAGTGTAGTAACTACCTCAGTCTAGAAGACCCTTATTTGGCAATTTCAATTATCCAAAACAAAGTCAAGCACCAAGAGGAAAAGAAAAAAAAAAGGTTCCCAGGCAGTTACAACAAATGCCCCAACTTTCTAACACCAAAGTTTATTGCCTCTAAAGAGAGTTCCTCAGTCCCTCCCTTAGCACCTATTTATTCTTGTTTTATGCATAATTTTATCTAAAATTGTTATCTAATTTCTCATCTCTCGGCAGATTTTTTTTTAAAGCAAATTAGTAAAAAGAAGAGAAAAGAGAGAGAATTAAGGGAGATTAAGGAAAAGGAACCAGATATTCAAACCAAGCACAGGGACAACAGCAAAAATTGATCACTAACAGCCTGACTGTGAAAGAAATAGAAAAGAAATAAATCTGAAATAGGAACATTATTGTTCTTTAAAAACACAATACCCTAGGGTCATTTAATGCAATGGAATGCAGCCCTCAGTAACTCCCTAGGCCATTTTTCAAAAAAACACAACTTAATCCAATAATTGATGTTCATGGTAATTATCCTGAATCTTGAGAGAGAAAAAAATGGTGATGTGGTATCTACGACTTAAGAAGACAAAGAATTGTATATTTACAATACCTAGCGCAGTGTTGTTGTTGAGTCATTTTTCAATTGTGTCTGACCATTTGGGGTTTTCTTCGCAATGATGCTGGAGTATTTTGCTATTTCCTTCTCCAGCTCATTTTACAGATGAGAAAACTGAGGCCAACAGGGTTAAATGACTTATCCAGGGTCAAACAGCTAGTAAAATGTCTGAGGCCAGATTTGAATTCAGAAAGATGAGTCTTCCTGACTCCATGCCTAGCACTCAATCCACTGCATCCCCTAGTTGTCACACTTAGCACAGTGCCTTGCACTCAGATATTGGATGTGATTTCAAAATACTTTAGTCAAAATAAGGTTTATAAAAAAGTTAAATGTAGCAATATTTTTCTTAAGATTCAAATTATCTGGAATATTCACTTAGTTCATTCTCTGATAATGCTAGATTCCTGAGGAAGCTATTTACAATTCATTTCTATAGTTAACTATCTGAGAAATGAATGACCTAAAATAGCAAAAAAGTTAAAAAAAAATGGCATTTTGGTTTTCTGTATCAAAAAATTATGAAATTTTAGAAAGGGAATTTATTAGCCTTCTAATAATTTGGTTATTTTGCTTTTTCTGAATTACCACTGGGTTAATTTGCTTTTCCTGAATTACCACTAATTGATAGACCAAAAGGTAGCCAAGAACTTTCTTGAGAGGCAGAAAATAGTATGGAATTTTTAAGCTTCTATGGATAATGTCAAGAGGTCCCCTGAATTTGTCTTTTTGAGTTGCTATATTTTCCATAAACCCTGGACCCAGAGCATGCAGCAGTCCCTGAATACGTCAAGGACAACGCCCCACTGCCACCCCCAACATAATTCCTATTTGCATCTCAAACTGGATATATACAGGATAAATTGGAGATAATCAGTAGAGGGAAGGTACCAGTGTTAAGGGGGATCAGGGAAGGTTCTTAGAGAAGCTGAGTTTTTGCTCAGACTTCATGGAAGCTAATAGGTGGAGCTGAGGAAGAAAAATATCCCAGGCATGAAAACCTGGAGTTAGGAGATGAGTAATTGTTGGAGCACAGAGTATGGGGAGAGAATCAGGCGGTGAAGGGCTTTGAATGCTAAACACAGGACTTTATATCTGATCCTCTTAGAGGAGTAGACAGATCAAATAAAGGCTCCTGAGGGTTGCACTGCTTTGAATTAAAAAACCAGAACTCCATCAGGCAATTGTTTTTGAGAGTTTCAGGCCTTCCTTCTCTCAAGCAGTTAAGTGTATCAGCCTCAGTTGTTGCCTATGCAGAAAACAACTCTTTGATAGTCACAGGGCAATGTCAAAGGATGGCTGACCATTTCACTGACCTATTACAGACACAAAGTCCACATCACCTATATCAAACTGAACCTGAACCTGAACCTAAAATGGCATCTGTATTTCCAATGTTGCCTAGACACTTCACAGTGTAGTGGGAAGAGCTATCTTGCTTGACGCAGCTACTATAATGCTTGTGTGGTCTTGGGCAGGGCATTTCACCTCTTCAGGACTCAGTTTCCCCATCTATATAATGAAGGTGTTGGATTAACTGATATCTAAGTAGGCCCTTCCATCTCTAAATCCATAATCCTATGCCAAAGAGGAGACTCATAATTCCCTCAAAACATCTTTCATTTCCACTCTTCCTGAGATTCATAGGCCTGGGTTGGTGGTGTCACCCCAAATGCCATTTCTTAGCTTCCAAACTGGATCTCTAGATGGAATAGTTAAAAGCCCATTCAGTAGAATGACCCTTTTGTTTCCATGTAGCAATAGTCAAGACATTCCTCAAAGCCACGACCCTTTAAATCGCTCAGATTTAAGTTGATTTATACCCTATGTTATCCAGATCAGCAGGGATCTTTCAGTCTGCTTTAAATTCAAAACCTCCAAATCTTTTTTCAAATAGGTAAAAATCTGTTATGATGTATGTATCCTGAAAATCATCCCAACATATCACTCAGTTGAAAGAGTTCTCTGAAAGCCCCTTTTTGAGCATTTCATTCTATCCAGACAGAAAGTGATTTCTTAAATATTTGACAGTAGAAGCTGATGATTTCTCACTTTCTGTGCATTCGTTCAGTTCCAATGCCTCTGAAACCTGTCATCTTCTTGTTACTGACCTCCAGACACTGGTGCTTGATGCCTTTAGATGACACTGTTGGCAGGTCATTCCAAATAAATTGTCCTTTCACTTCTCTGTGGTTCGTCATTTTTTTTTTCTTTCTCCAGTATAGGTTAGACACTTATAGAAGAAACTTGCTTTATTTCCTTGGGGCTTGTCAATATCAATGTTTTGGGATTTTCTTTCATATCAGCTTAACTTAAATCTGATGTCAATTTAGTTCTCAAGAGCTTGGCCTGGCAGCCACAGTCGTAAACATATCAATAACTACTAATGTTGCCCTTTCGCTGCTGAGACAGCCTGTCTGGGGCTCTCAGCAAGTTTTGGGTTTCTCCTTTATCATTGAGTAGTGCTTTGGATCATGCTTTTCTCACCCCGTTACTGTAATAGTCCATTTCTCATTTCAGGAATGAATGACCATTCCAAAGCCTAATGAATCAACATTCAAAGCTATCCAGATACAATTCCTTTTGATTTCAGGGAAAAACTCCATATGAAATTGTGGCCCAGTTGTTGAGCTCCATGTAAAGGGAGACCAAAGCTTGCCCTGATGGTTGTTTCACAGGCTTGGTCAGCTTCCTCTGGGATAGAGTTCAATTACCTTATTCAATTATCACTATCCGGGCCATCCTCTTCCCTCCCCAACACCATCCCTCCATAGATGCACATACACACATTTCTTTGTGATCTCATAGGTTTTATATTTGTGTTATGGGATTATAGAATCCTGAATTTAATGATGGAAAGCATTCTAAAGATTGCAGAGTCTAACCTCATCATTTTAATAATGAGGAAACTGAGACCTAGATTGGTTAATCGAACTACTCAGAGAGAAACAAGTAGTAAGGGCAAAGCTGAGATATGAAGGCAAAACCTATGACTAAATCCAGTTTTCTTTCCTCTGCATCATTTTCTTATTTTTGTTTTCCTATAAGGCAGTTCAAACCCAAACTTAATTGAAATTGGTGTTTAGTCATTTTTTTAGTTCTACCCAACTCTTTGTGGCCCCTTTTTGGGGTTTTCTTGTCAAAAAAAGCAGTTTGCCATTTCCTTCCCTAGTTCATTTTACAGATGAGGAAACTGAGGCAAAAACAGCTAAGTAACTTGCCCATTGTCACACAGCTAGTAAGTGTCTGAGGCTATATTTGAACTCAGGTCTTCCTGACTCCAGACCTAGTGATCTATCAACTGCACCACCTCATTGCTCACTGAAATTGTAAGTTTCGCAAAACATGATTTGTTTTCAAAACACTGAAGAAAATTTCAAGTCCTAGAAGAAATATGTAAAACCATTTGGACTTTTCATCTTAAATCTTTCTTCGTACAGAGGCCTAGATTAACTGTATCTTGGGGTCAAAAAAAAAGTTTTTAAAATTTCATGCTTGTCAAGACTTCCATAATTCTAGTATTTCCTTATGAATTTAGGGGCAATACAGTTGTTTGAGACAATGGTTCAAAAAAATTGTCTCATGTATATTTATAGTTGAGAAAAATGGTATATTAATTAACTCTGGTGACTGCTCCTGTTCTCAAAATCATTAGTTTGTTTAATGCTTTTTGCACTGCTCAGATATTTTATTACATGAAAATATTTGACAAGCTCAACTTCCCAATGTGAAATTAAATGAAGACAGAATTTTTAACTTTTTTCACTTAAAGAACTAGACCTGATAAAGAATAATAGTTCCAGTTTCTTCATCCATAAAATGGGAAAATTGTATTCTCTGTCTGCTGAAGTACCTTCCTGATGGAAATCTATGCTCTCATCCAGATGCAGAAACACAAACCAATCTTTTCCTCCCATTTTTCCCTGTTGTGGACATTTGCTAGCATTCAGCCATTAGCAACAACACACAATTTGGAAGGTATGGATGTCATCTAAACAACAACCAAGTGAAAAATCATAGAACTGGAGCACTAGAATATTGTAAAGATAGTATAGTATAGAGAAAAGGGAATTGGACTTGAAGACATAGGAAACCTAAGTATGAATCTTATCTATTAGCTTGGTGAATACAGACAATTCTTCTCTCCGCTGGTCTTCCTCATCTTCCCCAACCCCACCCTTTCAGCTTTTACTCTACTGCGAAAAGTGAAGGGAGAGATAGCATGACATAGTGATAAGTGGATAGAGAGCCGGCTAGCTCTCTATCTGAGGGCAGCTGGGTGGTGCAGTGGGTAGAGCACCAGTGCAGGAGTCAGGAGGACCTGAGTTCAAATCTCACCTCAGACCCTTGGCACTCACTAGCTATTCGACCTTGGGCAAGTCACTTAACCCCAATTGCCTCATCCTGGATCATGTCCAATCATCTTGATGAATGTCTGGTCACCGAATTCAGATGTCTCCGAAAGTGAAGTGAGGTTGGTGACCTGCACAGACCTCCCTCACTCAAAACAAAGTCAAGTGCAAGTCATGTCATTATTTCTCTGATGGTGTGGTCTTCTTCGGCAACAAAGAACAAACACACACACAGCTCTCTATCTAGCCATAAAGGTCTGAGTTCAAGTCTTGCTTCTAATTCACACTGGCTGTGTAACCTGAGGCAAATAAATCACTTAACTTCACAGCATTTTAGTCAATTCTGTAAGCTGAAAAGTGGCACAGGAGGTACTGACCGGAGTTTCTCCATCCAGAAAGTCTTAGTAATAAGACTGTCAGTTGTGTCTGACTCTGTGACCCCATTTGGGGTTTTCTTGGCAAAGATACTGGAGATCCTACTCCAGTTCATTTTACAGATGAGAAAACCAAGGCAAAGAGGGTTAAGTGACTTGCCCGGGGTCACACAGTAAGTGTCTATGATCAGATCTGAATTCAAGAAGATCTAGGCCCAGCACACTGTCAATTGCACCACATTGCTGCATAGGAAGAATTTATACCAATAGTATCAAAGACCTAGTCTCTCTTCCCTAAATAAACAAAAACAAAAAAGAAAGAAAATTAAGGTCACCTGCAATGATCTCAAAATCCCTTGACACCATCTCCCACTCTCTTTCTTTTCACCAGTCTCCTACAATAAGGTAACCTTTGTTTTTTGGCAAAGGTTAACCTCTTCACATGTGCCTTCAATCCCATTCCCTCCTTTCTTCTCCAATAAGTTGCTTCTTCAATCATCCTCCCTGGCCTCTACTAATCATCGACCTCTCCCTGTTTACTGGTTCCTTCCCTGCTGCCTTGAAACTCATTCAAGTCTCCTCCATCCTTAAAGATCCTTCACTAGACTGACCCTACCATATTATTCTCTTATATCTTTCCCTCTTTTCTTAACAAAACTCATGGAAAATAAACTTGTCTCCACTTCCTTTCCCCACATTTATTCTGCAACCCTTTACAGTCTGGCTTTTGCTCTCATCATTCAACCAAAATTATTCTCTCCAAAGTTACCAGTGATGGCTTAACTGCCAATTCTGGTGGTTTTTCCTAAGTCCTCATCTTTCTAAAGCACCTGCTATATTTGGCGTTGTTAACCAACTTCTTCCGCTGGATACTCTTTCTTTTCTAGGTTTTCATGACACTACTTTCTCCTAGTTCTACAACTACCTATCTGACTGATATTTTCCAAGCTCCTTTACTGGCTTTTTTTCTCTGTCATTACCCCTAACTCTGGTATATCCCTAAGACTGTCATGAACCCTCTTCTCTTCTTTTTGTACCTTCTTACTCTTAGTACACTCATCAGCTCTGCTAGGTTTAATCATCCTCTTTATGCTGGTTACTTCTAAATTTATATGTCCAGACAGTGTCTATACTGAACTCCATTCTCTATTGGATACTTCCAACTGGCCTGTCCCTGTGGCATCCCAAAGTCAACATTTCCCCAAAAAAACTAATTATATTTTACACTTAGACTCATCCATCTGCCAAAATTTCCTATTTCTATTGAGAGTACCATCATTTTTCTAGTCTCTCAGTTGCATATTATCAATTATCAATCAATCAACATTTATTAATGTTAAAACACTGGGGATACAAAAAGAGCCAAAAGACAGTCCCTGTTCATTAAGAGCTTATAATCTAGTGGGAGGAACAATTTACAAACAAATATTTGCAAAGCAAACTTTGTGAAAAATAATTTGGAGATAATTAACAGAGGGAAGACACTGAAATTAAGAGGGGTTGGGGAAGGGTTCCTACAGAAGGTGAGATTGTAGTTGGAACCTAAAGGAAGTTGGAGAGGTCAGTAATCAGAACAGAGCTGAAAGAAAACTTTTTCTAGGAATGGGGGACTGCTAGAGAAAATATCCAGAGTTGAGAGATAGAGTGGCTTATTTGTGGAATAGTCAGGATTGACTGATTGAAGAGTACATATACGGGAGAAAGGTGTTAAGAAGTTTGGAAAGGTAGAAAGGGGGTAGATTATGACAGGCATTTAATGCCAAACAGAGTATTTGTATTTGATTACACAGATAATAGGAAGGAGTTTATTGAGTAGGGAGGTGACAGGGACAGAGCTGTGCTTTAGGAAAATCACTTTGGCAACTGAATAAAGGATGAATTAGAGTAGAGAGAGACTTGTGACAGGCAGATCCATCAGCTGTTTATTGCAATAATCAAGGTATGATATTTATAGCAACTTTTGTGGTGGAAAAGAATTAGAAATTGAGGAGTTGTTCATCAGTTAGGGAATGTCTGTTGTGATATATGATTGTAATGGAACACAACTGTGCTGTAAGAAATGATGAGCAGGATAACTTCTGAAAAACCTGGAATGACTTACATGAACTGATGCAAAGTGAAGTGAGTAAAACCAGGAGAACATTGCACACAGTAACAGCAATATTGTACAACAAACAACTGTGAATTACTTAGCTATTCTTGGCAACACAATGATACAAGACAATTCCAAAGGACTTATGACGATAAATGTCATCTATCTCCAAAGAAAGAACTAATGGAGTCTGAATATAAATTGAAGCATTTTATTTTTCACTTTATTTTTTGTGGGATCTTTTGATCTGTGTTTTCTTTCACAATATGGTTAATGGAAATATGCCTTGCATGATTGCACATGTGTAACATTAAATTGCTTGCCTTCTCAGAGAAGAAGGAAGGACAGGACAGAATTTGAGACTCCAAATTTTTAAAAAGTAATGTAATTGTTATTTTTTGCAAATAATTGGGGAAAATAAAATATTCAAAAATCCATAAAAATAAAAAAAATCTTATAAAATGGTTGTCTTTCAGAATGTGAGGAGCAGTGAGGGATAAAGGGGAAAATTTGGGTGATGTAAAAACAGTAAAATTTAATTTTTAAAAACAGTAAAAAAAAAAAAATCAAGGTACGGGGTGATAAAGACTCCATTAGCATTGTGTCAGTATTGGAAGAGAAAAAAGAATATATAGGAGAGGTGATGCAAAGATGAAATTGACAGGACTCAGCAACAGTTTGGCTATAAGGGGATGAAAGATAGTGAGGGAACCAAGATTACACTTAGGTTGTGAACCTGGGAGATAGAAGGATGGTGTTGCCCTCTTCAGTAAAAGAGAAGTTAAGAGAGAGGAGGGTTTGGGAGGAAAGACAGTGAGTTCCATTTTGGACATATAGAGTTTAAGATGTCTCCTGGACATCCAGTTCAAGATACCTAGAAGGCAGTTAGAGAAATGAGATTGGAGATTAAATAGATTTACATTTGCCATATGTGAGCCATGTCTTCTTCCTGTCTCCCTCTGCCTCATATAAAAATGACATTCAGGGAAAAAAATTTTTATATATCACATTTAGCTTTTAAGGTATCTACTAATCCTGTCCGGTGTTATGAAAGAGTCCTGTTGTAACTGTATAGATGGTAATATTTTACATAGTTGGCAACTAGAAATTTATTGTTGTATATTGTAATTCATTGTTACCTTAGAGTGATAATTATGAACCTTATACATTTTTTAAGTCAGTGAATTTCATGAAATGTTACCATTTCTAGTTACTAAAGGTCTTTCCTTTTTTCTTGATTCAGGTGCTGTCTTACCATGCAACATGTTCAAAAGCTGAAGTTGACAAATTTAAGGTAAGAAATTTGTAGGTAATTGAAACTCAAAACTCTCAAAAACTCAATCTGTGTTTCCTTCCCCACTTGCCCCCACACTTATCCCTTTCTTTGTGGTGATACATCTCTCTGATATTAACCTTAGATATTCAATGTTGAAGAGGACTTTGAGGGAAGGAGGGAGGAAGGGAGGACAAACCTGTAATTGGAAGAAATGTATGTACAAAATACAGTAACCCTCAAAATAAATTTTATATGTGATTATATGTGATACAGTCTGTTCCCCTTGGCAAGGGGAAGTGGTTATCCAGTGAGTCAGTTAATAAGGATTTTGAAGTGTCAGGAACTGTACTGGGGAGACAACAACAAAAACTAAACAGTGTCTGACCTAGAGACTGGTAGGAGCAATTGAGAAAAACAAAGATATAGATTATATAGATATATAGAAAATTTGTATATATATATTTATGTTTACATATACCTATATTTATATTTATAGTTACACGCACATGTTTACATTTATATACACATATTTTCATACACACACGTACATATATATATATATATATATATTTATATATATGCACATAAGTAGAAACAAAGTATATAGAAAGTAACTTGAAGGAAATTTAGGAGGCAACTAGGTAACTCTGGAGTCAGGAGGACATGAGTTCAAATCTAGCCTCAGACACTTAGTAGTTGTGTCACCCTGGGCAAGTCACTTAACTCTGTTTGCCTTCCAGTGAAGAAGGAAATGGCAAACCAGTCCAGTCTCTTTGCCAGGAAAATCCCATGGACAGCATGGTCCACAGAGTCACAAATAATCAAACACAATTGAACTACACAGAAGGAAATTTAAGCGGCGGGGAAGCACTAGCACCTGAGTAAGGATCAGCAAACAGCTTCATGTGGGAGGTAGCACTGAGCTCTTGGGAGGGACAAAAGGTTAATTTCCCTTGGGATATCTTCACCACTCACATTATTCTCAGGAAGGCAGTAATGCCAAAGTGGCTTATATTTTTCCTTTCCTTTCCTCTCCCCAAAAGTAAGTTTTCTGAAGTGATTGAAGCACTTGGGAAGTATAGAGAACCTGATGGCTATTTCTATAGTACCTGTAGAAGTATAAGGAACTCCTAGGTAAATGTCAGTTATTTCTTAGGCAGGCGTCACCATTATTGGGAAAGTGACAACAGCAGCAATAATCTAAATTGGGTAAGACAGAAATCAAAAGATGTTTTCCACACTAGTGAAAAATGGAAAATAGGATATACCTTCCCCCGAATCCTCATTTTTGCAAGAATCAGAATAATAATAAAATGTCCCATAAATTGATAGATACAGCTCAAGTCGGTGAAAACGAAGACTCTGCTTATGACATTCTTACTATGGGGTTTTTAACCTTAACTTGCTACTTTTATTATACTTGATCATTTGTGTTATACTGGCACTTTGCAGTAACTTTCTAATCAGTCCATTCTGTAGGAAGATATAAAACTCAGTTTTTTACAAAACTAAATTAGCGTCACCTAAGATGGATCTAAGACATCACATACCCAATTCTACTCTATAAAAATAGGGTTACAATGGGGGCTCAATATGTTTATCATAATCACACCCATTTTACTAAGAAAAACAGGACATGGAAAGACCAATTTTCAGGGTACAACCATAAATATAATCTTTTGATTAGCAAGAAGAGAAAAATGGCTGGGAATTAGTGGAGTGAAATAGAGGTCACACTTCCAATAACCATAAGCATTTGAAACATACCTGAAGTCCTAAAAGTAAGGAGAAAAAGAACTCTGAGCTGCAAATAACTGTCCATAAGCCACTGACCTGAAGACTAGGGAAGAGGCAAAATCACTTTCCTACACTTACCCAAGCAATTACTTCAAGTGAGTAAAAGAACAGCAACCAAAAATGTGTTGATAACAGAGAGGAGACAGAAAACCCAAAGGAGGGTTTAAGATTTTAAGAGTTAGGTGTAAACATCCAAATATACCTTTACGCTATAGTTCAGTCATTGTTCAGTCCTGTCCGACTTTTTATGACACCATCTGAGATTTTCTTGGCCAAGATACTGGAGTAGTTTGCCGTTTCCTTTTCCAATTTATTTTGTAATTGAGGAAACTGAGGCAAATAGGATTAAGTGATTTGCTCAGTCACACACAACTAGTAAGTGACTGAAGCCAGATTTGAACTCACGTCTTCGTGCCTCTAGGTCCACCACTTTATCCACTGTGCTATCTAGCTGCCCACATGCCTTAGGAAATACCTCCTAAGGGCACTATTATATTATAGCCCAGTAGAAATGTTGTTCACAATGATGGTCCTAAGTCTCAAAATTACTATTTTCCTTCAAATGCTGCTCAATCCACGCACCCAATTGCTAAGTCCCCGCTGAATTACTTTGTGTTTATTCTCTCTTTTTATGTATATGTGTGTATGCATGTATATATATATATATATATATATATATATATATATGTAGTATTTACTTATGTGTATATTTGTATCTTGCAATAGAATGTAAGTTCCCTGAGCATCAGTACTGTTTAATTTTTGTTTGTGCCTAGAATAATTCCTGAGAAATAAGAGGTGCTTAAATGTTTATAGAATTAATCAAATAGTTACTTAAGAAAATATCGACTGTATTCAATACACTCTTTTGGGATGAATACACTATATTTAAAAAAAAAGATTTGTAGGCAGAGTGTTTAACATAAAAAGAAATCTTCGATGTTTTCCAAGGTAAAAAAAATCATTCTCTTCTGTGGAATATCTCACTCCCCCATGATACCAGAAAATTGAGGTGTTATGATTTTAATAATAATAATAAAATACAATAGAAAGAAGATGGAAGGAAGATAACAAGACTGAGGAAGGACTAATAAGCGACATTTTGTGGGACATGTCAGGAGACTGAGAAAATCAGTCTGTAGCTCTCTGGTCTACAGCAAATGTTATCTTTTATGCCTTGGCTTATATCTCTTGATTGTAAGGTTTGCTAGGTTTTTCTACTATTAGATATTATGTTCCAAAATATGAGATATTTAAATTTTAGAGGAATACATTATTTCTTTTTAAGATTACTAACTTACCTAATTTATATCAGGATTTATTCTGAAAGGAGAACTAGTATCTCATAACAACGCAATTGAGATATAGTGAATAATTACAATCTAACAACTTTTTTAGAAGGTAATAAAATATTCTCACAATTGTTAGTTGATACCTCTTGTAACAGTAGCAATAAGAACGAAACAGACATGACCTTAAAAATGATATTGATTAAGGAGAGTCAGAAGCCTCATTCCCTGCCTGGACATTCACAAGAGTTGTTTCGGAGTATTGTTAATGAATTACGGTAAATAAATGCTTTGCTTTGACCATCTCTATGTAGCAGATTTATGCCTACACTAATGCACATTGGTTTCTTTGCCAACTAGAGAATATTCAGAATGTTTTATGGTAATGAGAGTCAGTGTAGTAAAGCAGATGGAGTGTTGGAATTAGTGTCTGGAGACCTGGGTCAAAATGCCAGCTCAGATACTTAATAGCTTGGTGATTTTGGGCAGGCTAGTCACCCTCTCACGGCCTCAGTTTCTTCATTCTTAACATAGGAATAATAATATTTGTGTAGGTGTGATGAAGAGGAACCTTTTAACAGTTTCCTGAATCTTTCTTTAATAAGATGGAATTCCATTGGTAAGGTTTACTCCTCATTAAAAAGGTTAAAACAGAAGCATTTTTTTCCTGGCATTTATGATGTCTTACTGAGAAGATACAGATTTGCTTTACTGTGAGCCAGGGCAGTTTCAGAGCATCCTTTGGACTTGAACTTTGAAAGAGGAAAGCTGGACAGGCATACAGTGAGGGAGGCAGGAAGTAGAGCTAAGATAGCCAGAGAGAAGGTGGTCTGACACCAACAGGTTCTGATGCCCTAGAGGGAAGCCTTGGCTGTTCTGTGGTCCCTCCAGAGAAATATTATATGGCCTCAGGAAAAGTAAAGAACTCAAAGTCTCTAGAAATGACAGGAGAGAGGGGCAGCCAATTGGCATAGTAGATAAAGTACCAGCCTTGGACTTGGGAGGACCTGTGTTCAAATTCAGTCTTACTAGCTTTGTGACTCTGGGCAAGTCACTTAACCCAGATTGCATTCAAAAAGTGTCATAAGACAGAGGTAACAGTGGAGCAGCAAGAACTTCTTAGATAAATCTGAGAATTGTAGGATCAAGCTTCAGGAGACATGGAGACAAATGGGCAGAATGACAGAGGAACTCTTAGGACAAAATTCCTGGACCAAAACTTCTATACTTGGAATAGGGGATCCTGAATAATGAAAAGAGCTTCCTGGGTCAAGTGGAAGCTAAAGCTAAGAAACAGCCAGTGACAGAACCATAATGTGACAGAACAAACCTAGACTCTGATTCATTTGTATGGTGAGTTATGTGGATTGTGAAGGTCCAGGGAAAGGGCTTGAGCCTTGAGTGACTCCAAGTGCTTCCTTCTCCCAAGAGGAGTGCTATAGTACTACTATAATAGTACTATAAATTTCAAGAATTGTATCAGTCCCTTGGGGAGGTAGAATTCAACACATGACTTTAGTGCAACCTCAGATACTTTCCCTTTGGTGGGAGAAATAGAATGTCCAGTTCAATTCTGGGGAAATATTATAAATCTGGAGGACTATATTATAATCAGTTCACTGCCATAGGACAGGACAAACATAAAAGGAAGGAGAAATATCAAGATGAGTAGTGCTAAACTCAGATAGAAACTGGAGGTCAGTAAACCAAACATAAGGATACCTATGAGACACATGTTGACTTAGAAAACCATATATTAACATTATCTAAGTAAGTTCTATTGTATTTTTATCTATTTCATTAAATGTTTTCCAATTACATTTTAATCTAGTTCCCATACTTGGGAGTACTACCATCCACCAACGTTTGACATTTCTTGTCTAGATAATTTATGGGTTTGGGTGTAAATCTATTGTATTTTACATTTCTTATTGGGTTAGGTAAAGTTTGTCTTATATTTGATCTATTGTTAACCTAAACTTTTGCATGTAACTAAAGGCCCCTTTTTCTTTTTCTTTTTTTTTAATAGCAACCCAGAAACAAAGTCTATTTCTCACTTTATCAGGAAGGCCCTAGCCAGGGGTATAAATCAAATAAAATAATGTGAGGGACTTGCCCCCAAGTTTGAACCCAGTCTATGTAAATGGAAAACTTTGGTTTGAACAATAGGAAGAGTAGGCTCCCTCTCTCTCTCTCTCTCTCTCTCTGTGTATCTGTCTCTCTCTCTCTGCCTGTCTCTCTGTGTCTGTGTCTCTCTGTGTCTCTCTGTCTCTCTCCGTCTCTTTCTCTCTGTCTCTGTCTCTCTGTCTCTGTCTGTCTCTGTCTCTCTGTCTCTCTCTGTCTCTCTCTCTCTCTCTCTTTCTCTCTCTCTCTCTCTATTTCTCTCTCTCTTGCTCTCACTCTCTCTCTCTCCTTAGCTATGTTAGGAGAAAAAGAAACAGTGAGATCATTGTTTGGGGTGAAGAAGTCAGTGATAACTGATGACAGGGAGAACACAGGGCCAAACAATTACTATTTTGCTTCTGTTTTCTCTGCCAAGGAAAATGAACTTTGAACTGAAAGGTACAGAACAAGAATGGCAAAAAGGGAGTTGGTGCCTAAGATAAATAGATAGTAAGAGAGCACATTGATGTCTTTGATGAATTAAAGTTGCCCGACCCAAGTGAATTACATTTTCGGGTACTGAAAGAAATGATGGATGGGATTTTTGAACCACTGTCATCAGTGATATCTGCAAGATTATGGAAGAATAGAGAAGGGAAAACATGCCAATTTTCAGGGAAGGAACAGGAATGGAATATGCCATCTACAATCCAATGAGTTTGACTTTGATTCCGGGCAAAATTTTAGACACCTTATTAAAGACATTTCCATTAGCTATTCACTAACCATCTCCTTTGTTCAATAATTATCCATCTCTTGTTTGTGGATCTATTTTACACTCAAGGCTATCGTAGGATCTCTTCTTCTTTCTTCTTATAGCCCCTCTTTGTGATCTCCCCAGCTCTAATGGATTTAGTTATTGTCTCTACGCAGATGATTCCCAGATCAATATAGCCAACCCTACTTTCTCTCCCTCTCTCCCTCTCCCTCTCCTTCTCCCTCTCTCCCTTTCTCTCCCTCTCCCTCTCTCTCTCTCCCTCTCCCTCTCTCTCTCTCTCTCTCCCTCTCTCTCTCTCCCTCTCCCTCTCTCTCTCTCCCTCTCTCTCTCTCTCTCTCCCTCTCCCTCTCTCTCTCTCCCTCTCTCTCTCTCTCTCTCTCCCTCTCCCTCTCTCTCTCTCCCTCTCCCCCTCTCTCTCTCCCTCTCCCTTTCTCTCCTTCTCTCACTCTCCCTCTCCCTCTCTCCCTCTCCCTCTCTCCCTCTTCCTCTCTCCCTCCCTCCATCATCAGTTGCCTGTTGGACTGCTCCCTTGACACTCTGCAGTCATCTCAAACTCACATCTCTCTTTTGAACTTCCCCTTTCCTGTCAAAGGTGCCCCACACCCTTACACTTACCTATATTTACAACATGAGAGTTTTCCTTTACTCTTCTCTCTTCCCTTACCCTTCAAATCCAATTGGTTGCAAAATCTCGTTGACTCTACCTTCACAATAAATACTACTACGACTACTACTAGCTAGCATTTCTATAGTAACTTAGGCTTCTCAAAGCCCTTTACATATATTATCACATTGTTCATATCATATTTTTATCCTCAGTATCACATATCTTTCTCCTTGGGAGATAGGTTAGCATTATCCTTTTTTATAGATGAGGAAACTGAGGCTGAGAGAAGTTAGTTGATGTGCCCAAGGTCGTAAAGCTAGTTAGTGTTTATGGCATAATAATAGTGACATTTATATAGAGCTTATCATGTGCCAGGTACTGGGCTAAGCACTTCACAATGACCATCTCATTTGGACTTTACAACAACCCTGGGGGGGAGGTGCTGCTTTTACCCTCATTTTATTGATGAGGAAATTGAGGCAAGCCAAGGGTAAGTCACTCGCCCATGGTGACAGAGATCATGAGTGCCTCAGGTCATATTTCAACTCAGGTCTTGTTGACTCAGTCCTCTAAGTGCCACGTTAGCTGGCAAGGTATCCCTCACCTGTCTGCTTATCTCCACTTACACAGGCTGCCACCCTAGTGCAGCCCATCAGCACCTCTTTCCTGGACTATTGTAACAGTCTCCTAATTGTTCTCTCTTTCTAAAAAGCCTCTTCTCCAGTCCAGCTTCCACAAAACTGCCAAAAAAGAAGTCTGACCATGTCACTCAAATAGAAACAGGGGCCACTGAACAATACATGTGGCCCTACAGGTCACATTTTAACTTAGAAAGTCACGTATTCATAGTATATCTGTTTTATTATATTTTAATTTATTTTGTTATATATTTCTCAATTACATTTTAATCTGATTTGGCCTACACTCAGGAGTATAATAACCCACGAGTCATGTGTTTGACACCTCTGAGTAAGAGAAGAGTACAATTGGGAGGATTTAGAACTGATTGAACAATTGGATTTAGAGAGTAGTCAGTGATTACTACCAATATGGTAGTTCAACGCTACCATGGTATGCCATACATATTTATAGTTGGCCCAGTGCCATTTGACATATTTATCAATTTCTTATATTAGAGCATAAATAGAATTCTTATCATTCTTACAGATGAATCAAAACCATAAAGGAGAATCAATAAGTTAGGGGACAATTGGGATCCAAAAAGATTTTGACAGACTAAAGCATTAGAGTGAACCCAATAAGGTAAAATTCAGTAGTACTAAGCATAAAACCTCAACCTTGGGTTTAAAAAAGTCTTCCTAAGTGGAAGATGGAGGAGGCATGGTTAAATGGCAATGTGTAGGAAAAGGATGTCTGAGTTTTGGTGGAATGCAGGCAAGCCAGCAAAGTGATGAGAAAGTCAGAGAAGCTGATGCAATCTTGGTCTGTTAAGAGAAGCAGGGTATCCAGGAATGAAGAGGTAACAGCTTTATATTTGGCCCTGATCAAACCACATCTGGAATATTGTGTTCAGTTCTAATCAGGGATGTGCTCATAACTGGATCTCCAAGGAGTAGAAATGAACATACTATATACTTTGAAGCTTAATTTGCATTCTTGACATTTTCTCCATCACTTTCTTAAGTCTAGAGACAATAAACCAATCCTTGGTTTGTGGTATTTGCCCATTTTTGATGTGTAAATATTTGTTCTGAATATTGATGATCCATCCTACTGGATCTAAGGCACCAGGCTTTCAGAAAAGTATTGATAAGATAGAGGACAACCAGGATGTTGGGGTAACCATGCCTTATAAGAATCTGCTGAAGGAACTGGAGACATTTTGCCTGGAAAAAAGAAGGCTTTGGGAGGACATGATGACATCTTCAACTTGAAAATCTATCTTTTGGAAGAGGGATTAGATTTGTTCTTCTTGGCCCCAGAGTAGAGAACTAGGAGCAATTGGTAGAAATTACAAAGAGGCAAATTTGACATTATATAAGGAAAAATTTCCTAACAATTAGAGCTATCCCAAAGTATAGTGGACTGCCTCAGGAGGTGCTATGTTTTCCTTCATTGGAGATTTTCTAACAAATGCAGAATTACTACACGTTGAGTATATCATAGTAGGTATTGTTTCCTGGTTATAGATTGAACTTGAAAGCTGCTAGGGTTCCTTGTACCTCTAAAATTCAGTGATTTTGTTACATGGTGGTAGAAGGAGGCAAGGTGGTGAGAACATTCATCCAGGATGATTAGTTTTTGTTTGAGGTCACTGATTATATTTGTACTACCTACGAAGTTGCTGTTAGTCAGTCAATAAATGTTTATTAAGCTCCTACTATGTGGCAGGCACTGACCAAGAGCTGGAGATAAAGAGAAAATCAAAAGATAATTCCTGTTCTCAATGAGCTCACAGTCTAATGGAGGAGACAATTATGTATGTTAACAACTAGACACAGACAAGCTATATACAAGTTTAACTGGAGATGATGAACAGAGAGAAAGCTCTAGAATTAAATGAGATCATGAAAGGATCCCTGTAGAAAGTGAGTTTAGCTGAGACTTTAAGGAAACTGGGCAAACCAGAAAGTAGAGATGTTATAAGGTTAAGTGCTTTGAAAATCTCAACATGAAACATAAATGGTATTTTTATATGGAAGATTTGATTTGAACCTGTTATTTCATTGGTGCAAACCCCTTCAGTTAGGATCTGCAATTGTTAGCCAATTTACAGTCTCAGAGATTATCTGGAGCAGGGGTGGGGAACCTGCAGCCTCGAGTCACATGTTACTCTCTAGGTCCTCAAGTGCAGCTCTTCGACTGAATCCAAACTTGACAAAATAATCCTTTTATTAAGGAGATTTGTTGTCACATTGAGAGGGTCTGACAGCCAATGTGCTGTGCTGCCTGACTTACTATTTGTATAGGGACAGGAATAGGGATAGAAATATTTACTGAGGATACTGATATAGAAACCCCCTTTGCCAGTGCTGGCTGGTATCTTCTCTTAAAGTCTTAGTTGCCTGGAAGTTAAGTGACTTGCCTGAGGTCACACAGTCAGTCTGTGTCAAAGGCAAGGTTATTAATGATAATGTGAATGTGAAATCCTGACTCAAAGTCATCCCTAGGCAATTGTAGGCACTACACTGGAGAGGTGGGGTGAAGAGGTGCCTGATCTAAAAGGCAGCTTGATACAGTTGGAAAGATCATTAGTTTTTGGAGTCAGAAGGTTTTTAGGTGTATTTGTGCTTCTGTGTGACTTTAGGCAAGTCACTTGATATCTACAGGCCTCAGTGGCCTCATGTATAAAATGAGAGCATAGGTCTGGATGACTTCTCAGTTCCCTTCCAGCTTGAAATCCAAGACCCTATAAATATGGTCATTAATCAGGCTGCTTTTCTTTTAAAGAGGTAATTGAAGGTAGGGGAGAGCTGGTGCCCCAGACTGTTAGGCTCACAAACATGGAATGGAGGAGTGGCCTCCATTTTCATACATAGCCCCATAGATTCTAAATTTTGTAAATTCTTTTACTTTCCAAGGGAGGGGAAGCATGATTTGTCCCAGACCTTGAAAGTACTAATGACTTAAAGTCTCTCATTCTCTCACTAGGGACAAGCCTGTCTAGAATAAACTAAGAAAGCTAATCCACAATGGTAAATTCACTAATACCACAAACTGAGTTAATTTTGAATTTTCTCATACATTATTTGTAGGGAATGCTGTATATAGGAAAATCATCCATCCACCCCAAGTAAAGAACTATCTACTTTAGAAAGAGCCGGATGTAGATTCTAATGTGAATAATGTTTCCCTTATAAACTTATTTTTGCTCACTTTTCTTTGGATCAGGCAGGACCATCCAAAAACAGAGGGTAGAAAGTGAAGATTAGATGCTACCCTCACTGAAAAGTCACTGATCTTCCATGAGATCAAATTAGGAAAGATATTAATGGGAAATTTGTGTGGATTTTAATGCCTACATATATATATATATTCACATATATCCATATATATATCCATATTCACATATATCCATATATATATTCACATATATATTCACATATATATATATATATATTCACATATATCCATATACATATATATATATATATATATTCACATATATCCTTCTTATTTAATATAAACAGAGGTAATATTGAAAGACCATACTGACAACGAGATCCATTTGAAGAAGACATTTAAATGGGTTTAATAACCTGGAGATGCCAGCTGTGATAATATAAGAAAATGAGTTTAGTATACCAATTATATGGAACTATAATTTTACACTGATTCTTGCATTCTGCGTAGTGGACAGAGCAGACAGCACTTCTGTGTACTAACAATTTGACCGTTTAAATCATTGGAAGGGCATCCTCACACTCTATTACCATCTTCTATCTTCTTGCCTTTCATTTGAGAACTTATAAGGTTACTGCATACAACAATATGCAGGTTACTTCTACTGTAATCAGAAATGAGCTAGTTTATAGCATGATAATGGCCTTGATAATTAAATACCACTAACTCATGAGGTATTTGTGGACTGTACTACTCATTTTATATTTTAAATATTCAAATATTAATAGGTAGGCTATAAATTTATATGTTAGTAAAATAAATATTGTTCCTTTTTAATATATCATTAGGTTCAACCAGAGCCAAGCTCCTTAGAGACTTTCTGTCCCCAAAACAACAGTGCTTCACGGTGTAAAGGGTCTGTCAATACAGTAAACCCCATTTGCAAAACTGGTCTTAGGGAATTAGCTTAGAATCTGTTTCATAGGTAATGTGGTATAGTGGATAGAGTGTAGAACTGAAGTCAAGACGATCTGGTTTCAAATTCTGTCATTCAGTAGCTACATGACCCATGGCAAGTCATTTAAACTCCCTAAGTCTCAGTTTGTTTATCTGTAAAATGGAAAGAACATCCTCTTTATAGGATTGTTATGATGCTTAGATTAGATGGTGTATGGAAATACATTGCAAGCCTTAAAGCACAACATAAAGGTCAGCCATCATTATCATCAACAGACCACACTTGTGATTTCACTGTAATAGGAAATTTTCCTATCAATACAGATATGTACTTACTCTAAAACTTAGTCTTAGAGAGATTCCTTGGCACAGGTTGGTTATGTAGCTTACTGAGAATCACATAGCCAATATATGTCAGAGATCTAACTTAAACTTAGGTTGTAAGGTCAGCTCTGTCAACTACAGCATAATTCCTTTCTTCTAACTTTTTAGATGGCATTCAGATTGAAATCATCCTGGGACAAGTGGCTACTTCTTCAACTAAAAGCTAGCATATATGTATGTGTCTTTAAAATTTGCAGTACTTTAATTGTGTTATCTCATTTGATGCTAAGTACAACCCAGGGAGGTTCTATTATTTTATTCCCCTTTTACAGATGAGGAAACAGACTGAGAGGTTAAATGACTTTCCCAAGGTCACACAGGTATCTGAAGTAGGTGAATTTGGTCTT
Organism: Potorous gilbertii; assembly: GCA_028658325.1. Classification (NCBI taxonomy): domain Eukaryota; kingdom Metazoa; phylum Chordata; class Mammalia; order Diprotodontia; family Potoroidae; genus Potorous; species Potorous gilbertii. The sequence goes on along the minus strand of CM053771.1, from coordinate 202,238,364 downwards.
TCCTGACTCCTCACACTCTATCCACTGCACCACCTACCTGTCTTCACTATTATTCTTATATAGCTAATGTTCCAGGTACATGTGATCCAGATGATAAAAGTACCTATTTCCTGTAGCTGAATAAAAATACTCACATGATTTTTACCTCCATAAACAGGTCTGTATGTTGTGAAAACTTTTGGTTTCACATAGCTTGGAGATGATGAGTATTTGGTATGGTGACACCTGTTTAAATCATTGTTAACTAGTTTTTGTGAATTAATATTGTTTCCAGGTGATTATGGGGAGCAGTTGGGTCTGTCACAATGGTCCAGCCCAATCTAGTTTCTTGGTTGAGTTCTCTGGAATATTTGGGGTTCTATATTTATCTTATGAAGATTTTTTTTTGGTGACTCCATGAAAGACAGTAAGATTCTGCTGCCACTCCAGCCATTGAGTCATGTTTGCCAGCTTTGTGGAAGGTGCTACATTTTTACAGTTTTCAATGATGATTGTACAATTTCTGCTGCTTCCTTCCATATTTACATTGAACACTAGGGTGCACTTGTCAATTGCTAGTGGCACTGATGATGCCGAATTGTCGTTGTAATGCTCTCCATTTTTATAGACAGGTATTCAAGTCAGCTATTTGGTCTTTGTTTCTTTATCAACATATTGTTGGCTGAGCTTAAGTGAATGTTGTCCATGGAGGGTTTTTTATTTCACTTTTGGATCTTAGGTATTTCATTGGCTTCAGTCCTTGTTAAAGCACTTTCAGTTATATTTGACAAATCCAAATATTCTCTTCCTCCTTCCTCCTCTGCCTCCTTCTCTTCCTCCTCATCTTGCTCATCCTGCTCAGTGTTCTTCTCCTCATCCTAGTCTTCATCCTCCTTTTCCTCTTCCTTCTCCTTCCCCTCAAGCGTAAGAACCCTTTCCATACTAACAGTATATGATTTAATGAAATGTGTCCACAGTTAATAAAACTGGATTCAGAAATCATTTGAGAAATTATGCCAAAGTTGATTGTGGTTCTTGTGTTTTTGAGTTTGCAATTGAGTTAAACTGGTCCTCATGAATCTTGATATTTTACAGAATAATCACATTTGTCTCAATAATGATATGTTCAAAGAAAAGCCACCAAACCAAGATAGAGATTCAGATTTGGGAAGGTAGGATAACTCACTAAGTAAATCCATATAATGAATTATGCATGTTAGTTAAGACTAGGGCCTGAACTAACACATGGCTGCATCCTATAAATGTTACAAGTCTAAGATCATTTCTTGTCACTATCATTAGCAAGGAAGAGGGTTCAGTGTGTCCTTTTCCTTTCTCCAACTCCATCTCTCCCCATTCCCATTAAAAGACAAGTCATAAGAGTAAGGACTGAACCTCACTCTGCAGGAGGAAATCCCTTTTCCTTACATAGATCAGCACCATTAAACACAAAAACGTTTTAATTTACAAGAAAATTCTTCAGTGATCCTGAGACTAAAAGGAAGGAGGAAAGTTTTATTCTTAACTTTAGCCATTTTCTTTTAACTTAACCCCTGTTCTTGGGAACTTCATGATATTTCAGTTGACCTTGGGTTGAGTCACAGAGACAGCTGCTGAGAGCATGAGAGGAAAAGTATGTGAATGGATCTAACACTGATGCTTTTAAAAAGGGGGGAGGAGATAGGGGTCCACATATTACTTTCGGGCAATGAATATATAATGCTCTTTTTATTTAAAAAAAAGTATCCATGGTTTGTAGTTGTTCTGTCCAATTTAATTCTCACTCTGGAGTTTAAGAAAACTGAGGAAACCAAGAAAAATTGGAAACAGTAAAGCCTGGGAAGGCATTGCATCACTCACACCAAGAGGCGTGTATGATCTGTTATTCTGACATATTGCTTGTCTCTCCCAAAATCTGGCTGGCTATCTAGCTGCACAGAAATCTCTTGTCATCTGGAAGCTCAAAGGAAAGCAAGCAGTCCTATTTTATAAGATAACATATATGTAGGCATGAAGAATATCTGCTTAATGATAAAGTACTTGTCAACTGATAAAGTCTTATGTTTAAGTCATGAGGACTTATGAACTGGAGACCATTTGGAAAGAGATACCAGATGAAAAATGCGAGAGTGGGTTTATATTTCTAATATTTCATATAGCAGCACCTAAGATCAGTAAGGTGGCACAATACTCTTTGCCTTTGAAATATCATAATTTTCATAACTTTTAAAATGAAATTTTTCCCTTAAGTTGTTTCCCCCATGAATTGACCTGCAGAAGAGAAACCCTACAAACAAATGGTCTAGTTAGTCTTAGAATGCTTTATCTTACTTAGGCTTGAAGGAATACCTGAGTGATTTGAAATTGCAGCCCTGTCTTTTATGTTGGTGGAGGCAGGGGTTGGGGGTTGGGAAGGAGCTCACTGCAGTCAAAGGGATGAGCAATGGAAAATCATTGAGAAATACACGTCTGAGATACTGCTATTTGGCCAGTGGGTGCCATCCTTGCTCCATGTTAAGATTTTGCTGAACTGCAGTCCTGAGAAAATGGCTCAAACCCTAAATAGAAGGTAATATAAAAGTAATTTCAAGGTGTAATAATGTTTTTGTGTGTGCGTGACCTGGAATATGTTAGTGACACAGTCAGCTTATTCATTTGCACATGGTAAAAGAAAGACTGGGAAAATCTCCTTGCTGGTTCGGCTGCTCCCACCGAAGCCTCACATGTAGCACCAATCTTCAGTGAGGTGGTGTTCTATACAGGTGAGTGTCAGAATCCATCAGAGCCACATTTCGAGGCATTACTGCCTTTGGGTGAAGTCAAGGTCTAACTAACCATCTCCCCACCCCCAAACCTGCACCAAATTACTTTGAGAAGTAATCAAAATGACCCTGAGCTTCAAGCTAAAGATTCATTTGTATCTACAGTTTTCCTCTTGTGTTTCTGAGCCATTTGGCCTATTTATGTTACCAGACAACTAGATCCAACCTTCTTACTATGGTGAATTCATAGAGGGATATTATCCAATATGCCTCTATTTCATGGCCCTGGATGACTGAGCTGCCAACTTGCAGCAGACCAGCCAGGATAGTGTATGTCAGTATGTAAAGGACCCCTTTTTTAATTGGGGGCATTGAGGTGATTCCAGGCCTGGAGTCAGGAAAACCCATCTTCCCGAATTCAAATCTGGTCTCAGAGACTTATTAGTGGGACCCTGGGCAAGTCACTTTAACCCTGTTTGCCTCAGTTTCCTCATCTATAAAATGAACCAGAGAAGGGAATGGCAAATCACTCCAGTATCTTGGCCAAGAAAACCCCAAATGAAGTCACAAAACGTTGAACGCCCCTGAACAGCCACAGCAACATTTCACTGAGTCTGACTATCCACTGTGCGAGACCTCCCTCCACCAGGGCAGAGCAGAGCTTATCTGTGACATACAGACAAAGACAGCTGGATGACCACTTTTTCTGTATGTTACAGTGGGTGCTCTTTCCCTCAGTTAGCTAGGTGGTCTCCCAGGGTCCCTTTTAACCTTCAAATCCTTGGATGTCGTGAGATCTGTTTGAGACTCAAAGAAATTAAATAACCTGCTAATGGCTACATAGCTGATAAATTCAGATGCACCATTTTGATCCAGTTCTCCTGACTCCTATACAATATAATCAATTAAAAGCATTGCTGGCTAGAAGATGCTGATGGACAGCTTAGTTAGGCAAGGACAGTGGTGAGAAGAAGGGGAGGATATTGGCTCCTTCCCATTATGTTCTCATAACTATTTATGGGCCCTCTGCTAACAAGGTTCTTTTATATGACCTAGGTAGAAGAGCAGAAATTATGTTAAAGGCATAGAAATTACTGAGGTGGTGGCAGGATAGAGATTCCCCGTGAAGGATTACTGTTCATTTTTCCAGTTTAGCAAATGGATACAGCATTGTTTGTTGTTTATTCTATCATTTGGATTGCTTAGGCTGGATCCTGAATTTCTTTAATGGGCAGAGTTTGTAATGGGCATGGGTTGGTAGATTTATGCTTCTGTTTTGGCATCTCTAGTTCACTTAAACTGTACATGTTTCAGACCAATGAAAACTGTATTCCAGCTCATTCTTTACTCTCACTGCATGGAGTTACCCAGATTATTTCCACCGAAGGCAAGAAACATATTCAGGACATAAAAACCATGAAGGATTTAGCCAGTTTTGGTTTTGTGAAAACCAAATCCAGAAATGTGAATGAGATCGTTGCGAGGTCAGTCGTGTTATTTAACATAAACTCAATGCTTCCAGGAGGGAGGCAGCTAGGTCGATAGAGCGCTGAACCTAGAGTCAGGAAGATCCAAGTTCAAATCTAGCCTCAGATAATTTCTCTCTGTGTGATCCTAAATAAGTAACTTAACCTCTGTTTTCCTTAATCTACTGGAGAAGGAAATGGAAAACCACTCCAATGCCTTGGTCAAGAAAACTCCATGGACTGTATAGTCAATGGTGTCATGAAGCATCAGATATGACTGAACAACAACAAGCCTTCCAGATTTTATAGAAATTAGACTGAGATTAGGAGGAATCAGGCTATGCACAAATAAGTTTCATAAAAATAAAAATTAGATGGGAAACCCACCCTGACCAAAGTCCTCAGGGTCCCAAGGGGTGGGAAGTGGGATGAAGACCATCTGTGAGACTAGATTATACAGCACTGTGTGGTTTTGATTTCCAGAGTTCAAATTTAGTCACAGATACCAATTTTGTGACCCCAGGCAAGTCACTTAACCTTAAGTGGGGATTATAACACCTACCTCCTAGGGGCTTATTATGCTCCTAAAAAGAGATAATATTTATAAAGCACTTTGCAAACTTTAAAGTGTTATATAAATGCTCCTTCTCCTCCCCCTCTTCCTCCACTATCACCACCAACACTCCAAGCGTCACTCTCCTCATTGTTTAATAAGGATTGGACTAAATGGCCTAAAAATCTATAATTCTTTTCATTGTCGAATGCTCTCCTGCTTTCTCTCCACTGAATGAATCCATTTAGCCAATCTCTGTTTCTCTCTATCGCCATCTTCTGGTCTCTAGCTACAGTGTAGCCTCTGGATCTGCTGCTGTCCACTAGGATTACAGCTTCATCTTACCTCAGTTAAGTGAGCTGGGGTTTGGTTGTTGTTTTTAATTAAACTTTATTTTTTGAAAGTGAAGAGCCTCCTTTTCTCCCTCTCACCCACCTCTGAGAAAATAACAAAGGTAAAATCCCTTTCCCAAATATACACAGTCAAGTCAAACAAGGTGAATTCCTTCATTGACATAGGAATTCATTCATATGTAAACATTGCATGTATACATACATATAGACACATACATATGCATAAATACAAAAACACATACATATAAAATTTCTCACTTCCCTCTCAGAAGGCTAGAAGCCTATTTCATCAAGACTTCTGGAATGGCTCATCATTGTACTGATGATGGTTTCTAAGTCTTTCAAAGTTGTTTGTCTTTATGACATGATTGCTATTGTATAAATTGTTCTCCTAGTTTTGCCTCACTTCAAGTCTGTATCAGTTCATACAATTCTTCCTCAGTTTCATCTTCTTTTTTCTTTAATAAATACATTATTTATTTTTTAATATTCTATTTTAAAATTTTGGTTTTTCTCTTATAGCACAATAGTTTTCTATCATACTCATATACAGTAACTTGTTCAACCATCCCCCAATTGATGGATGCTTTCTGTTTCTAATTCTTTGCAACCACAAAAAGAGCTGCTATAAATATTCTTGTATAAATGATCTTTTTCTTCTTTCTTGATCTCTTTGGGTTATAGAGCTACTAGCAGAAACACTGGACCTAAGGGTTTGCATAGTTTAATAGCTTTGGGGGACAAAGTTCCAAAATTCAGAATGGCTAAACCAGTTCAAGTTCCACCAACAGTGTATTAATGTTTTCACACAAACCTTTCAGAATTTCTCATTTTCCCTTTTTGCCATCTTTCCTAATCTGATGGGTATGAGGTAAAACCTCAGTTTTAATTTTTCATTTATCTAATTATTAATGGTTTGAATCATTTTAATCATATGGTTATTGATAGCTTGGATTTCTTCCCTTGAGAGCACCTGCTCATATCCATGGATAATCTATCCATGGTTCTTATTCTTTTAAATTGAATTAGTTCCCTGTATATTTCTCTTTATCAGAAAAATTTGCTGCAAAAGTTTTTCCTTTTACTTGTTTTTCTTCTAATTTTAGATGATTTGATTTTGTTTGTATAAAATGTTTTTATTTTTATATAATTAAAATTGTTCATTTTAACTTCTGTGATCCTCTTTATCCAGGGGTGATATGATGCTCAAATGAATGAGATAAGGGATGTAAAGCACTTTGCCAACCTTATATGTGCTGTATAAATGTTTATTATTATTATTCAATTTCATTAGCTTATGGTCACCAGGCTTCTAATCTTCTAATGGTTATTCCTTTAGCCGTCTACTGCATTTTTCCTGAGTTCAAGCAATGTCTATAGAGCAATACAGGGGTGCTCTGGTAAGTGTTTAACCACCAGGCTTTATGGGGAAAAGTAAGTGTGTACACACTTGGTTATTCTACTGCAGGCCTCAGATTAGCCCACAGGCTGGCACTAAGATCAAAGCCACACAGGTACCACTGTACTTCTGCCTTTGTTCTTTGCTCAGTAACCCCTGTCTTGGATAACAACCACTCATAGGTCCTCTCTTCAGTCCATCCTGCATCTATGACTTGGGTGTGGATAATGAAAAACCAAGCTGCAAGTTAGTACTTATTCTCATATCTCCTTCAAGGTCAGGAATCTCTTCTTGTCCTGAGACAAGTTCCTAGGCACTGAAATGCTCTATGTGGCATTCTTCTGGCCAGACTGTGTCCCCAGGATACACAGATCTCTGTCAGTGCTGATCTAGCCTGGAAATATGACTCACTATACTTTGTTTTCTTGTATTTCCCAATCAGAACTCAGACTGGAATGTTTTCTATATCTTTATGGATCAGTTGTGTTGGGGAGCTTGGCTATATGTCTTACTGCTATGCCATCATCTTGACCCTATCTGCAAGTCCAGGGTTTTATAGGGTTTTTTAACCCAGCTGGGTATCCAGAAGGAAAAACAAGCACTCCGGCTTAGATTATCTTTTGAACTCTTTTTCTCCTGCCACACTTTCATCTGAGTTATGGTCTGAAGTTTCTTTAACTCTTTTCATTTTCCTTGGTTACTACCTTGCAGCCATCCAAGTACTCCCAACAAAATTACAAAAGCGATGGAAATTCTTCTTACCTCATCTTATGATGCCTTTGGTTGCCTTCCAAAAAAACCAGTACAAGGAACAAGACTGAAGAGACTCAGGTGGAGCCGGCAACTTTGAACTAGCCGATAGTATCTGTTACTGTGGAAAGATCCGAAGCTCTGGAATTTGATGTCCTGTGTTCAAATCCCATCCCTGATACCTATCTCAATGATCCTTGGGCTCAAATTTCCTCATTCAGAGAATAAGCAGGTTCCCAGATGGTCTCTGGGGGCCCTTCCAGAGCAATAATCCTGTGGTCCTTTGCTCACTAACTTCAGAGAACTATGAAACCAACAAGTGTGAGAAAAGCTAGTGAAAACTCAACTCCAGTTCAGTGGGTCCCAAACTGAACGTATTACCCTGCCTGCCAAATCCTCCCTTCTTCCAAACCTCTATTTTTTTTTCTCTTGAAGGCAATGTCATCCTTGGCATTGTGCTCTACTCCTTACTCTCCTCCATCCATATTCCAATCATTTTCCAGTCTCCTGTTCCTGCCTTAACAAGATCACCTGCCTCTGACTCCTCCCCACCCACGCAGCTGCTACCTCAGTGTAGGTCTTCCTCAGCTCCCACCTAGAGACAGGTATCTGCTCTCATCAGGTAAGCTTCTTTCTCTTTATAGTACACTATTAAATGATATGAAATCATGAAACATTTGACTGTCTTTGGTTTTGTGAAAAACAAATCCAACACAACTCATTCACAATGAGATAGTCACGAGGACATTCCAGAGGACACTCCCATTAGACTGTGAACTCCTTGAGAACAGGAAGTGTTTTTTCTTTTTGTCTTTCTTTGTATCCATAGCATTTAGCACAGTACTGGGCACATTGTAAATGCCTGACATATATTAGTTGACTAACGATCTCTGAGCAGCTAGATGACTCAATGGATCAAACAATGGGTTTAGAATCAGAAGACTTATCTTTGTGAATTCAAAACCAGCCTCAGCACTTATTAACTGTGTGACCCTGAGCAAGTCATTTAACCCTGTTTGTCTCAGTTTTCTCATTTGTAAAATGATCTGGAGAAGGAAATGGCAAACCACTTCAATTTCTTTGCCAAAAAACCAAACCCAGATAGGGTCATGAAGAGGTGACATGATAGAAATAACCAACCAAACAAAAAACAGGCCTATCCTATGTGATTGCTGCCAAAATGACTTTTCTTTAAGCACAGATCTGACCATATGATTCCCCTACTCAATCAACTCCAGTGATTTCCTATGATAAAATATAAATTTATATTTAGTTGTTAAAGCCTTGGCCCTGACTGTTTTTCCAGCTTTCCTGGACGTTCCGCCCTCATCCACATTCTGTGGTCTAACCAATATGGCCTTTTCTCTGTCCCTCACACTGATCTCCCTTCTCCATGCCTTTGCACTGGCTGCCCCCATCCTTGGAATACATCCAACTCCTCACCTCTGCCTCATAGAGTCATTCTCCTCCTTTTAGATGCACGCACCACTTTTATGTGATCCCTCCAACTTCTAGTGCCCACAGTCCCAAACTACTTTGTATCTATGTGTATTCTTTTGTATATTTATATTTTTATTTGTATGTTTTATTGATATATTTTATTTATATATTTATTGCCTTTTTCACTGAAATGTGAGCTCCTTGTGAGTAAAGATTATGTCATTCTTTGTACTCCTATCTCTTCCTGTAGTGCAGTTCCTGGAACATAGTAGGCTCTTAAAAGCTCGTTGACTAAATGATTGAGGGTCTTAAATGCTTTAAAAAAAACCCTCTCTTTAAAGTAATTGCCATAAAAAATGATTGACTCTTCAAATAGTTCCCCTGTTTTTTTAAATATCGCTGTCTTCAAACTATTTCACAACAGTAGGTTGTTATGAGGGATCTGAAGCTCAGAGAGGTTAATCTACTTGCTTAAGTTTCATGGTCACACAATTGGTAAATGTCAGGAGATTAGAGGGTCCAGTACCTTTTCCACCCCACCATACTTCAGTGGTTGCCTCCCAGCCAATATTATCGGCAGAAAGAGATAGAGGAAGTTGCTTCCTCTTCCTACATTTTTATGTGACCCACAAGTATTTTGGGGACTTTGATGATACAACATTCCTACATGACCTTAATAGTAGAGCTATCCTAATGGCAAGGAAGGTTTAGCCTTCACATTTCTCTAGTTTTGGTGTAATTCAGTTGTAGTTGCCCTGACCACATAAATGGTTTATCCCTAATGCTCAACTTCAGATTTTAAAAGTAACAGAATTTATTGAGATTCATAGCTCATATGTAGGACTTGTTAGATTAGTAGTGGTCGAAATCTTCAGATTCCATATGATGCTCTGGTTTGAAGAAATCATTTTACTTCATTTGCAAACACAAGATGTTAAAGAATATTCCCTGCTCTCAAATATAAGTGTTTGCCTATATATTTTTGGTCTATGGTTTCTTCCATGGGAGGAACTCCTAGAACAAACACTTGTACAGATATAGATCAATAATTCATCTGGAAGTTAAGGGTTTTAGGGTTTCATAGGGCACTACAAGGTTCAATGATTTGCCCATGTAGTTGGTATGTGCCAGAGACTGGGCTTGACCTCAGGCACTTCTGACTCCAAAGCTGATTTGTTCCACTATGATAATGCTTCCTTTTCTAAAATATTGCTCTTGTGCAATAGTGGCACATTGAATTTATATAATAAATGGTTTTTGCTTTTCAAAGTTCCTTCATGTCCATCATTTCATTTTATTCTTATTACACATGTAAGATAGGTTAGGAGGCAAAGATAACAAAAAAGAAAAAATAATAGTAATTAACATTTATATGGTGTTCTAAGGTTTGCGAAGCACTTTATTATCTTATTTAATAATCACCTCTAATTTTATTCTTATAACACCTGTAAAATAAGTTAGGAGGCAAACATAACACAATAAGAGCAATTAACATTCATATGGCGCTTTAAGGTGTGCAGAACATTTTATTATCTTATTTAATAATTGTAACAACCTCACGATTTAGCAAAGTTTGGAAAATAGCAATTATTAGGAGATGTATTTGTGGACAGGCACATTCATGCACTGTTTAGCAGAGTAGTCAACTGGTCTAGCCATTCTGGAAAGCAATATGGAACTATAAGCAAAAAGTCACTGAACTATGTATCCCTTCTGACCTAGTGATACCATGACTAGGTCTATAACTCAAAGAGCCAAAAAAAAAATAGGAAAATACTTATAGCATGAAAGAAAATATTTATAGCAGTTTTTTGTTGCATCAAAGAACTGGAAAAAAGGGAGTGCTCATCAACTGGGTGGTCGCTGAACAAAATTGTGGCTTATTGACATCATGGAATATTACTGAGCTGTAAGAAGTGATGGAAGGAAGGAATCCAGACAAACGTGGAAAGTCAAATATGAACTAATGCAGGATGAAGTGAGCAGAAAACAGAAGAAAAAAATCATACAGTGAATACAACATTGAAAGAAAAGCAATTTTGAAAGTCTTGAGAATTTTAACTAATTCAGTGAGCAACTAAGGTTCCAAAAACCCAGTGATGATCAGGGGTAGTTGTTGCCACAACGAGTAGAGTACTGGACTTTGTCAGAAAGACTTGATTTCAAATCTGGCATTGTTTACTTAGTAACTGTATGAACCTAGCCAAGTCACTTAACCTCTGCCTCAGTTTCCTCACCTGTAAAATGTGAGAAATAGTATAATCTGCTTCTCAGGATTATTGTGATGATCAAATGAGATTATATTTGTAAAAACTGTAAGTACTTATTAAAAAAAAAACCTATTTAGCCCCGTGCTCAATTCTCTTGTTCTCTTCCCTTCCCCTGATGAAACATTCATCCCACACCCTGAGAGGTATGTCCTGAGAGACGTGTATTTTCCACATGGTGAACCTGTGAATTTCCTTTCCTTGATTATGTTTATTTGTTACAAAGGAGGGCTTTCTTATTTGGGGAGTTAGTGATGGTGAAAAAGAGAGGTTGATAGCAGGTATTTCTTTATTGTTTTAAGATTTTCAAAGCACTTTATAAATGTTAATCTCATCTTGTCCTCACAACAGCTCTGGGAGGTATATGCTATTATTGCTTCTATTTTATAGATAAGGAAACTGAGGCAGACAGAGGTTATGTGACTTTCCTAAGGTCACACAGCTATTAAGTATCTAAATCTGGATTTGAACTCAGGTCTTCCTGACTCCAGGCCTGCTACTTTTAGGGATGTCAGAAAAGAAATGAATGAATCCTTTTTTTTAATGTAAAAAAGGAGAAGGAAGTTCAGAGGGAGATACAGGCAGGCAGGACAGCTTTGGAATTAACATGTTGAATTTGGTATCTGCTTTTAAGAAGCAAGCCATATATAATTTACCATCTTTTCCTGTTCTTCTTTGCATATAGAAATGTTCACATTTTTCAATGGTTGTCCAGGTCAGAATTGTTTTTTAAATTAAAATTAGGATCCTGAAAAAAAGAATAGGAAAGAGGAGCATGAATAGCACCATTTCACATATGGAGTAGCTAAAGGAGAGAAATGTTAAGTCTCTTGCACAAGAACACCCAGTTAAGGAGAATACTTGGGCCCCAAGCATCCTAGACCACCCAGAAAGTGAAAGCTCCCTCTGCAGTACACTGGCCAGAAAGAAAATATTCTGTACTTTTAATAGAACTGCTCATCCAAGGTTCTAAAAGCATTTTACACTTGAAAAAAATATATAGATAGACTATAAAGGAGCTATCCCTACTGTTTTAACAAATTGGGAAAATAAATTATAGAAGGTGGAGTTGAATAAGGGGTGTTGCTAAAACCAGTTCATACCAGTTTGGGAGAGGCCATCCAAGACTTTGAGTGTGAGCATTTATTGACAGCTCAAAAATTAGCAAATGCTGCCAAACAGGCTTGATTTACTATTTTGTTGATTTCCAAACTTAAGAATGTGATGGAGAAAATGTTAAGATTGCAGAATTAACTTAGAAGTGTAGCATGGATACCTATTTTTTTTTCAGAGAGCTGGTTGTTAAACATTTACCAGCACACTTCTGATGCTGGATGAATTACTGTAGTTGCCTTCTACAGGTGACAAGATAACATTCTGATTTAGCATGCTCTTCCTCTCACAGTGTGACCATCACCCAATTATAGTTGGCCATTCCATCACTTGTGCTTTGTACCCAGTTAGCTGAGTTCTGATTTAAACAGAGTTAGCTCAACTGTATGCAGGAGTTTTATTTCATGTTGTATATTTATAAAATAGTGTTATTTCACTCCTCTGGTTCAGTCTGGAGACAGCTGTATTATCTCAGACTAAAGCACTCTGGACTGTTAACTTCAAGGGATCAGTTTGTGGTATCTAAAAACAAAATTTGGAAGGGACAAACTTTGAACATTTCGTGTGCTAAACAGACCCTATACTTTTGCTTCTAAGCTTCCTTTCCTTCAAAATAAATGTCATAATTTATCTTGTTTCCTCCTGGATGCCACAGAAAGTTAGGGGCAGCTCTAGCTTTGTGAAGGATTTTTGGAGGAACAGATGGACATTCTCCAATGCTGGATTTCAACACTGTCAAACAAAGAAGGCAAGTTTTCAGGAAGAATATTTTTCTCTAATTTCCCCCTCCCCCCACAAAAAAGAAAATCTATAGTAATAAAAAGGGATAAAGATAATATATTTTGGAGATTTTTCTTTTCCCAGTTCCTTTCAATATACAAAGCCCTTTAGGTGGTAAATCCTAAGCGTGAAGTTTACTATGCCTTAAACTGGATGGAGAATTTGCCACTTTTGCCTGTAACATTACTTTAAGACTCTGAAAATAACCAGGAAACAACTTTGGTGTACTGTTCAAAGGATGTATGTAGAGAAGCAAAGACTGGGTAGTTGAAGGATGTCATTAAACCAAGACCTCTTATAGCAAAGCCCACACTCATTCTTCCTTCCAAAATATCTGAAAGACCCCAAAATTTATTAAAAAAAAAAAAACCAATGGAAGACTGACCAGATCATCTCCCTGGGGTAAAATATGGTTTCTTTTCATTTCAAATAAATAAATAATATCAGACATTCCTTGATTGACTCCATGTGAATTCAAAATGGCACAATGGAGAGAACACTGGATGTGAAGTCAGAGGAACTTGGCTTGGATCCCATTGCTTCCACTTTCTATTTAGGGGACCTTGGTCAAATCATGTCACCACTTGGGCCCCCAATTTCCTCATCTGGAAAAAAGAAGGGATTGGACTAGATGACTTTTAAGGTTGCTATTGCTTCTAAATCAATGATATCAGTGTTTTTTAGATCTGTTTCACCTGGGGAAATCCACTAATTAAAACAATTCTATTAAAATATTGCCATCTGTCCTGAGAACAAGACTTTTTGTTTCAATGGTCTTAGATCTTCAAGGCCAGAAAGGACTTATCTTGCCCAACCGCATCAATAAATATCTGATTTTTGTATTTTGACTCAGGGCTTCTCACCTTTCACTAACTTCCCTAATCACCAACCTTAACCTAGTGAACAGTTTTCTGACCTTGATATCTAAACCAGTGTGGTTCCTTGAGTCCAGGGAACTGCCACAATCTATCCCTCAAGATCATTTTTTCATGTCTTCAGTCATTGCCTCTGTAATTAGATGGCCAAACCTGGCATCCACTCCCTTTTCCTCTTCCTATGCCTACCTGGCACCTCTTCTAGACTACGAATAGGTTTCCTAGGGTTTACTTATAAGAGAAAAAAGAGAAAAAAATTTCACACTCAGAAAGATTAGACAACTTACTAGTGGTTACCCTGTTAGTTGGTAAAAAGGCTCAGATGAAAACCACTGAAATATACTGGCTTTTTGTCATGTCCCTTTACCAGTCTATGCCATACTATTATGGAGGTAGCTCTGCCTATCTTCTCTCAAACAGCCATAATTCTCTTTTTATTTTATTTATAAGGTGAGGGTAACTCAAAACTTGATGAGCAACTCATCATAAAAGCTGATATTCTCATAACCTTTCATGGACTCCAACATTGTTCATGTTTGTATATAATGTCATGAAAACGACATGAATGTGCACATACAACTTTTAAGAACTGTTGAATTTTCCACTATTTCATTTTTTTCATGTGCTATAAACCTTTTAATTGGTCTTCCTTCTTCAAGTCTTTCCTTTCTCTCATCTAGCCTCTACATAGGTGTCAAAATGATCTTTCTAAGGAACAAGTCTGACCAAAAATCTTCATTAACTCCCTGTTGCCTCTAGGTCTAGGAAATGAACCTGTAGCTCTCTTGAATAAGAAAATGCCTTCCACTGATAGAGATAGGCACCTCTCTGAAACTAATAATCTTAGAGAGTTTCCCAGAGCATTGAGTGCTTAAGTGTGATCCAGGGTCACACAGTCAATATGTATCAGAAATGGGACTTGAACTCAGGTGTTTCTAGCTCTGACATGAGTTTCCTAGCCACTAAATCAGTTGCCTCTCAGGATATTATAAATTTTGAGCTGGTAGACCCCTTAAAACCCATCCACTTCAACCCCCTCATTTCAGTATGGAATTGAAGGCTCTACATAATAAGACTCCACTATACCTTTCCAGCTTTATTTTGTATTAACCCCTCCACACACTTTACATTTTAATTTTTAATTAATTAATTAATTTTTAGTTTTCAGCATTCACTTCCATAAGATTTTGAGTTTTGAATTTTCTTCCCTATCTTCTCCCCCATCCCCAAGAAGGTGTGAAATCTGATATAATCTCTACATATGCATTCATAGCAAACTTATTTTCACATTAGTCATGATGTTAAGAAGAACTAAAACTAATGGGAGGAATGACAAGAAAGAAGAAAGAAAACAAAACAACAAAAGAGGAGAATAAATAGTCTGCTTCCATCTGCATTCAGCCTCCATAGTTCTTTCTCTGGATGTGGATAGCATTTTCGATTGTGAGTCTTTTGGAGTTGTCCTAGATCCTTGCATTTCTGAGATGAGCTAAGTCATCAAACAATGTGGCTGTTACTGTGTACAGTGTTCTCCGGGTTCAGCTCATTTCACTCAGCACCAGTTCATATAAGTCTTTCTAGGTTTTTCTGAAGTCTGTATGCTTATGATTTCTTATAGCATAATAGTAATCTATTACATTCGTATACCTTACCTTGTTCATTCGCTAAATAATGGACATCCCTTCAATTTCCAATTTTTTGCCACCACAGAAAGAGCTGCTATAAATATTTTTATGCATATAAGTCCTTTTCTCATTTTTATGTGCTCATTGGGATACAGACATAGAAGTTGTATTGCCAGGGTCAAAGGGTATGTACATTTTTATAGCCTTTTGGGCATAGTTCCAAATTGCTCTCCAGAGTGGTTGGATCAGCTCACAGCTCCACCAATAATACAGTAGTGTTCCAACTCTCTCACATCCTGTCCAACATTTATCATTTTCCTGTTTTGGTATATTAATCGATTGATAGGTGTGATGTGGTACCTCAAAGTTGTTTTGATTTGCATCTCTCTAATCAATAGTGATTTAGAGCATTTTTTCCTATGGCTATAGATAGCTTTAATTTCTTCCTCTGAAAACTGCCTGTTCATATCCTTTGACCATTTGTCAATTGGGGAATGATTTGTATTCTTGTAAATTTGACTCAGTTCTCTATTTTAGAAATGAGACCTTTATCACAGACTCTAGCTGTAAAAATTCTTTCCCAGTTTTCTGCTTCTCTCCTAATCTTGGTTGCATTGGCTTTTTTTGTGCAAAAAACTTTTCAATTTAATGCAATCAAAATTATCTATTTTGCAATTCATAATGTTTTCTATCTCTTGTTTGGTCATAAATTCTTCCATTCTCCATGAATGTGACAAATAAACTATTCCTTACTCCCCCAATTTGTTTATAATATCAGCTTTTATACCTAGATTGGGTACCCATTTGTACTTTATTCTAGAATGCAATGTCAGGCATTGCTCAATGCCCAACTTCTGCCACACTATTTTCCAGTTTTCCCAGCAGTTTTTGTCAAACAATAAGTTCTTATCCCAGAAGTGGGGTCCTTGGATTTATCAAACAGTAGACTGCTATAGTCATTGACTATTGTGTCATGTGTACCCAACATATTCCACTGATCTACCCCTCTATTTCTTAGCCAGTGCCAAGTGGTTTTGATGCTTACTGCTTTATAATACTATTTAAGATCTGGTATGACTGGACCACCTTCCCTTGCATTTCTTTTCATTAATTCCCTTGATATTCTGTACCTTTTATTCTTCCAGATGAATTTTGATTTATTTTTTCTAACTATAAAATAATTTTTGGTAGTTTGATTGGTGTGACACTGAATAAGTAAATTAAAGTAAAATTGTCATGTTTATTATATTAGCTCAGCCTACCCACGAACAGCTGCTGTTTTTCTAATTATTCAGATCTGACTGTGCAAAATGTGTTTTGTAATTGTGTTCATATAGTCCCTGGGTTTATTTTGGCAGGTAAATTCCCAAATATTTTATAGTGTCTGTAGTAACTTTAAATGGGATTTCTCGAAAAGGACTAGTTTAAAGGGAAAATGTTAATAAACATTTATTAAGCACCTACTCTGTCTCAGGCACTATGCAAAGCCCTGGGGATCCAGAGAAAGGTAAAAGACAGTCCCTGCTCTCAAGGAGCTCACCTTTTAATGGGGAAGACAACAGGCAGACAACAATGTACAAACAATAATAGTGTGAAAGATACTAGAAGGATGGGTTAGAATAAGATTGTGGTAGGAAGGCCTGAAGTACAAGACAAAAGAGTATGCATTGTGTTTGCTTGAACAACCTGAATTTAGTTCTAATGCTTACTTACTACATGGTTCTGGGAGTCATCTAACCTCTCTGTGGCTCCGTTTCTGTAAGATGTAGCTAATGACACTTACATAATCAGAATCACAAAGTTGTTGCAAGGAAAGTGCTTTGGAAACTTTCTAAACATGAGTTCTTAGTGTTATTTTTCTTATTGTTTAATTCTGACTTCCAGCTTCTATCAGAAATGATACCCTAGATTTGAATAAGAAATAGTAATTTTTGTCTTTTTAGCACACTACCAGATTTAGAGTCCCTCAGTTCTTTAGGAGAGGGTGGTCATACCTCTTTGAACTGAGGAAGACCTATTGGATAATTAGGCAGAACAAATGAGAGAAAACTTATGTCACTTGTTTAAGACATAATAAGCTGATTCAATTTCTATCCACTTTCCAGACTTATTAGCGTCTAATTAGGAAAAAGAGAGACTTTTCCACCAGTTGTTTGGCAGATTTGTGTGTGCATAGTTAACCTAGGTCTAGCAAAAGCATTAAGTTGGATGCAAAGACATTTCCCACCACCAGAATCAGTCCTAAGACTGTTTAGATAGGGATGTGCTTATCCTCCCAACAGGATAGAAATATTTCAAATGGAAGCTCTTTGCTTCCTGCAGTGGAGATGAGGAATGAGAAATAAAACATATCTGAACGTTTCCCTTGACATGTTTTCACTCCCTGTGGCTGCTCAAGAATTTGGAGATGAAAGAGAGGTAATTCTGAGTATGATAAAGGCAAAGAGAAAAGTTGAAACACCAACCCTTGAAAGTATCTAATACTAGGACTTATCCCCATTTTTTGTATTGGGGACCCCTTTGGCAATCTGGTAAAACCTATGGACTCCTCCACAAAATAATGTTTTTAAATGTATAAAATAAATATATAGGATTAAAAAAAACCAATTATATTGAAATATGGTTCAAGTTAACAAAAACTTTTAAGGGACCACTCTGTGCCTGGAAGTATGCTAAGCCCTAGGGATACAAAGAAAGGCAAAAACAATCCCTTCTCTCAAGGAGCTCACAGTCTAAAGAAGAAATGCCAACTTCTATATTCAAGCAACATGGACATGGAATAAAATGGAAATTATCTCAGAGGGAAGGCACTTACATTATAGAAGGACCAAGAAAGGATTCTTGTAGAAGGGGGGAATTTAGATGACAAGGAAGTTTGCCAGAGGGAAGAGATGACCAGAGAGAGCATTCCAGATATGAGAGGTCAGCTGTTGAAAATGTCTGCATTTGGGAAATGGAGTGCCCTAAGCAGCGAGGTGGCAAAATGGATCTGGAGGCCAGAAGATGGGGGTTCAAATCTAGCTCATTATTAATAGCAGCACCTTCCTTACAGGGGTGGGTGAGGCTCAAATGAGAATATCTGTGAAGTGTTTAACCTGGTGCCTGGCACATAGTAGGTACTTAGTAAATATATATTCCCTTACCTATTAAGCAGGGAACAGCCAAGAGGACAATGTCACTGGAACATAGGATACATGGAGTGGGGAATAAGGTTTATGAAAACTGGAAAATATTATTAAATTGTTATCTAAGTAACAAAAAAGTGTCTAGTTCTCAATATATACATACTTATTTATGTGCATGAATATATCCTTATATATAAATATATGTACATATAAAATGTATACACATATATAACATATAATAAATATATAAGTATATAGATATACTTCTGTATAAGTATACTGAATAACTGGAATGATTTTATATAAACACATGTTATTCATAAAACTGTGTTATTATAAAATGTGTAATGCATCATAATAGAGTATTTAATAATATTTAAATAAATATATACATAAATCTATTTGTATATACAATTTGATAATTGGATAATATAGACATAATTGAATTATCTGAAATTTTTAAATTTTATATGTTTACATACATATATACTTGATAACTGGATATTTTTATAATTATATGATAATTTCATGTATGTATATGTATATATATTTTAAGACCACAAGTTTATGGACTCTAAAACCTGCTGGTATAAAATCTCTGTTTGTGAGCAAATTAGTTGGATTGCTTTTCTTTAAAAAAAAGCTATCAGTAGAATAGGCAGAGCTATGACACATACAATTTTTTTTTAAAGCATGAATCATATTGTTTGGAGTTGTTTGGGGGAGATGGCAGGACAACCTTGAGACTTATTTTTAGAGCTTCCTCTAACTGGTCTTCAGCAGCTTGAAAGTATTCTCAGTGAGATTTATATTCCATCTAACGAGGCACTGTTAGAGCTATCACTCAGCCTTGAAATCGTTTTCCTCTTCGATGGAAGACCAGGCCTATCCCATATTTGCATAGCTCTTCCCACCTATCACTCCAGTGCCAGACTGGTGTATCCGTGCTTCTCAAAAGCCGAGCTAGCCAATGGGAGGCTCATAAGCTGCTGCATTTATTGAATACATTTTCAAACTATTAGCAGTCACCCAGCAACAGGGGAAAATACATCTTTTGGCTAGCTTAGTGTCAGCTGAGAAAAAGGTAATAGGAATTGACATCAGAGCTAGATGAGGTATTGAATAGGTATATGGAGGAGGGGAAGAAGGTGGGTGAGGGAGAAGATGTATTCATGCTTGAGTCTGGCAAATGTGACATTGAAAAAAAAATAGAGCCCCTGCCTTCTCCCCCCCAAAAAGATGAAGAAAATAGTGATGGTATGTCTGGGAGATTTTTTTAAAAATCTGTGATTATATGTGTCATATGGAAACAAATGTAAGGGATAAATCTTATTGATGAATTTTAAATGCTGGTCTTGGAGAGTCACCCCAGAAGTGAAGGAGTGATACTGACCTGCTAACAGTTCAAACTCTCCCATTTAAAGTTGGAATTTAATATATCTTGGGTATTACAATGAATATTTGTATATTCATACATTTGTCCTGGTACAGTCAGCACTATATAAATGCATATTCTCTTCATTTCCCTTTTAAAAAAGTAAGTAGGGATATGAATATTAAATAAACAATAGTGTTTATTACTGTTAATGTTCTCACACTCTGTCTTGTGAATAATCTTCATTTGGGATGCTAAATATAAACTTTGCATAGCAGATAATATTATCTAAGGCCAACCCAACAAAAATAAGACTTGAAGCCATTTGGCATAGTCATAGATTTTTGAGCAACAGTAGCATCTTGCAGAGACTTATTCAGTCAGAAATGAGAAGGCTAATTTAAGTCAAGGCATCTGGCCTGCAGATGAAGAAAGGTCCCAGAGGCCCAGCTACAACATGAGAAGAGCCCATGATGAGGAAGGTATCATTTCTAACTAATGAATTCAGGTAACACAAGCAAACTATACTCATTGCAGGAAGGGCTTTTCAGATGCAGGGAACATGTGGGGACATTTCTATTGGGGACTTCCTCAAATGCAAAGGGGAACAATATGGAATAGGATAGCATGGGCCAAGTTGCAATGAATTCTTGAAATCCACCCTCAGTGATCCTGGAAGTTAGGAAAGATCAGTCTTGGGTGGAAAATAACTTAGACAGGCTGACTTCAGTAGGCATTGTTGGCAGCTTGGAAAGGTCCAGTGGATATTATATTCCAGGATTGTGTTAAATGCTGGAGACACAAAAAGAGGTCAACAAGAGTTACTGTCTTCAAGGAGCTCATGGTCTAATGAGGAAGACTACAAACCAACAAATATGTACAAAGAGAGACATGGATTTGGAGTCAGGAAGACCTGAGTTCAAATATTGTCTCAGATATTTATTAAATGTGGTGTTAACCTGGGCAAGTTATTAGTCTTCTCTCTGCCTCAGTTTCCTCATTTGGAAAATGAAAGAGTGTGACTCAGTGATCTCTGAGTTCTGGCCTAGTTCTAAATCTTTGATTCCATGTAAGAATGTGAGAGACTTTGAGGGGGAAAATCCCATGGAACATCATTTGCCATGTTCCTAAAATTTTTCCTGTGTTGAGGTCTATTTCTCCCCTGCCATCAACTTTTTTAAAATAAAGGCCAAGAATGAGGCCAATCCATACAGATTTATCACATTTACAAATGCATAACAGGGGACCTGAAATTATCCCTTCTTAACACTGTATGATGGGCACTAAATAAGTCCTGGATGTCACTGGCTCACCTCAATTTACTTTGAAGGAAGGAAGAGGATAGAGCACCCTGATCTTTATTGCAGGGAAAACTTAGGAAATTCCCAAAGCTGAAGGACAAGTTGAAACTGGAAATCTAGGCCAAAATATCCTCTAGGATTCCTACACACTGGAGTAATTGACTATTCTATCCAGTTCATCAATTGCATCGGTTAATTGTACACACAGCTTGGCTCTTAGAAATACTTTTCAATTACTTCTAATAGATATTAATACCAACTCTAAATTTTGTAGTTAGGAGATTGGGCAATTTTAAGTTTGTAGAGGGAAGTTCCTTGATGTTCTACCTGTGACCAAAGTCACCAATCTTTTTGTGTATGTGGGAAAAAAACAACTTTTTAATTTTCTAAAGCCATGGGTGGGAGATAAATGTAAAGCCTGCAAGTGAACTAGGAAAAAGAGTACCAGTACCAGGACTTGTCTCCTCTGGGAATTGGCCTTTGAGATCACTAGAAAGTTATAATACTTAGAGTCTGAAACGAATTTGGAAATAATTGAGTCCAACCCTCTTAGTTCATAGACAAGGAGATAGAACCAGAGGGGTTTGACCACTTGCCCAAGTCTACAATAGTAAGTAACAAGAGTTGAGCTTTTAACACAGATCTTTTCACTCCAAATATCATGTGTTTTACTATATAACAATCCCATCTCCATCTAGAATTATACCTTAGAGTTTCCTGACTTCTGTTATTCAGTCGTTTTCAGTCCTGACTCTTTGTGACCTCGCTGGAAGTTTTCTTGGCAGAGATGGTTTGCCATTTCCTACTCCAGATTATCTTACATATGGGGAAACTCAGGCAAATGGGGTTAAGTGGCTTGTCCAGGGTCATAGAGCTAATAAGTATCTGAAACTGGATTTGAAGTTAAGAAGATGAGTCTTCCTGCCTCCAAGCCTGGCATTCTATCCATTGCACCACAGTAAAATTATCCCTCTTCCTCCCCTGTTAGAGCAATGTCTAGGGGAGTTTCTTCTTATTCTGGTTCCAGGAGGCACATCACACACTACGGAAGTCATTACTGAGTTAATGGTAATATGATAGAAAGAAGATACACACCTCTCTCAGCCTCAGGTTCCCTCATCAGCAAAATGAAAGAGATTAGATTAAGTGATCACTAAAATGCCTTGCAGTTCTAAAATTCTATGACTGTGATTTCTTAATGGTAACACAGAAGATCCATTTGTGGATTCACATCAAAGTGGATCATTACGGAGGCAGTTAGTTGGCAGAGTACACGGAGCTATTAGAGTCGGGAAGGTGTGAATTCAACTCTTGCCATAGATATTTCCTAGCTACGTGATCTTGGACAAATCCATCTACTTCCATTTCCTTCTCTGTAAAATGGAAATGATACTGATAATACCTACTTCCTAGAGTTGTTATGTAGATAAAATGAGATAATATATGTACATATACACACACACACACAACACACAATACACAGACACACACACATATGACTTACAAACCTTAAGGCACTTAATAAAAGATAGTAATATGAGGCAGCATAGTGAGGCAGGAAATAGACACTGGACCTGTGGTCAGAATGATTTGAACTCAGCATTTACTAGCTGTGTGACCCTGAGTAAGCCACAACCTCTGTCTCAGTTTCCTCAACTGCAAACTGGAAATCATGATACCCGCTACCTTCCGGGGTTGTTATAAGGATCCAGTGAGGTCCTATTTGGGATTCTCTCTGCAAATTTTAAGTGATAAACCAATTCTAGCTATCATTACTATCATTTGGTTCTGCATGAGCTGTTACAGAAAAGATGTAGGAGGACCTGAGAGCAGTGGTGTGACTGGTGACCATATTTATAGGCAAACTCAAATGCCTGTGGTATTCTTCTTAATCCCAGCATCTAACCCCAGCCAGAGGCAGCAGAGAAAGATTCCAGCTGCCAGTGCATTCCTGAGAGCAAGACTTTTATTTTAATGCTCATCTTTAAACAGTTGCAGGAAAGCCATGTCTTAGCAACTGCCAAAGAGAAAACTTTTAATGATGGTCCTACATATTATGACACTGTCTCATTTTTTTTACAATCAACATCCCCAACCTAAAACAAGAATGTGTTCCTGTTTTTAGTTTGTAAATTGGTTCAAGGAAGGGCAGCTCCTAAAGGCTCCCATTGCTTTGGCATCCTCATGGATGCCTGAGAGTAGGACTTTTATATTCAGTCAGGGATCTGAAAAAGAAGGAAGGGAAGACAAGGTGAAAGTGAGTGTGATGTGGAGTTTGAGTATGTGCAGGAATTAACAATGTACTAACTGTCTAACCACCTGAAATAAAAACGGGTAGGCAGTGACACCAACTTTACTGGGCAGTTCTGTCAGGGTTTCTTATGTGCAGCTGGAGATTATGCATGGCTGGGAGCTGAAGCCCGAGCTTACGCCCTTTCAGCTGCTACGATATCGCTGTCTTTAGCTTGACTTTCCCCTCAACTCCAGTGGCTTTTTGACCTATGTCATTCCCATCTGTGTTCTCATTACTTGATTTATTCTCCTTTCTGACTACTACCTTATCTTCTCTTTGGGGTGTTTGGTTTTTTTTTAGCTCTTCATATATGTTGAATAACCATTCTTAATTTATATTTAAATAATAGGAACCAAAATCCATAGAAAAAAGGTTGCTTCCAAACAGGAGAATTAAATTTTCTTAGTTTATATGTAGTGGCTGCTGCAATATTTAATATGGTCTTTCTCTCTGAGCTAAGTGCAACGGATAAGAAATTGTAGTGTGTGTATGTGTGTGTGAGAGAGAGAGAGAAAGAGAGAGAGAGAATGTCAAGTCTTAACAGATATTGAACTACCATAAACTGACTACAAGATTACTGGGTTATCAGGACTCTATCTCAGAGAAGGATAAGGAGGGAAAAAAATGTATCTTTATAAATACAAAATGGTGGAGATGTGGTATCTCACCAGGTTGCTTATCTGGAAAAGGTACAAAGCTTTTAGCAGACTGCCAGCTCAGAATGAGTCAGCTTCGATATGGCAGCCAAAAAGACCAGATCTTGGCTTGCTTTAAGAGAGGCTAATTATCACTAGGGAGGTAACAGCCCTGCTGTACTCTTCACTGATCCAACTGCACCAGGAGGATTTTGTTCAGTTCTGGACACAGATTAGGTAGAACATTGTGATAAACTGGAGAATGCCCATCTATAACAGCACAAAGCTGATGAGGGGACTGGAAGGCATGCCATATGAGACTCAACTTAAGGAATGGGAACATTACAGTGGGGAGAGGAAAGGAAGGGAATGAGCATTTATTAAATGTCCAGACTCCTTGCTAAGTATTTTTTACAAATATTACCTCACTCAGTCCTCACAACAATACTGTGAAATAAATACTATTATTATATCCGTTTTATAGTTGAGGAAACTGAGGCATACAAAGGTTAAGTGGCTTGCCCAGGGTCACAGAGTGAGTAAATGTCTGAGGCTGTATTTGAATTCAGATCTTCTGGACACCGGACCTAAGTGCTCTGTGCCAAGTCCATTGTGTCCAAGTGTTCACACGGCTCTTGTATGGAGAAGACTCCTTCTGCTTTATCCGAGAAATAATAGATGGAAACTGCCAAGAGGCAGATTTAAGATTGATGTAAGGGGAAGAAATTCCTAATAATTAGAACCATACAAAAGTGGAAGGAACTGCCTCAGGAAAAAATGGATTCCCTGTCACTAGAAGCGTTGAGCAAGGTTGGATGTCCATATGGCAGTTTTATTGTGGTGGGAATTACTGTCGAGGATCGGGTTAGATTTGATGAACTCTGGGATCCCTTCCAAGTCTGACATCCTGTGATTCTCTGATACGGAGACATCTGGATATTTGGAATCAGGCAGCTAGGTGTCAAAGTGGAAAGAATGCTTGACCTGGAGTAGAGCAGACCTGAATTCAAATCTGATCTCAGATACTTAAGAGCTGTGTGACCCTGAGCAAATGACAACTTCTGTGAACCTCAATTTCCTGACCTGTAAAATGGAAATAAAAATAGCACCTGCCTCCTGGAGTTGTTGTGAAGACAAAATGAGATCATTTGGGGCAAGTATTGTGCAAACTTTAAAGCACTTTATAAATCCTAGCTATTATTATAAAGAGAATGTCTAATGTTTGCTGAATTTTGTCAGTTTTAGTCTAGATGTTCATACTGTAGTAGTTCAGAACAGCTACGCTTTCTTCAATGTAGTGCATTTTTCTATCAATGCAGATCACAGTGACTTCACACTTTAGTAAGCAATCTTGGCTGAAGTAGCCAAGAGAAAGATATCATCTAGTGACCAACCTTCTGCTGATGAGGCTCTCTGACCTCTAGGCTGATCTCAAAATGATTTCCAGTCTGTCTCCTGGTCTGTAGTCAAAGTCTTTCCAGCTATGTGGGAATTTTCCAGACCTTGCAATTTCTGGCATAATTTTGGGGGACTTACCTCCAGGGCAGAGGAAGAGAACTTCTGTCTGGATATTTGATGTCTCTCAGACATCCTGCTTTGTAGAGACCCTTGATGGGACTGAGATTGCAGACAACTACCTTTTATGTGGCAAGATACCATTATAAGATAGCTTTAATATTTATTTGTAAACCTTTCCAGTTAGTTGTGATTTATAGCCCAGTTACTTCCAAAAGAGATTTATGGTATAATATCCCTATATGAAGGAAAAGAGATATTATAGAGCTATCATCAAAAGAGGGCATTTTCTGAGCTGTTTCTTTAATGATGGGATTATCCTGAGCTCTATATGCTCCCTTGTCCATGATGGCTACAAGAGCATGCCTTTGACTGACATAGATTGTATGATTTGTGGCCTGAAAAAGACCATAAAGAGTCTGATTGGACACTACTCATCTCACAAAGAGAGGGAGCCTTCATCTTTGTCTGCTTTAGTGCTATACTTTAACCAATTCAGCTAAGCACAATTTCTTAATTGCATTTCAACATTTTTCCCTTTAAGTTTTATAAACTTCACTCTATATTCTTTTTCCAGTGTCTTACTTCTCCTGGGCTGATAACTTTGGCCCCATATTTTACTCCTTTTCCTTCAGTCTCTATGTCTACCATGTTCCTTGGATTCTATTTTAAAAATTTTATTAGTGCCTTTTATTTTTACATCAGCATAATTTTTCAATAAATCTCTCTCTTACATACACACACTAAACATTCCATGTAAAAAAAGAAGCAGAGAAGTAAAACCAATCTGACCCCATTTCTCAGAGAATATGCATTATTCTATATCATGAATCCCCCACCTCTCTGCAAAAGAAGACAGGGGTATTTCTTCTTCCCTTCTCCAGGAACACAGCTGGCCCTCATAGTTATTCAGCTCTCAGATTTGGTAACTGTTCCTTGCTTTTACATGATCATGATAATTGTATAGATGACTAAAATGGTCTCATTATTTTGCTTACTTCGCTTTGTATACAAGTCTTTCCCACGTTTATCTGAATTTCTTGTATTCATCATTTTAATATTGCAACAGATCGTGACATTCATATACCAAAAATGTTCAGTGATTTCTCAGTTGATGAGGGCTCACATTTGTGTGTGTATGTGTGTGTGTGTGTTTTAAACATCACTTACATTACTACTTTCTTTCTATTCTCATTATCCAAGTCTGGCACATCCTTCCCATCATCTCATACCAAGATTACTTGACTTTCTGTCTTGCCGTCGTCAATCTCTCACCCCTCCAGTTCCTCTAATCTTCCTTAAATATCACTTTCATTACTTCCCTACTCAGGATCCTACTCCAAACTCCTTTTCTTGGCTTCCTAGGACCTCCAGATTTACTCTACCTTATTTCCAATCCCCTTCACACAACATGCACAACACATACCAGCTTCCACTCAAATCAGGCCAACCACTTTACTCTCTTGCTCATTGACACCTCTATACCTTTTCTCCTGCTGTTGTCCCTACCTAGAATGTCCTTCTCTTTTTCTTCTTCTCATTTAAAGAAAAATGCTCATTTTCCCACAAAACTTGTCACAGTCACAAATCCAGGAAGAAATTGAATGGAAATTTGAACTCAGATCTTCCAATTTTGAATCTTCTCTTCTCCCTCTATATGTTTTTGCTTGGTGATCTCATCAGTTCCCATAGATTCAATTATGGTCTCTATGTTAATTATTCCTCCAGATTTATTTATCCAGTCCTAACCTCTCTGCCAACTTTCAGTTTTACATCTCTAACTGCTTACTGGATATTTCATACTGGAGGTCCCATAAATATCTTAAACTCAACATGTCCAAAGTAGAACACAATATCTTTCTAAGCTCTCCCCTTTCCTAATTTTCCTGTGACTCTCAAGGGAACCACAGTCTTTCCAGGCAATCAGGTTCAAATCTAAAGTGTCATTCTTTACTCCTAGCTTTCTTTCACCTACTTCCCTCATATTTAGTCAGTTGCCAAGATGTTGATTCTACTTTCTTAAAATCTCTCATGCATATACCATCTTCTCTCCTTTGACTCTACGTCGCCCTGCTCTGAGCCTTCATGACTTTATGATTTGCGTGACTGATTTGTGTGGAAGCTGATATGTGCTGTGCATGTTGTGTGAAGGGGATTGGAAATAAGGTAGAGTGAATCCGGAGGTCCTAGGAAGCCAGGAAAAAGGAACTTGGATCCTGAATAGGGAAGTGACATTTAAGTAAGATTAGAGGAATTGGAGTGGTAAGAGATTGACAACAGTATGACAGAAAGTCAAGTAATCTTGCTATTTCAACAGTCTGTTTATTGGTTTCCCTACCTCAATTCTCTTTATACTCTAGTCTATCTCCACTTGGCTTCCTAATTGATGGATTGCTTGGATCAATCTTCCTAAAAAACCATGTCTGCTAATGCTACCTTCTCTCCCAACAGCCTTCAGTCAGTAAACTCCAGTGGCTTTCTCTTGCCTTCAGGATCAAATACAAAGTCCATTGTTTTATGTACAAAGCTCTTCTTGACTACATAAGCTGGCTTCCTCCTACCCTTTGGAGTCTTCTTTCAGAGCCGGACCACTCCCCTGCCCCACACCTGCCATGTATCCTACAGGTCTGTGATACCAGCCTCCTTGCTATTTCTCCAACATGATCCCTAGCTCCCAACTCCTTTTCACTGACTTCCCTATGCCTGGAAATCTCTCCATCATCTCTAGCTCCTGCCCTCCCTGGTTTTCTTCAAGTCCCAACTAAATCCTACCTTCTACAGAATGTTTTCCCCAATTCCCCTTGATGCTAGTGTCTCCCTCAGTTCATTGTCTCCAATTTATTCTGTCTAGATCTTGTTTGTACATAGTCGTTTGCCTGTTATCTCCCCATATTAGACTGTGAGCTCCTTGAGAACAGAGAGAAGGTTTTTCACCCTTTCTTTCTCTACCCTGCCCCCACATTTCCCCCTTTCCCTTCTCTCCTTTTTTTGTATCCCCCCAGTGCTTATCACAATGCTTGTCCCATAGTAGGCACATAATAAATGCTTATTAACTGACTGAGTCCAGTGACCTTTCATCTTTACTATTCTGCCTCTCTATGAAAGAATGATGTGGGAATTAAAGGAAAAGGCCTTTGAAAAAGAACATATTTGAAGTAAAACCTCACCTGAATACAAAAGTTTAGGATTTCTCAGTGTCTTTCTCACATATATTACTCGGGAAAGGAGAAATCCATTTTGACATACCTGTCCAGAGTGAAATAAGAATCCAATGCCTGGTGACCTTTTGGATGATTGTAGTTAAAAAAAAGGTCAATGAAAAATCAAATCCCATCTCCCCAGTAAAAATGACACTTTTAATGGGCAGCAGGCTAAACATACTACATCTGTTCTAGGGAAGTTGTTTACTTTGGCTGGTGCTCACAGTAAAGTAGACTTGACCCAAAGAAAATAGCTTCTGTAGCATTAATCAACATTATTTTTGTTGCCTAATTCTAAAGCAGGAAAATTCTAGTTCTGGTGAAAAAAAAAAAGCTATTTTAATGTTTTATTTTTATTCCCTACAAAACAAATTTCAATGCTGAAGAATGATTTTAACAATATAAATAATCCACCTCAGGGTGTTTTTATATCATATTCAATGACAAACCATGAAATGTAACATTGTTGCTTTGACAGTCTATGAAATCCATCATCTGTTTCCTTGGGTCCTTCATTCAGAAAAAAGAAATTGATTTTAAAGGATTTATAGGCTGATCAGAAATATCTGAATGCAAGATTTGCAGCTTTTAAAATCAATATCAGGATTTACTGGTGAAAAACCAGTCAGTGGGTGAAATGTTATTGTAATCATTTATCCTTTGTGACCTTTAAAAGAATAAAAAATTACTGCTGTCTGGGGCATGTAGTTTATATCCTGCAGCACGAGGCAAGAGGCAAAGTTTTTTCACCTCCATCCCAGAGTTCATAACACTCATCAAAGAAATATCCAAATGTTGTTGCTAGATGGCACATGTGCCACATAATCTTAGTATTTAATAAGCAAAGAGCAGAAAAGGTAAGCCTAGGGCTGGCAGTTCTTTGTACCAAGGGTATACCTGGAATTTACTGATACTCTAATGTGTGTCATTTGGTTATTCATCGGAGCATAATGTTTTCTTAAACTTGTGTTGATTTCGACAGTGTTTTTATTCTACTATTTGTTTAAGGTGGTTTGGGTATAGGCGTCTATGGAAGCTGTACATGGACTAGATGACACTCAGGTCCGTTTAAGACTCATTAGCATCATCATTATACCATGAACAGGAGTAAATAGTTCATCCCCCTGGTTACAGTTCACTGTGTTTCTTATTGCTAAGGGGAATTTGTATAGCTGGACAAGATGGGCTCCTTCTGCTTTGGAAGCTTCCAATCCAAAGTCCATGGGGCCATGATTGTAGTTTTTATCTAAAGTTGACTTAGATACAAGTTTATTTTCCCACTTATGTAGTAGGCTGCAGGTTGACTACTGCAAGTTCAGAATTTTCTCTCTCCTGACCACATAGGGTGATCCCTCTCTATCTTCTTTTCTTAGTGC
Source organism: Potorous gilbertii (assembly GCA_028658325.1). NCBI lineage: Eukaryota > Metazoa > Chordata > Mammalia > Diprotodontia > Potoroidae > Potorous > Potorous gilbertii. The sequence continues at coordinate 202,208,182 of CM053771.1, read as the reverse complement.
TTCCAGGGAGGCTGCAACCAAACTCATTCCAGTCTGCAGCTGCTGAGAGTAGAGTGGACGGAGTATTTGAAATAGCTTGCATATGCCAACCCGCTTTGGTGGGAATATATTCTTTAACCTGAAAATATGAGCATACACTGCGGTTTTACCACAAAACAGTCTTGGAACATCTTGTCTGTCTCTACCTCCATCAGATTCTGTTGGAGCAGTACGATAACCTAAGAATGTAAATGCATTCATTTTTCTTGTCCTAACATTCTGTATTTATCGTTTTTAAGCTTAGGGTGTTTAAAATGAAAGATCTATTATTTGTTTCTTGTGCACTTTTAGCATCAGACTTTGTACTTATCTATTAACAAAGCAAAATTGGATTTTATTTTAGCTTTGAGCAAATCAATGGGAAAGTTAGTGTATGGCATTCTGATTTCATTTCCTAAATTAGCCTCAGTCTAAAACATATAAGAAAGTCAGTAAAAATAAAAATTTTTATTGTTGGTTTAGAATATGATAACTTTGCTGATGTTTCCATTGGATAAATGAATCTCAAAAACTTTTGATCTGTAGTTTCAGTGTAAGTGAATTTGGATGCTGAAATATTTGCATTTGTCACATATACTCAAATATATATAATTTCCTGGTATACAACTATCTATAAATATATTCAAATATACAAAAAATTTGTATATTAGGTAAAAAGTGATATTTGAATTGATAATCATTGCCATTCACTCTGCCACTTAATATATTGGTGGAAAGTTCCACTATTTGGATTTTTCATATTTACCTTTACAGATTACTTACTTTCATGTTTCAGAGAAGATAGATCAGAAAACAGGACTCATTATGAGAATACACCAGTCTGTGAAGACTTTCCCCCGCCCCCCACAATTTGGTAGTTTAGCTATTTGAGCTCTAGTGATGAATGAGAGCATATATTTCCCTATATATAAATTCTGGAAATTATGTCACCAAGTGTACCTCTCTCAGTCTCAATACTATTAATAGAAATTACATTTAATAAATAAAGTAATTGTAATAGTTATTATAATAAAATTTAATTACATTAACAACATTTATATTATGCCTTATGGTTTCCAAATCACTTTACAAACATCTCGTTTTACCCTCATCGTAACCCTGGGAGGCAGATTATTACTTCCATTTTATATATGAGAAAACAGACAGAGGTTAAATGATTTACCCAAGGTCACAAGCTAATAAGGATCTGAAGTCATATTTGAACTTGGGTGTTGCTGACTCCAAAACCGGTTCTCTAAGGTGTCTGGCTGTATTCACTCATTCATTCAGAGAGAAAGAGAGAGAAAGGAGAAAGAGAGAGAGAGATACAGATACAAACAGAGACACATAATACATATATACACACTTAGATATATACATATATGCATACATAATTTCCTTAACTAGATAACACAATTTACACACACACACGCGCGCGCGCACACACACATATACACACACAATGTTGTAATGGTGGTGCTTTGTCCTTTGTGAAGAGGACAATGACATTAGAGAGATGATGGCATGACTTGCAAACTGACTTTGATTTGTGTGAGGTAGGGCTGTGCAAAGTCACCAGCTTCACTTTCTCCTCCAGAGCCATCAGTGACCAGATAGAGTTCCGGATGACTGGAGATGGCCCAGGATGCAGTGGGAGATTTTGACTTTTTAAGCCAAGGGTCTGTTCAGGTTCTCACTTTGAGTGAGGCAACATCCATTCAGTGAATAGGCCTCTTTAAAGACTGAGTCAAGGAATAGCCCCCTTTAATTAAAAAAAAATCAATCTGGGAGAAGAGCCTCAGGATTGCTGGCTAAAAAAGAGAAACAGTTACTATTTACATCCATTCTGAGCCAGGAGGGCTCAAAAAATAACCTTTAAGTGGTGCTTGGTAAGAGACCTATTGCTGTCCAATCAATGACATTCAGAGTGAGTTGGGTTTAAAACTTGGCCTTTGAAAAAGAAACCTAATCAGTAAACCCTAAGCTAAGTAGGTATGGCCATAAAAATTTTTTTGGTCACCTTTCCTGGGCAGAACACCATCAGGTAAGGGGAAGGGAGAGGAGAGGAGGGAAGAGAAGAGGGGAGGACCAGCATCTTCTCCTTTTTGATGAAATATTGTGGCTGAGACACCCATCTCCTCCCTAGAACTGTTAGGAATGAGGAAATAGTGTCTTCCATTCCCGAGCTTCCAATCTTCAAATGGTAGCAGTGCGGAAAAGCTGCCAAAATAAATTTGCCCCAAAAATATACCATCAAAAGGCATTCTTGTGTAAGATGCTGAAGAAGGGTTTGATTAGTACATATGTGGAAAGGTGTTATCCTTCATTGCCACCCGTGTCAGTAGAAAAACCATTAGGGTGAAGTGCCCTGGCTTGAATATATCCACAAAGCATTATGCAGAGTATATATTAAGAATTTTTTAAAGAGTCTGCTTAGCAAATTGTATAATATATTTATTCATTTATTAGATTTATTAAAAATGTTCCCATTGCCTGAAGGCTTCTTGGCACATGTACAAAAATATAAATAAATTAATTAAATTAAATACAGCAGTTGAAAAGCCTCATAAACAAAACAAAAGCTGGAGACCTCTACCAATTAGAGTATGACAAATCTAAAAGATAGTCTTCAGTGACTTGAATGTTGATGAGCCAGCCCACCAGCCAGGGGAGACAGAGAGTTCAAGAAATAACTGGGAAGAAAGGAGTGTAATACAGAAGAAAAACCAGTAAACAATCTTGGTCCTAGATCTAGCTCAATGACCTTGGGCAAGTCAACTGTTCTGGAACTCAAGTTTCCTCATATTTAAACTGAGAGGATTACACTAGATGACATCACAAGGCCCTTCCTATTCCAACCACATGATTCTGAGACTCTTAGTGATATTTTGTTCAGTATCGCAGATGATCCATGACACCATCAATGAAGGTGTTTCTGCCAACAATGAGGATTGCGACCAATCTACCTCTTCTCATTCAAAGCACTTGTGACCTACATCCTCCCATGAATCCTTTACTCAACGGGCAGGGAAGATTTCTTCTAGGTATTGTTTTTAAAATACTTTTTGGGAACCAGTACAACATTTGAGTTCTTGCTTTGTGACTAGCTCGTCTCCTTTTCTGGTCATGCATCTCCTGCCCAATAGACTTTATGCCACATCTTACGAGTAAATCCCTACTGAATTATACTGTAGGTTACTTGTGCCCAGGAGGTACCCCTTTGGTCACCTATGATTTCAAAGATTGCTATATCCCTTCCTCATTTCTCACGTGGCTACAATATGTTGAGATTTCACTATTCAGCTTCTCCACCATGCCCCAGGAAGCTCATAATAGGAAGGCCCTTATCATCCTGTAAACCTCATCAGCCTTGATTTTTTACCTCATCACTGTCATCTGCCCTTTGAAGGATAGGGCCATCAACTCCCAAACCTCCATTTGAGGATGAGGTTCTCATTTCTCACCTGGTTACCCTACTTGGGGACTTCTCTGACTTTTCCACCATGTCCCTGTGTCAGGTGCCACCCTCCCAACCCCCTCTTCAGCTCCTTTCGTGTGTTGTCTTCCCATGTTAGACTACAAACTCCTTAAGGAGAGACTTTCTTTTTGTATTTGTGTCTCCAGGGCTGAGCAAAGTGTCCAGCACATAGTAGGTACTTAATAAATGTTCACTGATTGTGTTCTGTGATTCATAGTCATACTCATAATAAAAAAACAAAATTAGCTTGGAAGTATAAAATCTGATCTGTGTTGGAGAAGATTTCCCCATTTCCCTTCTGTAGTAACATAGGCCCTCAGTCACTAATTTTTTTGCTACCATCAAGCCAAAATCTTGCCTCATATGTGTCCCCACTCAGATTCAAAACCGTCACCACCTTTCCCTTTGTATACTTACTATGATTTCTGTCTCAAGTTCTTAAACTTTATATCTTCTGCAAAAAGACCATTGGATTTCTTCTACTCTACTCCTGCCCTGTCCCCTGACAATAGAACACCAACCTTCTAGATATTTAAAGAATTTTTATTATTAACAATATAAGGAAACACGCACATATGTCTTTTGTGTTTATATGTGTGCATATAGGTATATTTTTATGTAAAATACATATTACATATAAAGCTATTATACACACACACACACACACACACACACACATATATATATACACACAGATATGATCCACAGTCTCATGGTTTCCAAAGCTTCCTAGGACTAAACTAAGGACATTTGCCAATTTAGTAGCTTCTTTCTGCTCAACTTCCTTGTTTTGCATCTGAGCCTTGATAAGTTCTTGGTTCTAATTCCATTACAATGGATCTTGTGGGTCAGGGCTACTGTTCATGGCCCATTAGAATCTCTTTTTTTCAGTCCTCATTATGACAATCTTTTGACAGTCCTCTTAGCCTCTCACATCCTGACCCCCTCCAGAGATATATCACATTAAGATATAATCCTCAACTCATTAGTTCAGATCTTGAAAGACTCTTCAGAAACTTCCTGCAAAGATTTCTTTTCTAGCTTTTCTAGTTTTTTAATCTTACCTTTATTGGATTTATTTGTGCAAAAACTTTTTAATTTTACATACCAAGCCCTGAACTTTTCTCCTACCCATAGATAGTTTTCTTTCCCCTATGTTTCTCTAATTTTTTGTGATGTGACCTTTTATATTAAGGTTATGAATCCATTTGGAGCATATCTTTGTATAAAGTGTGAAGCTTTTGTCAAAAATCTAATTTCTTCCATATTGCCTCCCAATTTTCCTGGAAACTTTTGTCGAATAATGAGTGGGTCCTTATCTGAATAAGTGAGGTCTTTGAATTTACTAAATAGTAGGGGATAAATTTGCTTCTTCTGGATGTTGTGTACCAAATCTGTGCCACTGACTGATCTTTGTATTTTTTTAACCAGCACAAAGTTGTTTTAATATTTACTATTTTGTAGTATAATTCTCTCAAATGCTTCTCTCTCTGATATAACCTCCTTTGCTCAATTTCACCTTTCCTGAAGAAGTTTCCATGCTCTGACTCTTTCAAAAAGTGCTAGCCTCTTGCCTTGACTCCAGTCTGACTGAATCCCCTAAAAAGGCTCTATAGGCTCCTTTTGTTAGAGGCAGCTACATAGAATCAGGAAGATCTAAGTTCAATTCTAGCCTTAGATGCTTACTAGCGGTGTGACCCTGAAGAAGTCATTTAATTTCGGTTTATCTCAGTTTCCTCATCTGCCAAGTGAAGATTATAGTAGCATGTCCTTCCTAGGATTATTGTAAAGGTCAGATAAGACTATATTTGCAAAATGCTTTATAAATCTTAAAGTATTATGTAAATTATCAGTATTATTATTTTAATTTTCTGGTTCTGCCTTCAAGGCTCCAGCCTCCTCTTTCACATAGATCGTACATGGCCCTCATGATCTGGCAGACCACTCACGCACCCACTCGGTAAGGTTTGATCTCCATGATTTTATTTCATGACGGTTTGGCACAGCATAAGGTGCTCCCTAGATCTAGACCTGGGTTACTAGTTCCTGAGCTAAGCTGACAGACACAGAAAGGTCCAGCCGAGAAGTGACACTTTCTCTCTTTTCTCTTCCTTTTCCTTTTCCTCCTCACTCTTCACAGCTACTCATCAAATTGCTTTCCCACCTCAGAGTAAAAAACCACTGGTTAGGATTGGATATTTTCTTCTTAAAGGTAGATCATATAGACTTCATATTTTACCATAATCCCTAAACACAAATTCATGGACATAGTGTAATATTTATAGACATTTCACTCTATCTCCACCTTTTCAGCCTATGCCTGTACCCTCTGATCACTGTTCTTTGTCTTTTTAGTTTTGAGGTCTCTTTCAATTTCTTTTCATCTCCTTCCCTCCACCATTAAAATCGAAGGAATTGCTCTTTTGCATATTCAATTCAATAAAAGTTTAGTAAGTGCCTAATATGGCTGAGGCCCTAAGGTAAGAGGGGAGGGAGAAACACAATAGATAAAATATAACATTTATTCCCCATCTTCCCCCCGCCCCAACCAAGATTTACTATTCATTAAGAAGTAGAATGTCAGTGCACAAGTAGATGCCATATATGGTAGGATGTAATAACTGTCAGTGGGCAAGCACAATGTGCTAAGTGGAGTCAAAGAACAGAAAGAGCACACACACACACACACATACACACACATACACACACACAGAGCCAAGTACTGATGTGACTAAATTCGGGTTTAGGAGGATTATATGAGCAGAGGTGTGTGTAGGATGATGTGTTCCTCCTTCCTTGCCGAAGAAAACCATGCCATCAGAGAAACAATGACATGACTTGCACTTGACTTTGTTTTGAGTGAGGGAGGGCTGTGCAGGTCACCAGCCTCACTTCATCTGAATCCAGTGATCAGGATGACTGAAGATGACCCAGGATGAGGCAATTGGGGTTAGGTGACTTGCTCGCCCAAGGTCACACAGCTAGTGAATGTCAAGTGTCTGAGGTGAGATTTGAACTCAGATCCTCCTGACTCCTGCACTAGTGCTCTATCCACTGCACCACCTAGCTGCCCATTATGTGTAGGGTGAATTGAAAGGAGGAGATACTGAAGACCGGGAAATCAGTTAGTAGGCTACTGTAATGCTCTAAGAGAGTCCTGAACAAGATTGGTGCCCATTGAAATGGAAAAGAGGAAGTTGATGTTAATGGTCTTGGTAACTGATCTGATGTATAAAAAGAAGGAATGAATGATTCTTCATATTTGGAACTTTAGAGACAAGTGAGTACCATTAGCAGAAATACACAAGTAAGAAAAAGTGGCAAGTTTGGGGAGAAAAATGATAAGTTTGTGGCAAAGGCCATTCAGATGGGTCTGCTGATTAACAGACATTTAAGTTTCATCTGTAATTTTTCATAAAAGCAAAGAGCTGAAAACAAAGCAGATATCCATTGAACTCCATGTCACAAGAAATGATAATTATACAGAATTCAAAGAAGCATGGCAAAACCCATGAACAGATGCAAGGCAGAGTAAGCAGAACCCAGGAAATAAAATACAAGCATGAATTTATTGCTGTGATTATTGTCTTTTGCTAAAGGGTAATAGCCAACATGCCTATAAAAAAGGAAAGAAAATAATATTCTGTGCAATAATTACAATAGTGTAAGTGCAAAGAGAAAAAGGAAGCTGAATGCCAAGAAATTAGAATGATTCCAAGTTTGGCCTCAAAGGAAAAATAAGAAAATGCATCCCCTTCCGCTCTTTACAGACATGGGGTACTCTTGGTGTGGTGTCAGACTTGGTAGATATGTTAAGTAATTGTGCAGAACAATTTTATCCTCTCTTTCTTTTTTATTCTTTGTTATAAGGGATGGCTCACTGGCTAGGGGTCAGGGAGAACACATTCAGAAATGAAGGTGATGCAAGCAACAAAAGATATCAATAAAAAAGTTTAAAGTTACAGCCACAAATAAGACAAGTGTCATTAATTACAACTAAAGCCTTGCCTCTGGAGAAGGAAATCAACACCTCCATTGTGCTCTGGATTAAAAGAAAAAAGAAAGCCAAGGGGAAACGGCACCTCACAGTCTTAAACTTACAGCTTAGGACACTAAATCACTGTGTGGTTTATAGAGAAGCATGAAGGCTGTGGTAGAAGAAAAGTCAGGCTGAGACATCTGGAAATGGTCAGGTTGAGAAAAAAAACAGCTGATATTTATCAGGAAGGCAAATCAATTGTCACTCTGAGATTGGACCTCAGACCTCCCCTTACTCCTGGATCCTGCCCAGCTCCATGTTAAGAAGAAAGTATCCCCAATTAATTGATGAAGGCATTATTCTCTTGGGTAGAGAAAGAGAAGGGGTCTATGTCCCCTACCCTGCTCTCTTTTCTCTTTACCCTGAAATACCTGAAATAGTCTACCTCTCCTTTTCACCTTCCTGCTGTTTTCTGCCTCCTACTCTCAAATAATATATACATAGAGAAAAGATACTGGCTACATGGATCGCATGTATCTTCCAACATTTCTTCAATGAAATGGAATATTTTTTCCCATGCTTCATTCAACAGGATGGCTATAGAGTAACTTGGGAACATCCCCCTCCCCCCAAATGTAAGTAGGATACAAAATCTAAGGATGGTGAGAGGAGGCACGATGCAGCAAGATGTTAGGCAGAAGGATGACTCCCCAGGTACCTTTCTACAAGAGGATTGCTTCCTCAGGCAGAATGGGTAGCCTGGTTTTATATTTGACAAGTTTACAGTCCTTCAGATCCTTATCTTTGAGGTGTTTACCTTGAACCTGATGAATCATGTTTTCCTCCAGTGTATCTTGGATTCCCTAGCAGCAAATGTATTTCTTTCCAAGAGTAAAAATAGCAGAGCATTGCTGGATGGGATTATAGTGGGGTGAGTGAATGTTCTGGGTTGTATTTTCAAGGGGACAGGGCTGGTTCAAAAGGGCAGGAATAAGATATAAATAAGACCTTCCTGGAGGACTGGTATATTTAGGGCTAGTTTGAAAAAAAATTGAGACACAAAATTGAGTCTTTAAAAAAAAAACAAAGAAACAGATATTTCCTTAGGAACTTTTAACAGATGACACGGGAAAGACCTGGTGCACCAATGATGTTACAACCAGAATTCCTGGGTTGAAGGAAGAAATTCTAGCCACAGTAATGTTATGGTGCCCTTGCAGTGAGCATTAAATTAATGACACAGAATAAACCGAATTATGGAGGCTCAAATATTCTTACCTGTGCAGTTTCACCTGCATCTTCAGGATGCACCCATCTCTACTTACTTGTTTAAAAAACAAAATCATTATCGTGCCTACCTACATGGTACCAACAGAAATTGCACACTTCTCTTAACATGACTGACACCTCCATTTTTAATGAAATTTGCTGGAGTTGGTAAATTCAAACCTGCATATTTGGGATCTACTCAGATTGGCTAATAAAGGTGGTAAAAATCATTGTTGGATTGCCCTTTAAACACTGATGCTGGATTTAAGCATTTGCACCATCAAGATTGAAAATATATTTTGTAGGACAGAGCATCAACAAAGACGAGATTTCAAGGGCATCATGTTTCAGTTAGAAAACTCCATTTTGTAGGCACGTTCTAATAAAGACTGGACTTCTCTCCTTAGCAAAAGCAATTCATGGACAATGTTTCTGTACCCAAATGCATGAACTCTATTGAAAGAATTTTCTTGGAGAGGCTTCAGCAATTACTTATGGAACCAACCAAAACTCAAGTTTGCCCGTCAAATGGATCTTGGCATCCATGGCGACGTCTCCTCTGGTGACAAACAGTGATCACCATTGTCCCCCATATCTGACACTTAATAAGTGCTTAATAAATGCTTGTTGACTGATAGGCTTAGTAAATTTGTGCAGAATTTTTGCTTTTCTGTTTTAAAACAAGTTCTTTGATCATATTGATGATTATTGAAACTGATTGTGATTAATAACCAACACTCATTTAGCACTTCCATGTCTGCAAAGTGCTTTACATTCTTTATGTCATTTAAGCTTCATAACACCTCTCACAGGTAAATGCTACAGGTATTTTCATCCCCATTTCAGAGACCATGAAACTAACAATCCGAAAGATTAAGTGACCAGATTACCATCACAAAACCACTACACATTGAATATGAACCTAGACCTAACTGACTCTCAAGTCTAGCACTTTATGAGGAAAGGTAAGGAATAGGCATTTATTATGCACATACTACATGACAGGAACTGTTCTAAACACTTTGTAAGTACTGTATTGTTTGATCACAGGATATTTGATAATGATATTAAAGAAAAACAGTATTAACACAATGTATTTCACAAAAAAGTACATAAATAGGTTTCATCTCCAGGCTACCCTACAGATATCCTCTACCATGCTCTTCATGCTGAAACCTCACTCCAGCCCTGGAATTCACACATTGAAAGGACTCTCCAACCCTGTAGCTTTTCCCTTTGATTGGATGACTCCTCTTAGAACCTCCATTTTTTGAAAGTGAGTTTTTACGGGAGCATTTTTATATCACCATAATTGCACCCAGTATCTCTTCCCTTCCCCTTCCCAGACAGCCATCCTATATAAAAATACTATTTCTTAAAGACAAAAAGAAAAAAGAAAAAAAAAGAAAAAATCAGAATAACTTATAAGTTCATCAAAAAAGTTTGAAATTATGTACAACACTTGTAAGCCTCTCACCTCTCCAAAGGGATAAGATAAGAATGTCTTCTCATATTTCTTTTTCCAACTGTTTGTTCTCTGTAATTTTGCAACATCGGACTTTTTATGGATGTTCTTTTTGTTTACATTCTTGTAGTCTCCGTTTATCATTTTCTTGTCTTTGCTGACTTCACTCTGCATCAGTTCATATAGATCATTCCATGCTCCTTAAATTCCTTACCTTCATAATTTCTTACAGTATGGTAACATTCCATTATATTCATGTGCCAAAATTTCTTTAGCCATTTCCCAATTGATGTGATTGCTATCACAAAATGTACGGCTATATTTTTGTGCTCATGGAGACTTTTTCCTTATGGATGGCCTCCATGTAGAATATCTATCAAGGTAATCTTTAGTTCAAAGTGAATGTATATTTTACTTGCATTTTTCCAAATTGCTTTCCAAAAGCTGATTCACAACTCCATCAGCTACATCATTAATGTGCCTGTCTTCCCACAGCCCTTCAAGCATTGACTATTCTCATTTTTTGTCATCCTTGACAGTTTGCAGAGTGTGAGATGAAACCTTAGAATTGTTTTGATTTTTATTTCTCTTATTAGTAGTGATTTGAAGCCTGCTTTCATATGATTGCTAACAGTTTTCAATTCTCTTAAGAATTATTTGATCATGTCTTTTGATGACTTTTAACCACTTATTTATGGAGGAATTGCCTTTGGTTTTACATATATACTTCTATCTGTCTATCTATCTATCTGTCTGTCTGTCTATCCATATATCCACATAGGTATCCACATAGGTAAACAGATAGGTATAGACATGTATGGTAATTGTTTATATATCTTGGATACCAAAGGCTTATCAAATATATTTAATAAAAAGCTTTTTTCCCATTCAAACACTTCCCTTCTAATCATAAATGTATTAATCATAGTCGTGTAGAAACTGGCTTCTTGTAATCACTTCTTGTAATTGTCTCTTATTTGACCAGAGTCTGCATTTTATGAAAGGCATCTAGGCCAGGAATTTCTTTCTCTACAGGCTGCTTTCTATCCTTTCTCTACCATACTTCCTGGGGTACTGCTCCCACTCACCCACTTTCACCTTCCTTTTATGTTTGGGGTTTTTTTGTTTTTTTTTTAGGATGTCTTTCTACTTATATTTTTATTCCTAGAGCTTAGCATAGTGCCTGGCACTTGGTAAACTTTTAATAAATTCTAGTCAATTGAATCACTGGGCTCAGAATTCCAAGGGCCCATACTGATCCCATTGAGAATTAAACATTCCATTTTTAAGATAACAATTTATACTCTAATAACAAGACCCAGGAGTTCACTGTGCTTTTGTAAGAAATATTTTGGTATGTGCACATTTCACATAACAGATTTATAGACTATTAGATTTCAAAGAGACATTAAAAATCACCTCATCCAAACCTCCTCATGTCATATATAAGAAGATTCACATCTGACCATTCATAGATGTGCTTGCCTACAAATTCTATAAACTAGTAACTTGATGCATATACACAAATATTTATAGATGTATATATGTACATAGAGGATCATCAATATTTTCAAATAGTATTTGAGGAAAATTTGGCAAAATGTGTATCTGGGAAGGTTAATGAAATTCCTGATTAAAATTGAAGATTTTAAAACAAACCAAAAAATGGGTAATTGTTTTGTGATTTTGCTCTGTGCGTATGTATGTATGTGCTCAGAAACACTTCTCTGCCTCTGTCAGAATAAGCATGAATCTAGGTACAGTTTTAGACAAAGAAATGTCTTTGAGGAACTAGCAGAGGTGACCTGTTGCTTTGATGACAGATTATTTCTTCACAACAAGTGATTGCTTTATTCAGCTTTTAGAGTGCAAACCTTTTTTTTTTAAAAAAAAAAAATACTGTGTGTGGTTTTTATGGCACAAACCAATATAAATATTTACTAGATCTATGAGTAAAAGAATATAAATACTTGTTTCTCATACTGTTTAGAGAATTCATGGGAAAATATGTGGAAGGAAGGAGACTTCCCCTCTCTGCTTCTTCCTGCTCAAAACTCTGACCCAAAACACAAGGTGGGTCATTCTTAAGGATTATTCAGAGAGATGGGAAACACTTGGGGTTTTTTTGGTGACATACATGTGGGCTACACAATATATAGATATTATGATATGACCTTGGTCTAAAGTAATTTCTCATGTTTATGTACAATCCACACTCCTCCACACTCCATAGTGCCTAACTTAACCCAACTTCTATATACTTTATGGGTCAGAATTTTCTTCAAACCAAAGAATGAGCCCCCAGTATGTTGACTTTTACTTGACAGTGTAACGATAAGCTTTGCTGAAGGCAAAGGCTTGACCGACAATTAAATGGAAGATCACACTTTCCTAATGGTCCCTGCTGCTCTTCAAAATTGTTGTCCTTTAGTCATTTCAGTCATATCTGATTCTTTGTGCCCCTTTTGGGGTTTTCTTAGCAAAGATAACTGGAATAGTTTGCCATTTCCTTCTCCAATTCATTTTACAGATGAGGAAACTGAAGCCAACAAGGTTAAATGACTTGCCCAGGGTCACACAGTTGGTAAGTGTGTGAAGCTGGATTTGACCTGAGGTCTTCCTGTCTCCAGGCCCAGCACTCTATCCACTGCCCCCAAATTACCAAAATTACCTTGTTTGTTGACAGTTAGATGGTGTACTGATAAAGCACTGGTTCTGGGTCAGGTAGACTGTTTTCATGAGGTCAAGTCTGACCTCAGACACGCTTACTAACTGTGTGACCCTGGGCAAGTTGCTTAACCCTGTTTGTCTCAGTTCCTTTTCTGTAAAATGAGCTGGAGAAAGAAATGGAAATCACTCTAGTTTTCCAAGAAAACCCCAAATGGAGCACAAAGAGTCAGATACAACTGAAATGACTGAACAACCAAAAAACCTTTCATTTCTTTTATATACATGGATGTCTCCCATAAAAGAATGAGGCAATACATCTGGATTTGTACTTTAGAGGATTCAGGTTTAATTTTGGGCATCTCTACTTAATATTCAAGAATAGACAGAGCCCATGGCCATTAAGCAGACTAATTCTGAAAATCCTTGGAGGGTCACTCAGATTTAGGATAGAGGTAGGTGGAGGTCCTTCACAAGGAGGCATGAATTAAATAATCAAAGCATACATATAAAGGGAATATCTGGAATCAAAAGCCAGGAGAGATCCTGAGGTCTTTATACCAGAGAGATATGACTCATATATCTTTGTCAGTTACATAGGGCCAATCAGGATAATACATGGTGAACCTGCACTATAGGTTTGCTATGATTTGTTCCTAATTGTCAGGCCTTTTCTGCATCTGCCACCATGGGACTCAAATAGAAACTATTCCTCTATCAGAACAGTCATGGTAGTTTAAGTCTTTACAAAGCCACAGCTGATCTACTTTGCATTGTTACTAACAGATGTGCCTAATGAAATATTAATTTTTTAATTAAGTAATTTAAAATTAATATTATTTAAATTATTAATTTGCAAACATTAATACAATATTTGTAGAAATTACAGAGTCATTGTGCTATGAACACAGAAATACCAAAGGATCTATAATTTCCTCAGTAGAGGAAATTCCTGGTGTGGGAACTCTCTTTTCCAAAACAGATTGCAACACATTTATGACTTAGTAGGACCATAGGATCGGAGAGTTAGAGTTGAAAGGGAGTTTAGAGGTCATCTAGTCTAACCTGATCATTTTGCAAATGAGAAAGCTGAGGCCAAGAGAAGTTAATTGACTTGCCCAAAACCATTCAGATAATAAGTGGAAGATCCAAATTCTAAACTCCATAACTCCATTGTGCCATACTGCCTCTACCTACCAAATTTAATTCCTTGCTAATTTATCTTGTAAATTTACTTTGTAAACAATCCTTGTCCATTAAAAAATAAAAGACTAGAGAATAATACAAGATCATATGCAACTAAGTGCTAGGTTGTGGCTTAGGGTGTGTATATAGAGGCACTGATAGAAAAGTTACTTTTAAACTTAAACCAACTGCTATTGATAATCTTAGTGTGTTTTAGAGGTTATTTGGGGGGGAGGGAAGGTAAGCTTACACCAACTTCACTTGGCCCCTTCCTTAGAGAGCATGTTTTTCAGTCATGTCAGACTCTTCTTGACCTTATTTGGGGTTTTCTTGGCAAAGATACTAGAGTAGTTTGCCATTTCCTTTTCCAGCTTATTTTACAGATAAGAAAACTGAAGTAAACAGGGTTAAGTGACTTGCCCAGGGTCATATAGCCAGTAAATATCTGAGGACAGATTTGAACTCAGAAAGATGAGTCTTCCTGAATCCAGACCCAGTGCTCTGTGCATTGTACCACCTAGCTGCCCCTCAGAGACTATAGATACTATTATTTTATCTTTAAGAGGGAATAGGATCTTGGGGAAGTGGCAGCTTAGCTGTCATCTAGAGTAGGACAGCAATCATAGTGAGAGAATGAGACAGAGAGAAAGAATTGAGAGAAATTCTTTCCTGTAGGCCTGAGTAAGCTGTCAAGGAGAAAGACTCTAAAAACAGGGTGGAGGGACTGAGAACATTTTTAAAAATTTTTATTTTGAAGAGATATTATAAAGAGGATTCCTGAACAACTCCAATTACCATTCATAGAGAACCATGTTTCTCAAGTGGAGGAGTAAGTATCACTCTTCTGCTTTTAAAGAGCATAGAGGTGACTCTGGCTGTGAACTTTATTCACTCCAATACATTGTAAATAACTATTTATGCCTTCATTTTATTATTTTCTCCTGTAATAAATTGCAGAAGCAGTAAGCAGTAACAGTCTATGAGGCCAGAGGTTTTGAGATTTAGAGAGAGTGAAATAAAGCTCAGGGAAAAGGGAGATGCTTCAATTTATTTGTAAACTGAGGTGGAGGCTCATCACTAATTGATTAATAACAGATATTGTGCATTTACAAGGAAGTCTCAGGACATACCCTTTGACTCCCTTAGAATCAAATTAAAAGATTAACAAGAAGATGGGCCATTATTTGTCAGAGAGGGAGTCAGAGTTAGTGTGTTTGTTGACTAGTGTCAACGTTCACATTTCTTTACATTACACCCCATATTTGAAAATATATACATATACTCCAGTCTAGTGTCTAACTAGAGTGAAGCAGATTTCAAGAGACTGAATCCCCATGATTACCAAGAAAGAGAATAAGATGGCATACTGGTCAGGAGGAGAGCCCTAAAGCTTTGAAGTGAACATTCTTGGGGAAATAGAAGAAAGATATAAAAAAAAAAATTCTCATCCAGTTAGCTAGATTCAGTGTTGACAAAATCCATGCATAAGGAATAAAAAAGAGTCATGTGGGATGATGATAAAGGAAGGTGCTAGAGAAAGATGCTGTCTTTTTAGGCCAAAAGTTTCTGGTCCAAGACTTAAGGAAGTCGATGCTAGGAGGGCTAAAAACCTCCTTTGGTTTTGCCAACTGGTTGGCTTTGCTTGTCTACAATGGAGAGGTAAATGAATCCCTAAGAAACTCTTGTAGAGGTGAGTAAACTGTGCCTCCTGTTGTGGATGGCTAGGTAAGGAAGAATCCATGGTTTCTTATCTTCTCTCAGTTTTTTGTCAGTAGCCAGCATGGGGAACTGCAGAAAACTGAATCATAATGGCCCACCTTACTGCTTCCAGGGTCATCAGGGATCTTCCAGGATTCCTGGGTTTGGAGTCTTCATAACAGATTTACCCATTCACTCTAGCCAAAATCTGCCTTCCCAAACATAGGAGGTTATTTCTGTCTCAGTCTATCCCTAGTTGTCAGGAAGCAGGTTCTCCTGGTGATTGTTGCTCTCCTTCTAATACTGGGTATTTTGGGGAAATTCCTCAGGCTGGGTTCCCTGAGAACGCAGGAAGAATCTCAGAAGGTCAGTAAGACTGGAGGTCAAATAAAGTGGCCAAGCTGAAATGAAGAAAAGACATTTATTAGAGCAACTTGAGCCAATAATAATTTCAACTTCCTAGAACACGGAGTTGGCTTACATTGCTTTTTCAGGCTTACTCAGAGTACGCAGTCCATCAGAAACATTATGTGGCATTCCAATGGACCAGTAGCATATGAACGGATCAATGTCTGTATCTATAGGAAAGTTGTTCTGGAAAATCCCTAGATACATATTGGGCTCAACATGTGTAGGGTCCAGAACAGCATTTTCAGATGGCAAGGTTATTTTACTCCTATAGATTCACCATCAGATTTTGTCCTCATAATCCATGTCTCTCATGTCTAGGCATAAAGGTCCCAGTAGTCTGACATCTTAGCGTTTCTCTAAGTCAGTGGTGTTTCCCATTGCCTTAGCCAATATGGGCAGATAAGACTCAACAGAAATCAGCTATTATTAGCAAATTCATTGCATCAAGCTCTTAGGATCATAGATCTTGACGAGACCTGCAAGGTCATCCTCTCACTTGATAGATAAGGAACCTGAGGCTGAGAAAGGTTAAATAGCTTGCCTCAGGTCACCCAAGTAGAAAAGTATCAGTACTGAAATTAGTTCTCAGGTTTTCTCACTCTAAAGATCTCAGATAACCTCTAGTGGGTTGCTGTGGGTTGATCCTAGAACCAACTCTAGGAGAAACAAGAGGGTCAACTAGTGAGAGTGATTAGAGGCTAAGAAAGAGCTAGATCTGAGCTCAGAACTGAGCAAAAAAGACCTTTAACTTTTCCCCTTTGTCTACTATTGTACCTCTTCTAGAAAGCTGTTCAGTAGACACCTAAGAAAGGTGAAGTATTGTTTAACGGGGACAGGGAAAAGGGACTGTGCCCTTCCTTGCCAACTAATCTGGGTGTTAAGAAGTTTGGTTTAAAAAAAAGAATTATGGGAGTGGTAGAAACTAGAAAATTCTCATCCGTGAGCTAGTAATGTGGTCATTTAAAAGAAGTTGTTTGATGTGTGTCAAGGAGGGTGAACTAGTCATGCCCAATGAATACAGCTATGTCACAGTGGACAGTCATATAAAGAGGATGCTTACTTCCCTGATTTATCCTACTCTCAGTTGCCACACAACTTGGTAGTTCCACTCATTCCATCATATTATATTACCTACTGCAAGGGATGATGCATATTTCCTATGTATGTTGTGTAGGTTAATTCTAGACTAAGTAATGGTACAGTAAAGTATGATCCAAACTGAGTAGCTCATATTGGCCTGAAGGATGTCTTAACTCTTGTGCCAGCCAGGTTATTTTTCTAGATATCCCCAGAGATATTGATCTGGTCACAAATTGGTCCAAATCTGCAGGAATCCTGGGAAGCTGGATTTATTCCAGAGCCATTTCTGTGTTGAGAGTCCACACTAAGTGGTTTGAAAGTACATCAGAATGGATTGAAATAAGGCTGCCCAAATTCTGGATTCTATAGAATAGACTTGTGAGTTTCCTCCAGGCACAGGGATCTTTGACCCTGGTTTTGTTGTTCAGTCATTCCTGTCATGTCTGATTCTTCTTGACCCCTTTTGAGATTTTCTTGACAAAGATATTGAGGTACTGGGGGGACCCCAAATATACCCACACACCTTATCCTGCTGAATGAATTCAACTCAAGCCTTCTTTCAGCCAAAGTAAATCAAAGTGTATTAAAGGTTCACTATATTGGGTTGACTCCTAAGGAGCCTAACCATTTGTGATGCTTGTTTTGACAAGTGGGTCAGATAGTATCTCAGCTAGACAGAATCAGAGCTGGATTAAATCTGAGCGCCTTCATGGAGGCAAGATGGAGCTTAAATACAGAAAGAGTATGGGAGGGATCTGGGGGTGGTCTAGTAGTCTGGGGGTTCCAGGGATGGCTGTAATGGGAATGACCAGCACCCTGGTGTGAATAAAGATCAGATTTAGGGAGGATCTTGATGGGAGTGGTCAGTAGCCTGGAGAATGGGATTTTGATAAGATCAAGGAATTATAACAGAGATTTGGGCATAGTGATAATGAAAAGCTTATGGACCTCCCGAGACTGCCAGATCAAGTGGGAAGATTCAAGGAGAGTTCAAGGAGGTTCCCATAGTCTGTACCCCATCAAAGATACTGGAGTGGTTTGCCATTTCCTTCTCCAGCTCATTTTACAGAAGAGGAAACAGAAGCAAACAGGGTTAATTGATTTGCCTAGGGTTACATGGTTAGTAAAAATCTGAAACCAGATTTGGGTGAAGAAGATTAGTCTTCCTGACTCCAATAGTCCGAGTATGAGGTGATGAGGGTCTGTAACAGGGTGGTAGCAGTATCAGAGGAGAGTATGGAGTACATTTAAGTGATGTCACAAAGTTAAAGTCAGCAGGCTTTGGCAACAGATTGGATATGGAGAGAGAGATATCAAGGAAACAAGGATGACAGGCTGTCTCCCAGGCTTATAAACCTGGGAGAATGGTTCTGTGAGGTTTTTGGAGAAGAGGACTTAGGGGGAAAGTTAATGATTTCTGTTTTGGACTTACTGAGTTTAAGATGTCTACCTGATATCCAGTTCAAGCTGTCTGAAAGGCAATAGGAGATGTAAGACTGGAGATTAGCAGGAAGTTGGGACAAGACAAGTAAATCTGAGAATTGTTAGTTTATAAATATCAGGTCTATGGGAACTGAAAAAAAAATCACCACATGAAGTAATATAAAGGGAGAAGAGAAGAGGGTCCAGGACAGACATCTAAGGTTAGAGGGTGTGATCTGAAAGAGGATCCAGCAAGACAAAGAGAGAAAGCTGTCAGATATGTAGGAGGAGAACCAGGTGAGGATGGTGTCCTGAAAACCTAAAGAGACGAGACGATCAAGGAGGAGAGGTGATCAATGGTGTCAAAAATTACAGAGAAGTCAAGAAGATTGAGAAATAAGAAAAACTGAGAAATGGATTGGGCAATTATGAGATCAATGATAACTTTGCAAAGAGCAGTTTTGGTGGAAAGGTAAGGTTGAAAGCCAGTTTGTAGGGGGTTAAGAAGAAAGTCAGAGGAGAGAAAGTAGTGATACCTATAGTAAATCCCCTTCTCAAAAAATTCTCAGCAGCCACATCACCTCATCAAACAATAAGGCAGGTAAATGGGTTAGGGGTACAAAAAAATAAATTTTCACTTTTAATTTCTCTGGTTCTTTTGCTATACAAGCTGTTGTTTCATCTCATTTCCTCAGCTATACAAATGGGAATATTCACATATCAAATAATCACTGATTGTATTTTAACATTCTTTATGAGCTCTTATAAAGCCACCTTTTCCATTTAAAAGGAGGCAGTTTTATGGGTCGCTTTGATAAGCACTTAACAGTTACTACCCAAACAAAGAACTGGAGAAGTCAGAGGACAGGAGGTGCTCCCAGCTAACTATTGCTTCTATCAGAAGTCCCACTTCTTGAACATTATTCAAATTAGCTCCAGGACTCATAATTCTGTGTTTTCCTTTATTGCTGCAGTAAAGTAAATGGTTCTTTTATCCAAATGTTATTTCCTGGCTATTAATTCAGTAGTTATTTTGGATTGTGGCACTCCTCTTTGATTTAGAGATGTAGCTTCTTATAAATATTTAAAAGTATAAGACTGACACTAGGAGAAATTGACTTTGATTTGTTTTGTTAATATCCTATAGCTCAAGTAATTATAGATTTGGAAAGTGTTATCATTTTCTCTGTTTGTCAGGAGAGATGGAAAGCACTTATCTCTATTATAATAGTGTACTTGGCAACAGTAAGTCTGTTCTATGGAGCCTTTGTTTCCAAGTCCCCAGAAGAGCATTCTAACCATCTTCTTTATCATCCTACTTCTCTAGGACATGCACAATCCTTAACACATTCTTAGAGGAAATGGTTGCAAATCCTTGCAAAAAGCTGTAGTATGTATAAAGGAAAACTCTTTCTTAACCTCAAAAAACCTGAAAATAGTTTGTCATTACTGAACCAAACAAGGTTTTCTTGGCACCTATAAGAACCAACAAGGATTTGCAGTGGTACCTAGAGTGATATATAGACTAGAGTGATTTAACCTTGGATCAATCAACCTATTAAAAAAAAAAGGAAAGATCAATAAGGATGGGTCTTCGTGAACCAGAGGTCATCTCACATTTTTCAACCTAATGTTCTTATTTCCTTTCCATTAACATTTCATAATGAAAAAATGCCTCTATTCTTTAATTTTTAAGAGAATTTAGTGCTTTTGAAATGTGGGGAATTTATAATGCCAACATCGAATGCCCCATGAATATTCTACAGGACAAGTCCAACTTGGGAAACTATAATACATGTATTCTCATCATTATTGTATCCAAACTATGGATTTACACTGGACAAAGAAGGCCAGGGTAAAGATGTAACTTAGTCAATATCACCAATTTAAACCTTCTCACCTAGATTACTGTAACAGTTTCCTATTTGAATTTTGGACTTCCTGTTACTCCCTATTCCAAACTATCCTTTTCACAACTGCCAAAATAATTACTCTAAAGCACAAGCCTATCCATGTCACTCCATTGTTCAAGAACCTTTGGTGACTCCCTATTACCTTGGAGATAAAATACAAACATCTCTGGCTTTTAAAGCCCATTATAAATAGACTCCAGCCTACCTTTCTCTCTAGGCTTAAATCCAATTTTTTTTTAGACATTATATTCCAGCCAAAATATCCTACTTATGTGTTTCTCAAACTCAGTCATCCCTCTCCCCCGCTCCCCACCCATCCCCACCCCCATGCCTTTAATCAATCTGTTCTGAATGCCTGGAATAGCTACTTCCTCAGCCTCATCTCACAGAATCCCTAGTCTTCCTCAATGCTCTACTCATATGCCCCTTCATAAGGGAAACTATTCCCAATTCCTTTAGTTGGTAATACTCTCTCCCTTCTCAAATTATAATGCACATATTTATTATTGTTCCTCCCAATAGACAGTAACCTTCCTGAAGGCAGAAACCGGTTTTCATTTCTGTACTTAAAGCATCAGTGTTAAGCATAGTGTCTTGCATGTAGTAAGTACTTCATGAATGTGTATTTAATTAGATTCGTTGTATTTTGTTAGGAACTTCTTGAAAAGATTTCCAGCTTTATTTTAATTTTGGTAAATTACGACCAACTAACATTTATAATTGCCCTTAAATGGTTTCAAAACATTTTATAGGCATTATGTCCATGAGTATGCTAGAGGGCTCCCTGAAAGCCAATTGTTAAATTTTCAGAAGTTTGCAAATACTACAAATCAGAAATTGATTTAATGTTTTCTTAATTGTCTAGACTTTAAAAAGTGATAGAGAACATTTTAATGATGGATATTAAATTTAAAAAGTATGTTTTGCTTTGTGAGGGAGGCACCTCTTCAATACTTAACGGCATAGTAGGGAAAAGGGAATAGACATTTATATAGCACCTATTATGTGCCAGGCACTGTGCTAAATGGAGAAATGGAGGCAAACACAGCTAGTATCTGAGGCCAAATTAGAACTCGGATCTTCCTGACTCCAGATCCAGTGCTCCAACATTGACTGTGTCATCCAGCTGCCCTGCTGATAGCCCTTAAATTTCACCACAAAAGCATTAGTTAAACTGTCTGATTAACAGCTTGAGATGTTGAGGAGACATAAACTTTTGTCTTCTAACTTCAAATCTCACCTTCTTTCCATTATGTTCCTCACTATGCCATGCTGAATATGTCCTAATACTTTTTATGTATTGACATTTTCTAGGGAGGTCTTGAAAATAAAATAAACATAGCCAGAATTTTTAAAACTGTTATCCTTCTTACCTTGTATGGATACTAAGATTCACATTTTAACAAACAGTAGCACATACATTTTATTATTATTCCACAATATTTAAATAGTATATACAATGCATTTATGCTATGTGTATAGACTACAGTGATGAAAATTGATCTAGCACTCATTCTCAAGGATTTTATAATCTAGTGTGGGGGATACAGCTTAAAAATAGCTACAATACAAGTTAGAATATAATTTGTATAAATGATGGGGCATGTCATGAGAAATTTGAAGAGAGCAGTCACTTTTAGATTGGAGGGGTGAAGTGATCAGAAAATAATTTATGCAAGAGATAAGACCTCAGCTAGGGACCATTATAAATATCTAAATTAGCTAAAAAGGACATGTGAAGGAAGACTCTATCTGCACCCAGAGAAAGAACTGACATAGAAGTATGTATAGAATGATTTTACATATATATGTATATATACATATATGTATACATATGCACACATATTTATTTCTAATGGTAACCAACTGGGGGAGAGAAAGAAATTTACATGATAACTTTACTATATATTTAAAAGGAATAACAAGTTGTATATAATAAGTTTGCAGTTTCATGTGCAATCATCTTTTTTATCATACTGTTATGGAAATGTCTGTTTTATTCCATAAATTAAAAATAAAAAATATTTTAAAGACTTAAAGGAAGAGAAAGTGATAACTGAGTCAGTGTAAAGAAAAAAGAGAAGATGTCCTTGGGATGCTGTAAATGAATGGTAGAAGGAAGAGAAAACAGTGGAGACTATATCACAAAATTTATTTGGCCAAGAGGAAGAAATTTTCAGCACCTAAGTGCTCTCCACCGCTATTTCCAGTGCCTAGAACTGCCAAGATCACTCAACAACCTTTTCCTCCTTTGAAGTTTGTGCCAACTGCTTCTCTCCAAGGTCATTCATGACTACTTGTCAATGGCCTTTTTCTCAGCATTCATCCTTCTTGACCTTTTTTGGAGCATGGGACACGTATGACCATTCCTTGATACTCTCTCCTCCCTCCCCTTCAATGACACTATTCTCATCTAATTCTACTTTTCTGTGAGAAAGAGGGGTAGAAAGGATAGAATCTCAGATTTAGAAGAGACCTCACAAGCCATCTAGTTTAGCCTATACCTAGGCAGAATCCTGCTGCTGAAACATCCCTGAAGGTGATCATCTAGCCTCAATTTGGAGACCTCTAGTGACAAGGAGCTCAGTAACTTAAATGAGATAATGAATATAAAGAACTATATAATTAAATAACCATAAATCAGTTGCTCCATAGAACCTGTACTGTTTATATTATTATGACTTTCTGAGGCAACTCATTCTACATTTGTACAGCTTTTATTATTGAGTTTTTAAATTATATTAAACTGAAATTTGCCTTCCTATGACATCAAAGAATCACAGAACTTTGTCTTCAAGTTGTAGGGGGACCTCAGTGGTCATGTTTTCCAAGTCACTTATGAAAAGATTCCTTTCTATATCTATAATCCTCTCTCTTCTATCAGCGACTCTCAATCTTATCGTCTACAGCCAAATTATTTTTCAAAATTTCTAATCCCTTTTCACTGGGGACATCCCTACAAGTATCTGAGGCCAACTATTCTGTTTCTTGCTGAAGTTTTTCCCTTCAGCTAATTTAGATATTTATAATGGTCCCTAGCTCAGGTCTTATCTCTTACATAAAATATTTTCTGATCACTTCACCGCTCCAATCTAGAAGTGACTGCTCTCTTCAATGACCCTCTTCAGGGTGGTTTCTAGTTCCTCCATCATCTTAGTTGTTCCCTTCAGATCACAGTCCAGCTTACTAATGTCATCATCTTCCTTTCTGAAATGTGGTACCCAGAACTGTACACAATACCCTTGATGCAATATGATTAGGGCAAAGTGCATCATGGCTATCACCTATCTTGTTCTGGATTGTATGCTTCTAGAAATGCATCTCAAGATCCTGAGTGAGCAGAAATAGGTTGAATGGATCAGACAGATTACTTCCAGAGTATAAATGATTCTCTGTGTATTTTTTTCTCTGTAAGGCATAAACACCAATAAACTCAGGGGTAGACCACCTCCCAAAAAAGGTTACGTTTACAAAAGAACCTTCACTATTCATAGCTTGAAAGGAATATCTGACTCAGTAGTGCATCAGGATGCATGATGGGATAGTACCAAAGGGAATCTAATATAAAGGGATTTCCAAAAAGTTCTTTTTTTCTTTAAATATCACACAGATTCTATGGGGCAACTAGTTTACAGTAGTTCAATATAGATATTTTGATAGCACCACATATGAGGTGGACCTGAGATCCAACCTTAGGTCAGATACTTTATAGTTGTGTGATCTGGGGCAAGATGGTTAACATGTTTCACTCTGAGTTTCCTCATCTGTAAAGTGCAGATTATAATAAAACTTACTACCCAGGGTTGTGAGGAGAATCAAATCAAGTGCAATTATGAATACACATATATGTAACCGTATATGTTTACGTAGATCATATAAATGTTAGTGTTATTTATGATCAGTAGTATAATTATTGTATGTTTATCATAGGATAAAGCAGACTTATATTGCTCTTTGTTCCTAAAATGAAAGAAAGAAAAATAAGAACATACACTGATTCTCCAACCCCTTCCATTTAAGAAAACACTTGGTACTAGAGATGTATGGTATGATCTTTTTCATCTCACTGAATATGTAGTAAATACATAAGAAAGAGCACTTGTACATCTAAACTATACAAGAAATGCTGCAAAGTGGTGTATTTTCACCTAGATTTTCTAAATAGTAGCAATTAAAATTCACAGCTGCTGGCTGTCCAGATGTTTCTTGCATTTAGAGTACTGTAATCTGCATGAGAATATATTGTATTACTGCTGTTGCTGTAAACTAGACAGCTCAGTATTCTAAATTCTGCATACAAGCTCTAGTGAGTATATTTTATCTTCATATTAGCTTTTCTCCTCTCTCTCTCTCTCTCTCTCTCTCTCTCTCTCTCTCTCTCTCTCCCCTCCTCCTCCTCCTCCTCCTCCTTCCTTCTTCTTTCCTCTCCTCTCCCTCTTTTTCCCTTTTTTCTTTATTTGTCTGTCCATATCTGTCTCTCTATGTCTGTCTTTCCTTGTGTCTGTGTCTTTCTATCTCTGCCTCTTTTGGTCTGTCTCCTTATCTCTATCTCTCTTTGTGTCTGTTTGTCTTTCTGTGTGACTATCTGAATGTCTGTCTCTCTGTATTTCTGTCTTATCTCTTTCTTTCTGTGTCTGTGTCTGTCTCTGTGTCTCTGTCTGTCTCTGTCTCTGCTGCTCTCTATCTCTCTGTCTCTCTTTCATTTTCTTGGGGCGTTTGCACTTCAAAAACAAAAGACATTTATTGCTTAGAGTTTAGCTATATCAGGGTGTAAGTGCAGGTCAGGCTTGATTTATATGATACTTCTGATAAGCCCTGGATGAGAGCAAGACACCAAGCTTGGGATGTCTGTGGAACTTGCATTGACTTATGTCTCCTTCTTTTCTAGGCGGCTAACATCCCTCTAGTCTCAGAGCTTGCCATTGATGACATACATTTTGATGACTTTTCCCTTGATGTTGATGCCATGATCACTGCTGCTCTGCGAATGTTCATGGAGCTGGGGATGGTGCAGAAATTTAAAATTGACTATGAGGTAAGTCACTTCTTTCCTTAGTGGAGTTCCCCACCCCCACCCCATCCATGGGTCATTCATTGATCTAATGCAAAGCTTTGCCTTCTCATTTCAGACACTATGTAGGTGGCTTCTGACAGTGAGAAAGAATTATCGAATGGTACTGTACCACAATTGGAGACATGCTTTCAATGTGTGCCAGCTTATGTTTGCGATGCTAACCGTAAGTGTATTCTGCTACAACAGAAGAACCTGGCTTTTCTGTCTCAACCACCAAAATGCTTTTCCCTTCATTATTTCTGTTCCACACTACTTATTATGACATATATTTCTCTTCATCAAAATCCACATGTTCTAGGGCCCGGAGTACATGGTTCTAGCACCACATATTCTGGAAAAATTCTCCAAACTTTAGCAACCATGAAATCACTGCCATGATGAAAAGGACAAAATAATTAGGTTTCAGTCTTAGAATAATTGTTTAAAAGCTTCTTGGTAAAATTTCATCCTGTAAAAATAGTTCTTTGAAAAAGAAGCACAAGCTTTCAATTTACTCTTTCTGTCTCTGTCCCATTCTCTGTTTCTATCTCTTTCTCTTTGTGTGTGTCTCTTCTGTCTTTCTGTCTAAGACATGAGGATGAATAGTAGAACAAGGATCCTAAGGTTGTATTGGAAAGGCTATATTGACTGTACAACACATTTTTAATAAGAGAATTAAAAATTCTCTTATTTTAAAATAAATATTTTTTATTTTATTTATTTTAAAAGGTTATTTTAAAAGGTTACAGAAGGTTAAAAGGGGAGTAGGCCACATTCCTAGCAGATAAATGTTAGGTGGGATCAGCTGTTGGGTCTGCTGCTCTGGCATGGAGATTCACCTGGCTTGTTTTGGGGGGGAGGGGGTGGAGTTGCCTGACTCTAGATGCAAATAACATCTGACCAGGGGTAACAACTGGAATTTTGTATACTTGAAGTAAATGTTTTACTGCAATAACAGAAATAAACTCTTCTAACAGAATCCATTTTCTGGGAGGGGAAAACTCAAATGCTTATTTTGGCCAATTCTACTTGAAGTAGAATGCCAACAAGTAAAACATTTGTTAGCTGAAATGAGTTCGCCTCTCTTTGGTCTACTGGTATTTTGTGAAAGACCTTTTGACACTCTGAAAGAAAGAGCTCCTAGGAAGGATCATTCTTAAAAAATAAAAAGAAATAAGCAATCCTATCCACATCCTTGATATCCAGATTGCATAATTAGAGAAGTGAAACTTTGGGAATACAAAGATATTTCTTTGTCTTTAGTACAGATAAAGGCTTGACTTCCCAGCACTTTGCACAGAGCCTGACCTATAGTAAGCAACTAATCGTTGCTAGTTGACTTGTTACTCAATCATTTCAATTGTGTCTGACTCTTCATGACGCGTTTTGAGGGTTTTCTTGGCACAGATACTATAACAATATGCCTTTTCCTTCTCCAACTCATTTTACAGAGAAGGAAACTGAGGCAAAGAGGGGTAAGTGAGTTGTCCAGAGTCACACAGGTAGTAAGTGTCTGAGACCACATTTGAGCCCAGGAAGATGAGTTTCCTGACTTCATTCAAGCCCAGCAATCTAACCACTGTGCCACCTAACTAACTGTTCATGCTAGTTGACATACTGGTACACATATGGAAGAATTACATATGACCGAATGTCAGTCCAGATCACTAAAATTCATGAAAGTGCCTTAAGGACAACAAATAATGTTGAATCCAAATTCTTTGAGGTTCATGGAAGCAAATTAGACCAACAAACTGGATGTCTTCAGGCATTTCCTATACAGTGGTGTACAAAGATTTATCTCAGTCAGGGTTTCCTCAACTCTCCTGAGTCTTACATTCCTTTGACAGTTTGGCCAAGCCTATGAACCCCTTCTCAGGATAACAGTTTTAAATGAACAAAATACTCAGGCTTACAAAGGAAACTAATTATATTGAAATATAGCTATTAAAATATTTTAAAAAACAAGTTTGTAGACCCCCCCCCCCAATTCAAAATGCCTGCAAAATAAGATGGCATCTTTCACTGAAGAGGAAGAGTCTTTGAGTTACTAAAGTAGAAGAGTTTTTTGAATGAATAGAGATCTTGTCCTTGGTTTTTACTTTTATAAATTATAACTTGGTAGCATTAGGAAGAATTGTGTGTCTGGGTGTGGTTGTATGTGTGAGTGTGTTTGGATACTGTCATACTTTTTTTTAATCCTTCTCAGCACCTAGAATGAATTAACATGTGTTTAATAAGTTATTTTTATTTTGGGGGGTCCCCATGATCTTACAGGACCATTTAAGTCCATGAGTGTCAAGGACTTTGTCCATTGATGGAGAAAGGAAAGCCAATAATAGCAATCAATGACAAGAGCAATTAAAATAGACCTCACATGGCCTTTCTAGAAAAAAAAAGGAAAGCCTCTTTTTTAGAAAAATAAAAAAATTCTTCTTCAGTATTAAGTATCATAACTCTCCAGTTCAACACAAAAACATTCCTGAAGTGGCCACTATGTGCAAGGCATTGTTCTAGGCACACTGGGGATACAAGGGCAAAAGGAAAAGTAGTCCTTGCGTTACCAAACTTCAATCCTACTGGGGAGATGGAATTTGGGAACATTTGAGAAATGGAGGGAGGGATTAAAGAAACAAGGTAGTTCTTATTCCATGAGATAATTTCACATTCACCACCCTTAATGTAGATCCACTAAATGCGAAGGAGGTTTTCAGGTTTTCATCCCAGAAGCAGGATCTGCCTCTCCGCACCTGTGCCACATGAGGATGGAAAAGATAGCTCTGGGCAGAATAACTCATTACACACCATCGTACGCTCTTTCAGAATACATTTCAATTAAAGGGCTAACTCCAGGGTAGGCATGGTCTCCTACACATGAAATATTTGTGCCGCTATTTACTGCATGATCATCTTTCTGGGATACACAAATACCGAGGGTGGGAGCAAAAGAAAGGGAGGTCCTTGCCAGCTCAAAGAAGCTGTAATTGTCTGTTCTGGATCACACACGCGCACACACACACACACATACACACACATACAAACACACTCACACACCCATACCCAGGCTGGCAACTCCATTAAATACTCAAAATATTTTTATTGGCATTGTTTTTTAAGTAGTTCTGTGCTGGTGCTATTGATAGGAAGTGCTTCCCAAGGTCTACCCTCACTCCCTTCCCCTACCACAATGCTGGGTTTGTGAAGGAGCCTTGATCTAGAACTTCCTTCCTCTGGCCTACATAGTCTTAGAGAAAGAGAGAAGGGAGACATTCTAAATCATAGGGGCACATCATTAAGAAACCAATCTGTTTTCCCACAACCTTTTCTGGGCTAAAACTAGACCATGAAGTCTCTTCCTCTGATCTGGAGAATGCCAGAATGAGTTTGATAGCCAGGCAGTACTGTTGGGCACTGAGGGGCATTGTCAGAGTGGAAGAGATTCACACACACACACACACACACACACACACACACACACACACACACACCACTTTACAGGGTAGAAAGCATTGTCTGCAACAAATGAATCTGCAATGGCAAGAAGCTTCTGACTAGGCAACTGTTATGTGACTTGCCAGTGTGGGATGCTGATGAGGTGAGTGGATCAGCCCATAGAGAGAGCAGAGTGGGGTTGTCCATGTCACCCTCATGCTTCTTATGGAACTAACAAAGGCAGAATGAACTAGGGAAATAATTAAAAACTGAATGAAAATAAAATAATTGTTTTTTTAAAAAAAGAATTGAACTCTCACTAATGACCTTATTTTGCAAATAGAGACCCTAATACAGGATCCTTCCCCCAGCGCACCCTCCAGCATAGTTAGGGCCTTTCCCAGCGCTGTAAAGTGATCCTCCCATTTTCCTTCTCCTGAACTGTCCCCATCTGCCCTTTCCAAGTGTTATGATGGGTGGAATGGAATTCTCCAGCCGGCTGAAAAATGTCACAATAGAAGCACGTGACCCATCTGGGACTGTGCTTTTGTGAGCTGACTTTTCCTCTAGGTGGCACTCCAAGGCTAGATTTCTCTTCTAGCTACCTTGAAAAGGAGAGGCATTAAACCTCTTCCTCTAGGGAGGATGATAAAGAGGAAGGGTTAGAGTGGGGGTGGGGAAGGGAGGAGGAAAGATTTATTTTTAAAGGGGATACCATCAAAGCCAGGCTGCCTAAAAATCAGCCCTTCTCATCAAGACTGGATCTGCTTCATGGCAGAATTGGATACATTTTCACATCCTCGTTTACTGTTGTTAGCATGAACTGTCTGGCCTTTTTAACCTGGTGTCTCTGGCTGCAGTATTGTTTTCTTCCAAACTCCATTGTTTCTGGGAATGGGAAATGTATAAAGGTGGTGGCTTTGCTATATTTGCATTAGTATTTGTGCGCAGTGACTACTAACCAGGCAAAACCTATATAGGATTCTGCTTCCTTATTTGCATTAGTGAATTTCTATGGTGGGTTCTGCAACACCAGCAAAGTTGACATCAGGGATTTACTTCCTTACCTGAACTCTCTGGGGTTATTCAAAACACAGAGACAGTAAACATTATTGCTGAATCAGAATTGTGTTCTTCAAAGTACTCGAACTGATGCCCCAGACCCATGAACTTTATGTAAATAACAGAAGCAATATACATTCCCCTGAAAATAAAAGCTCCATTATAGGATAAGCAATTCAGTGTAAAATGGTAGGAATCTGGCCTGCCAATGACCCAGGCCACTGACTAAATATGTCACTCCATCTTTCTCTGCTTGAATTTTCAGATCTGTAAGCCAGAGGTTACAATACCTGTCCTTTGTTAATGGACGATTGAGGGGATTCAAATTTGCTTAAGTGCATAGAGAAAATATTTTAGAGTCTAAGTTTTCACATGGCAAAAAAAAAAAAAACAAAAACCTGAAGTCCCAGGACACTTATTCTGATTTTCTTAATTTTCAGAAGAAATTGAAAACTGCTATATTGTTTGTTCCCAGTATTTTAATAAAAGCAAATAGTGAGAAGAGCAGTTAAATATTCAGTGACATTGGGGGCGGGGGTGCGGAGATGGAGCGGAGCGAAGGAGGGTGTCACTGACAATTTCTCCAGAAGAAGTTTGCCTTAAGAATCAGTATTCTTTCCTCAGAGGACCATCCTAAAGATGTGCTCATTAGAGCTTCATGCCATGCCTTGCACCCTGTAACTGCTCAATAAAGGTTAATTGAATGAGCGGACTTTGTTTCGGGTAATATTACTCGGGGAACCATGGTGCCCAGTGTCCAGCACAAAGCCGTAAAATGATGAACATCTATCACCACTAGGAATCATGTTCTTTCTCTGTATCACAGCAAGGTTCAGATAGGGTTCATATAGAATATTATGATCTTGCAGAATTCACTGGATACGAAAAGAGAAGAGCCCACAATCACATTAAAATTTATAGCGGACCTGCCAAAGCGGCTCCACGGGGGGATTGCCGTTCAGCTGTAATAATAGGCAGGTATCACAGCAAACACATGGACACCCCCTGACATTTACAGTGGGCTTCTTAAATCTCCTATGTGGATAGAACATGTTTAAGTTCATATTTGTGTTGTCAACAAGGTTATTTTCAGAGATAAGCCGCAAGGTTTATTGATAATTCAAACTAAGGAGCAGAAAGGACATTTAGGGAGAAAAATCCAGCCCATTCACAAATCTGAAGATAATGCACATAATATTTGTCATCTGCCTACATTTTTCATGCAAGTCTTTGATTTTTTGTTGTAAAAATTTTCTCCCTCTAGTTATTCTCAGTAAGAAATAAAATTGGAGTAAGAAGTATTCTAGGAAAAGTTTTTCATAAGTGCTTGCATTTTCATGTAAAATAATGTTTGAATCAACAATAAGAGTCCTAATTTTTTTGTCAGAAAAAAAGCCTGATAAAAATAGATCTAGAGATTTTGTTCTTTTTCAATAGTGTCAACAATAACAATGATTTTTTATTATTACTGACATAATAATAGATAATCTATTACATCTCAATTTTCATATATTCTAATTTTGAGTGATGGAAAAACAAATAACTAGTAAGAGCTGACTTAAAAATCAAACAGCAGAATGCCATAGTTGTTCTACAAGTTAGTTTGCTGTATCCTTTAATTTTCATATTTGCATATTACCTTTTACAGTATAACCCAAAGGGAAGGATTCGTAAGATTAGGAAACCAAATAAGTGATCATCCGTAATTATCTATCTACCAACATCATGTAATCCATCTACCATGTGGGCAATCCATTTGGAACATATTTTAAAACTAGATTTAATGCTAGTGCCCTTTGATATGCTCAAAGCTTCTGTCCATCTCCATTCTGTCCGACCAGACCTCAAGGTAGCAGTTTGACTATGTCCTTCTAACAGATAGTACCCATATCAGTGTTTATTTAAAAAAAAAAAGCAAAACACAAAAAATCAAAGCAGCTCATAATTAAGAACCTAGCGTACTAATAACCAAACCAGTACTATTGGGAAGGGGAATAATCCAATTCATTTCCTCACACGAGAGAATGACCTCCATAACTCACTTTAAGCTCTGCCACTCATGAGTTATGGGTCATTCACTTTCTAGTGAAAATAAATTCTCCTGCATCACCATCCGGGGCTAGGTATTTTTTTTTCTCTGTACATGTAAATTTTAAAAGTGCATAAACATAATCACAGCCAGCATTACGGGTAAAGTAGATACTCCTGCTCATAGACACTGTTTTTTAATGAAATGTGTTTGCAGTCACAGGAACAGCAACAGTCTTTTTACAATATAGGATTTTTGATTAAAGTGAATTTATTCTTGAGATTTTTACGGTGTTGGTAAACTGCTTAATCTTCCCTTTTGTGTTTTATGATGCCGGCTGAATCCTTCAGGTCAGTGAGATTCAGCAGTAGGCAATGGAACATTTATCACAGCCTCAGTTTTCCATGATCAGCACCCTATTTTAGATGCTTTACAACTCGTTTGTGAGACTTTTGGTAGGCTAAAACTTAGCACCCTAAATGATGTCAAGGTGGGAGATGGCTTTCCCAATGTTATAATTGATTTTGTTTTCAAAGGTCTTATTTTCATTTCAGTAAAGACATATAAATTAGGGGTAGTGTTTCAAAGACCTGAAACTCCTACTCTACCTAGCCCTTTTTACAGGTCATACGCTCTTGTTGTGCACAATTAGTGTTTACTGCACTGGGAACAGAATCCAAGTAGTCAAGTTATCCATGGTTAAGAAAAGGTGTTCTGGATTTCATTCTGACCACTGGTGATTTATCATGAAGAGAAATGTGAACCAAGTTCCTAAATACACTTGGACAAAAGGTGCTGCTGTTATGCTGTGGAAGTACTAATGCACACATATTCTTAGCGTGGAGTTTTACAAATCCGATAGAGGGCTGAATACATTCTTCCTCATTCAAACTTTGGCCCTTTTATAGCTCAGCTGAATCTTCCCTTGACTTTTGCTGTATTTCAGTACTCTGTGGTTGAAGAAGACCTATATATATAGATCAACACTTGACTGTGGCATCTTTATCAATCAATTGACAAACATTTATTAAATGCCTGCTGTGTTCTAGGCATTGAACTAAGTGCTGGGCATACGAAACCAATGATGAAATTAACATTGACTTCAAACATACATTCATTCCATCAGGAGAGAAAATAGATACCTATGTAAGTACCTATAGACTAAAGACAAAGTAAATTAGGTAGGGACCCTAGAAGCCGAGGGATAAGAGAAGGCTTTGTGTAGAAGATGTTGCTTGAGCTGAATCCTGAAGTACAGGATTCCAGAACTTGAAGGTAAGGAGGAAATGCACTTCAGGCAGGTAGATGAAAGGTTGAGTATTGTATGCAAGAAACAGCAGCTGCTAACGGGAACCCAGCTTCATGACATTCAAACCTGTTTGATGCCGAATTTCAAATCAATTCAACTGAAACATATGCTAAAAACCTGCTACCTGTACAACGTGACATGATCCCTGACTTCATGGAGTTTAAGATTGAGACATTTAATGAATATGTAAGTATTTATAATGGCCAATAGTAACAGTAACGTAATTCTTTAAGATTTCCAAAGCACTTTATATGCTTTACATCATTTGTTCCTCACAACAATTATATGGAGTAGATGCTGTTATTGTCCCTGTTTTACAGAGAAGTAAATTGGGGTCCAGATTTAAGCGATTTTCGTGGGGATCACACAGCTAATTAGAGTCTGAGATAGCATTGGAATCCAAGTCTTCCTGACTCCAAGTCTAGATCTCTCTCGACAAAGTCAGTGAGAAGTGCCTAAGTGAGACAAAAACAAAATCAGGGCATGTTGGTCATGGGTCAGGATCTGCTCTGTGGGCAGAACGTATGTCATGAAACATAGGACTACCTCTCTTTTTAAAAATTATACTCCTTATCCTTCCATTGCTTTGTGTTCTCTCTTCTTTCTGTTGAATAGTTCTTTTTACAGATATCAAGTCAATAAGAGGATAGGTGTGGAAGCCATTAGGTGAGAAAAATTAAATATGTATCTTTTCAAAGTGGCAATTAAACAATTTGACTTGAAAATAGTTCACGACTATAATATTTGTAGGAAAGTGATCATTAAAGGCATAACAATCAATCAGTAATTCGCTTTGAAAGCAGAAACCATATTTTGCCTTTCTGTGTATCCCCATCACTTAGTACAGTGCCTGATACATAGAAGGCACTTAATAAATGCTTGTTGACTGTCTATGTTCCAAGTACTATAATAAGTGATAGATACAAACATTGTGATTCAAATCCTAACTTGCATACTTTAACATGATTTCTTGAGGCAACATGAGGTAGTGCATGAAGGGTTAACCTTGAAATCAGGAAGATGTGAATTCAAGTACTTCTTCTGCTACATATATATTATCAACGGAACCATAACTGAGTCACAACTTCTCAGTAGCCCTCTAGGCAAGTCTCTAGGACCTTAAATTATATAGATTATCTGCCTATCTGCATTGCAGAATGGAGTGTCCACACCATGAGTTCCTCATAGAGATGAAATCATAGGTGTAACCATGTCCTACCTCACCACACCAATCTCCAAATAAAAATGACTTCTGGGAAAATGTCAGTATCATATGTAGTGAGCTGGATTGATCCTGAGACTAGTTATATATGAAAAACCAATCCAGTCTTGGGATCTCTATTTTAATCTATTTCGAGATTACATTTACAAGGTAGTCATTTGACAGACCATAGGCCAATATGCCCTTCCCTTAGCACAAGTCCAGAATTTTGCCCAGTCCACCTCTCCAGTCTTCTTATACCTTTCATACTCCCCTCCAACGATTACCGCCATATAATATGCAATGTAGACTTCCTTACTATTCCATGACCAAGACATTTCCTCTCCCAGCCCTAGGATTTTCTCTGGTTGCTGCCTATGCCTAGAACTCTCTCTTTCCATCACTGACACCCCCTGGTTCCCTGACTTCTTCCAAGTCCCAGATAAATCCCATCTTCTACAGGAAGCCATTCCTGCATATCACCCTTAATTCTCATGCCTTTCTTATGTCAATTATTTCCAATCTATCCCGTACATATCTTGTTTGTATATAGTTGTTGGCATGTCATCTTCCCAATCAGACTGTGGGCTCCTTTTCTATCTCCATTGCTTAGCACAGTGCTTAGCAAACAGTAAGCTCTAGCTAAGTGTTAGCTACTACTATGACTATTATTATATACTATTATTACCATTGAGTCCTAGAGAGCAGAGGGTCTGTTTGGGTTGTTCTGTTCATTTGATGTTTTGCTTTGGTTTGGTTTTTCATCCCCCATAGTACCTAGCTCCATTCTGAGCACACATTATTAGGAGCTTTTGAAGTAAATAGAATTCTAAGTTCCTGAAATCATTCTGACCTCTCGTCATGGAGTCTTATTCCAAAAAGAAAGGAAAAAGAAAAAAAATAATTGAAGAGATGAGAAATAGGGATAGGAAAAGAAAAGGTCAAAAGAGCTAAGGCTGTTAAACTTAGGAAAGAGAAAAGTATAACAGGTGACTTAATGAGTGCATAAAAGGTTTATCCCAAAGAAAAGACTGCACAGTCCTTTCATCCACAGAGAGCCAATCAAAAGGAAAAGGGCTTAACTGAAAATCAGAGAGATTTTGCCTGGATGAAGGAACTCATTTATTGTGAAAATGATATAACAATGCAATGGGAAGAGGAGAAGCCTCCATTCCTGGAGAGCTTCAAGAAGAGAAAAAATTCCAGGTCTGACCCACGCTTTAAGGGCTTAGCTAGTCTTCCCTCTTTTCCGCCCCAACTCCTTTAAAGGCAGAGGCCTGGTCCATAATATAAGAATATAATTGTAATGAGGAGGAAGCTACTCACCTCTGGTTCCGTAAGTCTATTATGACATTGGCCATCGTGCCATCCACAGGTTTGCTGGGAAGCTTAACTGAGGTAATGTATGTGAAGTGCTTTACAAACTCAAAACACATGATAAATATCAGCTATGATTATTTGCTCCCTCTCTAGACAATGTGCTGCTTTTCAAGATATTTTATGGCATAGTTTATGCCCTTTAAGATAAGATAATGGATTTCTAGCCAAAATTATAGCTGGACAAATTGGTAGAAAAATATGTTCTATTTTTTAAAAATCCAATGACCTTTTAACCTGGTGATGAATTAAGATTTTGATTTGCCATACTAAGGATGACATTAGATTTTTTTAATTTCCATTTAAGCTGTTAATCAGTTTTCCTATTTCTAGTTGATCCCTGTCCTCTGACAATAGTTAAGTATTAGTAAATTTGAAATGAATGAAATAAATGAATAAATTAAAAAAGCATTTATCATCCACTTACTATGAGCTTGGGCAAGTCATTTAATCCTTTGCCTCAGTTTCCTCATCTGTAAAATGAGTTGGAGAAGAAAATGGCAAGCTCCACTCCAGTATCCTTGTCATGGAAACTCCAGATGGGGTCACGGAGAGTTGGAGTACTAAAAAATGGGATTGAACACCAAGAGCCAAGCACTGTGTTAATTATAAGGAATACAAATAAATGATAAGGGATACAAATAAAAAACAAAGATAATTCCTACCTTTGAGGAACTTAAATTCAAATGGAGGAGATGGCATACAAAGCTGAATGACACACTAAGGGTGAATGGCCAAGGATAGCTACTTTGGCCCAGAAATTACAGGGCTATGAATCAGGCCACAGGAGAGTAGATTGATACACTCCATCGGGGAACAAGGTGATTGTCAAGGAATCTATGACCAGAGAGCAGGGAATAAAATGAGTTATGGTGGCTGGAGCTTTCCCAAAATGGTGATCAAAGAAAAACAGTCACCAGAGAAGTGAAAGGTCTTCTCCATGGTGAATTACCTAGGAAGTGATGGCCAGCCTAGGGGAAGAAATAGTTTCCAGTCAATGGCATAGTAAAGCATCAAGAACACGAATTTGTAGTCAAATAACCTAGGTCCAAATTTTAGCTTTGCCGCTCAGTAGTTATGGGACTTTGGACCACCTAACCTTTCTGAGTCTCAGTTTCCCTATCTGAAAAATGAAAATCATAATACCTGTTGTAGTATTGCAGCTATCTCACAAATATGAGAAGCACTTTGTAGACTATAAAATGGTAAATTAATGTATTATTATTTCTTATCATTTCACAAGCAAATCCTTTCTGTAGTTCACTGTGATATTTTTAAATTTTTGCTGCACTTTCTATATGAAATCACAAGTAAAGTATTCCACATTTGATAGCTCCCTCAGGTTAACTTATTTGGACTGTCTTCTAGGCAGTTGTTCAGTCATTTTTCAGTTGTGTCCAATTCTTTGTGACCCCCATTTAGGGTTTTCTTAGCAAAGATATTGGAATGGTTTGCCATTTCCCTCTCCATCTCATTTTATAAATGAGGAAACTGGGGTCAAAAGAGTTAAGTGATTTGCCTAGAGTCACAAGGCAAATAAGTGCCTGAGGCTGGATTTGAACTCAGGGAGATGAATCTTCCTGAATCCAGGTCTGACACTCTATCCACCACACCACCTAAGTGTCATTTCTTTTTGGTTACTAAAGTCCTAAACCAACATAACGGATTCTGGATGGAGAGTCAAATCATAGCAATGGGAGTCATGTTTTAGCATGGAAAGATTGCATGGATAATTATTAAAGTATGCAAACCAGACCTTATAGTAATTAGTAAAATCATCAATTAAACTACTAATCACACTGTATACATTTGTAAATGTAGAATTTAGTTCTTCGGTCAGTTTTTTTAACTGTTCAGTCCAATAAAGAACAGTGGATGATAGAACTATAAGGACCTCAAAACCAGAGGGTTCTTGTTGTTTTAGGGAAATCACTGTGACTAAATCTAGATTCATTAAATATTACTTAAAGTTATCAGTTTAATATTACTTACCACCCCATTCTCATCCCTTTCCAGCTACCTCCAGATACTGGAGTCTTCTTTTCTACCCCTTGACTTTACCTTGCATCTATTTCATATATATTTTGTACTTCTTTGCATGTGTCCATGTCATTTCTCCTGATGAATGAAAACCTCTTGAAAGTAGGAACTGCTTCATTTTTGTCCCAACTTGTAGCACTTATAGTGTACTACTATATATAGTAAGTACTTAATAAACACTTGTTGATTGATTGATTCCCCTGACCTGACTTCTAATTACTGTGATATATATATGTATATGTATGTGCATTCAAATATATATACATATGTACATACACATATAAATATCACAATGATCAGTGAAATGGGCAGGTAGGAAAGTCAGAAACTTCATTCCTGAGGGGCATATCCCAAATAATTAGCAACTTGTTATCTGTCTGAGATAGCTACAACTTTGATCATATTTAGAGAGAAAACCACTGAACTTTGCTTTTTTCCTGTTCATGAAAGGCATTAAAATTGAACAGTTTGTTAAAAATTCGTTCCTGTTGCAGCTGCTTAGGAAATTGTATTAGAGGCCTCTTTAGAATGAGACCTTCCTTATCTATTCATTTGATTAGCATAATGTAAGAGAAAAATGATGAAGGATTCTGAGGAACTGAGGCTATACCGGGTCCTCAATCTATATGAAACTCATAATCCTTTAGAGCTGGAAAGAACCTTCATCCAGTGAATCCATTATAGCTAATCCAATCCTCTTGTGACATCTTTTCAAAATTACTTTTAAATTAACAAGCACTTATTTTCTCTCATCTCCTCACCCTTGAGAAGGAAATAATGGTAAAAACAAAACTTATGTAATAAAAAAGCAAAAAGTCTGTGATTTCTTCAGAGTGTAAATCCCTCCACCTATGCAAATCTTAACCCCCTTCATATCTTAGGAGAAGGTCTTCTTCATAGATTAGCTTGGTTAAAATAATTCATCATAGAGGTAGCTGGTAGCACCTAGAGCCAGGGAAGCCTGAGTTCAAATCTGGTCTTGGATACTTATTGACTGTGACTCTGGGCAATTCATTTAACCTTTGTATGCCTCAATTTCCTCAACTGTAAAATGGAAATAATAACACCTACTTTGCAGGGTTGTTGTGAAGATCAGGTGAGATATTATTTTTAAAGAGCTTAGCACGGTGCCTAGCAGGTAGTAGGTGCTATACAAATGCTTATTGCCTCCCCTTAATCTCAGCCTTCTGGTGATGAGCCTTCATCCTTGGATGGAAGTCCATCACCTAAGCAGATAACTTGAAGCTGTTGCAGGTAAGTAACACCTACCAGAACTTATACTGTACTAGGAGAGACCCTAAAAGTCCGATGTCCCCATGAGGCTAGGAGAACTTGGAGAGAAACTCTGTGACCTATAAATTATTCATTTCAATAAATTCATGGCTTGAATACTTTCTATTTTTTCCTCATAGCTAATGATCAATCATAGTAAATACATGCTTTGATAATAGAAACATTTTCTTCTTAATTCTAAATATCTTACCTCCTTCTGCTGTCATCTAAAGGCATCCGTTGATCCAGTAGCACTCACATCTAAATTAATTGTTTTTTTACTACTCAATATTACAGTAACTCTCCATTAAACTTTAATAACAATATGCTTTATTCCAGAACTTTGGTGTATTCTTGTTTAACTAGAAATGAAGTTTTTGTCTTAAGGAGTCAAAATTATTACCTTACACACACACACACACACACACACACACACACACACACACACACACACACACACCACATGCCCTGTCTTGGTTTTGGGGCATGGGTAAATGTGACAGGGAAGTAATTGATCACTGCAGGGACCTGATGCTGTTAGACTGGCCACCCAACCTACAGTAGTTTATGGTGGATGGCAGTTAATCATTTCCTTAAATGATGCTGGTCTAAAAACAGTTGATTGTTACTCACCAGACTAACGTTATCCATCCTTCCTGCTCTGAGTAGTTACAGTTGCCATTTTTCCCTTCTTCCCAGACGGCTGGGTTTCAGGAGATTTTGACTGAGGTGGAAATTTTAGCGGTGATTGTGGGCTGCCTATGTCATGACCTCGACCACAGGGGAACCAACAATGCCTTCCAAGCTAAGTAAGTGTTCTAATTGTTGCTATTTTAATGCATTTGCCCTTCTGTTCAGAGCCAAAGGTGACGAGTGCTGGAGAATAAGAGTATTCATTTCTGGCATCCTTGGCCAAGGCCACAGGGGCTCTGGCTTCTGTGTCTTGGGGACCCATCCATCTTGATAATTCCCTACTCTTTTTTTAATTGCAAATTTGCCCTTCCTGTCATGATTTTTGATTTGGGTTGTCCCTACTGACCCCAGTCAGATACAAGGCTCAATTTTTAAAAGGGCCTCTTTCTTCTAATGCATAGCCATAGGAGCTACCTGTCATCAAAATCTGGATTGAATTCTGCATTAAAATATATTTAGGAAAGAACATAAAGTAAACTATGCCTTCATTCTATGATAGACATTTTTGGACCTAGCTGTTATTATGTGGTGTTTGTAGCACTGTACAAATTATCATGGTATGAATCTATAGGATTATAACCAGTCAAATTATAAGCATTAATTATTTACTGTGTACCAGATACCATGCTAAGCATTGAAGATATAAAGAAAAAGTAAGTAGTTCCAAACCTCAGAGAACTTACATTCTAATGGAGGAGATAACATCTACATATATAATTATATACAAAATAAGTATAAAGTACATACAAAGTGACATTGCAGTCAGTTAATAAGCATTTATTAAGTACCTACTATGTACCAGGCTAAGTACAGGGGATTCAAAGAAAGACAGTCCCTTCCCTTGAAGAGCTCACAACCTAGAACGCAATATGTAAACAATTACATAAAACAAGATATAGACAGGATAAATATGAAATAATCAATAAAAAATTTCTGCTCTCAAAAAGCTCAGTCTAATGAGAGAGATGACATGCAAATTTTTATTGTTGTTAGGTTGATGGCCTCTGCTTCTTCATGACCCCATTTGAGACTTTCTTGGCAAAGATATTGGAGTGGTTTGCCCTTTCCTTCTCCAGCTCTGAGGCCAATAAGGTTAAGTGACTTGACCAAGGTCACACAGCTAGTAAGTGTTTGAGGTCAGATTTGAACTCAGATCCTCCTAGTACTAACAAGATATATCAGGATACATTACAAATAACCAATAGAGGGAAGGCACCAGCATTGAGGGGGATCAGGAAATGCTTCACATAGGACATGAAATTTTAACTGCAACATGTGGGAAGTCAGGAAAACCAGGAAGCAGAAATGAGGAGGGGGAGAATTATAGGCATGAGGGGACAGCCAGTGAATATGTTCAGAGTTGGGAGGAGAAACATGTTTTCAAGCAACAGCAAGCCAGCCCTAATAGCTGAAGGAACCAGGAAAAGCCTCCTGCTGCAGATGGTAACTCCACTGAATCTTGAAGAATGCCAAGAATTCTGGAAGGCAGAGGCAAAGAAAGAGAGCATTCCAAGCGCAGGGAACAACCAAGGCTCAGACATAGAATTGGAGTGTTAGGTATGAGGAAGAACAAATAGGTCAGTACAGCTAGTCTACAGAGAGAGTACTTGGGGGAGGATACTATGAGAAGACTAGGAATATAGGAGAGTTAAAAAGAGGCTTAAAATAACAAAAGAAGCAATTTTTGTTTGACACTAGAGAAAATTTTGAGTAATGAGAAAACCTGGATAAACACAACACATTAAAGAATTTTTGTTGGCAGCTGTACAGTAGATGGATTCCAAGAGGCAGAGATTTGAGGCAAGGAAGCCAGTTTGGGGGCTGTTGAGCCAGGCAGGCAAGAGGGGCTGAGGGCCTGAACCAGCATGTGGGCCTAGGAATAGAAGAAAGAGGATACATGCAAGAGATGGGGAGTTAGAAACAAGACTTGGCAACTGATTGGTTGGATGGGGTATGTGAGAGTAGAGAGTGGAAGATGATGTTGAAGTTGCAAATCAGGGTGACTGGAATGAAGGTAGTGTCCTTGACAAGAATTGGGAAATCAGGAAATTCAAGGACTTTCTAGGTACAAAATTGTCAGCTAATTACTGAGTACTGGTTGACTAATATGTAGTCAGCTCATCATGGTAGACATACAATGAAATTGCTTGCATGTAGGAATCATACTGGTTAGCTGTTATACTCATGACAAATGTCAATAGGCAGTTAGGTGGTACAATGAATAGTTACTAGACCTGGAGTCAGGAAGGCTAGAGTTCAAATTCAGTCTCAGATACTGACTAGCTCTGTCACTGGGAAAGTCACTTGACCACTGTTTCTCGGTTTGCTCAACTGGAAAAATGGATATAATAATAGCACATACCTCCCAGAGTTATTGTGAAGATAAGGTGAGATAACATTTGTAAAGTCCTTTGCAAACCTTAATGTGCTATGTAAATGCTACCTATTATTAAATATGCAGGATGAATGGGGCTTTTCTCTAGGGTAGTAGCACCCATGGGAGTGGGACACCCTTCTTCCCTAAATGGTAAGTTTCCTCTCCAAGAGAGATTTCTATCCTATGCCTTGTCTCATAATTATCTGCTGGCCCATATCACCACATGGCACCACATGCTTCTGTGCCACCCTAGAGACCTGGCACCATGGTGCCTTTCTCCTTACCCATCCTGTAATTCCTATGGGGGGACAAGTCAAATTCTCTTGGGAATGGGCCACCCCCTCCTGTGGTGAAAATGTACTTTCAATTAGACAATTCTCTGCACTCCATGCAGAAGAATTCCTGTTCATGATTTTGTATAGGTCTATGCATGTCATACATGGATGCAGTTATAATTATATGATTTTTGAGTACACACAAAAAGTGTTTGTCAGTCACTGTGTTGTGTTGAGTGCTAGAGAGGTACAAAGATAAATGTCAAATCAATACAGAAATGTTTCTGGCAGTCTAGAACTGAACCTCAAGTCAGAAAGATCTGAGTTCAAATCCAGTCTCAGATACTTATTAGCCGTGTGACATAGGGCAAGTCATTTAATCCTGTTTGCCTCAGTTTCCTCATCTGTAAATTGGAATAATAATAGTAACTAGAGTTGTTGTGAGGATAAAATGAAATTATATTTATAAAGTGTGGTACAAAACTGACTCTAGGATATAATTGTGAGACTCAGTTATTGTATTGTGCTATAATACAGTGATGGTATGTTTGGTAGTTTGCCCTTATTGTGAATGGCCTTGGAATATCTACTTTAAGCCCTTCTATCTGCTATTTTTTTGAATAGCTGTACTGTCTTTTCCCTCATTGTCAGGCTATTCTTGAAGCTGTACGTATAATTGCTTTTGGAATCTTCCCTTCCTTCCCCTTTCTTTCCTTCCTCTCTCCTAACTGCTACTTATAATAGGCTTCTTTTGAACTGCCTCACACCATGGAAGCAAATCACTAACATTTTTAGAATTGTGTATGAAGTAAATAGGCTCTGAGTGAGGACCTGGGAGCCCCACCATCACCACCACCAGCGAGTAACGCTCATAGACCTTGGTTAATGGAACTTGTAAAACCCTAGTTGGCTTCCCACAGGCCTTTTGGTCAGACATAATCTGAATGTTGAAACTAGCAGAAAGAGAAATGACCCATCAGTGAGTGAGTTGTTATTGTTGCATTTATTTTTTGATACCATAGGCCAAAAATTAGAATCATAGCAGACCAGAGATGGGCAGAATCTTAGTGATTATCTGGTAAAATCCATTAATTTTACAGATGAGGCAACAGAGGCTTAGATGTGGTAAGTCATTTGCCAGGGTCATCCAGCTCCTGGCATGTTTAACAGATATCAAGGTAACCTGGAGAGCTAGCCTCTGGCAGGAAGATTTTGGTCCAAGACTCACTACTGATTCTACCGATGCCTACTGGTCATGTGATTCTACATAAGTCACCTAGCATGTCAGTGACTCTCTGAGAATCTAAGGTGCATTAGGAAAGACATTTTCTCATTGGGAGCTCCCTACATGGATGAAACCCCAGGTACAGTTGAAAAAAAACACTGGTAGCTGACGTCTATTCCATCTTCATGCTCTATGAGATCTATATTAACACAAAGTTATCTGTTGTACTTTCAATATGGGTGTATTACTCTCACATATATTTTCAGATACACATATTATTACAGAACTGTCAACAGCCTTGCAGCAATTAGAGTCATTTTTGTACTAAGGATATACAGTGGCACACCACACTCTGGTTTTTTCCACTCAACTATAATGGGCACTCTTAATTATAATGGGTGCTATTAATTAT
Organism: Potorous gilbertii; assembly: GCA_028658325.1. NCBI lineage: Eukaryota > Metazoa > Chordata > Mammalia > Diprotodontia > Potoroidae > Potorous > Potorous gilbertii. Next base: position 202,163,840 of record CM053771.1, on the reverse strand, counting down.
ATTGGGCACTATAATTATAGCTTAAAATTATGGAAAATTTCATAATTACCAAGGGCTTTCACCTGTGATATTTCATTTGACTCTTACAATACTTGGCAATGGACTATGTAAGAATCCTTATCACCTCCATTTTATAGATGAGGAAACTGAGGCTTGGAAAATGAAATGGCATATACAAAGCTACACAATGAGTTTCTGGGCTGAGACTTGAGTCCAGTGAGTGATCTCTTGACTCCAATTCTGTTACTATTTTCATTATTCTATACATGCAGAAACTACCTTTTAACATTCAGAGTAAGATTTGGTCAATGAATGTGCCAGTGTTAGGCTCATTTCTCCAAGAGAAATCTTTGTCCTTATCATCTTTACTTGTTGGGTGAGTTGGAAAGAGAGGACTGAAATGCACAAACCCAAAGGGTTTTAATATCAGGCTATAAAGAAATTGTTGAAGATGCTAAGCAGAGTGCAAATTGCAATAGAAAGTGCAAAATTCCCCTTAAAAAGAGAGTTGCAACTTTATTAATAACATGTGATGTATTATTTCAGTTTCACTGATGAATGAACCTTTACATTTTCATATTTTATCTTTAATTTTAAGTATTGGTGTGAGTGCAATGAATGATCAATAGTCATGGGAAGGCAGCAATACCATGGTCCTTTGGAATTGCTCTGTTAATACACCTCTGCCCTGTTTTCTCTAGGGATGATGTTTCCCAGGCAGCCCCCTCTCTATTACAGCTGCCCCTGATGATTAAATATCAGTATGGTGCAGCTTTGTAGTATATTCTCCTAGGAGACTCCTTCTATTCATTTCTAGCATAATCTCTTCTACTCATTTCTTGGGAATGAAAACCCATCTTGTCGCTTTAGGCTGCGTCCCAGAAGTGAAATACTGGTATACATTAATCTGCGGTGACAGTCCAATCCCATTCCCCTCCACCTCCCAACAGTCCTCAATTTCATAATTACATTTCATAGTCTTTCCTCCTTTAAGCTGCCTCCTAGAATGTTTTAAGCCAGGTGCTATATTGCATTCAGTAATCTTCTTTTAAGAATATACATACCCAGGAAAGCTGCTGACAGATACTTCCTTTTGCATTGTTATTGTCTTTGCCAGCTTACTTGCTTAAGCCCCCTAAGCTTAGGGGATGCCTACCTGAAAGTACAGTATTTCATTTACTTTTTAGAATTTCCCTTCCTCTAAGTTTTTTTTCTCTGATGTTTTTCCCCTTTGCATAAGGGAAAAAAATAACTTTAATGTATTCCATAATCTAATAATTTATTAACTACACATTTCACAAATAGAACTATAGATTGATATGATATAGATGTATGAAACATATGTTTGTGTGTGTGTATATATTATACGTTGTATATGTATTATAATTATGCTGAGTTTCATACAGGGCTTCCACCTGTGACATTTCATTTGACCCTCGCCACAACGTTCAGGGATGGATAATGCCAGAATCATTTTCACTCCCATTTTATAGATGAGGAAACTGAGGCTCAGAGAATTTAAATGACTTTCTCAAAGCTATACAGTGAGTTTCTGGCCTGAGTCTTGAACCCAGTATTCTCTGACTCTTGACTGTTCTCAATACACCCGGCACTCAGAAACTTACCTTTTAACATTCGGAATAAGATTTGGCTAATGGATGGTACCGATGTTTTGTGTGTGTGTGTGTGTGTGTGTGTGTGTGTGTGTGTGTGTGTGTGTGTACAAGTAAACATACAGTGAAGAACTCTATGGGACAGAACCTTAAAATCAACGAGGGATCACTTTACAAGCTACCTTAGGAAGGGGAAAATACCAAAAGAATTGAAAAAGCCAGACATGATTTTAATATCCCAGGAACTTTAGAAACCTTCATTTCACAGGGAGGCGGGATAGAAAGAGAATTTATGTAGCACCTACTATGTGCCAGATGCTGTACTAATCTCTTTACAGACGATCTCATTTAATCCTTACAACAAGGAGGTATCTTGTCATTATCACTATTTTTGCAGTTGAGAAAACCGGCAAACAGAGATTAAATGACTTGCCTAGAGTCACATAGCTAGTAAGTATCTAGGGTCATACCTGAATTCAGGTCTTCCCTGACACAAGGCACAGAGCCCTCTCCACTGCTCTACCCAACTGCATAAAACAAGATGAAAATCAAGGAAACTGAAAACCCCCAAAATGAAACCAGTTGCTCAACGTTGCATAGGTAGAATGTGTCAGAACCAGAACTTGAACCTACAGCATCCAATTCCAAGACCCTCTTTCTTCTATGTCATTTGATCCAGAGAATGTCAATAATTATTAATCCACATGCATGTAAGTATATACTATCCATGCTGAAAATATGAGAAAAGAATGAGCTTTCTTTCTCACATGATCCTCTGTAGCATACCACATCTTTCCAGCCACTCAGTTGATTATATTTTTAAATACTCAAGTGGATCTATATTTTTATCAGTGTGGGTATTGCCTCCAACAAAGCAAATCACAATTCACCCAGGCAAGCCGCCGCAACCCATCTTCTCCTGTAAGTCCACCCAGAGGAGGTCTGCTCAAACTGCTACATTTCTTCCAGTTCATTTGGTCTCATATAGAAACCATTGAGGAAGCCAAGCTATCCCTTCATTATCCATCCTTTTTGCCACGTTCTTCTTCAAATGGACATATCCTGATGACACCCTTTTACTCGGTTTCTTTTTCCTAATTTGTTGTTTGTAACGTGTGGCAGCCTGCTCCCCAGCCATGGGCCTCACTGCCTTTTTGGGTAATCCCTAACTTCAACTCTCTAAAGACTGTAAAGTTCCATGACTTAAAGCAATATATCATCTGAACAATGTTGGTATTAAAAATGTAAGCTCTCGTTTCAGGGAGACACAGAGTATTAAAAGTGCTTGGCAATAGACACTGAAAATAGACAATGAATTAGGTCCAAAAGTGAACAGGAATAGAGCAGGCTGGGTTGCCTTTGTGAAATTGCAAAGCTCTTTTAATATTTTTAATATCAATATTCTTCTGGTGATATAGTGTGGCTGTAAGTCATGGAATATTTATACACATGTGAAGAAGTTCTATGTCAGGCATCCAATCATATGCATATGATGAACTATCACATTTTATCAACTTGATTTTCCTGTGTGGATGGTTAGGCTAAACTCTTTTTAATGATCATAGAATGCTTTGGAAGTTATGCAATATTTTTTTTATTTCCTAGTACAGTTAGCAAAATATCACCTGCAAAGTGGAACACTGGAGGCCTTCGTAATCTATAGGAACTCCCACTTTCTGTAACACTGACTACCCTGGCCCTCACTGCCTGGAAAGCCAGGTATATCATATTTATACCCCTTTTCCACAATTTTCTGGTACTTGGGGGGTGGTCCTAGGTTCTCTGCAAATAGCGCTGGTCCCCACTCATGATGTTCCCCAAGTTTAAATGTGAGTCCCTTGTACCCTGGTTGCATTTAACCACAGTCAGATTGGCTTTTGCAAAGGAATATTTACTTCAAAAGGTATAGTCACAAATATGCAAATTACTCCCCAAAACATGGGACTGAACCTCCTCCCCCTTGCACCACTTCAAGGCTCTGGGGAAAGAGATAAGGTTCAGAGCTTTGCTTGCTTCCTATAATACAAACAGTCCCAGTTCTAAGTCCAAAGATCCCCCTTGGTCTCAAATCCCAGGCACCCTGGCTTCTCTGGACTTCCCTGCACACCTTGTTGGCTTCAATAGCCCACCTAGACCTAGAGTTCTGGCGCCCAGGCCACCAAGTGGGTATTCCCACCAGCACCAGGAATAGAAAAGAAAGCATGAAACAACAAAATGAACTCCCACCCACCCAGCACATTTCCCCCACAGGCACCTGCACTTTGAGTAAGTTGTGATCGTCACCCTCTGGACACAGCAAAAAGGAGGGCTCCATAGACAGGGCAGTTACCTAAGTCACTCCCGTTTTAAAGATGCAGTCTGTTTTGGTTAGACAACCAGTCAAAGGAAGCCAACTCCACTCACGTGTTAGGGGATGCAGAGGACCTCCATTTTTAGACAGTCTAGACCGCATTCTCCAAAGGCTGCTCAGAGGAACTCCAATGTAGGCAATCTGGGCATGCTCTAAAAGCTTCATTATACTGATATTCTCACTGGATCTCCTCTGTGCCAGAGGTGAAGACCCTCTTTGGTAAGCATGTATATCCTCATTTTATGCCTCCCTTGATATTAATGATCATCAAAGTTATTATACTTTTCAAGAAATCTTGCCTAATATTGACAGATGAATGAAAGACATCTTATTGGAGTAGAGACTTCAAGGCTCTATTTTGTTTCACTGAATCAAATACTTTTTTATAGTCAACAAACAATGCAGTGGTAGACTTTTGCGTTCCCTCCAGTTTTCAATTAATTTTGTGATTCAAATTGGTTATATAGTGGAAAATGGTTTATAAAAGCTTGCTTGGTCCTGCCTAATTCCCTCATGTTTCTATGTGTGTATAGATTATTCTTACAAAAATGTTACATAAATAACTAGTTATTGAGGTTCTTCTGGTCACCTTTCTTTTTGGTAGTAATAAGGTTTAAGATTTTTTTTCCCTTGTCTTTAATATTGTTTCCTCCTTCAGATACTTTGAGAAAAGTCTCTCAATACTATAACTCTTTTTAGCAAAGATCTCTTCAGTATTTACTTAATCTCGTATGCCTGCTTTCCCCAATCTTTGTTTCCTTTAATGCCATTTCTACTTTTCTTGTAAACACATCTAGGATTGTGATATAATCACCAAAATGTGGTATGTCTACTGTCTTGATGGTAAAAAGACTTTATACTCATACAAGTGCACTACATACACATATATGTATATATACACACACATATATATACCTATATGCTCATATGTATATTTGTATGTATGTAGGTATACACAAAGATCTCCTACCAATGATTCTTGCTTTCTGTCAGTCATAGATTCAGTTAATAAATTTTTATTAAGTGCCTATTATGTGCCAGGCATTGCGCTAAGCCCTGAAGATATAGAGTAAGGCAAAAGACAATTCCTTCTCTTGAAGAGCTTGTAATTTGATGGGGGAGATAATATGTAAACAACTATTTAAAGCAAGATGTAGATGAGATAAATATGAGATAGTCAATAAGAAGAAGGCACTAGGATTGAGGGAGATTTGAAATGACTTTCTGTAAAAGGTGAGATTTTAACTGGGACTTAAAGAAAGCCAGGCAGAAATGAGGAGAGAGAGCATTCCAAGCATGGGGAACAGTCAGAGGAAATGCCTGGAGTTGGGAGATGGACTGTCCCATTTCAGTAATTGCAAGAAGAAGGCCTAGATCAAAGAACACATGGTGGAGTGTAAGGTCTAAGAAGACTGGAGAGTTAGGGTGGAGGGGTTTGAACTTTGAAAGCCAAGCTGAGGTTTTCGTATTTGATTCTAGAAATAATAGGAGGAAATACTGGATATTATTGAGTAGGGGAGGATATCATATGATCAGGCCTGTGCTTTAGAAAGATCACTTTGGCAGCTAAATGGAGCATGAGCTGGAGGTGGAGAAGAAACTTGTGGCAGGTAGATCACCAGCAGGCTATTGTAAGAGGCCAGGCATGAGAAAATGAGGGCCTGCAGCAGGATAGTGGTAGCATAAAGGAGAGAAGGTGGTGTATTCAAGAGAAATTAAAAAGGTCACAATCTACAGGCTTTGGCAAGAGACTTGAATATAGGGGGGAGAGATCATGAGGAATCCAAGATGATACCTAGGTTGTGAACCCGGAGGCTTGGGAGAATGGTGATTCCCTTGATAAGAAAAGCAAAATTTGGAAGAAAGGAGAGCTTGGGAAGAAAAATGAGTTCAGTTTTATACATATTGAGTTGAAGATATCTGCAGGACATCTAGGTCAAGATGTCTAATAAGCAGCTAGAGATGGAAGACTGGAGGTCAGCCGAGAGGTTAGGTCTAGAAAGAAAGAGTCAAAACATTGCTTCTTGGAATAGATCCAAATGGATACACTCCAAGAAACACATTGATTCATATAAATGGATGAAAGGGGAAAGAAATACAGCAACACAAGTAGAGAGATCCTTGGTTCACTTAGTCTTGAAAGTGTTCCAATTATGAAGTCCAACATTTCCCAACAATAATTTACTTCTCATGAATGGAGGCATTATACCTGATCACCAGTACCAAGCTACAGCTGCCATTGAATTTTGTAGGAAGTATCCTTTAAAAAGTAGGGAAAGTATCAGCTCACCTGTTTATATCCCCTCAAAAGCTTCACTTCCCAAGTCCATCAACCTCTTCAATTTCAATAATATGTATGTTCGTCATACATAGAGCTAATCATATTTTTGCTCTTATCATTTTTCATACATTTCCACCTCTATAATGTATAACTCTGATATTCCTCTGACACAAATCTCTTATCCTTCCATCTCTTGCTGGGCCTTGCTCTTCCTAAACCCATATTCTCTCCTCTAACCTCTAGTCTTTTGCCCAATTGCCTAACTACTACTCATGCCTAAAACCCAATTCAAGATTACTACTCGTCATTTTCCCTATCCTTACTCAAGTACTTGGGTCACCACCAAAGGGAGTCACACAAAAATACAATTGACTTCAGCCCACTGAATATTCTAATCTTAACTGGGCCTTTTAGATTGGTTTCACACCAATTCTTTTGCTTCTTCCCCAACTGACTTTCTATCACAATCTTCCATAGCAGCATTTCTAAAACTTCTCTTCTCTACTCAAGTCACCTACACAAGCTCTCTTAGCAGAGCATTTTGCCCTATAAATAAAATAAAGTAAAATAAAAGCTGAGTCATCTTCCATGTACTCCCTTTCTTTCCAGTTCCATATTTCAAATCATCTCCCACTTTCTCCTCTGATGAAGTCTCTGATGAAGAGATGAACATTATCATACCCAACCTCATTTTGAGTCCTCAATTTTATCCCCTACACCTTGTTTGTCCAGTAGATTGCTCCCTGAAAGATTCTATCCTGGTAATTTTCAGTCTCTCTTGACCTGCTTGTGCCTCCCTTCCTGTCTACAAAAACACCCAAGTCTCCCCCATCTTTAAAATAAATAAATAAATATGCATATATATGTGTGTGTACACACACACACACATACACACACACACACACACACACACACACACACATTCACTTTACCTTACCATTGGCCGACCCTATTCCTGTCTCTTGGACTTCCAAATTATTCTGTCTCATCCTGGAACTTCCCTTAGTACCTGAACTCTTCCCACCCTGGAACATTCATTATTTCTTTAGGCTTTCTCAACATGGAACATCCCACTGTAATGCTGAGGGTCCCATCCCACTTTTCAGCTCTCTTTAGTGTGCTTTCTTTCCTCATTAGAATGTAACCCGTTGAGGTCAGGGACAGTCTTTCTTTTTGGTTGTATTTGTATTCCCCAAATTTAGCACAATGCCTAGCACCCAAGGTCTATTAAATGCTTGTTTCCTTCCTGCCATCGTTTTAATCTTTCTCATTATATTTCTCTTCTCTTTCATAATCAAGTCCCTAATAAATGATTAATATTCCTTCTGGACTCTCTCTTTTCTCTGGGTTTTCATGCCACTGAGCTTACTTGAGTTAATAAGTTCAACTTTATATTCTCCTTTAATCTTTTGGCCAAGTGTCCTCTTCCTATCTGTCCAGCCAATTCTTCACAGCTTCTTTTGCAAAATGATTTTTATTACATCTCCTCTGCTAGGTAAAGAGATCTGTCCTAGGTCCTGTCCTCTTCTAAATCTATATGTGGTAATCTCATCTGCTCTCATGATTCAGTGGTCTTCTCTACACAGATGACTCCTTAATCTACCTATTCAGCCTGTCTCTTTCTACTAAGCTTCCACCCCTCCAGCTGCCTGTTACACATTTCCATCTGCATATGCCATAGACATCTCAGACTCAACATGTCTAATACTGAGCTTATTACCTTTTCCTCTAAACTCACTTTCTTTCTAACTTCCCCATTTCTGTTGAAAATATAGCTAGGTCCTGATTTATGCAAACAATGAATCCAGAGAAGTGGTCGCATTATTCAAATTCATATTGCATATTTCCATTATTCTGGAACCAATTACCTTATGTCACATAATTATAGCTTTGAACAGTATGAATTCAAATACATGTAACCACTTCACATGATTCATTATTTGTACGTCAGGACATAGATGTGTTACCATTCTTTTAGTCCCCAGTATTCACCATCTAGGAGTTATAGGCAACTCTTCATTCTCACTCTATATCCAATCACTTGCCAAGTTTTGTCAGTTATACCTCTTAACGTGTCTCTTGTATGTGTCCCTATCTGTCCACTCACATGGGCACCATCCTCATCATCTTTTACCTGGACTATTGGAATAGCCTCTTAAATAGTCTCTTTCCCTCCAGTCTCTTTATTCTCTAACCTATCCTCCAGCTAGCTGCCAAATTATTATTCCTAAAGCATAGGTCTAGCCATGTTATTTTGTATTCAAGAAGATTCAATGCTCTTGCATTGCCACCTAGATAAAATACGAATTCCTCTATTTGGCATATAAAAACTTTCACAATTCAACCCAAGCCCACCTTTCCAAACTGATGATACATACTTCATGCTCCAGTCAAAGTGAGTTATTTTCTGTTCCTCCTAACCATCCTGTTGTTATTGAGTCATGTGTGACTCTTTTTGATCCCATTTGAAGTTTTCTTGGCAAAGACACTTCCTTGCCATTTCCTTCTCCAGTTCATTTGACAGATAAGGAAACTGAGGCAAACAAGGTTAAGGGACCTGTCCAAAGTCACACAGCTAATAAGTGTCTGAGACCAGATTTGAATTCAGGAAGATGAGTCTTCCTGACTTCAGGCTTGGCATTCCATTCACTGTGCCACCTAAATACATTGTGGTAGGTGAAAGTAATGGAATCTTACTGCTCTTTAAGAAATAATGACTACAAAAAATACGGAAAGACTTACATGAACTGATACGAAGTAAAGTAAGCGGAACCAGAAAAATAACGCACATGGTGAAAACAATGTAAATGGAAAAACAACAACTAAACTATATTGTGAGATTATACTGACCAAGCTTGGCCCCAAAGAAATAAAAGGAGAAGGCATTCCCTTCACATATAGAACATCCCACCCTCCAGCCTCCCTTGTAGAAGTGAGAAACCATGGATAGGAAACACTGCATATAATATAAAATTTATGTGATATATTAGTTAGCTTTGTAGAACTTTTTTCTTCTTTCCTCTTTCATTTTCTTTATATTGTCTTTATTTAGGATCTTTTTTATTTTATTCATTATAAAGCATGGCTCTGTAGGAGGAGACAGGAGAAGAAATGCAATGGGCAATGTTAGTCACATTAAAAACAAAAGTTACAAAAAATTTACTTTAAAATTACACTGAAACTAGAAGTATACTATTTTGAAATGGAAATCCACAGTGCTTTTCTCATAGAACACATCATCATAGCAACAAATGCTTCCAGAAAACCCTCAGTATCAGCACTGGTTAATTCATGGATAGATGTCTAGACTTGGAGTAAGGAAGACCTGAGTTCACATCCCACCTCAAACACTTACCCACTGTGTGACCCTGGGCAGATTATTTGATGTCTGTAAGTCTCAAATTTTTCACATGGGCAGAGGGAATAATAACATTCCTGACTTCACAGGGTTGTTGTGAGGATTGAGGGAATTAAAAAAGTATTTTGTAAACATTAAAATGCTTTGCAAATGTTACTTTTAAATTATGATTGTTGATTTTCTCAATATGTGATTATTCATTACTCTTAGACTTGGACCTTGGCTTCTCCATCTTAATGACTTCCTTACATTATACCACTTGAAGCTACATAATATTCTTTTCCATTTTGGCCAAGTTTTTATTTGTCCTTCCCCCTACCACCACCCAAGTTTTCCTGACCTGCTGTTCTTTTTCCCTGCTCCTCTTCATTTCCTCCCAAATTAACTGGTTGCCAGTATATATGACCATATGTGCTTAACTAAGTCAGGTCCCTTGTCCAGAAACCACACAAACATCTACATTGGACTGGTCTTGCCTTGGATGTATGCAGCAGGTGCCATGGTGGCATTCAGACTGCTCCAAAGGACCTGAAATTTAAAGGAATTCTGTTATGAGGGGGATAATATCTTACCTTATTCTTCTCTTTCAGGAGTGGATCTGCTTTGGCCCAGCTTTATGGAACTTCTGCTACCTTGGAGCACCATCATTTTAACCATGCCGTGATGATTCTCCAAAGTGAGGTACACAACTAATTTCTCCAGCTGCCTTCTGAACCAGAAACCAGCAGAAGCATTTACTTCCTAATGATTTTTTTTCAGTACCATGATGAGCCTGGGTCGAATAGGAATATTCTTTTTCAATGTTGGACCTTTTCCATTCCTTGGTGGTCTTTGTTATGCTAGTCTAAGATGACATGCCAGGTCTTCACTGACCCTATCTACCTGATTTTTTCCTGATTGTTAAAATCAATTGATCAATAAATAAGCATTTATTAACTGCTTTAGTATGTGTCAAGCTCTGTTCAGTCCTGAGAATATGGAGATAAAATGCAGGGATAGATTGCTTTAAGTAATTTCTAGTCATTTGATGTGTAAGTATTTCAAGTCATCATGGTAGAATACTAATGTCCGCATAGTTTGTTTTTCGAATAAAAATTGTACCAATAACTTGACCAAAGTCTAAGTTGTTGATTTTACTCAAAGGACTATGCATTTTCCCTTTAGTCTTTACAAAATACTATAAAGATTACTGTTTAAAAACAACCAGTGAGGGTTGATGTATAAAATCTCATCATTGCCCTCTGGGAGGATTTCAAAATCACTGATAACAGTTGCTTGCAACAATAACTAAAATAAATACTTTTCTAGCTGGACACCTGCCCATCACCTTCCCCCTGCTCTCACACCAAGTGTAAATGGTACGAGCAGAATCCTAGAGATAAAATGCTTTCGTTGATGTTATTCGAAGAATGTCATTGCCCACAGATTATGATCTGAGTACATTTATTTCCTCCAGTAAATGGATAAGGAACTCAGCAAAGTGGCAAAGCAAATAGATCATCCATTGTAGCAGGCCTCAAGAGGACTGCCTAGTTATTTTGTGAAATGCAAACCGATTTTAAAAGGCTGCAGAGAGGAAAACAGCATGAGAAAGATATGTTTCCTTCGTAGAATGGAGGAAGCCCTTCAAGACAGACTAAGAAATTGTAATTGCCAGCAGGACAAGCTTGTCAGCAAGGAGCCCAGCTGAAGGAAGAATCTGAACTAAGATCTTCCCTATTTATCCTTCAGGTGGCAACACAGCAGCTTAGAATGAGGAGGTCCCTTTCTACACTTTCAGTTCCAGACAAAGAAAGCCGCCAACTGCCAGCAGACTGTGACTGAGGCCAGGAAGGGATCGGTATAAATTCTGCAAGCACGCAGACGTTGCGAGACCAGGAAGGGATCATCTGTTCCCCAGTATTTGTCAGTTCTCCAGCTGCACGATTAATTTTTATTATTGCCCTATTTGGCTGGAATATTCTCATGAAATAGGGTGGGTTTTTCCTCCAGCTTGTCTTGAAAAAAAATAGGACTTTTGCAAGTTCACAAAAGCCTTTGGCCCCAAGAAGGATAGTTGACACTCCCATCGGTAGCTAAGACCCCAAATTCAGAGTAGGAATGGGAGAAGTGATTGGTAGTTGTGTATTCTCCTTTCTGAATGAAATACAGATGCTTGGACTCAAGTGAAAGGAGCCAGCAGAGATAAGCAGAAATACCCTGGAATCTGTTGGTTTGTGAATTTTTCCTAAGGGCAGATACTGATTTATTTTTGTTTCTATATTCTTAGTGCCTAGCATTGAACTTTTCACATAGTTAGCATTTAAATGTTTGCAGAATTTCAGCTAAGAATGGTTGGTATGGGATGGGTGAGACATAGGAATAGGTTACAATAGAACAGGACAAGACAGAGGAGAGGGAAATCAGAGTCAGTATTCAAAGGGGCAAGCCAAGGTATTGCTATATTCCTTTCTTGTTTTCTTTTGATGCAGACCTGTGATTACATCTGTGGGGAGAAGCCTCCAAGTGCAAACTGCAACTCCTTTATAATTTGTACTCTTAGAGACTGACCCAGGCTGCTAGAGGGATTTGCTCATGACCACACTGTCTACATGTGTGACAGTGAAGCATCCACACCAGGTCTTCCTGATTCTGAGCCCAGGCTTCTATTTACTATTCATGTTGTCTCCCATTTGTTCATAGAACATAGATTGTTAAGAATGTTGGAAGTACAGATAAACTTAGACGACCTAGTTTAATCCCCTCATTTTACAAACTAGTAAGGTTCAAAGGGGTGACAGTTAAGTGGTGCAGTCAGCTTGGGGTGAGAAAGACCTGAGTTCAAATGTGACCTCAGACACTTACTAGCTGTGTGATCCTGGACAAGTCACTTCACATTTTTGCTTCAGTTTCCTCATCTGTCAAATAAGCTGGAGAAGGAAATGGAAAACCACTCCAGTATCTTTGCCAAGAAAACCCCATGGTACATGGAGTCACAAAAAGTCAGACACAGCTGAACAACAAAGGTCCAAATGGATGGGGTGACTTACCCCAAGTGGCACAAGGCAGGTTCAGGGCAAAGTTGGGACCAGACCTGGGGTCTGACAGCACACTCCACTGTTCCACTTCCTCACCTCTCTCCCTCCAGTAAAACAGAATACTTTGTGATGAAAAAGCCCTTTCCATAAATCATTTCATTTTAATCTACAAAACTACCATATGATGAAGAGATGACATATTTTTATCCCCACTTTTCGAGGAAATTAGAGCTCAGAGAATGTAAGTGAAGAGACCAATCTTCATATGCTTAGTGTATGTAACTAAGACTCAAAATCACTCCTTTTTCTGTTCTGCCACATGTTTTTCTCAGTCCTGGTGAATGCACTACGTTTGTGTTGGAAATCCCAGAGATGTTCATTCAGCAAAGAAATACCCACTATGGACAATTTACCGGGCTAGGCCCTAACGAACTTATACGATAGTATAATTAACAATTACAATAACTGTGGATATGATCAAAGAATAGTGTTCACTAAAGGTAAAGAAATGGCCTTTTTCAGGGCACTGAGATAATGATAATTAACAACAACATTTATACAGCTCTTTAAAACTGGCGATGTGCTTTATGAATATTCTCTCATTCCATCTTCCCCACAACTCTGTGAGGCAGGTACTTTTCTCATCCACATTTTACAACTGAAGGAACTGAGGCAAACAGGTTTAAGTGACAGGGTCACATAGCTAATAAATATCCAAGGCAGAATTTGAACTCACCTCTCCCTGACTCCTGGGCCTAATGCTCTGTCCACTGTACTACCTAGCTGAGTCTCTGATCTTTGGGGATCAAAGATCCTGGAGTTGGAAGGAATCTTAGAAGACGTAATCTAATCTATACGTAGATAAGAATTCTTTCTGTGATGTGCTTGTACTGAACAAGGGTCATCCAGCTTTAGCTTGAAGTCCTCAAGTGAGGATGAACACATTACTTCCTGCTACAGCTGACATTTATATAGCATTTACTGTGTTCCAGGCACTGTGCTAAGTACTTTACAATTACTATCTCATTTGATGCCCACAACAATCCAGTGAGGTAAGTGCAGCTATTATCCCCATTTAATAGATGTGGAAACTGAGACAAACAGAGGTCAGGTTATTTGCCCAGGATCTAGCTAAGAAGTGTCTAAGGCTGGGAGCACATTCCACTTTCGAGTAGCTCTACATGTTTTACCTGACTGTAAGCCAGTCTAAATCGACTCCTCTGCAGCCTCTTACCCATTGTTCCTTAGTCATTGTTCCACTATCTGAAAATAAGCAGAATATGTCAAATCTTCTTACATAGGACAACCTTTCCTGGAGATAGTTTTCATGTCTCCTGAAGGCTTTTCTTTTCCATCCTAAACATACCTAGGTACGTTTTCAACCAGCCTTTATGATAGCAAGTCCCATTTCTTGTCTACAAAGATCATCACACATGAGCACAAGGAACTAACTGCAATAAAACCCCATTGATGAAGTCCTTTCTAAGTTGAAAGTGTATATTCAGACAATCTTATTTGAAATTAACCTTTGAAGTATTTATGAAGAAAAGATTTGCTTAGCAAATTAGCAAATAGTCTAAACAAAGGAAAACCCTGTGTCTATTTAAAACAACAAAATGTTTTTAAGTTTTTAAATGTTTTTAAGGTTTGTATGTAAAGAAAATCAGCAAGTATTCTGCAATTTTTAGTAAGAAAACTGCCCAGGGCATGGAGGGACGTAGCAATCTGCCCAGGGTCTCAAAGCCAGATGTGTCAAAGGCAGGACCTGAATCCATCTGCCTGAATCCAAGAATGACTCTATTTACTATCATATGGTGCCTCTCACTTAAATATATTTATTTCAAATCATCCTTTTCTATATATTAGAGTCAGTTCTGCCAATCCTCTGCTAGACAGTACTTTGTTAGTCATCATGGGATGATAATTTCCAAACTGGACAGGAGCTTTGAGAGCATTAGTCCAACACCCTCAGTTTATAGATGATGAAATTGGGTACCAGATACCTAAGTGACTTGTCCAAGGTCTTCCAGATAGTAAGAAACTTGGATTTGAATCCAAGTCTTCTGACTCCAAATCTTGAAATTATTCCTCTATTCTATGGCTTTGCTCTTGAAAGTCAGGAAAATGCATTTTTTAAAATGAAACCCTACTTTTTTTTTATGGATTACTTTCCAGGTCTTTCAGCCTAATTAGTCAAGATAAGTCTGTTTTCAGTTGTATCTTAGCACCAAGAGTTATTTTTCCCGATGCCATGGGGGTATTAGTGCTGTCGCTGGAAATGGACAGTTGATTCCCCCTACCCTTGGAGTCAGTCCCCTGGGTCTGATCTGTGCTGCAAGGGATTCTTGCCGACTTTGTGATACCAGCATTCATTTAGCTATTTGTCTTCATTCTACTGGCTGGATTAAGGATCTGGAAGAGTTCATTTGAAAATTATTATTAATATTGGACTGGGTCCCAGTTGGAACCAATAAGAATGAACTATTCTCTGAGAATAAAATGTTCATCCATAGGAGGTAAATTAGCTCAGAGTAGCAGATTCTCATTTAGAGTCTTGGAAGATATAATTTTCTAATTGATATTAAAGAATTAGTGGGACAGGCGTTAACTCAGAATTTTTTCAGATTTTCTCCCCAACTATGCCCCAAATCAAGCTTAATATGTTAACCACATCTATGTATATCTTTCTCTCTATAAGAAAATATATGAAAATCCAGGCTACAAAATAGAAAAATTAGAGTGTGATTATTCACTTTGAAAAAGAATTATTCACTTTACAAAAAGCAGTAACTACAGAATGGAATAATGAGCCACTTAGTTCACTGAAAATATATTTTTGATTTACAAAATTTCATCTCTTTGGTAATGACACTATTGCATAAGTTGAGGGAGAGAGAGAGAGACAGACAGACAGACAGAGAGACAGAGAGAGAGCTGAACTGGAAATATTTTCTAAGTAAAATCTATCAAGCATTTCTCTTAGACACATTAACGACTTAACTGAATTTACCCCAGTTGAAAGCATCTGTTTCAAAAGCATATGTTTTCAAAATAACAGCTTCAAATGTTTCCTGTGAAACAAATATTTATTTTGGGATTAAGGTTGGGTAGAATGCCAAAGTATTTTATAAACTTTCCATATGATAATCCTAATGGGAAAATGTCATTGAATGGGTAAAGTGAGGATGTGAGTAGATACATGTTTATAAATATGAACATTCAATGACTCAAACATTTCCAATATTTTTTCTTTATAACTATGTAAAACCTTCTTAAAGACGTTTGTTGTCTGCAATGTTACATTTGCCTGCGTATTTGTTTGCTTATGTAACATCTCTATTTAAAAGCTCAAAGTTCTTGTCATTTAACTTAAGTTTGAACTTCACTTGGCTAGGTTTCTATGGTTTCTTTCTGTTGTGTTTCAAAACCAGCTTTTGTTTTCAGAAAAATACAGAAGAAACAACTGTGGGTTGAGTATTCTCTATGACCTTTTGTTTTCTCCTTCCAGGGTCACAACATCTTCGCTAATTTATCTTCCAAGGAATACAGTGATCTCATGCAGCTTTTGAAGCAGTCCATATTGGCAACAGATATAACTCTGTATTTTGAGTAAGTATTGATGTTTAGTCTTTTTGGCAAATATATATAGATGTGTGTACATATGCATATACATACATATATACGCACGATAGAGAGACAAAAATCACCATTCTTGAATTAACTTCCATTTCCATGATAAAGGCTGTTTGATATTGTAAAATTTAGTTCTAAAATAATATTTTTTAGCTTATCTTTGGGTAAATCCAAAGAAAGGCAAAAGACAATCTCAGTCCTTGAAGAGTTTATTATCTAATAGATACAACATGAGAAAAAAACATACAAATAAGCTCTGTCTCTCTCCCTCTCTCTCCCATATATGTGTATGTATGTGTGTATAAAATAATCAATAGAGGGAAAACACTAGAATTAAGAGGGATTGGGAGAAGCTTTCTGCAAAAAGTGGGGTTTAAGTTGGGAGTTGATGGTGGATATGAGGAGGGAGAGCATTTCAATTTTGGAGAACAGCCAGTAAAAATTCAACTAAGAGATGGAGTATCTTGTTTAGAGAACAGCAAGGAGGGCACTATCATTAGACTGAAGAGTATGTGGTGGAGTATATGGTATAAGAAGACTGGAAAGGTATGGAGGGGGAAGAAGGACTAGGTTTGAATATTATAAAGAGGAATTTGTATTTGGTAGGTGATAGGGAGCCATTGGAGCTTATTGAGTAGGGGGTGACTTGGTTGGACCTGTTCTTTAAGAAAATCGCTTTGTTCAATGAATAAAGGATGGACTGGAACAGAGAGAGGTTTGAGGTAGGAATACCCACTAGTAGGCTATTACAATAGTCCAGGCATGAGGTGATGAGATTCTGTATTAGAGCGGGTAGTAGAGTTAGAGGAGAGAAGGGGGTTTATTTGAGAGATGTCACAAAAGTAAAATCAATAGGTCTTATAGCAGATTGGATATGGGGTTGAGAGACAGTAAGGAGTCTAGGATGACATCTAGGTTGTGAGTCTGCAGAGGACAGTGTTGTCCTCCACAGTTATAGGGAAGGGAAGGAGGGGAGGATTTGAGGAAAGATGATGTGGTCAGTTTTAGATAGGACAAGTTTCAGTTGTCTCTACTGAAGATCCAGATAGAGACTTCTGAAACGGGGTCCAGGACTGGATGCCAGCAGACAGGTTAGGGCTGAATATGTAGAGTTTGAGAATCAGGATAGACATAGTAGCTAAATCCATGGGAGCTGATGAGATCTCCTAGTGATCTGCACCAAATAGCTCCCTAGGTCAAGGGTGGGGAATTTGCAGCCTTGAGGCCATATGTGGCATTCTAGATCCTTGCGTATGGTCTTTTGAATGAGTACAAGTTTTATAGAACAAATCCTTTCATTAAGGGGATTTGTTCTGTGAAGTTTGGATTCAGTCAAAGGGCTGCCCTTGAGGACCTAGAGGGTCATATGTCTTGTGCCTGCAGCTACCCCACCCCTAACCTAAGTGGTTTGGGTACTGTGGGAAAAAGTGCTGGCTTTGGCTTCAAAGAATCAGGGTTTGAATCTTAGCCCTGCCAATTATATTACCTTTGTGGCTGTAATCAAGATATTTAACTTCTCTGGACCTCAATTTTCTTATCTGTAAAATAAGGGAGTAGAAGAAGGTGATTTCTAAAGCTACTCCCAACTCTAAATCTGATCAGTTTATTAATAAGATTTTGATCAAAAGATTTCCTTTTCCATTACTATCTTAAGTCATCATTTTTCTTATATCTACTAAGATATTTATGAAACAACACATAAAGCATTTATGAATGTGACAGAATAGAATTCCAAACAGAATTTATTTCTACTGGATTTTTGTGTATCTCAAAAAATATATCCTTCTTTCCCAAAGCATGAAGTACTACTCTTGATCCATTTCTTGAGGTAGCTTAGTGATATGGGAGATAAAATGATGGGCCTGGAGTCAAAAAGACCTAGTTTCAAATCCCACCTCTGATATTACTAGCTGTGTGACCCTGGGCAAGTCACTTAACTTTTGCCTTGGTTTCTTTATCTGTAAAATGGGGTTAATAATAGCACCTACCTCCCAGGGTTATTGTGAGGATCAAATAAGTTGATATTTATAAAGTGTTTTGCAAATCTTAAAGTGCTATATAAATGCTAGCTATTATTAGTATTGCCTCCCATCTTGTCTAGGATCTTATTCTCCGCTTTATGCTCTGCCTCCTCTAAACATTGTGCTATTTGTTTCCTTTCTTTCAAACTTTTCCTATATCTCATCCTGGCTCTGATGCTGACTAGCTTTGTGACTTTGGGCCAATACCTTAACTTCCCTGTGTCTATTTTCTCATCTGTAAAATGGGGAAAATCATCTATATCATAGGAACATCATGAAGATTAAGTGAAACACACACATACACACACATGTGCACACATACACACACCCCTCTGTTTGGTCCAGACTAGAGTTTTCATTGATGTAGGGAATCCCCAGTATGAAAAATTCCTCCATCAATGTAGATTGGCAATTCCTCTATGACTTAGTTTTAGAGGATGGCATGGGGCACTGAGGAATGCATTATTCAAGTGATTCATTCAAGATCTCACAGCTACTACTTGTCCCAAGCAGGACTTGAACCCAAATCTCCTTATGCCACACTGCCTCTCATCTAAATAAAAATGATTTGAAAAATGCAACACACTGGACAAATGTAAGGCATTACTGTCAATGGTTTGGAAAATCAGATTGAGAAATGCCTCATAAAAAATGATGGCTCTTTGAAGCTTAGAATTTGAAACTTTATTATGTTAAAATTTGGTGAATCCAACTTTCACCTGTCCTTCAGAATTGCTCTTGTCATGCATTATATTCAAAGTTATTAACATTTACATTTTAAAAAAATGATTGTAAATGATATGGTGCTGTGTATCCCAAGGAGTTTCTAAGACCCTAATGTCACAATGAGGGAGATGTATTAGCTCCAAGGAAAAGGGACTGCTGCCTCCACTTAGAGTATGAGTAAGGCTGTTTCTACCTATGTGACAACACAGTTGCCTGAAGAATGGGTAAGAACAAACTTTCTGGCAGAGCTTTCTTCTGGTTTGACTGAACTGGCCATTGGTCTGCACACTGTGCTTACAGCCTTGTGCCATCCACACAGGGGTATGCTGGTAAATGTTTACCATTTGACTGCAGGGGATATTGGCAGGGTAGACAGATGAATACATGACACACTTCTAATTTTAATCTAAATTATTAACATTTTTTCTATCATTTTCTTAAGTCCAAACCATCAATGAAATAATAAATCAAGTGCTGATTTGTAGCATTTGCCTATTTCTGAGTAATAAATTCTACCCTGAAAATTTAACAATCAACTCCTATGAGCTGGTAGGAAGGAGCTTACTCCAGCACATTCCTGCTTCCACATCATTTTCAACAAGGTCTTTTTGTCTGAACTCCATCTGTTTCATCATATGACCTCCTTGTTATCAGTAACAGCTGAGAAATCAGATGGCATCTCTGTCTTAGGCATGTGGCTTTTTGTTATCAGAAGTGATAGGCTAAATCCATAACACAATTATTTCCTTTCAAAATCAGATCATCCCTATCAGTCTGCCTGACTGTCCCTTTCATTACAGTTACTGGAATTATTAGCAGCCAGCTTATTTCTTTCTATCCTCAGGACCTGACTTTCAAAAACTTAAACACACACACAAAAAGGAGCTATGGCAGATCTGTGAGTGTCCCGTAAAAATAAGAGCTCCTTTTTTCTCTCTAGAGTATCTGTGGAGCTGAAATAGGAGGACAATAGTGTTGGTGATTCACTACCTTAGGGATAACTAATAGGACTGGAAGCAAAGCTTGCTTCACATTTATCTACCGTTAGTAGATGTAGAAATAAAGCATAAAATATAAATATAAATTAGAAGATTTTCACAATCACAATGTGAAATGGGCAAAGTGGTTCTTTTATATTTTATAAAGACAGAAGGCTTCCAGGTAACATTTGTAAATGATCAGACTTGGTGATATGTGGCTGATGACCTAACAGCAGTTCCTTTATGTGAGTAATTTCAGTGTCTCTCTTCTAAGAGCTGCTTATTTTTGGGACACTGATTATTAACACTGGAACGTCTGCCAAGAAAGCAAAATGCTAAAGCCTAATAAAAACATATCTGATTAGAGAGGAAATTTTCCAGTGAGTTGCTTTTCACTAGCGGTGATGTTTGCCACTGTCCTTGAAACCCAGAGTAAAATGTTTTCAGTGCTCTGTTTGAGAAGTTAATGATATCGTTCCTCATGATGTAGTAGTCTGGATCTAAGGGATATTGTATCATTTTGTGGATTTTCTGATGCGTGTTTTTGCAGCCCTTCATAAAAAGTTATACAATTGTCAAGGGTTCATTGGTGACTTCTACCAATGATACTATCTGGAAGATGAAAGAAGTGAACAACTACGTGGTCAAATCACTATGTGACCTTGGGCAAAGCCCTTTTCATCACTAGACCTGTATTTCCCTGTCTGCCAACTAAGGGGACTGGATTAGATGATTTCTGCAGCCCTTCCAGCTCTAACTTGCACTCTATGATTTCACAGAATTGTTTAGGTCATTTCTCTAAATGCAATAAATGACATCTAGGTGCCATTCCCAGTTGGGCCATCACAAGAGAGGTTATCCGAAATGGTTTCTATGAAGAAGTAGTTCTCCAAGTGTCCTTGACTTTCAGGGTATGATCCTGGCAAAGCCATTTTCCCCTCTTCTTCCTATATGACCCCCTTAGAATCTCCCATTTGGTTAACAGGGACGTGTACTATGAATTTGGTCCTTTGCACTCACCCCCTCGTTACTCATCCTTAGTTCTTGACAAGGACCATTGACATTGGGAGGGTGGTCTTAACTTGCAAGTGAATGGGATTCAGGCGAGACAAAGCCATGTAAAGTCGTCAGCCTCACTCTCTTCTCACAGTCATCAGAGTCCAGTGGCAAGACATAGGTCAAGATGAGCAGTGATGACTCCAGATGCAGTGGGAGAGACCAGGGCCTTTTTAAGCAAAGGTTTTTCCCAGGTCCCAGTTTGTCTAAGGCAATACCCATTCCATAATTAAAGACTCAGTAAGAACAGAGGCAAAAGATGGCCAGATTTGTCTTCACAAAAGAATCATTCTGGGAAGGGAAGACAGAGTTTCAGGCCAGAACAGAAACAGTTGTTATTTATACTCCACACTTGCCCCTAAGATAATGTGAAAGGAGTATTGGATTTGGAGTAAGAAGCTGGCAGGAACTGACTCTCCACACTACTTTTTATCTTAATTCCATCTGTTTCATCATATGACCTCACGGCTACCCACAACAGCTGAGAAATCAGATGGTACCTCCATCTCTGGCATATGGCTTTTTGTTATTGGCAGTGATGGGCTACATCCAGGACACAATCGTTGCCTTTCAAAATCAGATTAGCCCTAGAGTGAAGTCTTGGCTCTGGCAATTTTCTAACTGAATGACCTTGATAGAATCATTTAACTCTTTGAACTTCAGTTTCTTCACATAAACAACGGTAACAATTTAATTCAACATGAATTTTTAAAGTGTCTATTAGTGCACAAGGCATCATGTTTATAGGGTAGAAGAGGGACAAAGGAAAACAAAATATCTCAAGAGGCTGAAGAGGTTAAGAACTAGAGATTCCAGAAGTCCTGTAGAAGAACTGATACTTGATCTATTTGAAGAAATGTAGGGATTCTTCAAGGACAAGTAGAAGAGTGAGTGCATTCCAGACCAGGAGGACCACCAACACAAAGGCAGCTGGGAAGCAGAGTGTCATGTAAGGGGAACAAGCAAGCCTGTCTGACAGACAATAAAATAAAGCTAAAAAGTGTAAGTGGGAGCCAGGTCATGAAATCTTTAAATGCCAACTGAGGATTTTATATTTTACCTTAGAGACACTATGGATCCACCAAAAATTTTCCAGGAGAGGTGTCATCAGCCATGTATCAGAAATAATCTGATCACTGTTTGGGGAATCCCAATTTGGTATAGAGGATGGCATGGAGAGGGAGGAGGATACTAGGGGTGGGAATGCTGTAATAGTCCTGCTCAGAGGGGACGAGGGCCCAGAATAAGATAGCTGTGCAATGAGTGGACAAAAGGGGGCAAATTTGAGAAAGGCTAAAGCAAGATCTTCAAAACTTGGTAAATTATTGGATATGGGGAGAGGAAAGAGTTAAGAATGACCTCAGGCTTCCAATTTGAGTGATTATTAATTGTCATTTAAATGTTTAGGATAGAGGTGCCAAAAACAGAGACGGGAAAGTTTGAAGGAGGCAAATAATGCTTGGACTATCTATATCACAGAGTTTTGTGAGGAAAGAACTTTGTATATAATAAAGCATGTGTGTGTGTGTATGTTTGCCTGTTGCTGAAGACCATGCCATCAGAGACATAACTTGCACTTGACTTTGTTTTGAGTGAGGGAGTGCTGTGCAGGTCACCAGC
This sequence comes from Potorous gilbertii, assembly GCA_028658325.1. Taxonomy (NCBI): domain Eukaryota; kingdom Metazoa; phylum Chordata; class Mammalia; order Diprotodontia; family Potoroidae; genus Potorous; species Potorous gilbertii. Next base: position 202,141,185 of record CM053771.1, on the reverse strand, counting down.
CTCACTTCTTTTCCAGAGTCATCTGAATCCAGTGACCAGATATTCATCGGAATGACTGCAGATGACCCAGGATGAGGCAATTGGGGTTAAGTGACTTGCCCACAATGTCACACAGCTAATGAGTATTAAGTGTCTGAGGTGAGATTTGAACTGAGGTCCTCCTGACTCCTACACTGGTGCTCTATCTGCTGCACCACCTAACTGCCCCATATATTAAAGTAAGTACTATATGGAATGGAATGAAATTAGGCATCTATTACGCACCTGCCATGTGTAGCTATGTGGCTCAAGTGGATAAAGCACTGGGTCTAAAATCAGGAAGATCCCAGTTCAAAGTCAGCCTCACTTACTAGCTGTGTGACCCTGGGCAAGTCACTTAACCTCTGTTTGTCTCAGTTTCCTCATTTATAAAATGACCTGGAGAAGGAAATTGCAAATCACTTCAATATTTTTACCAAGAAAACCTCATGGTCCATGGGGTCATGGAGAGTCGGACACATCTGAATGAACAACCAACCACAACAATGTGTGCCTAACACTGTGCTAAGTGCTTTACAAACATCTTATTTGATAGAATATGAGTTATCACCTCGGCCCAATAGCAACATTCACTGACTATATTCTATAACTGACAGCTTATATACCCGCATGTGAAGATTCAGATTTATGAATTATTGAATGAAAAAAACATTTATTAAGTACTTACTGTGTATTAGCATGTGACTAACACCATAGTTGCCTCTTTTAATAGACACAAGGGACTCAGATGATCTGAGTGAAGACAATAGCATTGATTACTGTTTCACAAACCTCTTGTGTCTCCCCACACTGGGGCCCCCATTCCTTAAGGCTGACCTTGGATTTCACTGGATCACTTGTGGATTTCTAGGACATGTGTGTTGAAAGCACAATCATTTGTCCAGTCCTCAGTTTGTATCATTTGAATCACAGGGTGTGCTGAGATCATGATTGTAACAAATCTTTGTCAGTTTTATGCTAGAAATATTGTACATGCATGCGGTCTCCCATTTCCTTCAGCAGTCAAATCCTAAGACTCAAGACCCCAGATTATGCATAATACCAGAGGTATCAGTAAAAAGAAAATCAAATGTGTGCTAAATATTTTTCCTTTCCTTATCATGGAATTTCCCCCTCCCTGCCAAGAGATAATACATATTGAACCCCTTCTCTGTGATGCAAGCAGAATCTAGCTTTACTAATGTGATCTGAAGTCTGTGACCAATTTAGGGCTAGACTGATTTAAGATTTCCATACCAGCTACTACAGCTATTAAAATTTCCATCACTGGAGTATTTATTCTCACTGGAGCTGTTCTGTCATTATGTCATGAATTTGCATGAAAGAAATGAATTTTGTTTTCTGCCTGTGACTTTGCATTGAATTATCAACCTTTGTAACAGGCAGCTTCCTTGTATAATATGTCATGTCTCAACCATCAACCATATACCATCAGCAGCTTTAATGATGGTGGGGAGTAAGGCAGGGAGGGTGAATCACAGGCTGGTTGAAAATGTTCTTTTTTTATTCAATTTATTAAACTGCCTAGTTAGTTTAATTTGGAAGTTAAGCTAGGTCCTCATAGGCTGGACCACTGTTTGACAGATTTTCAATTATTTTCTCTTCTTTTTCTTAGATGAATAAGGCATAACGGTAGAACATTAGACTTGGAGTCACAAAAAAATATGAGTTCAAAGTCTACCTCAGAGTCTTATTATCTATGTGACCCTGAGCAAGTTACTTAACCTTTCAGCCTCAGTTTCCCCTTATGTAAATGAGGATGAAAATAATAGTATTCACAAGGTTGTATAGGTCAAATGAGAGAAGATATGTAAGTGCTTTGTAAACCTTAAAGAGCTAGGGATTTGTATTATTATTCAAATCTCTCTATAAATACCAGTTATGAGAATAGTAAAACTTGCTATTGGGCCGAGGAGATAACTCATATTCATATTAAATAAGATGTTTGTAAAGCACTTAGCACAGTGTTAGGCACACATTGTTCCCAATGTTTGAGGACAGGAAGGATACCTTGAGACTCTGATGGATCTTGATGTCCCATAGGTTAGGCCCCTTAATGTCAGTGCTCCCTGTAAACACCATAACCCACCATCCCTTCCCTTGTTTAACTTTTGTTCATGCCCTCTCACAAACCCTCCATAATGGATCTAGCCAATATACTGGCTACCTATGCGCTCTTAACAATGCACACATACCTATGTGGCAGATATGTTGTCCATTAATCATCACTCTCGCTATTCTTTTCTGGTCATATGTCTTTCTGATGATATCTTTTATATTGCTTATATTATACAATTCTTTGTTCACAATATGAGGCAACCTACCCAAACCCACCATGTACTTCTCTATTGTCTTTTGATTGACCTACAACGTTAATCTCTTAGACAGTATGGTATTTCATAACTTGTGGCCAACCATGCGTTATCACCAGAAGAATGTTGCTATCAAATGACAAGTCCTTGTTTCATGGAAAAGATTGAGATCGCTAGAGAACCTGCATAATTTAGCAAAAGGAATTCAATCCACAGTTTTCTTTCTATTCAATTCTGGACCCAGTTTATTGTTCACGTGCAGGGCAATCCAAGATAGATTTGTGTATGGGCTAGCTCTAACAATTGTCCATCCAAGCACATAGCATAGTCTAGACAACTGTGATGGCCACCAAAATAGAATCTTTTGCTATTTTTTGCTTTAGTATAATCAAATGCCTCTGATTAAACCTTGCCTTTATCAATCAAGAGTCTTTAGAAAGAGTAAAGTACAGAGTTTCTTTAACTAGAAACAGCGTGTGTATTTATATTGTTAATTATTTTAATGTGATTAAAAATCTTCCCCACCCATTGATGGACCTGCCCATTGTGGGAAGCTTGATTAGGGGAGTTGTTTTGTAGGAAGGTCCCAAGTACCTTTTGTTTTTTCTATTGAGGCATTGGGTCAAAGGGTTGTGATGCTTTCTGACTCTAAAAAAGGTATAGTACTCTTAAGCTGAGATTTTACTTTGGGGCTTAATTTTTGGCAGATGAGGTGCCAGATGAGGTCTCTGGGAAGCTGCTAAGGAGCCCCCTGGCTTTGAGAACCCAAATGCCATGCTTCTCTGTCTGGTGACAATGGCCAGACAGCTGTACCTGTCTGTTGAATTCTGGAAACTATGTCTGTTGAGTACTTTGGAGTTTACTGATATGAAGTATTTATTTGGCCAGACAATGACTCTGGGAAGCCACTAAAGGGGCG
>CM053771.1:202111039-202137415 GCA_028658325.1 Potorous gilbertii | reverse complement strand
CTACTGCTGCTGCTACTACTACTGCTGCTGCTGCTACTACTACTGCTGCTGCTGCTACTACTGCTGCTGCTGCTACTACTACTGCTGCTGCTGCTGCTACTACTGCTGCTGCTGCTGCTACTACTACTGCTGCTGCTGCTGCTACTACTACTACTGCTACTACTACTCTGAGTATCATTTCACAGTTAACAATTCACTTAATCTGACTTAATGACAGAAAGTCAATCTGTCTCGTAAATCAATCAAACCGATTCTTAGAATTTTCAGGTTTAACCTTGCCTATATAGCTATCATTAAGTCTCTTTTCCTCCTCTAAGTTAGAACATATGCTATATTCTCCAAACTGAAATTTGGCAACAATAAATTAATAAGAAAAACAGTGCCTTCATTTCTGCCATAAGTGGCATGAAGGTTGGGCTGCTGTTGTTTGGGGCAGAACTATGATTTAATTTGTCTGGGGGAATTCCCAATGTGAAAACTCACTCTGCCAATGTAGACCAGGTTATTCAAGTGTAACTTCAAGTGGTAGAGCGCAGTCTGCGACCATTGAGAGGTGAATTACTTGCTCATGCCATGGTCATATATCCAATATGAGACAGAGAAAAGACTTAAACCTAGGTCTTCCTGACTCTAAGAGCTTCACTTTATCTTCTATGCTAGGATGCCTCCAAAAAAAAAAGGTGTTAGGATATCTGAAATGTCATTTCATAAAATGGGAAGGGAAGTACCTAGGAGGCAAAACATTAGGGACCATCTCACAGACTATGAAATACTTCTTTACTAACTTGAAAAATTATTTTACCCTGAGTTAACTCCCACAGAGTATCCTGTTATATTCTAAATATGATTAGATCCTACATTAAGGTGATATAAAATTCTTCTGAAAAGACTGTTTTCTTTTCATAGTCCCCCTTGTCCTTTCCCTTGAATTTGGGTGGGTATTAACAATCTTATCGTTGTCATGATAAGTGAAATACGTCATTGTTTCCTACTTTAGACGAATGTAATCACCTTTCTTATGAATATATTCAGAAATGCTTGTTCCTCTTTCTTGAAGCATCAATATTTTTTTTAAAAATTATTCATCTTGACAGAGCATTAGCTTCATGTTTTCCAATATTAATGTATGAGGTTCAGGGCTCTTATATTCTCCCAGTAAATGTGTTTATGTAACCCCACAGGCTGAAGAAATTCATTCTAGACCTTTTTTTATTATATGATTTTCTTTCAGGAGGAGAACAGAATTCTTTGAACTTGTCAGTAAAGGGGATTACAACTGGAAAGTCAAAACCCAGCGTGATATATTTCGGTAAGAAAATATTATTGTTCATTTGTTTCATTATTATTTTGAAACTTACCCTGTGTTTCTAAAAATGTCACCTAGAAGCATAAGAATAACTTTATACAAGCAGGGTTTATATTCAAAATGTGTACAGGTTCTGGTCACTCAAAATAAAGATCATAATAATAGCCCTAAAAATGGAACAAATGACTCATGAATCCATTTGAGTCGATTGCTGTACACACGTATGAGACTTTTCCTGGCATTTGACTGTCTGATCATCTCAGAGTGATTTTTTTCTTTTTTAATTTTATTTCAGACTAAAATACTAAAACTTAAATATTCAATACAGAAAAGAAAAAGAAACATATCATAAACAAATATTGAAACAAATACAAAATAAGAAAAAAAGCATGCCTTGTGCAGCAGAACATAAGAGAGGATTCAAAATATATAACAATAAATTTCCATCTCAAGTAAGCATATATAATAAATATTACATACTGTGTTGAGAGCTGTCCATCTTTGCTTCCTTCTCTCCTGCGCACTGTTTGTTTTGTTCTTTTTCCCCCCTTCCTCTCCCCCACCTCAAGGCTACTATTAAGTGCAAATATATTTATATGTAGATCTATACATACACATATACACATACATATATATATATACATATATATATAGATATAAACTTTCTCTAACAAATTCTCCTCCTGTTCTTTGTTTCTATGTTTGTCCAAGTCTCTCATTTCCTATAAGTGATATTGTCATTAAGCATGGTTCAATGAAAAGACAATTGGATCTGGAATCATAGGACATGCTACTTATTATCTGTATGACCTTGGGCAAGTCACTTACCCCTTTGAGTCTCAGTTTCCTCATTTGTACACTGAGGTGCTTAACCTAGATGAGGGAGAGAAGTAGCACTGTATAACCTATACAAGGCCAGCCTGGGAATCAGCAAGACTTTGACTCTAACATATACTACCTGTGTGACCAAGGATAAGTCACCCTCCCAGTGCCCCTTAAACAACTCTCTAAGACTCTAATTTATAGACATGATAACATGGACAGAGCACTTGGCTGTGGAATTAGAGGACCTTGATTCAAGTCCTCCTGCTTACTATCCATGAAATCTTAGGAAATTCATTCAATCTCCATGAGAGAGATAAAGCAATGTATTAAGTGCTTACTAAGAACACAAATATAAGTCAACAAACAATTTTAAAAGATAGTCTTTATCCTTAGGAAGCTTAATTCTAATGGGGAAGGCAGAAGATAAAAGGGAGATGGACAGTGGTGGGGAGGGAAGACAATAGAGAGGTATGGAGGTAGAAAAGTCCAGAGAGTCAGGAATAGAGCAGGGTGTGAAGTGATTATAGATGGCCTGGGCAGTTCCTTAAATGGTGGTACCAAGCAGGAATACACAGATTGGAAGAGGGGACCACGGGGCAGAGGCATTCCCTAGAGTGAGAAGGTTCCAAGAAATCTCCTTCAGAAAGTCCAAGTCATGTAGTGGTTAAACTTAAAAAAAAACCAAATTCTGCAAACAATCAGAAGATAGACCCTTAAATATAAAGGAATGAAAATCTGAATAACACAATATGATTTTGGTGGAGGGAAGGAACTGTTTTCATTATATTAGTATCCTACTCAGCATTGGTTCATTGGTTCCCTCTGTCCCACACAGGAAAGCCCCAAAATTCCTTTCCAATATATCCTCCCATTACTCTGCAAAGGGAACCCCACCTTGTCCCAGTCTCCTGTCTCAGTCAAAATAATCTACTCACTGTCCCTAAGGCATCTTGTGTATTACATCCTCCATACCTCTCCTCACACTATTCTCTTATCTGGGATCCTTCTATCCCTTTTCTCTGACTATTTGAAACTTATTCATTGTTTGAGACCCAACTGCATTTCCCTTCCTAATCCCTCTTTACCTGAGTTGCTCAGATCATCCCAACTCATACAGCACTATCTTTCTGCTTGTTCCATATTCATTTATTTCCTTACATTATTCATTATATTTTCATATTTATATGTCTTATCTTCATAACTAGATGGCATGCTCCCTATAGTCAGGGACCATGTGCTCCTTTCTATATCTCCTATAGTACCTAATACAGTGCCTTACTTCTGGTAGGCACCAAATAATTAAATTGAGTCATTGGTTGTTAGCAATGATAACCTGTATTACAAGGATGAACTATCTCTATTTTATGAATGCAACCACAAAGCACAAATTTTCCCTACTGATTCTAGGCTGATTCCAGGCATTCTGCATGGTGGTGATCCCTGGAAGAGGGATATGACAGCCCAGAGCAAGGGAGAAGGCTGGTTGAGTAGCCAGTGTTCCACCATGTGGAGAGGGGCACTAAGGGATATATGCTATCTGGATATTGGTGCCTGGGGCAAAGTCCTGATCAATTCTACTAGGTCCATCTCTCAGGGTCATTTCTCTGCCATGATGCAACATCTTAGCACTTTAATGGATGCTTCCTCAAGTATTCACCTCATGAATTCTGACAGTTAGGTGGCACAGTAGACAGAGAGTACCAGGCCTGGAGTCAGGAAGACTCATCTTCCTGAGTTTAAGTTTGGTCTCAGATACTTACTATCTGTGTCTCCCTGGGCAAGTCACTTTACCTTGTTTGCCTCAGTTTCCTCATCTGTAAAATGATCTGCAAAAGGAAATGGCAAACCAGTCTCTACATTTTTTTTGCCAAGAAAGCCCCAAATGGGTCACAAAGAGTCAGACAAGACAGAAAAACAACTGAACAAAAATGTATTTGACCTCATTGATTTCCATTCAATTCAATAAACATCTATTAAGCACTATGTGCAAGGAAGTACGCTAGATTCTAGGATCACGAACACAAGCATGAGCTTTCAAAGATCTTGTAATCTAATAATGAAATGGAAAACATGTGCCCAAATACCTATGATACAAGACAGAATTGATTTGTATGAGGCTGGTCATAGTTATCATGAGCTCTTATCCATAAGGTGACGTACTTTAATCAGAACAAGGAATCTGGTCAAGGGAGTTTTCAGGCAATGATCTGTAAGAACTTTAAGGATCCTAGGATCATAGACTCAGAGCTAGAAAGAACCTTAGAGTTCTTTCATCTGATCAAAGGAGATAATATTTAGAAAGCACTTAGCCCAGTACCTAGCCCTACATGCTGTATCAAGACTCATTCCTTCCCATCATCTTGTCCAAGCACCTCACTTTAAAGATAGAAATCCAAAGAGAATAAGTGACTTGACCAAGATCACCCAGATAGTAAATAGCAAGTCCTATGACTCCAGACCCAGCTGTCTTTCCACTGGATCACACTCAGTGATAAATATCTTCCTTACAGGATAAGAGGGTCCAATACCAGGAGAAGTATTTCAGGGTGCACTCAAACTGGCTTGTGAGAATCAACTGTTAAATTTTTAGTATGAGCAGTTACACCTTGGAAATCAGTATATGTGTAAATCAGTATTTGATTTATTGTTTTGTAGATTTAAGAAGCCATGCAGAAAATGTTAATAATGCATATTAAACTAAGAAGTGTTCCTACATTTTTTTGGAAGGGCCAGTTGTTGAACATTTACCAGCACATCCCTGGGTTTATTACCTGAGCCCATCTTAAAAAAAAGGCAAAACATCAAAAGGCTGAGATGGAAGGGGCAAATTATTCTAGACACCTGGAGTTATGGAGGTCAGATGGTCCGAAAATGGGGACAGAGAATAACCTAGAATGACTAAAACATAGAATATGTGAATGAGGGAATAGTATGATATGACTGAAAAAGATAGGTAGTAGCCAGACTGAGAAGATCCATATACCTGCATCAGGAGTTTATACTTTGATCAACATGTAATGGGGAGCCACTGAAGGTTTTTGAAAAGAAGAATGGCATTTTTGAATGGTTCATTAGAAAGATTTTTATAGATGAATACTTTTCCTCTTCCTAAAGCTTAGAAAATATGGTCATAAGTCATAAACTATGGTGAAACCATCAGACTCTTGTTGTAAACCTTGGCTTTATATAGCAGATGAGGATTAAAGGGGGGTTCATTATGTGCTTTTTTTAAGCTGCCCCTTCAGCAGGTTGTTCGTTTTTGTTTTTTCCCAGAGTTCCATCATCCTATAATAAGCTGGCAAATAGGTTCATCAGTTATAAATGCTGGAGTACATGCCCGGCTTCTTTGTTTATTGTAAAACAACAAAAAGTCACCATATTTTTTTAAATTCATAAATTATTTAAAAAAAATAAACTTTGGTTTCCTCAGTTGTAGGGGAAGTAGTCTTTAGTTCGTCTTGAGCTGCTGCAGACAAAACAAAATGGCCGTCCTTCGAGGATGTGTGATGGCTTTGTCTGTCTAGGTTGGCAGGGTGGAGGTACTGCAGACTAGAGAAGACGTTAAACAGTGCTGCTGCCTCTCACTGAGAAAGAAGGAGCAAAGTGGCCCCTGTTTTTCTTCTTTTTATTTCACTTATTTATGTATCTGGGAAGGGTGTACTTAGAAATGCAACAAAAGATTGTTCAGCCTGTTTTGTTTGGCTCTGTTTTGCAGATCCATGCTAATGACAGCCTGTGACCTTGGAGCTGTGACCAAACCGTGGGAGATCTCAAGACAGGCAAGTCATGATTAATGGCCACGCTGAGCAGAGGAGGTATTGGTGGGACAATATTCCCAGAGCCCTGACTTACAAGGGACCAAAACAGCAGTCAATTTACATCAGTATTAACATAGTGCACGCAGAAAAAAAATAGCAGGAGATTCCTGCAAGGCAGTTTGCCACATAATCTTTTTCTTAGCTTAATACCATTGAACAATACTTGGACAATACAGTAATGAATTGTAATGAATTATGTAATGAATTAAAATACCATTTTGCTTTTATTTGATAGACCTTTAAAGATACCCCAAACTGACAGATATTTATCTTTTATCCTAAGATCCTAAAATTCTCCGATTCTATTTAATGTTTAAAATGGGTAGTAAGAAAGCTATGTTTTTTCCCCTTTTAAAAAGACTTAGATCATGGTCTTTTATTTATAAAGTATCCTAATCTAATCAGAAAAACAAATCAGGAATTACCCTATCATGTGCCAGGCACATGTAAACTTTATAGCAAAATACTGTTTGGAGATTTGCTTATATCTCAATCTTACGATCCTTGACTAGTTCATCTTCTTTAACTGGTTCTTTAATAATCAATGACTCCTGTGGGCTGAATGTCATTCAAAAATAATCCTTGGTTCAGGATCTTCTCATCAATATTCAAAGGCAGTAAGGCACTTTAAGGTATGATATATTTTAAAAGAAAATTTTTTTAAATGCAAATACGACTTTTTGAACAACTTATACTTATCTTAACCTTTTTGTGTTTCTCTCTTAATTTTATTTAGTCTGACATATTTAAGGTGGATTAAGTAAGGTATAACCTGTCACGGAGTTTCTTTGGATTCTGGAAGAACTGATATCAAGCCTTGCCTCTGAAATACTTGTTATATGACAAGGGACAAGTCACATGATTTGTCGGCATCCACAGGCAGCTCTAGACTATATAGTAGAAAGAATTATTGATTGTATAAGTGAGAGGAGTTTCCACACTGAAAGTCTGTCACACATCCTAATAGCTAAATTTTATCTAGCACTTAAGGTGTGCAAAGCACTATACAAACATTTGTTGTTGTCCTTCATGCTCAGAGGACCAAATGGCATCATTATGTCAGGGTCAAGGTACAGCGTGTCTGGCTATGGTTTATCCAACTAGTATAAATTCGGAATGCTCTACCACAGGTCAGACACAAATAGTCACATGAACATTTGGAGTGGAGATATCTCTAAATTGGGCATCTCATTTTTTTTTTGAGCTACTGTAATTCTGCCTTGCTCATAGAGCACAGTGCTTTCTTTGATGTTCGCTCACCATCCTGGGCAGTCAGTCCTAAGTCAGTGTTTCCATGTCTCACAATCAATTCTGCAGTTCTTCAGAGAGACCTTGAGAATGTCTTTGTACCACTTTTTCTGACCTCCCTGTGACTTTGCTGGTGTGAGCTCTCCATAAAATAGCCTTTGAGGCAAACGTAGGTTTGGCATTCAAACAATGTAGCCAGCTCATCGGAATTACACATACATATGTGTGATATATATGTATTATATATGTATTTGCAGTGTCACATAATCCTCCTTACAACCCTGTGAGCAAGGTAGATTTTCTTGTTCCCGTTTTGCAGATGATGAAATAGGCTGAGAATTAGGTCTGACTAAAAAAAAAAAGTCAATTCATAGGCAAAGGTCTCAAGAAATGGGATTCTTGGTTCCATCTTGCTTTTACTCTTTCCTAGGTTGCTAAGGATTCTTGTTTGAAGAAGAGAGAGATTTACTGGTAGTGTGATGTAGTCTCAAATGATTTTAAAGAGTAGACTGGAAAACTTAGACTGGCATATCCCAAAGTCCCTTTAAAAAAAGTTTGGCATGATTCCAGCAAGTGGAACAACTATACCAAAACAGAGAAAGTTTTAAAACCTCGAGTTTGCTCTCACCATCCTCCCACAATGTTGTACAGAAAGTACAAAAATGTTTCGTTACCTGTGTGCAATAGTATAAGGAGAAGCTGTTTCCCTGTTAAGAACCATGAAATGAAAGGAGGAGCTACCAAGAAATACTTTTAAAGACAGGGGTAAAACATCACCATGAAAGAAACAACTTGACCAAAGATGCTGAAGACCTATGGGAAAACATTTTAGGATTACATTGATGGCTAACTGTTGTGCACCATAAAATAATTTGAATTATATGCCACTCAATTAAACATAGAAAAATGGAATGTAGAATGGACTCTGGAAAACAAAAGCATATCAGAAATTTTAGATTCTTTTAATTAACTATTGAAAACAAAAGTCAAAAAGTTAAGGAGATACGAGTAATCAAAGGAGTGCAAAGAAAAATGTAAACAAGTAAACATAAATAAAAATAACATTTACTACAGACACAAGGAGCAAAAAAAATCAGAGGAGAGAACCTCAAAGAAGCAGAATGTGGAAGTTGTTTGGTCAACATTATAAGCCAGTACTATTTCATAACAAATTTAAGAACCAACCTTTTAAGCAAGGGGTTCACGATATTTTTATTGGGGTTTTTTTGGTTGTTGTTGGTGGTGTTTTTTGCCAGTTGTACCCTTAGCAGCATTTAAAATGGTACAAAAAGGCTATAAGAAACCTAATACAAAGAAAATGCAAGTTGGATCTGCAATGAAACTCTGAATCAGCTTTGGTATTCACATCACAGCAGTGCCCTCTGACCACTGAGTGGATCCTCTGCCTTGATGAGATAGTCATGGGCTTCAGAGCCTCCATTTAAGGAGGGAGTTCAGTACTTCTTCTCCCCCTTATCCGCCAGCTACATTGCTTTTGGACTTCTCCATTATGTTTCCAGTGCTGGGTACTTTCCTGTTACCATCCCTCCAGACTCTTTCATTCTCTCTACCCACACAATTTTCTGATTCCTTTATTGTCCTCTTCCATTAGATTATAAGATACTTTTGGGTAGGCAGTGTCTTTCTTTTTGTCTGTATTTTTATTCCCAGGGTTTACTACAGTGTCTGGCACATAGTAGGCACTTACTAAGTCTTTACTTACTGAAACAGAAGGCTTATGCAGTTTTAATATAACAAATGACAGAACAGCTACATCAAGGAAAGTAACCAGAACTCCAGTGCTTCAGCAAAACTGGAATGTAATAGAACTAGATAATATCTATTGTAATTGTCTCAAACATTTCACAATGTCACATGAATTACTAGCAAACACTATCAGCTTCTTCTCTGAGGTAAATTTGATTCTGCTCGTCTGAAAAAGAAATGTCTTATTTCTGCTACCACGATGTGTGAGAATACCAATGACACCCACAAATATAGGCCAATTATGTGTTTATGTACTTTACATAAAGCATTCACAACTTGTATCACAAAGCAAATCTAGAAATACTTATCAGAAAATAATATATTTGCCAAGGTGTGCCCAAAAGTCTCAGGAAAAAAAAAGATCAACTTATCCATTTGGCAACAAGATGGTGCATTGGATAGAGCACTGCCTAGAGTTGGGAAGATCTGAGTTCAATTACAGCCTCAGAGACTTATTAGTTGTGTGACCCTTGGCAAGTCACTTAACGCTGCTTGCCTCAGTTTCCTCATCTGTAAAATGAGCTGGAGAAGGAAATGGCCAGCTAGTCCAGTATCTTTGCCAGGAAAACCCCAAATGAAGAACTGGACTTCACTGAAAGATGACTGAGCAACAATTATTGAACCAGCTGCCAAACATAGTCATAACATATACACTACATTTATTGATTATCACCAAGCCTTTGACTCAGTCCCAGCCTCATAAAATATATAAAAATACATAAAATAGATACAAGTATAGTGATAACTCTAGATCATTTATATCCATGTAGAAAAGTATTCTCCAAATGCAAAATGCCATCAGTGTAAGAAGGTAAATAATAGTTTGTGTAAAAGATGGTACTTTAAGGGGAAAGTTTACTCGTTGTGGTCCTATTTAGCTTTAAACTAGCTATCTCTACTAAATAGAAGTGAGTATCACTTCTAAGTTAAAGGAGTTGAACCAAAACATTTTATTGATAACTTAAAGTACAAAAATGACATCAAGTAATACAGTTCCACCAAAAAACATGATACAGTTTCTTCATCTTGTGAACTCAACTCTTTCTTTCTCTGAAGATATCAAAATGTCATTTGGAGTCAATAAGTGTAAAGTTTTTAATGTACAGTAAGGAAATATAGACACTAACAGCTTTAAACTTGATTGCAGAGCTCAGATTGAACCAGTGGATAAAGCCAAGTTTTAGTCTCCCAGAGGCAAGACATAGCAAGAATTAAACTCAAGGAGAAAGTTATGACTGAGAATGTTAAGAAACTTACTAGTATTTAGAGTAATTAAAACCTTCATAACATACACTTTTGCAACTACAGATGAACTCTGAGAGATCTGAAAAGTATTCTAGTAAATACCTATACAATATTTACAAAATCTAAGACCCATCTTGCTATGGCAGTTATAGAAAATTAACACTTCTTCCCCAGAAAGGAAGAAGGGAAATGATCAACGTTTTCAGAGCACTTGAGAAATAGATTAGAAATGTAGGAATTCTTCTAGAAGAAGTATCACTGAGTAATAGTAAAGGTCAACAATAGGTATATGTCAATGGATTTGTCAAATCTATCTGTTAATAATGTAACTCTGGATGGAGCCTATGAAGCAACTAAGATTCAACAATAGAATTATAAGACCTTCTATCGGTAGCTGTTAAATCAGCCAACAAAAAAATGTCAAGTAAATGTCTGAGTCATGCAAATTTGTTTATAGGAAAAGAGGGGTCAATGGTGACAATTTTGGATTAGGTCATCTCCACCAAAAATATAGAAGAATTAGACTTAAGAAGCCTGAGCTCACTGAGCAATGCAGATAATGAAAGGGTCCAATAGAATGTGCAGTATATCACAACAAGATGCAAAAAATGTATCACTTACTGAATACAGCATGACCCACTAGTTATAATTATACATCAGAAACTCACTTTCCAGCATAAACTAACAGATGGGAACTCTCCGTACCACAAATATAGACCTTAAAGCTTGCTGGAGAACCCAACAACTAAACCCTACTCTAACCAGAATATTATCACAGATGGAACTACTGCCCCAAACTGCCCAGATATAATATTGATCCATAAAACTTTGAGTGTAATGTTTTAAATAGATGTTGTCATACAAAATTCACATCATTTTCAAGATATGTGGAACAGAGATCAAGAAGCAGCAGGAACAACAGTGATAATGAAAATAACAATAACTAGTCTTTATATAATACCTGCCATGTGCCAGGCACTGCACAAAACACTTTACAAATACCATTTCAAGTTGATCCTCACATCAGCCCTGGAAGGCAGGTACCCCGTTATCTCGATTTCACAGTTGAGAAAAGTTAGGCGAACAGATTAATAACTGATCCAACATCATCACACAGGTAGTAACAACAAAAATGTACTAAAAACAGAAATCACCTTACTGACAAAGTCAAAGTCGTGGTTTTTCCCCTAGTAACGTATGGCTGAGAGTTGGACTATAAGGAAAGCTGAGCACTGCAGAATCAACATGTTCAGATGGTGGTACAGGAGAATTGTGAGAGTCCCTTGGACAGCAAGGAGACCAAATCAGTCAACACTCACAGAAATTAATTCAGACTATTCTCTGAAAGGACAAACACTGACACTGATGCTTACGTACTATGAACGCATGAGAAGACAGAACTCATTGGAAAAAGACCCTGAGATCGGGAAAGATTGAAGGCAAGAGAAAAAAGGGAGGGCAGATGATGAGATGGAGAGATAGTGTCATGAAAGCAATGAACGTGAGCATCAACAGGCTTTGGGAGACAACAGAGGATAGAAGGGCCTGGCATGCAATGGTGCATGAGGGCCCACAGACTTGGACATGACTGAACAACTAAACAGCAATACCATAGAGCATTTCCAATAATCCAGTGTGCTAAGCACTTTACAGATTATCTCCTTGGAGCCTCACAACAACCTTGTGTTTTTACTGATAAATATGTAAATTACATCGTGTGTTAGCAAACAAAACCTCAGGTTCTCTTTGACAAAATTTTCAACAAATCACTATTTATCTAAACTGTTATTACACCTCCAAACCTAGCACTTTTTTGTCTGTGCATGTTTTCCTTCTGAATTGCATGGTCACAAATATTTTAAGCAATGCTTATTTTAAACAGTTTAGGCAATATTTTCATAAATAAGTAGAACCTACTTTTTGAGAGTGAATTCCTGAAGAATTTTTAGTACTATTGTGCTTCTTTCTTTCCCTTTTCAAAAGAATTTTCTTGGGTCCTTTCCACCCATCTTCTCACAACACAAGTATAACTACAGCATGTGGATTTCCCCAGTGATCCCCTGAGGCCTGATTAGCATCTAAATTTCCTTCTTTAATAAAAAATTCAATCAGAAGCCACTTAATGTCCCTGATTGGGTTTTTAAGTACAAAACAAAATAGTGGTGCCAGTTGAGCTGTAGGAGAAGTGCTGGGGAGATCCTCAGGGGCCCTCTAAAAAACAAGAACAGGTATTTTTTATTCCACTGATTTCTAGGGGCTACAGATCTGCACAGGATTCCTACCTCTGTGGGGCCTGATGAACACATCTAATTTATGTTGTGTGGAGAAACCCAATCAAAGAGCAACCAGAGGAACCTTGTTGAGTTTGGGCACAAAGCACCTGAGGCTCTAATCTTGTCTGGAAACCTTCTTCCTGCTGGGCAGAAACCAGTGAGCCTCAGGACACGAAATGGGAAGCACTGGCATAAATGATGATGGGGAAGAAAGAGATACAAAGTATGACACACATTTTAGATTTGGTAATGTAGAAATTTGTTTTCCTTGAGATAGGTATGTAGATATATAAATATATATATACATATACATTCACATTTACATATAAATGAAACCCTTAATATAGATATAGATATACATACATACACATGTGTGTATGTATATCTATATATCAAGGGGTTTTTTTTCTTTTTCCCCTAGGGATAGAAGGTAGAAGGGACAGAAAATAAATACTTAATTGAAAAAAATAATTAGAATAAAAATATATGATAACTTACAAATTCAGAAGCAGAAATTATAAGGGAGAAGAATCAAAAGTGGAGAAAAAATTCTACATATTTTACATATAAAGTCCAAGTGGTTTATACCATAGTTTAACTCAAACTTCCTTTGTTAAAAATATTATATCTGACCTGTCTGACCATCCTACTTCCTAATACAATTTGAGGTCCTTTCTAGGAAAGAAAATGCTTTTGTAAATGGCGTTTTCACTTTCATTTTCAGTTTGCTTTCTGGTTTGCAAGTTTTTTTTAATTAAGTAGTATTTTAGGATTGAGAAAAGTCTCATAAGTGAAAGGCATATTGACCTAAATAGTACATATCTTTTTAAAAAAGTCTCAAAACTATAGGCTCAAGTGAACGCAAGGCATACCTAGAGGAATGTGGACTTCAGAGTTGTTTTCCTACTTCCCTTGAAGTCAGGGATCTTTCTTGGCTCAGCCTGGCAAGCTTCGACCTATGCTTAGTGATGTTTCTCATTGTTTTTGTTCACTTATTTCAGAATTTTTAATCCTGAGTCTTCAACCATATTATTGAAAGGAGGTGCTACCTCAATTACCCTACTAAAATAACACCAAAATTTCACAGAAACTATCCCTAGGGTTTGATGAAAAATGTTTCATTCTCATCAACTAATCAACTTTCAATCCATGCTCATGGAGGGGATCCAATGTCATGCAAAATTCCAAAGAGCAGATAATCCAAAGAAGTCATGGGTATTCAACTTTGGAACATGTTTGTGTGGTCTGAGAGGTAACAAATTTAACTTGTGGGCAACATTTTGATCAGTCTGGTATTAAAATGCCTCTTCTGTGAATTTGGATAGACTACATCTAATCATATTCCCACAAAAATGACAATGGTGTGTTATAAAAGACTGTTATGTAATATACCTAACCCACAAGGTAGGTGTTGGTTCTTCATAAGCTCCTGTTATAAGAGCATGTTCTATAGTTATCATTACCTCAGTATGTTTAAAGCAGTTCTGGGAGAAGTCATCTGGAAGGGTTCTCTGTAGCAAAAGGAAGCCAATCAAAGATGTGAATATGCTACGGATGACACATTAGGTAAAATGACCTATATGAAAACAATAATGGCTTACCTAAATTGTTATTTGATCCATTTCTCTACCAGAAGGTATTCCCAGGGGTGGTAAATTTGCAACCTTGAGGCCACATGTGGCCCTCTAGATCCTCAAGTGCAGCCCTTTGCCTGTGGCCTTGAGGCCCCAGGTTCTTCACCCCTATTCTACACTATAACATGTGGGCCTAATGTTTCAACCCCAGTATGGAAGCAAGACTATGGAGATAAAGTCTGCATAGCTGCATAGAGGAAGCATTTAAAATGTTCTGATTAGTTAAGAACAGCAAAGGCATTGTCATTGGTGTATTCAGCTCCCAAACATAAAAGGTTACCATGTTTTCCTACTTTGGGAAGATAGATGTTGTAATCTTGAACTATGCCAAGGTTGAAATAATTCCTGTTGTTCACTAAAATTGTCCACAAAAGAGAGAATTAAAATGCTGATGTTTTTCAGGTAGCTGAACTGGTAACCAGTGAGTTCTTTGAACAAGGAGACAGAGAGAGAGCTGAACTCAAACTCACCCCTTCAGTAAGTTTATTCTTATTTTTGTAAAACTGAATCAGAAAATGAATCTCTCAAGTAACTGAAAGCAAGAGCGTGAATAAATGGGGAGAAACAGGATTGAAAGCTTAAGGGTCTAAATTTAGACATGGCTGCCAAAGGACAATTTCTCCCAAGGTTCTGAGTAAGGGAAACAAGCACAGGTAGTTTCTTAACAAATATTTGTTGAGAAATACTCTATGTACTCCAGAAAACCCTGGAGTATAGGCAACAGAAATAGAGATACAGGATCATAGGCAAGGGGCTGCTGGGCACACAGGTGATACTGAATAAATAAATACTTGCCTAGCTTATACAAAAGAAAATAAAGTAGGATGTAAGCTCCTTTGGGAGAGGGACAATTTAATTTTTCATTTTGCATCCCACTGCACTGTCTTAATAAATAAATGCTTGCTATTTTGAGAAGGAAAGAAAGGACATTTTTTTCACTTAAAAAAATTAATAGCACTTTTAAATGCACAGAATAGAAGGAATCACAAGTAATCAAGATAGTTTGAAAGTTACATGTTTACATGTTGAATATATTACATGCTTTTAAAGAAAAGCAAGTTTTACATAATCAGTGCTATGTAATCTTCTTTTTCTGCTCAATTATATAGATGGAACTGCTTATTTTATTTGATTTGGTAAGTTCCAAATTTTAAATTAAAAGAATGGAAAAAAAGATGAAAGACAAATTCTCTAGCCTTGAGGAGGAGAAAACCAAGCCAGTGATTATAGTAGAGAACTAGGCATTCTCAATGTTATTTCTCTCTTACTGAACTCCTAGTATCATAAGTAAGTCATTTCATAACTCTTTCATTTCTCAGTTTTAAAAATGTAGAATGAATACCCCCCCACACACACACCCCTTTCCTATTTTATAGGGGCATTAGATATAGACAGATAGATAGATAGATAGATACAGATATAGATATAAATATAGATATATTCAAGTCTGAGTGACACTTGGAAGCCCAAAGATGAATGGTCCTGGAGAAAGATAGGTCGTCTTTATACTTATTTTGTGCCTGAACATTCAGAAAAAATCCTCTTGTCACGGCATCAGTAGAATAAGCACTCTTGCCTCTAAAAACTACTCTAGCTAGATCCTAATATGCAAGTCAAGATCATATACAAACTTAGTGGAAAAGACACACTGTATTACTCAAGTTCGGTTTCCTCTGTGAAGCAAAGTAATTTGGATGTTGGAAAGAAATTATGATTTGTGGGAAATCTGGGCTTTGAGGAGTCTTGTTTTGATGACATTAAAAGACAGAGAAAACAACAAAATGAGTTCCCAGATGACAGAGATTTGTGGTTCTGCTTATCAATCATTACCAGTCAATCAATAAACATTTATCAAGCACTTAATATGCTCCAGGCACTGTACTAAGCTTATGTGGAGTCAGAGCTTTTTACTCCAAAGGCTTTGGGACTACTTCTGCCTAGAAAGCCTCTTCACTATTCCCTCAGACTCTCTAGCTCCCTTCAAAGCTCAGCTCAAGCACTGCCTCCTCAGTTAGTTTTGGCCTCAGCTACTAATGCCTGACCTCCAAAACTACTTGGTTTTTGTCGTATTGTGTTCTTTCATTTATTTACATGACAGAGATTATAGATCTAGAAATGGAAGGGACCTCAAAGCTCATCTTGTCCACCCCCTCATTTTACACAGAAGGGAAACCAAGACCCAGGGAAGTTAAAGTCACATAGGTCATGAGTATAGGTATTATCTCCCTTCATAGAAGTCCTTTAAAGGCAATGACCTTCATTCTCCTATTTGTAGCCCCAATGCTTAGTATATGGTACCTGCAACATAGTAGGTGATTTGTTGTTATTCTAAATGTGATTTAAGTTTAGGGTTAACCCTAAATGCAATTCTATTGACTTGTTTCCATCATGACTTACTCTTCATGATCCCTTTTGGGGTTTTCTGGGCAAAGATACTGGAGTGGTTTGCTATTTTCTTCTCCAGCTCATTTTACCCATGAGAAACTGAGGCAAACAGGGTTAAGTGACTTGCCCAAGGTCACATAACTAGTAAATACCTGAGGCCAGATTTGAATTCAAGAACATGAGTCTTCCTGACTTCATGCTTGGTGTTCTATCCATTGTGCCCACTTAGCTGTGGACTAAAAAATAAATGTTTGTTGGTGGATTGACTGTAAAAGTCCACCTATGTACAAATAGATTTCTACTGTAGGACAGTGTTAATTTAGTTTCAAAGCAGTCACTAACTCTATTATTTTCACATCACTTTAAAAAAAAGTCTTTTTTGAAGGAGTCATAGAGCTAGTAACTTTAAGAGAGAATTCAAATCCAATAACCAATAATAGCCTCTGCTCTAGGCAAAGCAATGTTAGATCCCTTTCTTTGTGGGGGCGGGGAGGGGAAGAGGATACAAAAAATAAGTGAAACCAAGTCTTGGATACAAAAAATAAGTGAAACCAAGTCTTTGTTCTCTAGGTACTTATAATCTAAGAGGGTGAAGGAGAGAGATTCAACATTATTATAACAGGCAGAATGTGACAAGTTCATAAGTAAAAAAGGAGGGGAATGGGATGGGGCGGGGGTGGGGGGTGCTGAGAGGCCTCAGGCAGTGTGACTGAGTTTGATTACAGAAATAAAGCTCTCGGACTGGAGTGTTCAGTGTTGATGTCTGAAGGCTATTCGTGACCCAAGTGGCTTTCAACTGCACACACTTTCAGGTTTTTTTTTTCTTTTAAAAACTGCCTCCCAGGAAGCAACTGAAGGGTTTACAATGCAGCAATACCACAGGTCATTTAATTAAATGAGAAAAATATGAGTAAATTGCCAGCTTTGGAGGACTGGATGCTGCAATGAAGCAGGGCCAAGGAGTCTTTGTCTGTAGACTCAAAGTGATTATCAGAAAGGCATGAATGTACTTAATTTGACCCAAGTTTAAACGAGGCTCTATCCTCACAAAGTGTCACACAAAGAGGAAGCTGATCCTTACAGGGAGGCTGATTGATTGAGATCTTCCATTTCAGTGCTAGG
The DNA here is from genome assembly GCA_028658325.1 of Potorous gilbertii. Taxonomy (NCBI): domain Eukaryota; kingdom Metazoa; phylum Chordata; class Mammalia; order Diprotodontia; family Potoroidae; genus Potorous; species Potorous gilbertii. The sequence goes on along the minus strand of CM053771.1, from coordinate 202,119,792 downwards.
AAGGCATGCAAACAATTACCAACTTTTTCTTCATATTTTCTTGTCAGGTTAGACAGGGTTGGGAAACCTGTGGCCTTGAAGCCACAGGTGGCCCTGTTGATCCTCAAGTGTGGTCATTGGGCCAAATCCAAACTTCTTAGAACAAATCCCCTTAATAAAAGGATTTGTTCTATAAAACTTGGACTCAGTCAAAAGGCCACACTCAAGGACCTAGAAGGCCACATGTGGCCTCAAGGCCACAGATTCCCTACCCCTGTTAGAATAACTCAAAAGAGCCAGGGTTTCACCAATGTAGGTATGGCCTCCTCTGACATAGATCAGAAGGTCTTCATGAATGACAGTAGCTAAATAAATTCATACTAATAGCTAACTTTTAAATAGTCCCCACTGTGAGCAGGCACCATGCTAAGCACTTTACACTTAGCATCTCTCACAACCCAAGGAGGTAGGTGCTATTGTTATCTCCATTTTACAATGGGGAAACTGAGGCAAGCAGAGGGTAAATTACTTGTCTAAGATCATACAGTAAGTGTCTGGGCTGGGCTGGAAATCAGGTCTTCCTGACTCCAGGCATACAACTCTATCCACCATGCCACCTAGCTGCCCTGTTGACCGGCCTTCTGGGAATGACAATTTCTTAACTAAGCTAGGCTGGTCCTAGACAAACCAGGAAGAATGAGGCATTGAGAATTAGCATTGAGATAATGAAGATGAGAGACTGAAAGAAGAGTGGTGGCATGGATGGAAATAGGGGATCTGCAACAAAGGTAAGGGTTGAGAGGAAAGCGTGTGTGGGAGCAGGGGGCAGGGCGATGGACAAGCTTGAGAAAATATTGAGATATGGAAGAATTTTAGTTCTCAGTGAGGGCAAAGACTGGGTTTAAAAGGGATGAGCCATAGAGATGGAATAACCAGAAATTTTGGTCAGAGAAATAAATGTATTTTATCATAGAAGTGGAGCACTTGTGAATTATATTAAAATTCAGGACACAGTCATTCCTATGTTTGGCCAAGGTGGGGTGAAGTAAGTCATGGGATTTGAGGAGACTGAGATTGGTATATTTAAGGGAGAACCAACATAAGTGGATGTTTTTTTCCTTTGTTGTTCAGTCATGTCTGACTCTGTGATCCTATTTGGGGTTTTCTTCATAAAGTTACTAGAGTTTGCCATTCCCTTCTCTACTTTACAGAGGAGGAAACTGAGGCAAACAGGGTTAAGTGACTTGTTCAGGGTCACACAGCTAGTAAATGTCTGAGGTCAAATTTGAATTCAGGAAGACTCAATCTTCCTGACTTCCAACCCAACAAAATCAGGGAGAAGAGGAAGGCAATGAGACACTGTTTATTATCATATGTCCAAATCTGGTCTGAAGAGAAAGAATCTCTCAGTTTGATCAAAACAAAATTTTTTCTTAAAAACTTTATGGAAATAGAATCCAAAGATAGGTAACCTAGCACTGAGGAATGAGAGGTACATAGTAAGAAGACAAGGTGTTAATAAAACTGTTCAAATAATCAGTTATGTTCAAAGGGGGAGCAATAAGGCTTAACAAGTTCAGGAGGAGCCACCAGAGTATTTCCAGAAAGGTGAAATATTATCAGACATTATCAGTATTATCAGTAATGGAAATCACACAGTTGAGTATAGACTTTTTTCATCGTTCTACCTAGAGGCAGAAAAGTTTGTTAATTTCTTCAAATTAGCAATATTTAGTCTATCCAAAGGCCTTTTCACTTATGCAGAGATTTCTAGACACAGAGCTGAAAAAGGCAAGCTTAAAGTCCTCATCCAAAGACAGAAATCCTGTGAAAGAAAACCCTCTAATAAGTATACAAAATAAGTTATTTATAACACTAAAATATGACAAATTAACAACCTCCCATGAAGTAAGTGAAGGCAAATTTTCTTTATTTTAACAAAGCATCTATTTTGGGCTCTTTGCCAACCTATCTCATTCTACTCAACTCCACCTCATACTAAAAATGAAAACCTGCTGTATTTTCATGGCACTAAAATCCATGCCCTCCCCTGAAACTGGGCTCCCACTTCCTACTAACTTGATTTTAGTAAGAGTTCCCAGATTTGTAAATATCTTTGGCCTCAAGTAATTATTTCAAAACTCAAATTTAGCTTATAAATCTCATAAAAACAGGTAAAAAAATTTATTTTTCATCTTAAAGGAGTAAGATATGTGCGTATATGTGTGAAGATTGGTTGTCATCTGTGAAGTGTTCAGTTTGTAACAATTGAATCACAGCTACAAAATATTAGATGAAGCATGTGTGAAATACTCATGTGTAATAAAGTATGTGTGTGGTTTCTTTTTCCCCCTCATCATAGGCTATTTTTGATCGAAACCGAAAAGATGAACTGCCTCGCTTACAGTTGGAATGGATTGATAGCATCTGCATGCCTCTGTATCAGGTAACTTCTACTTGTGAATGTTTGAGAGCCCTGTCTCACCGAGGACATAACAGCTATGGAAGCTTGGATATTATCAAAACCTTTCAGGGCCTCTTTGTAGTGTTTAAAACCTGATTTGCTATCTTTTCTAAGAATATTGAACATCCCAAACACTCTGAGTGCTTTAATAAATACTATTTAATAGTATTGTTCTCATCATCATTATTAATGCAACCAAACTATGTTTGAAGGTTGCATTTTAATATATTGTATATTTATATTATTACAATATGATATATAGAAATATATCATATTGTAATAACAAATAGTTTGCCTGAATCAAAGCCATTCCCCTATGTCTTCACTTCAGAAGTGAAGTAAAGACAATAGTGAACTCTTCCATTCATGCACCACTTTGGGGATCTAGCTTATTTGGGAGAAAGGAAGACTCTCTTATATTAGCAGCGACAGCTCAGCATACATTGACTATTTAGTTTTATTTCTACTTATTTGTTTGGAAAAGGAAAACCTGGTTTGTTCTTTACCCCCTACTCAGCTCAAATAAGATCGGGCCTCATTTTCACTTCAGAATGCAAAACCCATGTAGAGAGAGAGCAAAACCTATTTAGTTTCTCACTCTATGTAACTTCCATTAAAAAACACTGTATTTTTTTTAAAGACTTTGCAACCATTATGCCCAAGTCTTATCTACTACTTCATTTTTAGTACTTCTGAGATATGCTTGGCTTTCTCACATTAACCTGGAAAAAGAGCTGTCATGAAGATGGAAATTTCATTTCTCTAATGGCTATAAATAACTAATGCATATTCATTCTTTGAGTTTTAAATTATCCATTGAATCAGTAATAAAATGAAATCTGAAGTGCAAAGTTGAAAGGGAACCTAAAAATAGAGATAGTCTAAATATAAAGAGTGTGAACTGTTCTTTTTAAAAGTTGAAACCTTGGGTGGAAAAAGTTCTAGAACTGAAAACATCACTCACTAGGAACATCCATTTTTATTTCTGGTATTCTATTTCTTTAAAAAAAAAAAGTTCTGCCTCCATAACTCCAAAACATGTAGCAATTTGGTAAGAATCTGTCTCATGTACTTATATTTATTTATTCTACATTAGCTAAGTCTATTACATGTTAGGTATTGGGGCTATGATGACAAAGATGACACAACTCCTTACCCTAAAGGAACTTATATTCACTTAAGATGGGGGTTCATGAGGACCAACATAAGCATGACCTCCTACACATAATAATTACTTAATAAATGTATGTTTACGGATTGATTAATATACTCAGAATCCTGACATTTTGATCCAACTCCCCAGGTTAGGTTTGGGAGGCTGCTAAGAACATTAGCGTGACACCCTGACTTGCTATCCATGAATATAAGCACTTTTTTTGCTTAAATTATAATAAATATTGAAAATGGTCTTCAGGTATTTGTTGATATCAGTCAATCAACCCTTTTCATCAGAGTGGCATAGATCTCTTGACTCATTCTTTACTTCCTTTTAAATATTTTGAGAGCTTCAGACAAAAAAAAATTTTGTTATTGTTTAGTTGTTTCAGATGTGCCTGATTCTTCATCACCCCATTTGGGGTTTTCTTGGCAAAGATACTAGAGCGGTTTGCTATTTCCTTCTCCAGTTCATTTTACAGATGAGGAACTGAAACAAACAGGGTTAAGTGACTTGCCCAGGGTCACACACCTAGTAAGTGTCTGAGGCCAGATTTTAACTCAGGAAAATGAGATTCTATCTATCTAAAATTCTAGAACCTAAATCTCAAATAACCAGTTTTTGAGCTTAAAATATAATTCTATTACTATTCTGCATGTGTGTGTTTTCATTTCCACATAGGGCAGCTATTATGATTTTTGTGGGGGTTTTTGATGGACAAATTACTCTCTACTGAAATTTTCCTTCCCTCTTGTTCCTTCTATTTAAAACACTAAGAGCAAGTGTAGAATTTTATTGTGTGTCATCTCATCCCATGCAAGTCTTGTTATAAACCCTCCATGAGGAAATCTATCCAGCCAGTTATTCCTCCCTCTCACCATGTCACTAGCCCTTTTACCCACTGGTTGTACATTTCTCTGATGTCATCCTTGACACTGCATATCGCAAGCACTTCTTCATTTACAATACATTATTGCCTGATATGACCCACCATGCACCTCTCCATCACCTTCTGAGTTACAATAGCCTTTAATTCTTCAAAGACCATTCTATAATTTGCAAAATCTTCTAGACTCCATATTTTTTCCCTTGTTAGAAGTGTTGTCAAAAGGTGGGCTTAGCCACTCTTTGTCATTAATCTTAAAATAAGTTATTTTGGAATGAACTTTTTTTAAAAATGTGGTGAAATAGTGCCATTAGGCGGAAAGAGTTTTGGAGTTTGGATCACAGGAGATTTTTGTCCATATCCTGCCTCTATCACTAATTAACTGCGTGACCTTGGGAAAATCACCTTTACCTCATCTGAGCTTTAGTTTCCTTATCTATAAAGCAAGGATAATAGTCCCTCTGGTAACCTGCAGGATTGTTGGGAGGATGAAATGAGGTAACGTATGCAAAATGTTTTGTCTACCTTAGAGTGCTCTGTATAGATGTCAGCTACTCGAATCCAGAGCAGCTAGGTGGTGTAGCAGATAGAACACCAGTCCTGGAGTCTGGAAGACTCATCAAGCTGAATTCAAATCTGACCTCAAACACTTAACTAACTGGGTGACCCTGGGCAAGTCACTTAACCATATTTGCTTCAGTTTACTCGTCTGTAAAATGAGCTAGAGAAGGAAATGGCAAACCACTCCAGTATCTTTGCCAAGAAAACCCCAAATGGGATCATGAAGAGTCAGACAGGGCTGTAACGACTAAAACTTCATGACTCCAGGCCCAGCACTATCTACTGAACTGTCTAAGTCATATAGCCTCATTACTATAATACAATTTCAATCTCGAACAACAGTTCTCTGTTACCCTGTAATTCTAACAGATAATCAAATCAAAATAAATTAGTTTTGCAAGAGATTACTTGAAGGAATGAGCCATCTGGTAATCTTGGTGTCTGACTTGTAAGTTTCTTGGAAAAAATTCTAAAACAAAAAAAATTTTAAAGGACTTGTCGGCACATTTTGACTTTATTCATAATAACAATAGAGCTACATAGTGCAAAAAGTGCCTGAGCCCCCTTCAACATACGAGGGGCAGATATAACGATTCAGCCCTCTGAAACTCACACACTAAGGAGGTGTGATAGTTACATATATTGCATTTGCTGTATGAAAATAGCTGAGCTTTTCCCATCTTATTGCTTCAAAGCTGTTTTTTTTTTCTCAAGAAAGGGGTTGTATCATGTAAAAGTCATGTTTTATCTGTGGGAGTGTTTTAATACAAATGAGTAGAAGAAGTCTGAGTGGGCAGGGAAGCATCAGAGCATGTTCCCCAAGAGAAGCCGGCTGAAGCCCTGGTTAGTTAGCTCTGTCCTAGCAGGGTATCTCTGAGCAATAGGCTCACATCTGATTCCTCTGCTTTCTGCTGTCTTTACACCCTGCTGCGTATCCATTAGCCTGCTGCTCAGCATCTTTAAAAAAAAGAAAAAAGGAAAGAAAGAAAAGAAAAGAAAAAGCACCATCAAACCTTGAAGTCATTGCCATACCAGCCTTAGGGATAAACAGAAAACCTGATGTCACAGTATCATGCTGAGCTCCTCTTTGGAATATCAACTTTGTTGTTGGTGGTGGTGTATTTCACTTCCCAAGTTAATCAAACCTCTGTACTTAGAGCTTCAGTGATGAGCACAGGAATTTTAACTATTTTACAAAGGTTCGAAAAACTTAATTTAAAATATGGAAACTCATTTCAGCTGTTCACAAAACATGTTTTCATTTCTGGAGAGCTTTTCCTTATAGAGCATGCTTAAGGATATCAGTAGGCAGAGGTTGGCCAGCACAATGCTCCTTCTATATTAAGAAAAGAAAAAAGTTTTAGGTCAGATTTTGTCTCATTAAAAATGCCATGGGATCCCTACAGCAGACTGGCCTCTTGATTCTAAGGACAGAATGACCTTTGAGTTTCTTTCAGCTTCCAGCTGGGACAACCATTTAGGAATGTATGCATCATCATTATAAATGGTAACAAACAGTTTGTAGAGAAGAGTGTAGAAGGATGAAAAGCAAGACCTTGTTTGTGTCAAAGACAAAAACAGAAAACCCTTGAATCTGAAAACAATTAAGTGCAAGGAGGAGACCAGTAGCCCCTACAGAAGGGATTTCCCAAGATACCCAGAAAAGGTTCTTCAGCAAAAACAATGAAAGCATAATGCTCCCAGGATGGTTTGTTTCTCAAGTATAGATTTGAAAATCAAATAAATAAATGAACTGTAGAATGACTTTCTATAACAAGAATTTAAAATACACTCTCTCCATCATAAAGAGCCTCATAATCTAAAAGGGGCAGAATGTACAGAAGAGAATACAGAAGAATGACTTTAAGTCAATGTTTTGAAGTTATCAGTGGGCAATTTTCTATATTTATCCTTATATGTCTACATGTATTCTTATGTGTAAATATACTCTTAATATGAATACTGTTCTACTGTTTCTGATTTCCTCTTAATGCATTATTTCTTTGGGGGACAGGAGGCAGATTTATAATTTCACCATAAATAGGGAATTCCTAGTATGGAACATTCTCTACCAATACAGATCGTCCCCTTTTCTGCAATTTATAGTCTTAGGGAATTGCCTGGGACACTGAGGAGATGTAAAATTACTTGACCAGGGTGATATGGCCAGAATACAACAGTAGTCGGATTCAGCCCAGGTCTCCCAGAGACCAAGCCCAGTTCTAGAGCTACTTCTTGGTCTTCCAAACTGGTTTCAGATTCCTTTATGTTAAATTTCTTTATATTTCCTTACATTTCATTACACTGACATTCTAGTTTGCTCATTCTTCAATTATTGGACATTTAGGCTGTTATGATTTTCATACATGATGAATAACTATAATTATTGAATTTCATTTCACATATATAAACTGATGCACATGCATATGTGTTACCTATATGTCAGAGATGAAAGTTTGACCTTATATAAAAGCTCTCTCCGGAATATGTATCATAGAATAACAAGTTATTATAACTCTATGCACAATTGGGTTTTGTATGGCCTACTGCATTTGGGGGAGGGAAAGGTGGCATAGTGGATAGAGTGCCTGTCCTGGAGTCAGGAAAACTCATCTTCTTGAGTTCAAATCTGGCCTCCCTTACTAGTTGTGTGACCCTGAGCAATTCATTTACCTTTGTTTGCCTTAGTCTCCTCATCTGTAAAATGAGCTGGAGAAGGAAATGGCAAACTACCTTGGTATCTTTGTCAAGAAAATCCCAGATGAGGTCACAAAGAATCAGATATGACTAAAATGAATTAACAAAAAGACTATATTTTTTTAAAAAGTAATTTAGTTCTTAATGAGGTTGTTAGTCATTATTTCCATGTTGAATAAATTGGCATCAATGCGAGAAGTTTTCCAGGTGAAGCCTGCAATCCCAGTGATGTGTCATATACAAATACCAGTCATCAAAGAATTCAGCTATAAGAAAATAAAATAAAACTATTCCATGAACATAATTTATTATTTTTTCAATCAGAAGGCATCTCATACTCTTAACAATGCCTGAATTTATCATGGTCAGCATAAATATTTCTGTCCTGAGGTGTAAAAGATAGAAGTGAATAAGAATCCTTTTTCACAGAATTCCAATGAAAAGATAGCCAATGTCATGGTCATGTTTATGGACTGAACAATTTGGTTTCATGTCCTTTTATGTGGGTAAATTTCTGAACTTCTGAAAAGAAAAAGGTTTAATTCTAGCACAGATTAGCTCACCACTTAACTTACCTGGTTGTCACTTTCCTTCTCTTTAAAATGAAGAGGTCAGACTAGGTAACCCCTGGCTTCCTTTGCGGTTCTAGATCTATAACCCTGTGACCTTATTAAAAGTCTGTAGTTCTTTAATGAAACAGTTCCCTCCATTGCATTGTTTAGTGAGATGTAGTCACAGAGCACCATAGCACTTGATATCAGCAACCTTCATTACTTCAATAGTTAATAATTGTATATAGTAAATCTACTATTACTACTACTGTCACTACTAAAAGTAGTAAATCTACTTCATTAGTTAATAATTGTGTATAGTAAATCTACTATTACTACTACTGTCACTACTAAAAGTAGTAAATCTACTTCAATAGTTAATAATTGTGTATAGTAAATCTACTACTACTACTACTGTCACTACTAAAAGTAGTAAATCTACTTCATTAGTTAATAATT
>CM053771.1:202099374-202110539 GCA_028658325.1 Potorous gilbertii | reverse complement strand
AACGGTAGAGAAGGTATGAACCAGAACGGTAGAGAAGGTATGAACCAGAACGGCAGAGAAGGTATGAACCAGAACGGTAGAGAAGGTATGAACAAGAACGGTAGAGAAGGTATGAACCAGAACGGTAGAGAAGGTATGAACCAGAACGGTAGAGAAGGTATGAACCAGAACGGCAGAGAAGGTATGAACCAGAACGGTAGAGAAGGTATGAACCAGCCAGAACGGTAGAGAAGGTCTGAACAAGAACGGCAGAGAAGGTATGAACCAGAACGGTAGAGAAGGTATGAACCAGAACGGTAGAGAAAGTATGAACCAGAACGGTAGAGAAGGTATGAACAAGAACGGTAGAGAAGGTATGAACCAGAACGGCAGAGAAGGTATGAACCAGAACGGTAGAGAAGGTATGAACCAGAACGGTAGAGAAGGTATGAACAAGAACGGTAGAGAAGGTATGAACCAGAACGGCAGAGAAGGTATGAACCAGAATGGTAGAGAAGGTATGAACCAGAACGGTAGAGAAGGTATGAACAAGAACGGTAGAGAAGGTCTGAACAAGAATGGTAGAGAAGGTATGAACAAGAATAGTAGAGAAGGTATGAACAAGAACAGTAGAGAAGGTATGAACAAGAACGGTAGAGAAGGTATGAACAAGAACAGTAGAGAAGGTCTGAACAAGAATGGTAGAGAAGGTATGAACAAGAACGGTAGAGAAGGTATGAACAAGAATAGTAGAGAAGGTATGAACAAGAATAGTAGAGAAGGTATGAACAGAGTTCAAAATTTTTGCATTTTCTTTCAGCAGACTTTATACAAATGGCGTTTACCTCTCTCTAACTACAAGAACAATACGGTATATATACCAGATAAAGGCCTGAATTTGGAGTCAGGAATAACTGCAGCTAAGTGATCTTGGGCAAGTTACTGAACATCTTTGGGACTCACTTTTCACCTATATAATGGAATAGCACATAATTACATGAGGACCAAATGAGATAATGTATATAAAGCATTTTATGCATCTTAAAGTACTATATAAATGGGAATTATTATTAAATTACTACACTGGGGGAAGGGAAATTATGTTAAAAAATAATTTATATTGACTCTTCAGAATTGGAAGACTTTAGGATATGGGCAGCTAGGTGGTGCAATAGATAGAGTGCCAGTCCTGGAGTCAGGAAGACTCATCTTTCAGGGTTCAAATTCAGCCTCAGATACTCACTAGCTGTGTGACCCTGGGCAAGGCACTTAACTCTGTTTGCCTCAGTTTTCTAATCTGTAAAATGAACTGGAGAAGGAAATGGCAAACCATTCCACTATCTCTGCCAAGAAAACCCCAATGGTATCATGAAGAGTCAGACACAACTGAAACAACCAAAAAAAAAAAAAGGATACCATGCAATAACATGTAAGTTAATGTTTTACTTTGGATATTGCATTGTTTCTATGTTGAGTACTGTATTGTAACTGATAAAGCCAGATCAGAAACAGAAACTCTCCTTGAAAAACATTACAATTTCTTCAAATTAAATTCAACAAGAATTCACTAAATGCCCACTACAGGCAAAGGCAAAAATATTTCCATCACTCTTCCCTCAAAATGATTAGGGTAAATACAAATGAATAAGGTTTCATATTTTAAATGGGGTTATATAACTTATTTGAAGTTTCACATCTGAATTCTGAAATTTCTTAAGTTAATAGATGAATTAAAATGGTTATTTGGGATATTTATAACTCTCACCTGGGAACAGTCAAAACAAGTAACTAAGATTAGAGGTTTGTATTTCTGCAGTAGACTAAGGTTCCTCCTTCATGAATTTCCTTAATTTTCCTTTACCATGTTTACCTCACATACCTATGGCATATCTGCTTTCTAGACACTAAATGCAATGATGAATTAATTTTCATTAGGAAACAGAGATGCCATTCAGCTACTGCAACAAAGATGAGTAGGAAATGAGAGTTTTCAACTCCTAGTTCCACTTAAATACTCAAAATCTTTGATTTTCTGTGTCCAAAGCTCTACATCCAGGAAGAAAAAATAGCTTTGTGTCAACATGTCTCTACAGTGGCAACTCATTGTACCAGACCATAATTTCCAAGTTATTCTTCAGATGTCAATGTTATTCAGCCTTCATGAAGTTTAGCAACAATTTTTAGGACAATGATAATTATACATGCCTCATTTGGAAACTGGTATATATCTGAAAACTTCAGTTGAATACTATTAACTTCCAAGAGTTAAAGACTGATTAAAGAACTGAATCTAGCTTCCATTAAAATTTACTAATAGTCATCTTTCTCTTTTAGAGAATTCCATAGGATAATACACATGACATAATCTTTTCTTTTTTGAGTATACAAGGCATGATGGTCACATTAGGCCATAATTAGGACACACAAACTGATGTTTCACAGGTCACAGATCATCTGTTAGAAATAATCTGCTAGCTACTGCACCACTGCATGAAAGATTATGAGAAGTCAATTATAATATCCTTACAGTAATGTAGGGTAGGCACTTCTCATAGCGTACTCAATGTTAAAATATCCTACACACACACACACACACACACACACACACATCCTTTCTATACCAATGGTCAGTCTTATTCACACCTAGAACAGGCTTCCCCTGTTATTCTGGAGAACAAAAAGTGCTCTTTTGGCCATTCACCTAGGGTACGGGTCTCTTCACAGATGAGACAGGTCAGCTGTCCCCTCTCCCACTTTTCACTCAAGAAAGCTGACACTATGATTGGCAAAGTGGAACAAAAGGAGAGAAACAGCATGATCATGGTGCTCTCTCTTACTCTCTTGTTCCTGTAGGATACAGATCCTATCACTACACAGGAAAAACTGTCATAATGGGTACTCAGGTTTCCAGGTCAGGTCAGACCTCCCCACACCTATTTAATGTATAATGTAGTAGGAATGGTAAAGAGATAAAGGTGAACTCTCATGTGGGGAATAACAGCAGGTTATAAGAAACTGTACCAAAAAAAAGTGACAGCTGTCACTTATTTATCACTGATATTTTCTTCTTGCCTTAAAGCTTTCAGTTATCTTTGGATCAAAGAGGGCTGAAATTTTGCCTCTACTACTAATTTTCTCTAGTCAACAGGAAAGACTGTGTGAGATATCCATTATAATCTGGAAAAAAAAAACCCACTTCCAAAAGAGATGAGGCAAAATAAGTAATTGAACTCTGAGTTACAGACAGGGCATAATCACTGATGACCCCTATTTTCTTTAAATGCAACTTTTGAACTTAATTTCAAGAACAAGAGCATTTTAAAACAACTATGTGGTTCATGTTTTATGAAAATTCCTAATTCTCAACAAGGAATTGTATGCCTAGTTTTAGAAGACTAATAATTTTAAAACCTAGCCATAAATTAAATATGCTTCTAGTATAAACTTTGCTGTTTAAACTGACCAGCTCGTCATTTACAAAAACAAGCTCTATGAAGATTAAGTTAAGCAGGCTTTATATTTTCTATAGCCTCAAGTCCCAGACTACATCTGTTTTCTTTGATACACAAAACCAGAGTTAAAATAGCTCCATTTATCACAGCATGATTGTAGGCAGACAAACCAGCCTGTCTGTTTCCAGATAGTGAAAGCAACTGTTATTAATCACAATTACAGGCCAAACACAACAAGAGAAATTGCATCAATATTCTCCCAACCCCCAACCTTACTTCTCAAAAGTGGCACTTAGAATGTCATGACAGGGGCTGAAGGTCAGTAAATAAAGAGGATACTATGAGGTTAATTCTGAGTAGCAAGTTTATGGCATGTTATATAAAATTTAGCCATATAGTCAAAAAAATGTTCTCCTTCCAGATGAGTCATATTCAACAGTTTATCTGTATAACTAATTGTCCCTACTATTTAAAAATCAAAATACAAAGTTCATACGAGTATGAATATTTTCTATTTAAGTATCTGCTATTTTATTTTGCAGTAATCAACACTGTATATATTAAATTGAATACACCAGTAGCAATCCTGAAGAGTAATGTAATTTAGAATTTTAACTACAAAATTGCTAATAATTTTTAGAGTTAAAGAATGAAAGTTTATTAAAATTGGTGTTTCCTAGTAGTAGTTTCATTTCTAGCAACACAACAGGAATCCTCTGCCTCTCCTACATACAGAAAAAGATAGTACTTTCTATTGAAGGAAAATTACTGCTGGTAATAGATTGAGAAAAAAAATATATCTCATCCCTTGAGTGTTTCAATCTCTTTCAAATAAAATGAATATTTCCTCAATAGTTGGAGTAAGACAGAGTATACTGATTAACTTCTTGGACTTTGTTTAAGAAAACAAACTCAACAGTTTGGGATGGAATCACCCAGTAAACATAAAATGTTTATTTCTGTTTTAAAGCATAGTGTACAGGAGATCAAGTGGACATGAAACTACAGAGTAACACTGAACTGCTGGTACTTTCAGGGTGTGTATGTGGAGGGAGAAAGGAGGGAGTGCTACTTCATTTTACTTATGCAGTGTTAATTCCATTTTAAAACAATATCTACACTTTCCTGTATATATCTGGGAATAAGCCTATTTTTCCATGATGAAATTCCATGGTACATAAAATAACTGCCTAATTAAGTTCTTAAAGCCTAGTTAGTAATTGTACTACTCTCATTCTACTATACAGCAATAGACATTTCATAAAATTTGAAAAATGGCACAGGATAGTAAAAATAAAAAACTTTTTAAATATATTCCAGCATGAATTTACATTTAGATTCACATTTACTTAATACTTTTTTAAAGGAAGACATGGAAACAGGCATCTACACATATGTGCATATTCTCATGCTTTCAGATTGGTACCTAAATTATATCATACAATTTAAACAGTATTGAATGCTAAAAAAAAATGTTCTACTCAATTTATTAAATAGAATTAAAACCCCTTCTTGGTAAATTACTATAAAGTAGGAAATCTATGAAAAATCATCCTCTAATGTATAACTAAACTGAATTATTTCATTAAACCTAAGTATAGCACATGATGTTCAAAATGGTAAGACAACAGCCAGGGTCTAAAAATAGTTTTGTTATACAGGAAATTTTACTGTAAGCAGTCATTTTATTAATAATCCTGAGAAACATGAATCCAAACCAAAATAGTTCTGTCAGTACAAAACAAACAGAAAATAAGATCATTCATATCAGTAACTGATACATGGAAATATGACATATGTATGGAATATACACTAGAATGAATGAGAAACTTCTAGTCTACATACATTCATATTGTAGCACTTTAGTCATTCAAAACATACTTCAAAACCATGAATTGTATGACCAAGTTCCTTTCACATAACCCTCAGGCACAGTAATCATAAGTTTAAAGTAAGAAAACACAGCATTCTAGGCTGTCTAGTCTACTAAACAAAAACTGCAGAGCTCTGGACTCTGTGTAGCATACCATGATAACTGGTAGCTAAATGGCCCTGGGTAGGTCCTTTTATCTCTTTTAAGTCTCAGTTTTCTCGTGTAAAATAGAGGGTTATCTAACAGAACTGTTGGGAGACTCCAATGACATGACTGTATTCAAAGCATTTGACAAACAATAAAGCTAAATTTTGTAAATGTCATTTATAATTCCTATTAGGTAATATTTTGCAGAGAAAGAAGAAAGGGGCAATTTAACATTTAACTTTACATAACAAAATAAATTTTATCCAATGTATATAACATGGTTGAACTATTGTTTAACTTGACTCAAAGAACATGAAATGTTTTCAGGATTACATTCTATCTTCACTTGTAAGATGAAGAATAGGGGACTTGTAGTTACATCAGTAAATAAATTATCTATTATTTCCATACTTATGAAGATAAATGTCACTGAGATTAACACATACCCAACAAAGCCATGGCATGCATATATACACACACACAAAATATACATCATGAAAATATTCCTAAACTTCATGATACAGTGTTATAAAAACAAAAAATTGCTTCTTTGTCTAACAGTCAGTCAATGCAATGGTTTTCTAAACAATTAGATAGCATGGCAAAAAATTTAGAATAATTTGTGTCTACAACATCTAAACATCTGTAAATACTGAGTTACACACAATTTTTATGAAAGCATAAGACTAAAATTTCAACAAATAGCAAAATTAGGGTTTGGCTCTTGGTGTATTACAAAGTTATTTCTATACTTTGAAAGAAATTTAATCTCTCTGCTCCTCTGTTCTCTTCAATTCTTTTGACTACCTTTTGGTCATTCTAATATTCTTAAGCACTTAATGCAAGGTAGACAAGAGAGAAGAAGAGGACCTCATTTTAATACTGTTAGCAGTTCTCTTAAAATTGATAAATAGCCAAAGGATATGAACAGGCAGTTTTCAGAAAAAGAAATTAAAGTTACCTATAGTCAAATGAAAAAATGCTCTAAATCACTATCGATTAGAGAAAGGCAAATCAAAACAACTCTGAGGTACTTCACACCTAACACTTTGGCTAACATGACAAAACAGAAAATGATACATGTTGGAGAAGACATGGGGAAACTGGAATACTAGTGCACTGTGAATTGATCCAACCATTCTGGAGAGTAATTTGGAAATATGCCCAAACATGCTATAAACATGTGCATACTCTCTGACCCAGCAATACCACTTCCAGGCCTACAGCCCAAAAAGATCATACAAATGGGAAAAGGACCCACATGGCACAAAAACATTTATAGCAGCTCTTTTTGTGGTGGCCAAGAATCAATAACTGAGGGGGAATGGCTGAACAAGTTGTGGCATGTGAATGTAATGGAATACTATGTGCTGTCAGAAATAATGAGCAGGGTGATTTCAGAAAAGCCTGGAAAGATTTCCATGAACTGATGCAAAGTGAAGTGAGCTGAACCAGGAGAACACTGTACAAAAGAACAGCCATGCTGTGCAATGACTAACTTGGACAGGCTTAGCTCTTCTCAGCAATGCAAGGATCTAAGCCAACTCCAAAAGACTCATGATAGAAAATACCATCCACACCCAGAGAAAGCACTTCGGAGCTGATGGAAGCAGACCATCTGATCTCTTTTTTTGCTGTTGTTTTATTTTTATCTTTCTTGTAGTTTCTCCCTCTGGTTCTAATTCCTCACAACATGACTAATAAGAAAATATGTTTAATATGAATGTATATAATAGAACATATATCAGATTGCATGCCATAGTGGGGAGGGGGAGAAATTTTAAAACTCAAAATCTTATGGAAGTGAATGATGAAAAACTAAAAATAAATTAATTTTTAAAAATTTGATAACTTAGGGGATCGTAATTTCTTTTATCCAAACTTGTATTCTAGAAGCAGAGACAATTAAGACTCAGTTTTGACAAAGTAACACTATAGCTTTATTCTTCCCCAAATCTCTTTTCCTTCCTAGTCTAAAAAAAAAAAATCTCAAATTATAAAAATAAAGATACTGCTTTCCACTTGTCCAAGATTATTATTAAAAAGGAAATACTTTAAATATAATTTCTAATGGAAAGAATAAGGAGGTATTTCTAAATGAACATTCTATTAGGTCCCTTCAGCTTCTTGCTGCGTCCTTGGTGGCATCATGGCACCTCTCCTCTCTAACTTCTCTTAGCAGTACAAGAATATTCCCCCAACAGGTAAAAAGAGAAGGAGTAACTTTCAACTGTGAATTGGAATAGGTTCTCTTGATTGAATACTATAGGTCTTAGTCACATGAACTGGGCTGAAGGTAGCTTTCTGTCAATTTAATAGGGGTCAGACTCCCCTCATTACATACCATCTTTAATATCAAAATCCTGTAAACTAACTAGATGACTGAGTAGATAGAAACATGTTATAAAATATCACTGTATCAGAAGAAATAATGACTAAGAACTCAAAGAAATAAGATGTAAGAGAAATAACAAAAAATAAAAAGTAAAATCAAAGAACAATATATTCACTACAACTGTGTCATTAAAGACAATGATGACAACAAATTCAAAGATTATCTTTAAAAAAAAGTCATGGAAATAAGCAAAATGATTTTAATATTACTGCTATTTTTAAATCAATAGACAATGGGGGGGGTTAAACAACTGAAATAATAGAAAAATTTATAGACAAGTTTACAATCTCATACAATCACTGTTTTGATCACTGATATCTTTTCTTATTTATATATTTGAATGTATACCTTCAAATGAACTAAAGTAATATTTTTAAAAAAATAAAACACTGGATTTGAAATTAAATAACATGGGCTGCCGCCCTTTCTTCCTGAAATTCAGCTGCCTAACCTGTAAAATGGAGGTAATAGTGAAAATAACTGCCCTATGGAGTTTCAAGTAGTTTTGTGAGGAAATTCCTTTGTAAACAAAGTCACATAAATGGTAATGATAACTATTGTTCCATACAAAAACCCTCTATACCGACATTTCTAAAGAAATTCTAATCAATTATTATGTCATTTTAGCACTAACATTAAAAGAATAGAACCGCTTAGTAAAAATGCACTTGGAAATTGGGAATGTTATAAATTCTAAACAAAATTATTACCTCCATGATGATGTGACAGGCTTCCTCCATTGGCAAGGATTTCGTCTCTAGCTGCTGCCTAAATTTACAAACAACAAAATAATTTTTACTTAATCTTTACTTTGCAAAGTTAAGAATTAAGATAGAAATGATCCAAGTTCTAATCAAAGCATGTTATTTCCTGTGTAAACCTCAAGACCTGGAATTACTGTTTTATAACCTCATCTATACTAGGAACTTTGAGATATTGTACAGTAGTACTGCACTCGGCGAAATGACAACTATTAAATGCAATTTAATTTTTATAAGTATTCCCTCATTGAACTCTATAATCTCTACAAGTATTTTGAACACATAAAATGACAGTTAATAAAACCCATTTATTAGCTCTAGCTTGTGAGAGACGCTACCTGCAATTAATAGGAAATAGAAGATGACCATACCAACTTGGCATTAAATTCATCACTATGTCTGCCCGAAAAAGTATTATTCACAAAAATATCAGAGACTAACCATAAATGTCTAAATATTTTGCTAATTGTTTCACAGTCTAATTGTTTTGAAAGGTCAAAATATCTTTGGATGACTATTGATACTTGTTATATTTATTTTTTAGCCAGACTTCAGGCTTCATTAAATCAATCAACAAGCTTTTATTAAGCACCTACTATGAGCCAAGTGCTGAGGATACAAAGATAAAAGTAAAGCAGTGTCTGCTATCAGAACTAAAAAAATGCTCTAAATCACTATTGATTAGAGAGATGCAAATCAAAACAACTCTGAGATACCACATCACACCTATCAGATTGGCTAACATGACAAAAGAGGATGATGATAAATGTTGGAGAAGGTGTGGGAGAGTTGAAACACTAATTCATTGTTGGTGGAGCTGTGAGCTGATCCAACCATTCTGGAGAGCGGTTTGGAACTATGCCCAAAGGGCTATAAAAATATGCATACCCTTTGACCCAGCAATATTGTTTCTAGGACTGTATCCCAAAGAGATCATAAAAATGGGAAAGGATTCCACATGTACAAAAATAATTATAGCAGCACTCTTTGTGGTGGCCAAGAACTGGAAATCGAGAGGACACCCATCAACTGGGAAATGGCTGAACAAGGTGTGGTATATGAATGTAAGAGAAAACTGTTGTGCTATAAAAATGATGAACAGGAAGACTTCAGAGAGGCCTGGAAGGACTTATATGAACAGATGCTGAATGAAAGGAGCAGAACCAAGAGAACCTTGAACACAGCAACAACGACAGCATGTGAGGAATTTTTCTGGTAGACTTAGTCCTTCATAGCAATGCAAGGACCTAAAAATTCCCAATTGATTTTTGAGGCAAAATGCCTTTCACATCCAGAGAAAGAATTATGGAACTGGATTGCAGAATGAAGCAGATCATTTTCTTTTGTATTGTTTGTTTTATGGTTTCTCCCATTCATTTTAATTCTTCTATTCAACATGACTAAGATGAAAATGTATTTAATAGTAATGTATGTATAGAAACTACATAAGACTGCATGCTGTTTCAGGGAGGGAATGGGAAGGAAGAGGAGAAGGAAGGGAAGGGAGGGAAAAAAATCTAAGATATATGGAAATGACTGTAGAACACTTAAAACAAATAAAATAATTTTTAAAAAAAGAAAAGAAGAAAAGAACTAATATTCTACCAGGGTGGACAACAAGTACATATAATAAGGATATACAAAATAAATACAAGGTAATGTGGAGGGGAATTAACAGGTATCAGGGAATGAGGAAAAGTTTTATTTTAGAAGTTAGTACTTATGCAAAAGTGAGAAAGAAGTGAATTAAGGCCCAGAGAAAGGAGATGGAGTGCTCTGTGTATAAAGAACAGCAAGAAGACCAGTTTGGCTAAACCAGAATGTACGAGAAGGGGAATAATATGCAATAAAATTGGAAAGGTATCCTAGGGCTTTTTTATATCCAAGTTATAAAGGGCTTTAAAAACCAAACAGAAGAGTTAAAAATTGAACTTAAAAGCAAGAGGGAAATACTGGAGACTACTGTGTAAGTGATACGGTAAGATTCATGCTTTTGGAAAATCATTAGCAGCTAAATGGAGGAAAGACTGGCATGGGGAAACTTGATGAAGGGAGGTCAATTAGGAGCATCCTGCAATAGTAAAGGCAAGAGGTGATGAAGATTTGACTTAGGGGGCGGAGCCAAGATGGTGGAGTAGAAAGACTCACATTTGCTAGTTGCGAACCCACAGCCCATGGATTTCCTCTAAAAAGAACTCCTGACAAATTCTGGAACAGTGGAAGCCGCGCAGAAACACAGCGAAGGAGATTTCCGTTGCAGAGAGCCCTGAAAAACAGACCGCAAAGGTCCATCGAGCCCTCGACAGGAATGATGCCCTGTCCTGCCCTGCCCCGGCTGCACGGCACTGAGAGGAGGGAGCAGATCCAAGCAGGAGTCAGGGACCAGAATCTCTGGCGGCCACGAAGGTCCCTCCACCCACAGACTCACAGGTCAGTGAGAGAGACGGGCTGAGAGGGGAGCGGGGGATCTCCGGGACTCGGACCCCCTCGGGAGGCAGCCGCTGCAGCAGAGGCAGAGGCAGCTCAGCCAGAGGCTCCCAGAGCAGGCAGGAGCTCAG
>CM053771.1:201954787-202099274 GCA_028658325.1 Potorous gilbertii | reverse complement strand
GTAAATCTACTACTACTACTACTGTCACTACTAAAAGTAGTAAATCTACTTCATTAGTTAATAATTGTGTATAGTAAATCTACTATTACTACTACTGTCACTACTAAAAGTAGTAAATCTACTTCAATAGTTAATAATTGTGTATAGTAAATCTACTACTACTACTACTGTCACTACTAAAAGTAGTAAATCTACTTCAATAGTTAATAATTGTGCATAAATCATTTAACCTATGTGAGGCTCAGTTCAACGTCTATAAAAATGGAAAGTGTATTTATAGAGTCTTCCACATGGGATTGTTGTGAAGTTCTATCTAAACCACATAATTATGAGTTGGGATTATTCTTGAAAGAAAAAATGCAATTTATTTTGCCATTTCAGAAAAGTTTAACCTTGTGTCAGGGTAAAACTTGTTGTGTCTAAAAATGTTGCCAGATAACAGTTATGGTAAGCCTATACTGATAGTAAAGGTTCCATCTGCCTGACTCTCTAAAAGGAGAGAGGATGAATTTCCCAACACTGCTTTTCCTAACACTGCTCTGGCTGTTCTTATATATAGAAGAGGAGAGGATTGACTAAACAAAACTTCTAGACTTTCATTAGTTATAAATAGCCGCTTAGGGGAACAAACAGCATTCTGATCCAAGAACATAATCCCGGGTCTTTCCTCTTTCTCATTGTTCTTATATACCTTTCTGGTCTGAGGCTACCCTAATCTGATAGATAAATTCTTTTCTGTCTTTGTGCAGTGGTCTCATGTACATCCAGGCACCAGATTCCTTAATCTATACAAAGCATATGCCAGGACATGAAGCAAATTCTTAGTCCTAGAAGGAGTTGAAGAGTTTTCAGAGAGTTTCATCCTTTTTCCATTAGCCTGGAGGATACATGGTTACTCCCTTCACTCGAGGGTCCTAGATTAGTCTCAGAAGTCAACTAGTGCAATGCCCTCAATTAACAGATGATGAGATTGAAGCCCAGGGAGCGTAAGGGAATGCCCACGCTCACACACGTAGCATGAGTCAGGTCTTCTGACTTCAGACTTGATGCTTTTTCCCCTGAACCACTCCCCTCCTGAAGGCAGGATGAACTGACAGATTTAGTATTGAGTAAAAAACTGACTCACAGATAGATGTCTTCAATCAAACTTTGTACCCCATTTGCCCCAAAGATTTCTCTTTTAAAAAATGGACCAGGGGAGGGGGGAATGGGGAGAAGCTGGAACTCAAAGTTTTAGGAACATCTGTTGAATATTGTTCTTGCTACTAGGAAATAAGAAATACAGGCAATGGGGAATAGAAAGTTATCTGGCCCTACAGGACAAAGGAGAAGATGGGGTAAGGGAAGGGAGGGATGAAAGAAGAGAGGGCAGATTGGTGATATGGGTAATTAGAATGTTCAGTGTATTGGGGAGGGGGGAGGGAACAAATGGGGAGAAAATTTTGGAACCCAAAATCTTGTGAAAATGAATGTAAAAAGTAAATAATAAAAAATTTAAAAAAATAAATTTATTAAAATTTTAAAAAATGGACCAAAAACACTATAATCCCAGCTTTGGAAAACCTCCACTTGCCCACTGAGAGTGATAGTTTAAATTAGGCAAGACATAAAAAGGATTGTCTTCATTCCTTTGGTTCTAAATATGGGAACTGAGTTAGAAAAATAGGCCTTTAAATATTTTATACTGCATTGCTTTGCAAAGCTGATGCAATCTGTGCTCCAAGTTCCATGGTAAGAAACCTTGTGCTGTCTCTCTTCTGGAAATCTACTTGTAGGGATGTCCCCTAGGGAAGTAAAAGCTCAACAATGGTAGATTAACAGAAGGCAGAGGAAAATCTAGGAAAGATAGGAACAAGACAGTAAAAATAGAAGCCAGAGGTCGCTATGGGGCTGCTAGGGGTTGGGCAGCCACTAACTTCATATGAACCTCCTTAGAGAATAAATCAAGAAATGCAGGTAACAAAATATCAACCAGCTGAGTTGTTCTCAAAGAGGATCAATGACATCAGGA
This sequence comes from Potorous gilbertii, assembly GCA_028658325.1. Lineage (NCBI taxonomy): Eukaryota > Metazoa > Chordata > Mammalia > Diprotodontia > Potoroidae > Potorous > Potorous gilbertii. Next base: position 202,097,263 of record CM053771.1, on the reverse strand, counting down.
GGGTGATGACTTGCAAGTGAATTGGATTTAAATGAATCAAAGCTATGAAAAGTCATCAGCTTCTCTTTCTCCTCCAGAATCATCACAGTCCAGCACAAGAATTAAGTCAAGTTGACTGGCAATGGTCCAGCCAAAATATCAACCAACTCGTAGGGGGAAAGAAGGGTAAGAGGAACACATGGAGATAGAACAAGATAAGAGAGAAGAAAGGATAATAAAAAGATTAAAATAATATCAACTGATTGAAAGGAATGGGACCATAAAATCAGGGTAGCCCATTCTAAAATGGCATTAAGAAGAAATGAAGAATAATAAATTGCCTAGAAGCTTAGATGAGTATACTTTGGGGCAACTAAATATTTATTCATGACAAACCAGAATAAAGGAATTTTTTTCCATCAAACCCCAAGAGTAAGAAGGTAGTATCAGTGACTTGAATAAAAGCATAGAAATGTGTATTTCTCAGATTTGCAGGTAACAGAAAGCTGGGAGGGATGACTAATATACAGCATAACAAAGTCATGATTCAAAAGGATCTTGACAGTCTACACCACTGATTTCTATTTGATGAAATAGTATAAAGATAAATGTAAATTTTACTCAAAAATTCCACCATACAAATATTAGGTGTAGGTTAGGCTTGGGGTGGGCAAAGGAAAGTCAAGAGAGACACCAGCTCATCTGAAAAAGGCCTAGGAGTTGTAATGGATTGATTACAAGTTTAAAATGAATGATACAGCAATCAAAAAAATCTAATACAATATTGGGCTACATCAAGAAAGGCACAGCGTTTAGTTGGTTGTTTGTTGTCCTTTGTGGTCACAGAGGACCAAAATGGCATCAGTATATCGAGGTTAAGGTACAAGGTGGCCAGCTGTGACTGATGGGAGCTCAGAAGGCTCTAGCATAGGTTGAGCACAAATAGTCCCTAAGAACATTTGGAGTAGAGGTGTCAAAATTTGTGCATCTCATGTTTCTTTTGAGCTACTGCTATTCTGTTTTTCTCATACAGCATCTAGGGAGGTGATGGTACCACTGTGTTATGCCCTAGTCAAACCTTTCCTTATTTTTTAAACAAGTCAATACTTGGCTTATAGTCTTCCTCTCCATCCCAGTTCCTTCTCTTATGTTTGGGAGCATCATACCCCTGGCCTCCTAGTTCATCAGCCTCCTTGACTCTCATGACCTTCATCTTCCCTGGAGTTCATTCATACATAGGGATGGTCATACCTTGATTCTACCATCACCCGTAGAGGTTCTTACTTCCATGGTTAAAAACTGTGAAATTCCTTTCTCTGACCAAAACTTCCCACCCCTTCCATCTCACCTTGATTCTCACTCTTCCTAAGTGTCTTCTTCCTCACTCTAACCTCAAAATCCTTAAACCCTTAGTTCTCAGGCAGGACAAGACCCTTCTTTAACGTGGCCATTTCCCTTTCCTATCTCCTCAGAAAAGCAAGATTCTTCCTTCAAAACTCAACTCAAAGTCCACTTATAGGATCTATGTCCTCATCCCCCTAATTCCTAACTCCTCCAAAAAAAATTACTAGTATGTATTTTATAGCTACTTTTCTGCATACCTGGTGTTTCCTTGTGATAGATTATAAGCTCCCTGAGTGAGATCACCATCTTGCATAGTCTTTATTTCCTCATGTGTTAAGGTACAAGCTCAGTTCTCACGTGAACAGTCTCGGGTCAGGTAAAGGTGAGGGCTTAACCACTGAGCTCTCATGCGGCCCCCCCAGAGAACAGCTGAGAATTGAGGAGTGAGACACGAGTTATCTTGTTTTTCCATGTCTTCTCAGTGGGAACTTGCTGAGGAGAGCAACCCACCCTTGAGGTTGGTCCGTGGTCTGAGCAGGTTTTGTTAATTGGCTAAGGGACTGAGAGCACGCTGTCCATGAGCAAACTATGTAGCTAGGAGAGCTTAACTGGGGACAGGAAAGCTTGAGAAGCAGGGTTTTCCTTTCTCCTCGGGAGGGAGAAGGAGGCTCTCATGGGGAGAACTCACCCTGCATGATAACATGTAGCTGGTATCCAAAATAAAGCCTACACCTCTGCTTCACTCTAGTGGTCTCCTCTCATATGTTTATCTGGCTGATCACCAAAGACCTGAACTAGATAAGAGAACCTGGCAGTCCACAGTAATTAGGCCAGACAATCATGGCTAGAAGAGTGCCTGAAATTTAATAAATTTTTGTTGAATAAATCCATGTTTAATGAACCAGTAGGTTAAGCTCTACATACCACATTTTAGGAAGAACACTGATAAGTTGGAGAGTATGTCAAAGAGGACATCCAAGATGGCAAAGGACCTTGAATTCATGCCATATGAAAACCAGGTGAGGCAATAGATTTTCAACTTGCCTAACCTTGGGCTGGTGCATTATGGCTGTGCTCTTTGCCATCCTAGAGCAGAGATGTCAAATTCATGGTTGACAGGCAAGACAGAATCAGATTAAAAATTAAAATGTAATTTAGAAATGTTTAACAAAATGAAAAAAGTACAAAAGTCACAGATAATATTCACTTGTGGTTTTCTAAGTCAACATGAATCTTTTTCTCTTCAAATTTGATACCACTCTCCTAGAGGACTAATAGTAATCACTTGACATATGATTTGATTCTTATTTGATTCTGACAACCACCCTGGGATGAGGAAACTAAGACTGAGAGAGTTCAGGTGACTTGTCCAAAATCAGTCAGCTAGTGAGTCCCTGGGGTAGACTTCAAACTCAGGACTCCCTAGCTCCATGTCTAGTTGCCTATTTCCTTAATGAGAGGAGCTACAGGTCTCTTTCAATGTCTGTAAATCATAAGTAACAATGCTAGCTACTTGAGGACAGGGACTAGGCCTTATTTTGATATTATATCCCCAGGGTTTGCTGAAATGAATGGCACAGAAGGTATTTAACAAATATTGGTTGAATTGAATTCACTCAGGTCCTTCATGAGAATGTGTGTGTGTTCAGTCATTTTTTAGTCATGCCCAGCTCTTCATGACTTCTTTTGTGGTTTTCTTGACAAAGCTACTGGAGTGGCTCACTGTTTCCTTCTCCAGATCATTTGACAAATGAGGAAACTGAAGCAAACACAGTTAAGTGACTTGCCCAGGGTCAGAGCTAGTGCCTGAGGCCAGACTTGACCTTAGGGAGATGAGTACTCTATCCATTGCCCCAACTAGCTGCTGAATAAATTTACAAGAATAATGAGAATTTTTGAGAATCATGCTCACAAAATGCTTTGTGTTGGAAATAGAAGAAACATTATGATTTCCTTATAGTCTCGATGAGCTTTAAGCTTGCATCTGCAATGCTCATTGCTCTTTGCAAGGCTGAGCCCCACTTGGTGCTGTAGTCTAAACACTTGAATGAGCTCATTAATGACTTTCAGGGAGAGAACAGGCTGACTGTGGAGTCACTCCATTATAGATTCCTTTTCTAATGGAAATATATATTTGGCAAAATGTTCATCTTTGTATTTCATTTTTAACTTTATCTTTTCTAATTGCTAGTTTTGCTTAAAAATACAGTCACAGGGAAATAAATCTATTTCCAAGGGCAATCAACACCCAGAATAACTTCATATCCTATTTTATAATATTGACAGTCAAACTCTGCTTCTGTAGGACAGCTCGAGCTGTGAAAGAGTCTGCATCATGTGTGATCAATAAATTTCATCTTATGGCATCTGAATCCCAGCTGAGGACAGGAAGGGCAGGACACAGATGGATTTTCAGATCCCCAGAATAGTTCATGGCACTGATGCTTAGAAAAAAAATCTGCTTTTAACTTAGAAACTGGGAAGATTTGAAGATAGCTAAGATAAAGTTGAGGGCAGCTAAGTGGCACAGTAGATAAGAGTGCTAAGCCTGGAGGCAGGAAGACTCATCTTCCTGAGTTCAAATCTGGCTTCAGATATTTACTAGCTGTGTGACCTTGGGCAAGTTATTTAATCCTGCTTGCCTCAGTTTCCTCATCTGTAAAATGAACTGGAGAAGAAAATGGCAAACCTCTCCAATATCTTTCCCAAGAAAACCTCAGATGGGGTCATGAAGAGCTGGACACCTTTGAAACAACTAACAGCAAGATGAAGATGGCTAAGAGTCATCTTGCTGAAAGAAGTACCTCATTCCATAACATGAGTTTCTATGTTAGTTTTCTGACAGTAAAGCAACTCTTCAAAATATTTCCATCTGAGCACAACACCTTGTTGTTGTTCAGTCATATCTGACTCTTTGTGACCCCATGGTCCATAACATTCCAAGCCCTTCTATCCTCCATTGTCCAGGTTCATGCTCATTGTTTCCCTGACACTATCTACCCATCTCATCCTTTGTTATCCCCTTTTCCTTTAGTCTCCGATCTTTTCCAGCACCAGGGTCTTTCCTAACGAATCCTGTCTTTTCAATATGTGGCTAACATATTTAAGCTTCAGTATACAGAGGACAAGACCTAGATATATGAAATAGGAGGATCACAGGTCATTTGCATGGAGGTTACATATTGTTTGTTTGCAGAAATGCTGAGTCTGTTCTTAGATAATTTTACAGTTAAAACTTTTATGCCTACAGTGCCATTTTTTGATCTTTCTCGACTGAATCCTCTCTCATTAATACAGATGCTCCAGCTGATTACTTGGAGCCCCTCTGAGGCACAGAAAACAGGGAGATAAAGATAATGAAGGGTGAGAATCCCTTTGCTGGGCCACACATGGTTCTGTCACCTGGAGAATCTATTATTGTTCTGTATTTGGTTTTTTTTTAATGGTTTTGAGGGAGTCATCTTCACATGGGCTGCCTTCCCAATAATCTGTAGCTGGTTTGTTCATTAGCATTGTGATAATGAGCCCAAAGTCATGGGTTCAGTTCCCATGTGGGCCTGTTAACTTTTCTTTGTTCCTTAGCCACAAACTGTACACCATCTCCAGCCAGTGATCCATTGTTTATAAGGAAAACTAGATGAAAAAGAATGGAAGAATCTGTGGAATTTCAAAATCACTGATTTTTTAAAAAATGTCAGAACCATCATCTTTGTACACAAAGGCCAGAATATTATAATTTTTACCTTTGTGTCATTTTTAAAGACATTCTCCCATACATATGAGAAAGGAAATGAAGTGAAAAAAGATGATGACCCTGCTCTACTCCCAAACAGTTCTCATTTGTGGATTGTGAAAAAGATAACTGATGAGATTCCCTGTCCCCCTACCTCCCCACCCCCAGATGGTAACAAAAGGGCTGGAACAGGGTTGGAGAAATTCTTTCTGAGTTGGCAAAAAATGGTTATATACCTAACACAGGATAAAAAATGATGTCACATCACTATTGGTTTTCAGGTACATCTTATAGCTTAGTAAGGTAAGGAGGAAACCCAAGGCAGTGTACCAGAATTTAAAAAGGCCTGGACTGAAAGATTTGGGCTAGAATCCCCACATCTGACCCTTAGTAGGTATATGACAATGTTCAAGGCACTTTCCCTTTCTGATCCTCGGTTTTCTAACTTGTAAAATGAGTATTATAATACCTGCGCATAGCTACCTCCTCAGGGTTGTTGCAAGGGTCAGATGAAATAATGTATGTGAAATGTTTTGCAAACCTTGGAGTAGTATGTATATTTTAGCTAATATAATTATCATCAGAGTAGATAATTCTGGGAATGGAAGTTTTGAACTAGAGTCCAGTTAGTCTGGGTTTAGAAGCCATGAAAGGTTTAGTAATCCAGATACAGAGAAGAATGATTGACTTGTTAGGGTCATTAAAGATTGTTCAGTCCAACTACTTTATTTTACAAATGAGAAAACAAACCCAGTGAGGTTAAGCGATTGACTCAAAGTTACAGGTCTGGACTAGGTCTGACTCAGGCTATTCCCCTTGTAGTTTAGGTTTGATATTAAAACAAAATGAGACACTAACAAATCATTCAATAATTAACAAAGGGAGATTTGCTTAGGAGGATCTGTAGCAGGAGAAGGATAGTCAATAAGGGTAAGTATTGATGATGCCTCGAGATGGTTCAACTAAATGAAATTCCCTTCCCTGAGTTACCCATCTCACCTGTTAAATATTAAAGCTTTCTACAATTCATTACAGCTGCATTGTACTCAGATGATGAGGAAGTTACATCAACAATCTGCCCCTTTAGACCCCTGAGCCAGCTGAGTCTTTAGAAAAGGGTCAGTCCCTTTTAAGGAAAAACTAGCTTAACTTGCAGGGTGGGGAAAGGAGAGGAATTAGCCTATTGACCTTGGGAAGAGGAGTTAGGCTGTTGTTTGTGTCACAGTTATACACTAAATCAGTAACAGAGGCAAAACTAGCAGCAAGGCCTCCTAGCCTCTTATCTATTTCCTTTTCTATACCCACCACAGAATAATATGCAAAAACTCAGGTCCATTGTACATGACCTGAATAACATGGGTAGAAGAAATAATATCTTTGAGGACTGAACCCAAAAGATCCACTAATAAAGGTTCTGCAAAGATAGGGCAGGTAGGTGACACAGTAGATAGAACACTGAGCCTTGAGTCAAGAAGATTCCTTTTCATGAGTTCAGATCTGGCCTCAGACACTTGCTAGACGTGTGACTCTGGGCAAGTTATTTAACTCTGTTAATCTCCGTTCCTCATCTGTAAAATGAGCTGGAGAAGGAAATGGCAAAGTTCTTCAATATCTTTGCCAAGAAAACCCCCAAAGGCAGACACAAAGAGCTAGGCATAACTGGAAAATGACTAAACAACAACAAAAAGGCAGAGCAAAGGGAGAATGGAAAGAATCTCCAAAGGAGCAAAAGCTGATGAACCCCCAGAGAAAGAGTGAGGTCTCCAAGACTGTGACCCAGTGGAGAATGGAGTCACCTTTGGAACCCAAATAGGGAACAGACTTTTCATTTTGGAAGTTGGAGGTGGGGTCAGGTATGGACTGTGAGTCAGGGAAAGGCATCCCAAGAGCAACTATGAAAGAAAGGACCTAAACTTATAAACTCTGAATCTCATACACTATAATTGAGAACTGGTGAGGCAGATTCCAAAGGACTGAGACATGATAGCTCTATGTTGTCCTAGACACAGCAAGGAAACTAGAATTAAGTTAATGTTCCATTCAGGCCTGAGCAAGTACGAAGAACCAGGATTAAACTCTAGGAATCTTAAATACATTGCATTTGAATCACTGTTCCTTGCTATCTATTTCTGTCCCCTTTCCTATTGCCTGTTATACTATAGTGCCTTGTCACTAGACTCTTAAAAACACTTAAGAGCTTGGCAGTATAGTAATCAGGGAATAGGGGAGTTAGGAGGAACTGAGAAAACCCTGGTGATCTTTATTCTGAAGGGGCCTGGAGTTAGAGACTCTAGGTACTTAACGAAAGCAGAAAGTGAAAAAGCTAGTAGGTATTGCCTAGGTCAAAGTCAGGGCCATATGAAAAAAGAGGTAGCAGTGGGCCCCTGATCCTTAGTCTGAGGATAGCACATGCTATCATAATCCCTGTCTTTCACATAGCACATGCATAGACATTAACTATGCTCTCTTTATGTGTATAGGCCTGCCAGTAGGATGCCCAAAAAGTTGATTATCTCCTCTTGAATGATTCATCTTCAATTAGGGCAAATCGCTAGCAGTTAAGCAGTTGTGCCTTCATTATTTTATCTAAAAGATAATGTTTTATTGTGAGATTCAGCAAAACCCTGAATTTATACTCGTGGGTTTTTTTTAATTTGAAAAGTTAACTGCTACTAGCTACTAGCAGGAGGGAGCTTCGTAGAAAGGCCAGAGCACTGTATCGGGAGTTGGAGGACCCACTCTGTAAAATGAGCGGGTTGGATTTGATGGCCGCTAATCTCTCTTCTGAGGCAGGTAAGCAGTGCGATGGTACAGAGAATGCTGGACCTGGAGTCAGAAAGATTCATCTTCCTGAGTTCAAATCTAGCCTCAGACACCTAATGGCTGGGTAACCCTGGGCAAGCTACTTAATGCTGTCTGCCTCAGTTTGCTTCATCTATTAAAATGAGCTAGAGAAGGTAATGGCTAACCACTACAGTATCTCTGCCAAGAAAACCCCAAATAAGGTCATGGAGAGTTGTCTAGGACTGAAAATGGATTAACAACAATGTCTCTTCTAGTTCTAAATCTGTCATCCTGTTGTTTAAAGAAATTAATTCCTAGTATAATTTAGTAACTTTCCCAATAATCTTTAAGTGTTACGAATCACTGCTTAATCTAGCTCTGTTTTATCTCCTACCTAACGAGGGGCTTTCTACTATAATCTGAATCTTTTTCTAAGAGTCAGTTCCCTCCTGGGTCTTGTCCATAGGTTTCATAACAGCTTGGCATCAGAAATTTCTAACCTGCTTTGACCCAATAGCCATCATTTCGCTCTGCTACAACCACTAAATATCACAGCTCTAGGTATGGTGTGGAAATGTATCATATCTAATATTCTCTAGTTAAACTTTCTTAGCCTTGACTTCCCGAGAGCAAACGAAACTGCTTTTTCTTAAGTCTTACTACTATGAGAGTCAACAGTAGCGACTCCCTTCCCTCATGGCGGGGAGGAGGAGAGGGAAGTTGAGGGGAAGGTTTTAAGCAGGACATACAAAATAAAAGCACCTGATTTTCTACGAAAGGACTCATAGGGATAGCTTGCTGGTATGTTTTGGACAGATGCAAGAGAATACCACAGGGAGACCTGCCTGTATTTCTGACAAGTTTGTGTATCCTTGACACTGAGACATTATTTTCCTGTGTGTTTCTGGAAAAGTCTGATTGGCATGACCAATGATAGCTCAGCCTCCTTTTTCTCATCAATGTGAGTGACATGCCATAGAATGAAGCAGCGGGAGCTGCCTCCTACTTAACTGACAGTTGCATTTTCTGCTGAGCCTGAGGAATGTTGGGGAGAGAAGGAATGAGAGTCAAGGTTCTTTCATGGGGGGGAGGAAGGGTAGGGGTCCTGCCAGAAGGCATCAGATGTTATTCAATTACCAAAAGACAACTTGAAACTGCCTGAGGTCCAGGTTGAGTCACTCAAATGACAGAAATGGGAAGAAGGGGGTTAGCATCATTATTTCTGTCCATACTTAGCACTTCAGCACCTGTATTTCCAGACTACACTGAACTAGGTTTTCTTCCACTCATTCTGCTCCCTTTCCCTGTGGCACGTTAGCATGTCTGCCTTTATTTTACAGATGAGGAGCGGGAGAGGTTATGTTCCTTTCCCAGAGTCTAACAGTGAATTAGTGGTGATGTTAGCATTAGAACTCATAGTTTCTGAGGGCAAGGGCTCCTGGAAGCTACTGGAATTCCAGCTAAGTTAAAGAGTGGAATTTTTTTCCCAAAATCTTAAAATGGGATGACATCAAAGGTCTTTAAAGGAAGGGAAAGTTAACATGTGAGGAATCTGAATAGGCACATTTCTATCACAAGAGTGTAATAACTTTAGAAACTTTTTCCTTTCTTTTTTTAAGTCAGCTCACCAGCATTAATTAAGCTCTTACTTAGTGCCAGGCACTATGCTAAATAATTCCTGGGGATATAGCAAAAGGCAAAAGCGTGGGTCTAGCTTCTCTGTTTTCTTTCAAAACTCAATGCCTTGCTCTTGCTCAAAGCAAGAGACCTTTCCCAATCCTCCTCCCATGTTAGTGACTTCTTTTTGGAATTACCTCCTAAATATAATATATGTATACGCACACACACACACACACACACACACACACACACACAATTGCAATATTTACAATATATAGATTTTTAATCATTTAAATTGTATTTTTATTTTTAGTTCCACATTTTCTGCCTCTCTGTACCATGTCCCCCATCCACTGAGAAGGCAAGAAATGTGATATCCATTATACAATACAGTCATGCAAAAGATATTTCCACATTAACTGTATATATTCTTGTATGTACACAGCTGTTTCCATGTTGTCTCCTCGATTAAATAGTGATTTTCTTGAGAACAGGAGTCATATTTTTGCCATTTTTATATCCCCAGATCTTAGCACAGTCCCCAACATTTATCAGGCACTCAATTAGTACTTGTCAGAGGAGACACTAGGTGACTCGATAGTGCATTGAGTGCTAGGCCTAAAGCCAGGAAGATTCATCTTCCTGAGTTCAAATCCAGTCTCAGACACTTACTAGCTGTGTGATCCTGGGCAAGTCACTTAAGCTCTGTTTGCCTCAGTTTCCTCATCTGTAATATTAACTGGAGAAGGAAATGACAGATCACTCCAGTATCTTTGCCTAGAAAACCCCAAATGGGATCATGAAGAGTAGGACACAGCCGAAATGACTCAGCAACAACACTGGTCAACAGACGTGTCTAAGACAGCATCTCTCCACATGAAAAAGTTAGGAAGCCTTCTGACAGGAGAGTTGGGATCTATCGGGGAAGCATCTCAATAAAACACATGTAGACATTCCATAAATGGTTCCATTTGGTGACATGTGTTGAAGAGGGAACTCCTTGGCTGTGGAGACATTCAAACAGACTTATAACCTTGAACTATTGCCTGTCTGCCTCAGCATTCTTGGAGGAGTTCAATCATCAGTGATGAGAATGGAGACTATAGTCTTGTGAGTGGTCCCTTCATTCCAGAGTTCCTGTCCCTGGCCAGCCAACACTACCCTGATGCTCTGAGGAGTCAAGAGAGACCATCAGGGAGCCCCAGCCCAGGCGTAGCTGAGATATAGCAGTCAGGCCACATTTGTTCATGAGCTTGATGGGTGGAACTAATGCTATGTTGAAAATGAGTTGGATTTCCAGCCTATTTGGAGCCAGTGACTAAAGTAATACAGTGGAGAATATGTCCTAGAGTAGTTGGAAGGGGATAAATGTTTGTGTATTTGTTCTTGTAATATCTTTAAAATAAATACTAATTAAATAAAAGCTAATCAGATATCAAAATGGTAAAATGGAAGGAGGTACTACCAGTCAGTCAACATTTATTAAGTGCCTACAGTGTGCCAGGCTGTACTAAGCACTGAAAATTCAAAAGAAGCAAAATTTAGCCCCTGCCAGAAAGGAACTTACAATCTGCTGGGGGAGAAAACAAGCTAAAATACACAAAGCAAGCTACATTGAGGATAAATAGGAAATAAATAAGAGAGGGAAGCCACTTGAATTAAAAAGGGTTGGGAAAGACTTCCTATAGAATATGGAAATGTTAGTTGGGCTTTGAAGAAAGCCAGAGTAGTTAATAGTCTGAGTAGAGGAAGGAGAGAATTCCAGGTGGGGAGGGGAGGTGGGGAGGGTAGGGAGAACAGCCAGAGAGAATGTCCGGAGCCAAGAGATGGAGTATCTTGTTCATGGCTTGAAGGCCAGTGTCACCGGATTGAAGAGTATATGTTGAGGAGTAAGGTGTAATAAAACTGGAAACATAGTGGGAAGCTAGGTTGTAAAGGGTATTGAATGCCAAACAGAGCATTTTATGTTTGATTCTGGAGGCAATAGGGAGCCACTGGAGTTTATCGACACAGACAGATTTGCGTTTTAGGGAAATCTCTCTAGTGGCTAAGTGGAGGATGGATTGGAGTGGGGAGAGACTTGGGGCAGGCTCCCTAACAAACAGAGGGGACACAATTTGTGGGAGCTTGAACTAATGTTATAAGAGTGAGCCCACCCCAAGGAGGGGGCAGAGTAGCAGCTGGCCCTGAAAAAGTCGGGCCAGAGAGTGCCTGCTCCGCTATCTTGGTGCATCCAGACACATCTGTTTCATTCCTGACTGTTTCAAGCCAGACTGATCTAATCCTGCTGATGGCCAACTCTGTCACTAGATTTGAAGTTATGCTTCAGCAGGTCCTTGGAGCATTTCTTCCACTGACCCAGTTGGTAAATGAATCCCACTTCAGCTTTCCATACCGCAACGACTTTTGTCTGTTGCTCACATCAATATGCCCCATGTGGACACTTAGCACAGCAGGGCTGTAGGGAACATGGCTTTGATGCTGGGTAGGGATTCTTTTCTTTTTGTCTTTGCCTATAGCCAAAACTCAATAAATGTTTGTTCGATTGAATTGAGGTGAATTGAATTGAATCAAATTGCCCTGGTCCTGATGCTTCGTGATCCACATTTCAAACACCTGGTGGAAAATGCCAATACTTCAAGACTCATATTGGAGGCATGCATAATGCAACCAGGCAATTCATGCTGAAATTCAGCTAGTTATAGTCCCTTCAGAGTTTTACATCTTCAACAGGCTATTAGCTGTCTCCAAATAGAGGTCCCATAGTCATCTTCAACTTAACATGGCCCAAACCAAACTCACTGTCTTTCCCCGCAAAGTCCCTCCCCTTTGCTGGACCCTCCAGTTACTTTGGAGGGCAGGCTCACAACCTAGGCACCCTTTACTCCTCACTCTCTCTCACCCTTCCCTCCCCCAATTCCAATCAGTTGTCAAATGCTATCATTTTTACCCTTGTAACATCTCCCCTATTTCCCTTCTCTCCTCTCCTCCACCCTGGTAGAGGCCCTCATCACTTCACGGCTGGACTATTGCAGCGGACTACGGGCTTGTCTCTTTCCACTGCAATCTATGCTCCATTCGTCATTAAAGTGATTTTTCTAAAGCTCAGATATGCCTATATTGCCCCTGCACCATAAGCTCTGGTGGCTCCGTATTGCCTTCAGGATGAAATATAAAATCCTGTTTGTCTTTTAAAACCCTTCAAAGGCCAGCCTCTTCCTACCTTTCCAGTCTTGTTACACCTTATTCCCCTCCTCCCTTCCACCAGAGTTTCTCTGGTCCACTGACACTGGCCTTGCTGCTCCTTGGGCACAGTGGCTTCCCCTCATGTCTGAAAAGCTGTCCCTTCTCATCTGCATCTCTTAGATCCCCTGGATTCCTTTGAGTCTCAACTAGAACCTCCTTCTTCAAGAAGCCTATTGCAGTCCTTCCCTCTGAGACTACCCCCAATGTCCCTTGTAAATATCCTGTATGTACACTGTGGTTTGTCTGGTATCTCCCTCATTAGACTGTGAATTTCTTGAGAGCAGGGACTGTTTTTTGCCTTTCTTTGCATTCTCAGCATTTAGCATAGTGCCTAGCATAGAGGAGGTTCTTAATAAATGCTTATTAACTGACTGTGCTACCTTGGACAAATTATACAACCTCACCGGGTCTCAGTTTCCTCATTTATAAAATGGGAGAATTCTAATAGATATTTAAGGTCCCATCTAACTCTTACTCTCTGATTTTTGGACCATTTATACCCACCTCTTGACCCAGCATAATGTTCTGTACACAGTAAATACATAATAAATATTGTGGGGAGATTTGTTGTTCAGTCTCTTTGTGATCCCATTTGGGATTTTCTTGGCAAATATACTGGAGTGGTTTGTCATTTCCTTCTCCAGCTCATTTTCAGATGAGGAATTGAGATAAACAAGATTCAGTGACTTGCCCAAGGTCATGCAACTATCAAGTATCAGAGGCCATATTTGAATTCAGGCCTTCCTGACTCCCATCTATCCACTGCACCATCTAGCTGCCCCCAATAAATGTTTACTGACCTGAACTGAATTGCTACCACCTTCTAGCCTAAGATTATCTCTGGATCATTTTAACATGTAAGCATGTGCTTTGTTAAATAAGAATCATAAAATGTTAATCTGGAAAGAGCACCCTTTTATAAAATCCCATTCATGAATGCTAGGAGGCCTTTGCCATTTTTTAGTACCACCATCTAATTTTACAGAGGAAGAAACTGAGACCTCAAGAAGTCAAGTGTTGAGTTCAAATTTATAAACCAAGGCAGAAGCAGGACTAGAAGTAGGTCTCCTGACTGCTGATCCAGTGCCTTTGTCACATCCCTGCAGTAGTGCATTTAAAGCAGGCAGTTATATAGATTTCATATGTATATGTGTGTGCATTATTTTACATATTACACATATATGTACATGCATATATGTATATGTACTTATACGTATGTATTTATGTATATACATACTTTGTCTATATAGAAAATTTTTTATTTTATATATCTGGTTTTATATAAATATATTTTATATATAACTGATTATATATGTATAATATATTCCTCCCACACCCTCAATAAATATATTTTATTTATGCATATCTGGTAAGGTATTACTGCTTTCAAACAAGCAGAAAAAATATAATTAGTAAAGTAGGTACTTAGGATTGTGGGTTGAACCAAGATACTACTAAGAACAAGGAAAATAGAATGAAAAGTCAGCAAATAAGGTAGAAAAGATAGCTCTGGGAGGAACAAAGGCACTCTACAACCCAGCCCAAAGAAGATAAATGGATAATTTAACAGCCATTCAGTTTTTAAGAAAGACAAAGAACAAGCTACATTGCATCAGAAAAGGACTAGAAATGATGATGGATGGAACACTTCAAATAAATGTTGAACACAACAGAATCACAGTTGCCTGCAGAATTCCCAGCTGACAGTAAATTTGAGGAACTAAATAAGGATATGAGACTGATACGGATTGAAGAGTTTTTCTAAATCTATTTAATGGCAAGGCAGGGGGTATTGATCGCTATTTACTGGAAATGTTGACTAGAAATGAGGCAGTCAGCTCACATTTTATATTTTTATGTACTTATATATACACATACATATATATAGAGAGAAATACATATATGCATATATACTGAGATGTGATATATAAGCATGAACTATGCATCACTATAACATGTGCTAGCAGAAAAATTAGGTCACATTAAATCGTTTCAGGATTTATCAAATATACCTATGAATTTCCTTTTCCTCCTGGTAGCCTTCAACCAGGTGACATCATCTAGCAACTCAAATACATTGGCAAAAGGATTTTTTCTAAAAGATTGACATTCCATGACAACATAGTTTCCCTTCCATAGTTCATGTTTTTATCTCTAGTCTCAATTTGCTCATTTGTAAAATGAAATGGGATAGATTTAGATATGCCTTCCAGATTTAATGTTCTTTGATCTATGATTTTCAACAGAGATGTCCTTTGCTTGTTAAAGGGAGAAAAAGGCTGAATGTTCAAAAGTTACATATAAAATTACTCAGCATTTTTGAAGATGGAAAATTTAGCTTATGGCTAATTTCTATATTTGATTTTTCTCTTTGCTCCCTGTACCATGTTTCAAAAATGAAAGAGAAATTTCCAATATTGTGATACAAAAAAGCTTTTAGAATGTCAGCTCTGAGAAACCTTTGATAAGTATTCATGATTCTAAAAAGGATTTGCGTTCATTAACTCAACAGTCATATATTAAGAACCTCATATCTGCAATACACTGTTAGGCTCTCAGAGAAAAACAAAGATATTACTCATTTCCCTAGAGGAGCTTTTTTTGCTGTTCAGTCATGTTCTACTCTTTGTGGCCTCTTTTGGGGTTTTCTTGGCAAAGATATTGGAGTGGTTTGCAATTTCCTTCTCTAGCTCATTTTACAGATAAGGAAACTGAGGCAAAAAAGGATAAGTGACTTGCCCAGGGTCACACAGCTACTATGAGGCTGGATTTGAACACAGGACAATGAGCCTTCCTGACTCCAGGTCCAGTGCTCTATATGCTATGCCATCCAGCTACTCCAAGTTGCACTCTGAGTCCTTTGCAATCAGAGATTGTTTAATTCTATCCTCAGCACTTAATAAATGCTTCTTGAACATATATATATGTTATATATATTATATATTATATGTGTATCCTATATATGTTATATATATATATATAATATATATATATATATAATATATATATATATATATATATATAAGCAAGGAGGAACTTCAAAGAAGAAAAGGAATAAAAGATATGATTAAGAAATTGAATCATAGGAAAAGAATGTGGGATGCCAATGTGGTAAGGTCAAAGGATAAGAGGCAGCCAGTCAAAGGGTTCCACTTGCACCCTTAAGATGTCAGGAGAAAGCAAGGAAGCCCCTAATAGCATGTTAGTGGCCCCTTGTCTTAAGCTCAGGGTGGAACATGATTGTGGGTTGCCTAGGGTGGGCAGGTCTGGGTGGGTTGTGATATGAATTACTGTTTCCAAATAGATTGGATCCCAGATCCATTTAAACATTTAAGTACAATTAAGCCATAATTTGCTTCTTAACGTGCTTTAGTTTTTGTGCTTTTATTTTTAATAAATGGATGGCTGCATATTGCAGCATCTACCCCTCAAAACAACCAAAGAGTCAGAAGAGATATTATATTAAGGAACTTCTCAGTTCTAGTGTAGGTGAGGCCATGCTCTGATGGAAAGCACAGTATTGCTTAATAGACTCTTTCTTGTTAAGATTTACATAGATGTTTTATGTCTGATATCACATAATCCAGAATCTTAGAACTGGAATTTTGTTCACTGTTCCAGGAACAAGTAAGGTCACACCCAAAGCATCCCTAGTTGTCTCTTCAATTGAAGATCTGCAGGTACATAAACTCTACTTCTTCTTAGAAGTCGGGCCGTTGGAGACAAGGGAGGGGGCTGGGCATTTCCCCCATTTACAATATGTAACAAAGGAGACCAGACTTTTAGAGAAAACGAGCTGGGGGATATCCTGTAAAAATTATTTGGCATATCCCTACATATAACCTTCTTCTCCTCCCACTCCCCCAATCAGTGACCACTTTTCTGTCCCTTAAAGGTTATCAGATTGAGATCCTGGCTCATTTAAGGCCTTTTTTGGAGGATGTTATTATAATTGCTGGATCCTAAGTTCCTCCAGGGAGGCAACTAAGGTGTCTCAGTGGGCATAGCACTGTGCCTGGAGTCAGAAATATCTGAGTTCCAATTCAGCCTCAGATATTTACTAGCTGTGTGACTCTTGGACAAGTCACTTAATCGGGATTGCCTCAATGCTCTTATTGATAAAATGAGTTGGAGAAAGAAATGGCAAACTACTCCAGCATCTTTGCCAAGAAAACCCCAAATGGAGTCATGAAGAGTCAACAAAGGGCAGCTTGATTACGTTGTCCCATTTCGTTCTCCTTAGCACTATTTCTACTTCTGCTCCCAGGGACTGGGATGATAAAGTTCTATTGTGTGATTCCGCAGTCTTTTACAAAGAAAACAGTTTGTTATAATAATTTTTACAAATCTTTTCTATTTTTTTCTTTTGGTTCTCTTTTTGCTGTGTAAGAACATAAAATCTTTAAAATATCTTAGAAGGGATGATTGACAATTGTGAACAATATCGTCTTATAAAGCAGTGGAGGGTAAAATCAGTTGGAAGAAAACTTGTCAACATCCAGCTAAGTAAAGTCACCCCAAAGGCATCTAAGGCTTAATGATGGGCTCTATAAATAAGGAGTTTCCAGGCAGGAGAACAAGTCAAAATGCCTTGAAAGCCCTTTCAGGTGATTCTTTGACTTTGTACTGGTATAATTATGAAGGAAAAACCTACCAATTTTACCATCATTATTACATAGCCTCTTACTCCCAAACTGCCCAAAGAAGGTCTTTTCACTCATGAAATTATAAAAGAGTATTCTAGGATTGTCCTTGGTTTAATTGTCGTAAACTAAATCTGACCATGATTTAAATCAAGAGGTGAACTGTGTCCCATTTTTCAGTTGTTACCTTCATGCAAGAATTAAACTTGAAAGGGGATTCTTTCCTGTGTGTTTAAAGAACCAGCAAAATGATGCTGAACAGCTAAAACCAGCCCAGTGCTACCAAAAAAGTTAGCGTTATGAAGAGTTAGATGTGGAAAGAAGGATCTTGGTAAAAGGTTAGCATTTCAGCTCTACCAAACAAAATTCAGACAACCAATACTTGTATGGCATCCCATTCATCAAAGGCTGTGACTTCTGGGTCAGTAAACATTGCTCCCAAATCAGAAGTTGGCTGTCCAACCAAAATGATGGATTAGTGCCCACCCAGTCAGTTTTGAAAGCTCCACAAACAGGATGACATGAGACACTGTATGAGAAGTGCTCATTAATAAAAGGATACTACTGTGCTGATCCTATTTGTTTAGATTGCTTTTAAACCTGTCTACAAGTTGCCAATTAGGCTATTGTCTTCTTAGTTTTCCAAATCTGAATGGAGCAAATGAGATTGCACCAAAGGATTAATAAAACACAGCCAGATTATTTAGGAAGTGATGTTTGCTGTTCAGCAGCTCATCTTCCTGATAATTAGCCTTAGAACTGTTTGGATACACCAGCACACAAAGCAATTTGTCCTTACTATGATAAAGCTGCATAGAAAATAACCATAAAAACATCACCGACTCCCTTGGCATCTCATTTGGATGAGGTAGTTTTGCTTCAGATTATCCTCCAAAGAAAAGTCTATATTTTAGAAATGAAAAGAGCTCTCCTCTAGTAGATAGAAACTTCCTTCTTCCTAAAGAATTCTGAATTTTAATAACCTTTGCTATTACTTCAAAGTTCCCCACAAAGAGAGACATATCACTTTCATTGATTATGTGTATATATACATACATATACATATACACATACATACATACATAATGTAAGTAATGTCAGAGGTCAAGGAGTAAATTATTTCCTCCGGAGGAATTTGTCCTAAGTTGTTGGTTAGTCATTTTTCAGTTGTGCCCAACTCTTTGTGACCCCATTTGGGGTTTTCTTGGCAAGGATACTGGAGCAGTTTGCCATTGCCTTCTCCAGATCATTTTACAGATGAGAAAACTGAGGCAAATAAGGTTAAGTGACTTGTCCAAGGTCACACAGCCAGTAAGTATCTGAGGCTAGATTTGAACTCAGGAAGATGAGTCTTCTTGACTACAGGCCCCTCTCTCTATCCACTGGATAGATAGCTGCCCCAAGTAGCCTATATTTTTTGGTAGTCAGGCAGAAGAAAAAAACAAGAATGAACTACCATATGTAATAATGGTGCATTTTTACTTTTTCAGATAATTTAGCCAGTATAACCCTGGAATCTTAGGATAATTAGTGCTTCATTTGATAGTTATGAATTCAATATTTTAAAAGATCTGTGATTTAATCAGAATTTGGACTCCCTTAATTGACATAAAACAGAACTCCACCAGTACCTTAGAAAAAAGAAAACATAGTCCACAGTTATTGTGGGACTTGTACTCAAAACTTTTCAGAACCTGTCAGAGTTTATTCTCTGTTAGCATAGCCTTGGAGAACCCAGTGTACTCCCTCACACAATAAAATGATGAACATCTCCATTTGAGTATCCTCTTGGTATCCTAATCTCAATGCATACTAACACTGAACTCATTTTCCCCCATACCCAGTCCAAATTTCTCTATTTCTAAGAAAGGTTGACCCCATGCTAAGAGTCACCCAGCTTCACAACCTTGGAGTCATCCTCTATTCCACCATTTTCCACACTTGCATGTCCTAGAAGTTTCCAGGTCTTACAACTTCTGCCTCAATAACATCCCTCACATAAACCCCCTACTCTCCACTCATAGAGCCTCTACTCTAGTATTCATGAGCACTTACCTGCACTACTCCAAGAACCTTCTTACCATTCTCTCTATTTCCAGTCTCTCACTTCACCAATCCATCCTCTACACCAGAGGTGTCAAGCATTTGGCCAGGATTCAAACCAGATTAAAATATGATTGGGAAGTATTTAACAAAAATAGATTAAAAATAGAATAAAACCTAAATAACATTACATTTTAAAACTAAGTCAATATGTAGTCCATAGGAATACTTACTTACTATTTACTGGTCCCCATTTCTATTTGAGTCTGATACTGCTCTATGCAGCTTCCAAGTTAATATTCCTAACATGATTTGATGACTTCACTCCCTCACTCAGAAATCTAACTTGACCCCCTCTTTTCTCTAGGATTTGTCTTAACCAAACTTCTGATTTCATTGAAGGGAACTTCTAGGAAGGATGGCACATAAAACACTCAGTCAGACATTGAAGGCCCTGTATAATATGACTCCAAGCTACTTATCTAGTCTTGCTTTATGTTATCCCCCTTCACACACTCTTTGCTCTAGTCAAACTGGTCTAGTCACCATTTTCATAGATGTCATTATATCTCCTGCTTTTGTGTCTTTGCACAAATAGTTTTCCATGTCTGAAAGACACTCCTTCCTCACTTCCAACTCATAGAAACCCTCGGTTCCTTCAAACAAAGCTTAGGTGCCACCATTCCCTAGACCAGGTATTTCCTGGTTCTGCCCTGTCCTCCCACCCTGTCCATCCACCCACCTGTCTACCCACCCAATTTCTTTCTCCTGCTTTGTGTTTAGTTATCTTTGTACATATTGTATCCCCATGAAAAAATATAAACTCCTGGACGACAAAGATACTTCATGTCTATCTTCACATCCTCGATACATACTACAGTGTCTCATACATAGTATACTGCTTTTAAGATGTTTGTTGAATTAATTTGGACTGAAATTCGGCATTGAAATAGGACTTTTGGGGAAGTCACACAGCTTTCACTAGGACTACGATAACATTTAAACATATTGCAGTAGCTGTCCTAGCAAACTGTTCTATCCAGTTAAATGCTAAGCAAACTGTCAATAGACTGTCTTTGCAAGAAATCCGATTATAGATATAAAGTGCTTCCTGCTTTATGCTTACTGTTGCATCCACACACTTCATTCTCTGGCATTATCTTTCCTGATATCTTTATGTCTTTATCTTTTTTGGGGGGAGGAGGGTTAGAACATTAAAATTTTCTAACAGGACTACATATCCAAAACGTATATCCACCAAGTGAATATTACATTCCACCCTACCCCCCACTGTCATCGCAATACAAGAACAAATCACAGAGTCAGTACCTTGAGTTAGCAAAAGTACCTACTCTTCTATGATGAATGTGAGGTAGGAAATGATACTGATGCAATTGCTGTTGCAAGTGGGAAGAAGCTTATTTAAGAAGCTTGTTTGCTGCATTTCTTGTAATGTTGTGGTTCACACCTGTTCCAGAGAAAGCAAGGATAAATGGAGATCTTCTAATCTGAAAACTTAATAGGTTCACTTTAACCTTTATGCCAGCAAGAGTCAAGATCATTCCTTACTATTTCCTGGAACACCCTCCAGGAGAAATAACCTGGGAGAAAAACCACTGGAGTGCTTCCAGTGAGCTGTCCGGAGTCCTGACCCCTTCCCTGGCCCTTACTGACTTCTTGGCTCTTTGTCTTGTCCCCAGTGTCCCTGACACATCTATCTTAACTACTTTTGACCTTGCCCCCTCTCTCATATTCTGATACCTTGTCTTGCTTCTATGGTCAGGTTGCCTCAAGCCCTGCTGACTTAGAACATACAACTACAATTCTGGTTTGTGGCAGCGCTGTTGATTTGTTAAGAAAATAACCACTGAAGAATAAAGAGCTTCTTGGGTTATTGTGCCCAGTGATTAAACAGAAAAATCATTTTCATACCAGTTCTGAAATAGCTCCAAGCAGGCATTACTGGCCCCATGCAAAGTTGTGAAATACCATAATAGCTAAAGAAATCCTCTGAAAACAAATCTCTTTTGTAAAGAAGTCTGGTGATAATGATGGTACTAGGAGTCTTATGAAGTCCTTTCCAGCTCTTTAATTATGATCCTATGAATCACAGAGTCCTATTAGTCATAGTCAAGTCCATCTGCTGGCCTGTCTATCACCAAACTCCTCATCCTGTACCCCAGCTCAATGGCACAACAGAATTGCAGTAAAAACCATAATGCATACAGATGTGTATATTGTTGCTGTTTATCCTGCATAGGGCTTGTTTTGTATATATTAGTTTACTTCTTGTCTTTCCCCATTAGATTATAAGCTCCTTCAGGTCAGGAATGTCTTTAGCCTTTTTTTTTAATCTCTGGCACTTAACACAGTTCCTGGCACATAGAAGGCACTTAATCAATGTTTATTAATTGATTAATAAGACATATTAAGTTTAGAGCAAGTGGGACAGTTTTGCTAATAGTTACTGATATTGTGGTATTGAATACCCTTTTGCCAAAAATCCAAAAGGTATCTTTTTGCTTTCTCTACCTTGAGTAAAAAAAGTTTCTAGTGATAAAATAGATTCTTGAAATTCATCTTCTGTAATAGAGGTATTACTGTAGATGAAACTGTCATTGGTGTTGTTTGAATGCCTTTTTTTACCTTCTCTGACCCCGTCACTGAGAAACTTTTGAGGATATTCCACCCCTCAGTTAGCCATTGACCTCAACCATTCACAGAGTTGATGGCTATCCACCCAAAATGCAAAACAAAACCAGGCCTTTCATAATTCATATGTAGAGAGGAGAGGTCAGCTATGATTTTCTTCATGATTTTTCCAAAGGTAAATCATTAGGTGGTAGGACAAGAAAGCAAAAGATGGGCCATTTTCCTAATGTCCCTTACTTGAGTCTTCTCATCAGTCACCTGAAGGAAGAAGGCAAAGATGATATGGATGCTATTACCCAGATCTACTGACTTTAGGGGATCTAGAAAACCAAACTTCTTCTGTCACTAGTTTGCCAAATCTATACAACTAAAATGCCCAAATAATACTGACAAATCATGTTCAAAGGACTCAGGTTACTATCATACATAAATACATTAACCAGAGGGACTTTTCCCTTAGTGTTGACCCAACCTTAAAGACAGATAGATTTTAGCTTTAGTAAAGAAAATCTTCCTAACAAAGCTACAGAGGTCACACATTATGTTGACAAGAGATCAAGCAAAGATGGAATTATTGTTATATGTTATTGGACATTAAATATATTCTATAGAAGGGATTCTTGTTCAGAGTAACTCCAAGGTTCTTTCCTTCGATGAGATTCTCAGATTCTGTGAGAGTACAGTTGAACTTCCTTTCCTTTTAACTGACTAACTGGAAATGCAATTGTCTATATTACAGATTAATCATTGGATGGAATTTAGGTGTTGCGATTTGCATGGTTTTATAGTAAATCATATTGATGATAAGGCTGGTAAACTTTTATTCTTCTAAAGGGAATGTTGCTTCTAAAAACCCATTTGGATGAATCTCAAACCTATTTCTACATTTCATCACACTTTTTAGAACTAAATTAATTCCTTCATCTGCAATGTGCTGTATCTTTTATCTTTGTTTCTGATTACTTCCCTGGGGGAGAAAAACAAAACAATGAGTTTTCCTTGGTAACCCTGAAGAAATAAGCCAATTACAGAAGGCCAGAAAGGCTTCTGCTTTGACTTTGAAAAGAAAAAAATGCTAACTCAGCTAATTTCTGATTATAAAACCCCTCTGACTAGAAATACTATAAGGCGGTAAGAACACAGTTGGATGTTTTTCAACCTCAAAGGTAAATGCATTTTGAGTCCCGTAGATTTTCCCACAACCCCCCCCCCCACACACACACACACACACTTTCCCCCTAACGGTGCAATAGTGCTGGCATTTTCTGTGTGTCTAATGAACTTGCCTTTCTCTTTGTTTACTTCCTTGTTTCTACATCAGCATCATCCATCATGTCAGCAAAGTCCCAAGAATAAGGTTTGTAGCCAATTGTGGTTTCCTAACCAAATGACGAGCATAGCACTGGGCCAGATTCAGGCCTGAGTCATGAATGAAAAACTGAATTGAGGGAAAATTCTTACTTTTTGCACCTTTTGAGCCCCAGACAATGGCTGAGTAGTTTTATGTCTTTTATGTCTTTACTAGTGGAAGGGAATAGAGAAGAGAAGAGAGTGGAAAAAGAAGGAAGGGCAGTAACTTTTGGTATTTAGGGGAAGTATTTTTTGCTGTATTTTGTTTTACTTTTCACATTTGTGCTGTGTGATTGTATCAGCAAGGACCCTGGCATACACAGGAGGGCCTGCTGTATAGATTCTTAGACCTCCTTTTCTAAAAGGAAAGCAACTTTTGAGGGGGTCAACAATCTTCCTTAATTACTTTCACCAAGCAGAGAAATAAAGACCAACAGACAGGATTTCCAATTATCCGATCTTAAGCAATACATACATCATAGATCAACAGACAGATCCAGCTGGGTGACCATTACATACATACACACTTACCAAAGAGAGAAGCACCACCATCTGGGTTTTCAAAGCCTGGAGGCTCCTTAATGGCTACCCAGAGTCTCATCCGGCCCATGAACCTTCTTCCAAAAAGTAAGCCCCAAAGTAAAGCCTTACCTCGGAGTATATGTACACTTTTCAGAGCCAGAGGGCATCATGACCCTCCAGATCCAGGGCCTCATTGAAATGAACAAAGGCTTCCCTTAGTGGGCTTCTAGTGAAGCCTATTTATGGGTGGGGAAGATCTTTAACTCTAATTAACATTACAGTGATAAGACAGAGAGCCAGAGTGGTAACATCCCATCCATTCTTGGATCTCAGGTTCCTTCTTTCCTGCCCTCAGAGAAATGTAAAACAGAGAGAGATTGAAGACTATATTCTAAATTCCCACTCTTTACCTCTACTCTTTCTTACTTCTCCAGGGGAGTCCCTGGTGCCATGGAAAGAGGAAGTGATTAAGAGTTAGAAGAACTAGTCTTGGCTCTGATACTCACTCACCATTAGAATCACAGGCAAGTGTGTCTACCTGTAAAAAGAAGGGTTAAACCAAACAACTTCTAAGTTTCCTTCTAGGTTCAACCTTTAATGAACATGGAAATACAGTCTGTGTTATTCAGATTGCTTTGTTCATCTTTAGAGCATTAAACAATCTTTTCCATTTAAGTTAGTTATCATCATTCCCATAGTTCCTTCTAATCATTTTGTTTTTTCTGACTGCCCACCTAACTTACATTCAGCACCAACTCAGGAAGAGAAAGAACTTTTCTTGATAGTGTCCCAAACAGAAGCACCAAGCTATGCAACTCATGTAGTGGCTATTGTCAATGCTAGGAATGCTTCTCTCTCTCTTTTTCTGTCTCTGTCTCTCTCTGTCTCTCTCTCTCTCTCTCTCTCTCTCTCTCTCTCTCTCTGTCTCTCTCTCTCTCTCCCTTTCTCTCTCAGCCCTCCCTCACTCAGATCAACATCAACTGCAAGTCATGCCATCATCTTGATGTCATGGTCCTCTTCAACAATGAAGGACAAATACAACAACAACAACTTTCCTTGGATCTTTCTTCCTCCATTAAATCATCCTGGATTTCAGTTCTTCTCTCTACCCCGAGTCTTACATTTATTCTAGCTGGCATTGTCTTCATCAGGTCTTGGTTTCAGTTTTCATGAAAAATATCTTAAGTTGTTATTCTAAAATTAATATCAGCATTTTTAGAGAAAGTTTACAGTTACAATTTTTGGTTAAGCTAATGAGGTGTGTGATTCAGCCATGCTTCTGGGTTCCTGCCCATAGTAGTGCCTCACAGGCAGCCTCTCATTGATGAGCTAAAGGTTATGTTTTGAAACTCTACATTTAGCAGTTTGCTGCCAAGCATGCTGATATACCCCAAGTGTTTAATGCCTGACCTCTTTCAGTACTAGCATAAATTGCTTAAGTAGATAGAACAAGTAATCACCTACTGGTAATTTCAGGGGCATGAGGAAGACCCTTTGGTCCACAAATAATTCCCCTACTAGACTAGACTCACTTATATCTGGAATTCCATCAGAAGAGATTCATGCCTCTTTCAAACCTTAAACTGACAGAAAAATACTAGTTTTCATCATCATCACTCTAGGACAAAATACAGACTTTTTCACCTGATGCTTAAAGACCTCCACAATTGATCACCTACCTTTCCAGCTTTGTTTCACCTGACTCCCTCTCATGTAATCTTATGTTCATCAGCCTGACTCACTAGTTGTTTCCTAAGCATATTCCCTCCATCAGTCCTTTTGTAGAAGCGGTCTTTATAACACACTGACTACTTACCTTTCCCTCATAGCATCTTTCAGAGTCCACTCCAGTGTGTCCTCTGACATAAGACCTCTCCTGATCCTCCATTGTTAGCACTCTCTCCTTCCTGTAATCTCTTTGTAACTATTTATATACACTTTGTATTTACTTGCTTGTATATATTTTGTATTCCCACAGAAGAATGTAAGGTCCTTGAAGGCAAGGACTTGTTTTCTTGTCTTTGTAATTCCATTGTCTAGCATAGTGCCTTTTTTTGTAGTAGGCACATTAAAAATATTGTTGAATCAAATACCAGTCTAGTAGTCCTGGTGAGTCTAACATGACTCACTTTTGATGATCCTTTTGCTGGCAAATTTCTAGAGTATAATATTAAAGGGAAAGTTTATGAGCACACAGAAAGAAAAGTGATGATTATACATTGAATTGAGTGAGGCACTAATTGAATTCAAACCTAGAGCTATAGACAGAGTCAATATATCTAGATGATATTGTAGCTCAGTACTTCTCCCAAGATAAGCATGCAAGAAAAGTAGTTCTCTCTACCTTGTGATTCTTCAAAAGCTTCTCATTTCAAGATCAATTCACCTAAAGATTTTGCTAAAGAAGACCTCAGTTCATGTCTTCCTAACTTATAGAATATGTTTTAGAGACAGAACTTTTACCAATGAGAATACTGAGACCCCCAAAAATAAAAGGTCTTGCCCTAGACCAAATGAATAACAAGCATAGAGCAGGGATTTAAGTCCAGATCCTCTGATTCCTAATACAGTCGATGACTCTACCTGTTACAGTAGGTTTTGAGATTTAGAGAAGACAGTATAAACCAACTACCAATTTCCTGTAATTCTGAGAGTGGCTACCTGTGATACTTGCTAGGTGCTGGAATTGGAGTTGGGAAAAAATTCAAATCCTGCCTTTGACCATCACTGGCAGTGTGACCCTCGGCAAGTCACTTAACTTCCATGTGCCTCAGTTTTCTTGAGTGTAAAACAGAGACTCAACAGGTCATTGTGAGGATCAAAAAATATAATATAAAATTCTTTGCACACTTTAAATGTAAGATAACTTATCATTACATTCAGACAATAAAAATAAAATAGATGAAACTAAGACTGGTTTTCCCCTTTTTATGCTTTTCAGGGTTCGTGTGCAGTTTTAGAGACTTATAGATATAAACAGCTGTCGGTCCTACACAGGAGCACTCTGATACTATGTTTTATATTTCCAAAGGGGAGGTGTCTCAGGGTAGTAGTTGGAATTCTCCTATTGGGTTTCTATGCTCTTGTATATCCCTAGGAAGAGAGAAAAAAGATGTCCTGATCTAGAAGGAAGGCTCTTTTCCTTCTCTGCTTACAGTCACATAGCCAAGGATGACTACAGTTGAGTTCTTTTAATCAGTCAGAATTCTGCTCAAGCAGATAGATAGCATTTAAATGAAAACAGCCTCTTCAGTTTTGTTTTTAGGAAAGAATGGTAGCAAGTCAGTTGATAAGTTTCTATCTCCTTTTCATTTAATAGAAGAGTAATAAAAACTAGAAAAGAAATTTAAAGTATCTCTAGCAGAAAATATTTTTATGGTATTAATCAGGGCATCTTCCTCAATGGGAGCCAAATAGGAAGTTTCTGAGGAAGGCATGAAATTTTCCTATCAATAATTGACAAGTATTTATTAAGTGCCTACCTTGTACAGAACACTATATTATACGTTGGGGAAAATACAGATATTAGCTAATACATGGTCCCTTGCCCTTGTGGAGCTTTTAAGTTATCTAATGCGTACATAAATGAAATGCAGATAAAATCCTCTGGGATACCCAAAGGGGAAATGATTGTTACCAACTTGGGGAATTAAAAAAAAAAGTTTGCTTCCTGGAGGAGTTGATTCTGATAGCAGAAAGAGCGCTGGACTTGAGTCAGAAGTCTTATGTTCAAATTTTGCCTTTGCTGCCATCTGTACTATTTACAGAATTTTCCTGGCATTTATAGACCATCAAAAGCAAAGTGACAGGAAGATGGAGAAACACAGGGGGCATCTGAATGATGATGAACAGTCCACTTTGGCTGGAGCATAGAATAAGTGGAGGGAAATCTTGTGAAATAAGGTCACAAAAGAAGGGAACTGCCAGATTTTAAAGGTCTTAAAATTCCAGACTGGGTAATTAAGTAAGCAAGAGAAAATCACTAAAATATTTTGAGCAAGGGAGTAACATAACCTGATCTCTACATAAGAAAGATTTGTCTGGCAGCCTTGCAAAGAATGCTATTGGAAGAGCTATTGTAAAATAGCAAAGATATGAGGAGATTATTATTCTAATATTATAATCCAGGCAGTTAGCAATGAAGGCTACTAAGGCCATTTACAGGGGGAGGGGGGAGAAATGAAGAGGGTATTTCCAAGGTAGAACAGGCTGGTTGGTCATCACTGTCATTTTAATTGCTGACATTTGTGTGATGATTTAAGGTTTGTGGGCTCATTTGGTCCTCACTCTGATTGGCTGTGAGGTGAGGAAAAAAAGCAGCAAAAATTGCATCAAGATTTCAAACCTGGGTGACTTAATGAATGGTGGTGCCATTTTCAGAAATAGAACTGGAGGAACAGGTTTGAGAGAGAGATTTTAAGCTCAGTTTTACACAGGTTAAATTTTAAGGGTCATCTCGGGTGGATAGCCTATGGTAAATTGGAGGAGCCCATTCAGAGCTCTGGTGAGAGAGAGATCAGACTTGTAGATGCAAATCTTAGATTCATCTGCAGAGAGGAGGTAGTCAAAACTATAGAAGTAAATAAGATGGCAAGGGGGGAAATTAGAGAAAAGAAAGCCAAAGACAGAAGATTAGGGAACCTCTACCTGTAAGGGGTTAGTAAGAGGATGAGGAATGGTCATGCCTTTTTTCCTGATAACCAGTGCAAAACCTAAAAGCAATGCACTTGATTAATTCTTTGCCCTAGTAATATTTCATGGTCCCCAATTTTCTTTGGTTTCTTTGGTTGAATTGAACTTATGGGTGAAATTCACAATGGAATTAACCTTCTTTTCGAGGGAGAAGAGATTTTGGACCTGCGATTTCTTCAGTAAAAGGTGGAA
The DNA here is from genome assembly GCA_028658325.1 of Potorous gilbertii. NCBI lineage: Eukaryota > Metazoa > Chordata > Mammalia > Diprotodontia > Potoroidae > Potorous > Potorous gilbertii. The sequence continues at coordinate 202,068,463 of CM053771.1, read as the reverse complement.
TGCCAGGATAGAAATCCTATGGTCATCGAGAATTAGTTACCTGGGGCATTGAGAGGTTAAGCGACTTACCCAGAATCACACTGTCAGTATGTAAAACCTAGGTTTTTCTGATTCCAAAATCAGCTCTTTATATATTACAATATGATGACTTTCAAAATTTATACTATATAGAAATTTACCTATACCTATAGAAAACACCAGGCCTAGAGAAAAATGCTCTGCTGCAGCAATTCTGTGCCTCAGATGAAGAAGGAAGGAAGCAAGGAAGAAGAGAGGAAGGCAGGGAGGGAAGAAGAGGGAAAACAAAGAAACAGAGAGAAAGAGAAAGAAAGAAAGAAGGAAGAACAAAAAGTAGAGAGGAAGAGAATGAGAAAGTATTCCCCCAAAGTGTTTTCATTCAACAAAGGGAAAAACAATGGGTAGAACAAAGAACCAAGATAAAAGTAAAGAAATTTGTTTGGGGAAAAGCCAAATAAACTAAAACGGTTTAAGGAATAAATTGGTGGATTAATTCGAATCATGGCCAGGTGCTATGAATATAATTCAGTAAATGCTCAGGAACCTGCCAAGAAAGAGAAAAATGTGTTGCTTTTGAGATCATTTCCCAGCAGCTCCATAAAAGAAAACTGATTACAGGAATTTAATAAGTAAAACAGAGCCAGAAATATAGTAATCAAATGAGTTTTTAATTACATTTTAGGCAGAAAAAAAATTCCAATTTGTACTCCTGGGATCAGAAAAAAAGTCCTAGAGAAATGCTTTTGTAGCTTGAAAATAAAATAAACACTAATTTCCATAGGAATTATCCTAGTCAGTTTAATTAAAAGACTTGATCAGAATGAAGAGCAACCTGCGCTAAACTATACTAAATACAGCAGTGGCAGTTGTTGTATCACATCAGTCTGAATGAAGACTCTCTACTGGAGTGTAGAAAATTTCTATGATGAGTATTTCGCATAGAAATAAAAGAAATTTCAGTTACTACCCAAAGAAGGGGAAGTTGTGTTTTCTTATCAAATAGAAATACTAGTACACTGGATTATAAAACAGATGCTTTTGTTTGTTGGGAGAAAAGGAATCCTTTTCACTTGTTTGTAACAAATGCTTTGCTTAGGTCACATGGAACTAAAGAGATAGCTCTTTCACTATGGTGGGAAATCAGCATTCATCTGGTGACCTGCTCCTTCCTGAGGTTTTTAAAACCTACCATTGGCCTCCATCACAGGATCATGGAGCTAGGGCTAGAAGGGACTTCAGAGGTCTTCTAGTCCAAACCCATTATTTTACAGATGAAACCTAAGGAGATTAAGAAGTTTGCCCCAGATCACACTGGTAGTAAGCTAAGAAGTGGTCAAGGATGTCCTTTCTATTGATAGGATTATCATGCTGTTGTCAGTAACTGGATATGCTCTTTGAATTGTTTTTCTAATAATAGTTCTCATTTTGATGACAATGATGATGATGATGACAACTGATATTTTTATCACATCCTAAGATTCACAGTGGGCTTTAGAGGTGATGTAATTACATAGAGACATTCACATCTCACTAGTCTCCCTCTTGACCCATGGACTACTTCTAGACTCATCCCTAGGATGAGTAACAGTATGTTACAATAGAAATGAGGGTAGTTGACTGGCTCAAATAAGAAAAAGGTGACTCACTCTCAGAATTCTAACTTTTCACTCAACCAGGTACCAGACGATTCAGAGAGAAGAATGTCCTTCTCTTAGTTACTTTTCCTACTTTGTGCCAATGCTTCCTGGTACTACACACTCTCAGTTATACATTATTTATCTATAGCTTCAAAGAGGAATGTGCCTCACAAAGTGTAGTTTGAACATTGTCAGTATCACTGGGAGGAAGTTATCCATAAAGTGCTGGAGCATGAGGACTTGCCTTAGTTTGGCAATGGCCAACACACTCTTGATGCTCGTAGAAGTTAAAATCTTCAATGTTTTCCTCTTTGGTGTACAGGATACTTATTGCTTTGTTCAGCTAAAGTTTATGGAGTATCTGCCACATACAAGGAATTTTATGGTCGTCAGAGAATGACAATCGTCTCCACCCTCACAAAGCTCAGTCTAGCAAAATGTGTCTATTAATTGAAGACTTAATTCTTGAAAAAAGAGTCTTCTAATCATTCAAGCTTTAGGGTCAATCACTGTTTTACATATTTCAAGTATATGACTGATTGTTGGCAAGGATATTAAAGTAAAATCATAGGACCATAAATTTGGAACCAAAAGAGAATAGGTCATCTACTCCAACACCCTTATTTTATGGGTGAAAAACTGAAGGCCATGGAGGGGAGGGATAAGCACACTCTTCTGACTCTAGACAGGGTTTCTATCTGTTGTTTTGTCATTTTTAAGTTGTGTCTGACTCTTCATGACCCCATTTAGGGTCTTCTTGGCAAAGATACTAGAGTGATTTGCCACTTCCTTCTCCAGTTCATTTTATAGATAAGAAAACTGGGGCAAACCAGGTTAAGTGACTTGCCCAGGGCCATGCAGCTAGTAAGTGCCTGAGGCTGGATTTGAACTTGGGGTCTCCTGACTTCAGGCCCAGTACTCTATCTACTACACCACCTAGCTGTCCTTAATTCTTCCATCTACTGTACCAAGAATCTCTGCAATTTTCATGTTTAACATCCTTTCTTCTTATCTTTCTGTGAATTAGACCCTCTACCTTGTGTTCTTAAAACTCATTTATAATTATTTATGCCATGGGGCATAGATCCCTGTCTTATACTGGATTTTCCACCTTATGAAAGTCTTTCATAAGATCCTTGATAATACAAGTGTCAGAAGCACCAAGTAATTTCCAAGCTTTTTTTTTCCTTTCCACTAAAGACATCATCAGACATTTCTCAGACATTCAAAAAGATGAGCTGTGAATGACTTTTCACCTCCACTCTCTACTCCTTCATATTACTGCCAAATAAAACTTATACACAGTCATAGGCATAATAAAAATAATTCACATTTATATGGCATTTTAAGATTTGCAAAACACTTTCAACCCATGAACCTGTAAGAAAGGGAGTAGAAAGACTATTATTTTCCCTTTATAGATATCTTTCCCATGTCCCACAACTAGTAAGTGTTAGAGACGCCAGGTTCTCCTGAATCCAAATTCAACACTGTTTCTAGGAAACCACATCTCTGTCTGCTCTATCTACTACACCATGGAATGTAACCACACACACAAACACACACACACACATACACACGCACACACACACTCCCACAATGGGAGGGAGAGAGTCCACCTTTGTCTGTGCGATTTGCTCAGATGATTTTATTCCTACTGCTACAAAAGATACAAAAGAGGTGTTTAATAAATACTTTTTGATATTTTACTAGCCAAAGAGCTGTTTCTTTGGAATTCATCTTGGAGGTTACCTGACATCATGAGTGAAAAATAAAATAAAATATGGCTAGAGGAAAATATAATGGATTTGAAATTCATGCTTTAAATTTGATTGAATCCTTGTTTGAAATTTACTCATTCAAGCTCATTTGCCTGACATTTAAGGCCTTCCAAAATCTGACACTCCTGTACCTGATCTCAAATGACTCCTCATCCCAGACTTCTCCTCATCCTTCACTTTCCTGCCTTTGGATTCTTCCCCAAACTCAACCACAGAAATCCTATTCATCCTTAGAAACCTCAATCAAACACCACTTTTCATTAAGCCTTCACTTCCCTGATTTCTCCATCAGTAATGACCTTTCACTTCTCAGCCCTTATGCAGTACTTTATATGCATACATTTTAGCCAGTTATGATATATTGTTTTGTATCAGTTACTCATGTGTCTTGTCCTTTTAAATTGTAAGGTCTGTGAAAACAGGGACTATTTAATCTATGAATTATCTCTCTAATAGAATGAATGGACTCTTTTTAAGTGCAAGGAATATTGAAACATCTTATGTAAAAGTCTAATTCTCCATGACTAGTTATACAGTGATTTGACACTTAAACATATGTGACAGATGTGAATGTAAAGGTTTCTTATTTCAATAGATATTAAGAGAGTCTTTTGATTTGAAAATAGCCCATCCAATAGAAATAGATGTTCAAGGATCTGCAAGCTTTCACCTGATTTGATCTATTCATGAATTACTGTTATAAAAACACTTCCATATCAATACATTTTAACAGCCCAGATAATAGTGCTATCATTGTCTCTTTAATCCTAGCCATGCTTCAAAAGGATAAGATTGTCATAAAAGTCTTTCTTATTTATCTCCTATCATGCTGTCCAGAAAATGATGGGAAGAGAATCACCTTTATCTGTACAATTTGCTCAGATGGTTTTATTCCTACTGTTACAAAAGACACAAAAGAGATGCTTAATAAATACATTTTAATATTTTACTAGCCAAACAGCTGTGTTCTTTTGACTTCACCTTGGAGGTCACCTGACATCACTAATGAAAAGTAAAAACAAAACAAAACAGGAGGGTAAGAATGGTGGGTTTGAAATTCATGCTTCTCAGTCTTAGAAAAGGAAGCAGCCCTGAGCCCTCTGACTTTGATTCTCTCCCTCCTTCAGATGCTTCTGTCAGCAGGCTGCTTCCTAGACTACCATGCATGTCTCAGACACATACTTATTGACACTTATTCAACAATTTGGGAGGTCCAGACCTGGGATTTCATTGGAGAGAGCTCATATTGAGCAAATGCCCTTTACCAATGCGAAATGTTCTGCAATGTAGGGCTTTCCTGAGTTTCCAAGGGAAACTGAAAGGTTAAGTCACTCACCCAGAATTATAGCCTGTATGTCTCAGAGATGGACCTTGAACTCAGGACAAGCTGACTCTGAGGCCAGCCTGCTATGGATGCTACTCCACACTTACTCTTAAATACTTATTTATTACTATTCACACAATTATTATATCCACCAAAATCACAATGAATCCTTATAGTCAGTTTCCTGATGAGAAATTATCAATAACTCTGGTTTTCTTTCTCCCCTGCAAACCCCCAACCCTCTCCCCTCCTTTTTTAATCTCTTTTAGGCCTTAGTAAAAGTAAATGTGAAATTGAAGCCCATGCTGGATTCTATTGCTGTGAACAGGAGTAAATGGGAAGAAATGCACCAGAAAATGTTGCTTTCTCAGACACCTCCGCCTTCTTCCTCTTCCAGCCTCACTGTGTCAGTGGAAGATACCAATTAAGCCTGTCCGCTTTGGCTGCCACTGCAAAATGACTGGCTCTCAAAAAGCTTTCTTTGGCTTTGCCACAATTTTTTTTTTTTAAAGCTGCCACAGACAAGTTTGGGGCACCGGAGATGGTCCCATTAGCTGGGATGTCACCTTTGGGTTTAGTCATTCTGAAGTGCACGTGGACCTGGAATAATACAGGAAGACATGAGGCATAGAGAGTGCCCTGCATGGATGAAAGGGCCACCTTTCCACTGCTGCTGTACAGACAGAATATCTATACCATAGCATCTAAGGCAGAAGCCACAATGGGAACACTGTTGGGTTGGTCAGTGCTCACACTAGAAGTTAAGGGAGTGCAGAATGACAGGGCATTTTACATATCATACCACTATTTGTTACAAGCTAAACACTGCCTGCTTTCGCTGTTCTCCCTTATCCCAAGGCCCCTCCTTTGTATTCTACAGAATTTCTTCTTAAACAATGAAGCTTCTTTGTGATTGTTGCAGGCCTTTAGAATAGCCTATCTTGGCTATTCTTTAAGAAACGGACTTTATTGTCCTTAACTTGTGCCAATTATCCCAGAAGCAGTCCACAGTAAGAAGGCAGTACATTTGTTTGGCCAGTGGAAGTTTATATCAAAGTAATAACACTGCATGGGGACTGTGGGTCCTGCATCAGAGCTGCTCTATTCAATATTCACAGTGGAATGTGCTTCCTCCCAGGAGAAGAGGATTAACGGACTTTAATTAAAGTATGAATGGAAAGGAAATCTATAGCCCTGAAGTTCACAATCTGGATGTAGCAGAAATGGATCCTGTTCTTTTTGGAACTGTTTTCTCCAGAGAGGGAGGCATTTCACAGAAAATAGAATGAGGACTACATGGAGTCTTCTGACCAGTGGGTTTGTTTTGTCTATCAGGACAAAAGCACAGAAGACCAAGAAACAAGAGGCTGGACAGGGAGCACACATTCATCAAGAAAGAAGGAGGTCTGTTCAATTTGACCCAGTCAGCTTAGGAAGTTACCAAAACCCCTAGTCTTCAAAGTATTCAACTATTTTGCATGAGCTTTAAAAATGAACTTCTGAATTGGCTGTATAAGAAATTGTTAAGGAATTTGGGTGTTTTGTCCTCAGAACAAAGAAAGACATCATGGAGGATTGAGGGCCATGAGAAGCAATGCAGTGTCATGAAAAGAAGCCCACTTCTAAAATCAAAGAACCCAGGTTCAAATCTACCTTCTGATATGTGACCATGGGCAAGTCATTTAACCTCCCTGGGCTGCAGTTTCCACATCTATAAAATGAAGGGGTTCTACCAGACACCTTTAACTAGAAGCCCTTTGAGCTCTATTTCCTGTGTCATCTTAGATATTTCATTTAACTTGAAAGGCTCAACTTTCTTCATATGTAAAAATAGTTTTGGACTAGTGAAGGTTCTTTTTAGTTCTAAGTCTATGATCCTAGACATGAATTCTAGTCCTAGATGATAAGGTTCCTTCAGGACAACCTTGCACCCCATTTTGGGGTACACCCTGAACTAGATCAGCAGTTCAATCTTGGGCAAGTCACCTAACCTCTGGATCTGTTTCCTCATCTATAAAATAGGTAAAAATGAAGGGGTGGGGCTGACTCAAGTCCCATCTGGCTTGTAATTTTACTTACGTCCATTTTCACCTTTACGCAAACACCACCTCTCTCCTACATTCCCTGAATATTCCAGGGAATAAAAGATAAGGTAGAAGGGAGAGCAGATAGGGAGGAACTAGGTAATACTTAATACTCCCAATGTAGCAAGAAACTAATTAAAGGGAGGCAGAATAGTATGAAGAGGTAAATAATAATAAGCAAATTATCTGCACAGACCAGAATGGTTAACAAAGGAACTGTGGCCAAAGAGTAGCTCACATTTACGTAGCACTTTAAGACTGTAACGCCTTTCCTCACACACTGAGTGCCAAGTACGACTGTCTCTATTTTGCAGACATGGAAAATGAGGCTCAGGAAAGGTAAAAACTAGAATAGGAACCCACATCATGACTTGAAATCCAAGGCTCTTTTCACTAAACTATTGCTATAAGACAAAAGAGGGAGGAGAGGAAGACAAAGGCAGTGAAAACAAGGAGAAAGGGAAGGCTGCCCAAAGACTAAAGGAGAGTCTCAGAACTGGAGAGGGGTTTAGAAAGGGAGGGGTTGTATAGAGGAGAGATGGGAAGCCTTAAAAAAGTAATGCTTCTTACTACCCTTTACAGCCTCCTCAGTAAAGAAGGATCGAGAAACTATAGGAGAAAATGAGTGTAGAAAGATGCCTCACTAGAGCAGGTAAGAGGAAGTCGTTCAGATTTATGGGCTTTATTATGCCCATTTTCTGAACTGCCACGCTGTAAAGGAAAATGGCTTCTTGCAGGGCTCTCTTTCTTCCTCCAGGTAAGGAACAAAGGTGGGTGGGGTTAGAAACAGCCACCCCTATCTCTGCTTTCCCAGCTACTGCAAGTGTTTATGGGTATTGTGCCACATCATGTTTACATCACAAAAGGGAATTGAAAAACACTCCACGTGAAGCAAAAACAAACCCACATCTGTTTTCCTCAGCCAATACAAATAAATAGCCCAAAAAGACTCTTGCAAGTCCATCTAAAGCAAATTTATATGAGATATATTTTATGGCCAAAGGATAAAAAACAGATCCATAGTTTGACTTGATACTGCAGGCAGGCAGTTCTGTGTACTGTAGTTCTCTTGAACATTGATGCTGCATATTGCTAAGTGTAACATAATTTATAGGACAAATCCTCCACCCTCCACCAAGGTTGAGTTTTTCCTCTCATTTCCTCTCTTTTTTATTGGCTTCACTGCACGGTTGCCAATAGCAACATCCACTGGTAGCAAGGGGAGTTCAACACCATTGCAACCAACCATACAATGTCAACCATCAATCATGTAACTGTTTGTAATTGCCTCCATCTATTTCTCCTGTCTTGAGATATCTCTCCAATTGTGGGTCAAAATTCAGAAACTGCTGACTAATGCCATGAGTCGTTCCTCCGTGGCCATAAAGCAGTGGAAATGGAGTGTGGCAGGCTCCCCAACCTCAGTGACCCAGGCTTAAATGTTGAAATCTTGAAGACTATGATAGGAAGAAAAAAAAATCATGGTGGTCTTAAGGTTTTTGAAATATTTGGCTTGGTGACTTTTCTTAGTTTTAAAATATAATGAAATTGGTAATTGTTCTTTAGTCATCTTTTAAAATGCAGGAGATTATGGAGGTGAATTTTGTTTTTAATGATGGCTTTTCTTTTTGCATTTTAGTCATTTCCACAAGTGACTCCACCACCTACCCACTGAACCTTCCCCAGTAATAAAAACACAATTCAGTGAAACCAACGATCGTGGTATCTTGAGAGTATATGCAACATTTCATATCCATAGTCATAGTCCTGTACCTGTCCAAGGAAAAGAAAGAGGTTACATTTCTCCAGCAAAGATTAGGCATTACACTTATGGAGAAGTGCAATTTCTATAACCCTTTATTCTTGTTTATTTGCTATTCTGGAGAAGGTTTCCAATTTGTGCCTTCCTAAAAAATGACTCCTCCTAAGCCAGAATTTGTTTGATTATAAGAAAGGGATCATTCTCAGGGTTTCTGTGGAGCTCAATGTGAGGGCATCCAAATAACTTCATCCTACTTTCCCTAAAGAATAGTTTGTCATATTACTCCCTGGTGGTATAGCTGCCCTCTTTAACCTGAGACTGTCAACCATGGTGTAGCAGGGACTCCATCACATGATGGAAGAGCCACTAGATTGGCACTGAGAAAAAATAGGGTCTAGTCTGGCTCTGGCTCTAGTAGTTTAGGCAAGTTAATTCATCTCTACTGTCCCCAGTTCCCTCCTCTGTAGAATAGCAGGGTTAAATGAAATAATCTCTAAAGCCCCTTCTAACTTTTATAATTCATGATTCTAGATCATGTCTACACCAACTCCAAGAGCAATGATGGTCTTTTTCATTGTGCATCATTGCAACAATCATGTCTGTTATTCCTTTGTTGAAAATGACATTTTGGAGTAATACCATGACAAGCTTAACAGGGTTATATCATCACTGGGCATTGAGGTTATGTATACAACAGCCTTATCATTTTCATATCTCTCAACACATTTCTATTGACCACAAAAGTCACCACTATTCAATTTAGAATCAAAATGAGAAAATAATTTCCATTTATTCCATGTAATTGACAAAATTTACTAGATGAGCTTAGAAAATGAATCAAGATAAGGTAGCAGCAATTATTTTCCTCATCCGAGAAATTTAAGAATGTCTATGTATTTTTGGTATGATGTATCTGCAAAGAACTGTTAAGTTTAAAATCATTTAAAACATAATGTTAATTTTTGTTGATGTTACTAATAGCATTTGATATTAATGCCAAGGCAATTTATTAAGTATTATTTTCTTCATTCAAAGCATAATGCTTATCATATTTTTAAAGGTGTTCTTCCCTATGGACAATGAATAAAAAATGGACATTTTCATTTTAGAATACAATTAATTTAAAATCGATTGCCTTGCCTGATTCTTATGGGTTGGGAATTACCAACAGAATGGGACAATTTTCTTCAAGTGGAATAAAAATCTGGACACAACATGGGAAGTTTAAGTCTAAAGAAAAATGTTTTCATTGAAAAAATTTTTTAAAGGTTTCGTTTTAGTAAAATATAATTTGAGAACCTACTATCATCACTGTCATGAAGCTTTACCCTACTTCAAAATACTGACTCTGGAAAGACACATAGCATGGTCTGCCATATGCAGACCAAACCAGAATGTATCAGGAAATAAAAAGTATATGCTAGTACAATCTGATTACAAAAAGACAGAGATTCCATAAACTTCCTAACTGGCTATAATTGAATGAAACAACATCTCCAATAGAAATAAAACTGGCGGAGGCGAAAGAATCTGGAGAATTTCATGAAGAACAATTTGATTTTACAGTATCTAATGACAAACTTATATTGTTGGAACACCAATCTCCTTTCCTCAGTTGGTTATTTGGGGCACCTTTTCCAATTTACTTTCTAATGAATTTGCATGTTTAGCATTGCCTCTGACAGGTGTGTGGAAAATCATGTCATTTGTCTCTTTTGCTAGGTAGATGTGTCTTCAGACACATGCTGTCTTACACAGGGCTTTCTTAAGTAAACGAACTTATATGCCATGAAATTGTTATTTAGGATGGTCCTTTAGCTTTGTGTTCATTTCCTGTGTAGACCTTAGATCCAGAAACCTTTCTTTGCTATCAAACAGTTCAGATTCAACTGGACCCCACCAATCTCTCCCTTTCAAAACAGAACAAAACACAAGGCATGTCTTAGAAAGAACATACTAGTCTTTGGTCTCATCCACGAGAGGGAAAAAAACCCATCCCCTTTGCCATTTTCGCTTTTTTGGAAACACTGAAGAATTCCTACTGATTGACTTCTTAGTTATTATGGTTTCGCACAAAAAGAACAAGACAAGTCTTTGGTTGAGTCACTTGCATTTCTTCCCTTTGTGCGGTTTTCTGGGGCTGACGTGCTAATCGTTATATAGTCTTAAAGACTGTTGTGGAAATAAACTGCTTTATGAGACCAAAAAAATTTGGTTTTTAGTAAAATGCTTAAGATCTCCAGGGATGAATGTTTATTTCTCTGCAGCTGGGGTGACTTAGGCGCTGAAGTGGGAAGCAGACTGCAGACGCCCCGCTCAGACTCCCGCTCTCCTTTCATATTAGTGGGCAGCCCATTAACCTGCATCCTCCTGTTCGTTCCGTGCTTGACTACCCGACAAGGGTACGGTGAGAGTTAAAGTCACTTGAGCAATTTCAAGATGACAAAGGCACTGCTCTTCAGCCTTGCTGAAGTTTTCTGGAGGAGGAAGAGGCTCCAGCCTAATGCTAGGTTATGGGGGCCTTATTATAAATTGCTCAAATTTGCATGGGCAATTACACCAGAGCCCCGCATCACTGCAGCAGCCGCCAGCCGCCCTGACGGGCCACGCAATTACACAACGGCTCCGGTGCTTAAACTTTAAAATTCTTGCACCATTGTGTCTGTTCTATTAGAACAAACTGCAGCAAATGATCCAGAGACAATCCAAATGACTGGAAAGAGGAGGCGCCCAGCGGGAGGGAGGGATGAGGTAGAGGAGGGTCCACCACTGGCCAGATCAAGGCAACTTGCATCAGTGTCTGCTCTGAGCCCAGGCGATTCGCCGGACCCTTTTGTGTTTAGACTTTGCAAGTTTAAAAGTAGAGATAACAATATTTATTGCCTACCTAACTCACAGAGGTCTTATGAGGATTAATGAGGCAATATGGGCAAAGCAGTCCGAACTCTTTGGAGGAAAATGCTACATAAATAAAGGGTCTTGGGGTGGTTTCATTTATTTTTTTTTTGTTTGGGTTTTTTTCTAAATGGCACTGTCCACACCATTATGCAATTATGCTCCGCCTAAGAAAGCAATTCTGATACAGCAGTGGGACTCAATAATAAACCTGCAAATAGTAGCAGCTTGATCAAAGGCAAGATCTATCTAGGAAAGAGGGAAGAAGGAAACATATTACTAATTAAAATATTAATAAAACTGTAATCACGAGCCAAAGGAGACCAAGTTCATAATGAGGTTAAGTTTCTCTCCATGTGAGCATTAACTGGGTTTCTGAGATCTGACTCTCATACAAATTGGCTTCAATCTTTTGGGAAAATATATTTTGAGGTCATTTTTTACAAAGACAGAATAATTGCCCCAACAAGTTAATATCAACTACTATTATCCAGAGAATACTAGCTTGTTCTTCCTTTTCCTGTTTTACATGACTTTTTTTCTAGATCTAGAATTCTCATCACTTTCAAAGACAGTGGTTTAAAAAACATAAACTGGAGCACTAAGGAGAACAAAAAACTGACTTCCAAACACTTCCAAATCTAAAGAAAAAGGTACTTTCCAGAGTCACAATTAAAAAAACAGAAATTTATCAGAAGATACCTTGATGGCTTTCTGTAATAAGAATGGTGCTAAAATGACTATAGCAGCCGAATGGTATTGAGAAAGTGAGTAATGTTATATTTAGCTAAAGTGTTTACAATTTGTATACAGTCTGTCTGAGGAAATAATCCCTTTTAATTAATTTCCAAAGAGAATGCCAAGAAGTCACCTGGGATTTGACCATCTCGTTTTTTGCCAACCAGATACATCAATGTGAGAACCAACCTTCATGCTCTTAACTAGTCATCATATGGCTTCTATACGTATTTTTAAAGGAGTTCATATACACAACCCTAGCAGCATAGAACTCTTAACATTTATTATCTCCTACTTCCATGCCACAAGTATTCAGTCTATACACGAGTCAAAAATCTTTTTCTCAAAGCAAATTTCTTTCCTTTAAATGAGAATCATTTTGTTACAGCTGCCAATTATTTTACTTCTGCTGTGGATAGTACCATAGATTTACTTTTCGATAAGTACCAGTCTGATCAAGATTCTATTGGAAACAAAATGGCCCTTTATGACATTTTATCATATTCCACCTCATTTATCACTTAACAGAATTTCTATCATTAATTAAAGAGCCTTCTTTCCCAAAAAAACAATCTATTCCCCAACTGCCTATCAGAGCCTGAATAAAAGTTGCTCTATCATAGCAGCATTGATGGTCATGCCAATTTCACAGTGTGATTTGTGTACTCATTTCATTTTGAAAATGACCCTGCCCTCCATCTGTCTGTGCCGAATGTCCTGGTTTTTTCAAGCCAGGTCTCTGGAGCAGCATCAGATGAAATAAGGAGGAAGATACAGAACAGCCTCCCTCCTATCCCCTTCAGCTGCCGCAATTAGAAAAATACACTGTCACAAAGACAAGGATGTGAAATGGAGGAACTAAACAGGCTGTGAGAACAGCAAAGGGTCATTTTGCTTCTTTTACATAAACAGGAAGCCATTTGGAAGCAAAGTACTTCCAGGAGACGAAAGCAACAAAACAAGTCAGACCACCTGGGAGAGAGACCAGGGAGAGCCCCAACAGTCATTTTCCCATTTCCAGACCCTGTTGTTATGCCCTGATTTAATGGCAATGTACCCAAGGTAATTATGTGAGAGGCTAACTGCCTGCTAAATAAATGGGTGGCCAGGATGGTGAAGGGAGTGGAACAGTTGAAGAAACCAGGGACAGTTAGCCTGGATAAGAAAAGACTAAGGGGGGATATGATAGCTGTCTTGAAATATTTGAAGGGCTGTCATCTGGAAGAGGGATTGCATTTATTTTGTGTAGCTCCAGAGGGCAGTACTAGGGCTAATAGAAAGCACATTTTGGCTTGATATAAGAAAGGAGTTAATGCAAAAATAGGCTGTTGTATAAAGCAATGAGTTCCTTGTAGCTAGAAGGGTTAAAGTAAAGACTGGATGACCACTTGTCACAAATGTTGGAGAGGGGACTAAGGGATTCATATATAAATGCATATATAAAATGGATTGGATAAGTGTGTATGTAAAGTTCTTAACCTTTTCTGTATCATAGACATTTTTGGAAATCTGGTGAAGCCTATGGACCCCCATCTCAGCATAATGTTTTTAAATGTATAAAATAAAACAGACAAGATTACAAAGGAAATTGGTTATTTTGAAATCTATTTATTGAAATTTTTTTTAAAGTTCTGAGCCCCCAAGTTGGGAAATTCTGCTATTGTCCCTTCAAACCAAATTCTCGGGTTCCCTATGTAATGATTTTTCTTTAATTGATGCTTTTACCCAGTTCACCCAAAGACATACATTGAGCTGGAACAAAGAAAATGAATCCCACTCTCATCTCTACTCTCCCTCTATTAAGAAACATTGCACAGAATTTTCTGTGTAATTTTCAGAAATTAAGACTCCTAAAGGGGTTGTGACTCTAGGAAAACTAGGAAAAAACCTGCAGCAAAATCTGGACAGAATGTTGTGGTTAGCCCACATAAAGAAACCACTGGAGGCCTACAATCATACTTACTAATTAATAGTGAGTGAGTGTGTACGTGTGATTATTCTGTTCCTGTTGAAAGCCGTGAAGTGAAAGGCTCCTTGACCCTTTCTACTCACAGGCACACATCTCTAACGTTTTCCTAGGAAGAGAGAAAGCAAATTCATTAAGTCAGTGACTATATATGCTCATATATCACACTGAGATATAGTGTTTGTTTTTAAAAACCAAACAAAGAACTAGACTAGGGGTCAAAAGACCTAGGTTTGAATCCTGATTCTCTGATTTAAGAGCTGTGTGGCTTTGGGCTACTCATTTAACCAGTCTGTTCTTGGCATCCTCATTTGGAAAATGAGCTATTGAAAGGATCAAATGAAATAACAAATGTTACATACTATATAGATGAGGTGTTATTTATTATTAGAGTAGCCTAATACTCTTTTTTCTTGTTGCATAAAGTGACATGTCCATCGAAAAATTATGCCTCCATCAAAATATTACAGTAAATGGGTGGGTTCTAAGCCTATGAGAAAACATTAGGAAGAGGAGCTAAATTTCAATCCCCCATTAACTCCCTAACAACATTCTGTCAGCTGTAATTCAGAGGCAGACGTAGTATCTGCTGTCAAAACCAAATAATGCTCAACTGTAATTGCAAAGGTTTGGCACAAAGAACGTACATATCAATTTCCCCTAAAACTGCAAGTCTTAACCCTTGCAGACTGGACTCTAACATCCTCTTCTAAAGCAGATTCAGGGATTAGGCCAATTTGCCAGCAGTAATCTCCTATTGAAATATCTTTTAAGGTCTTGAAAATTTCACAATTTACCCATTTCACTGCAGAAATCAAATTCCATTGTCATCTTTACACAGTCCTTTCTCTAGTCTCCAATGAAAATATTAAATTTCATTTCCCAAAAAGTAATTGTTACTAATGAGTCCATCTAAACGATGAGTGAGTCCATTGTTTTATTGCTGATATTTCACTGTCCTCAGATAACATTATTAAGCTCCTACTTGTTCATGGCACTGTAATGGGCATTATGCAAAAGATGTTAAATATACAGGGTCCCTAATGAGGAATTTACGATCTAAATCAGCTATTTTACATGTCTGATAAAAGAATAAGACAATCAAAAATTAGTTTCTAAAATATTCTAAGTTACTTTTAGCTATGAGCCTGAATGAAATTCAACTTTGATCAAGTAAAAGATTTTTTTTAATTGAAACTATGATCCATGGCACTGTTTTTTATTTCTTCGAGCTACTGATGATCACATGGACCCCTCACTAAGACACTATCAAAATAAGTGACCATAAATTTATAGGTTGGAAATTTTATATTTTCACTTATGAGGTTTACATAATAAAGATTACCTATAGAATGCCTGATTCTCCAGATTCTCTTTTTTGTAGTCTGCTGATTGAATCAAGGCCCCAAACAATATAGAGCATTCTCATTGAAGTTTGTAAATACAGAAAAGAGATCTAACACTTTATATAGGAAGAACTAAATAGAGTTTTAAAATATCTGCTGCCATGTGTCATGAAGTTGGATGGTCAGTTCATTAAGCAAATATATAGTATAGATACATACATACATATATACATATATGTATATACATGTATATAAATATATATACATGTGTATATGTGTGTATACATGTATCTGTGGGCCAAGACAATGAGTTAGGCCTAGAATAAGAGGAAAAAGGCAGGCTGGACTGCATGTGAAAAATTGTACAGTGTTTTTAATAACACCAAGCTCTTCCCCAATCTACAAATTTATCCTTTTTATTTAAAAAACAAATGTTCTACCAGTCATGTGAATACTAATCTAGGAACATCATGATCTCCTAAGGACCAGCCTTTTAGGTGACTCAAAGACAACTGAAAAATACATGGTGGGCTGCGGTGTATTTCCAATGATAATCTATATGTAAGAGGTCATCTCATTCAAAAAATAAAAGATTAGCAAAGGAGATGGGTTGGTTACATAGCAAAAATGAGCACTTAACATCGGGACAGCCAGTGTGCTACACCGGTAATCACAAAGGAAGTAGACTTCCTGAACACTGGGTGGATCTTCTCTGGAAAATCTACAGAAGTACACAGACAAGAAAAACAGGATGAACTGCATGTCTGTGCTGTGGTCTGCACCTATGAAAGAAATACCCACACCAAAGAGGATTCAGATAAGTTTTGAAGCGTATTTATGAGAATGTGAAAATCTACTGAGGAGCAGAGAAATAACCTAGAATCACAAATTTAAAGTGGACAGGGAACTAAGAGGTCATCTGGTTGAACTCCCTCACTTTTTACAGAAGAAACTGAGGAAGGGGTAAGTGATCTGCCCAAGGTCACATAGACAAAATTACAGGAAAATCCAAAATTCAAATTCAGGTCCTCTAACTCCAAGTCGAGCACTATTTCTATCACAACATGCTGTCCAACAAAGGAAGAGGAGATTTTAATTGTATCATTCTTTTCTGAAATATGGTGGCAAATCTCTATGGCTTGGTATTTGATATTAGAGGACATAGAAGTTTGAAAACACAGCATCCCTTCTATGCAGAGGATGTACCAGATAAAAGCAAACCACTGCAAAGAACCTCATCATTTCTACATTTTATAGCATCCATAAAACCTGGAACAATATTACACCTTAGAGGCAGAAACCAGGTCTTTTTTTTCCCTTTATGTCCTGCCAATGGCTCAGGTTTAAGGCCTCTCAGCCAACAGTAGGGGATAGTAGAAGGAGCGATTGATTTGGAATTTTAAAACCTAACACTAGATTTCTTGCTTCTTCTGTGGGGCATCTGGGGCAGGTCGCTTAGCTTCTCTCTACGCCTCATTTGTAAAATCAGGGGGTTGGTGTAGATTTTTTGTTAATTTATTTATTTTCAGTGTTCCGCAATCACTACCCTACAGCCTAGGTTTTTTCCTTCCCTTCCTCCCCCTCCCCAGAGGACACACAATTTTATAGATAATGGTGTCCATTATTTCTGCAGGTGCTTCCACATGAGGTCCTTGGAGTCCTGGGATTCTGGTCTCAGCAGCTTCAGGACCCTGTGCCAACTGGGCGTTGAGAAGGGAGAGCCTGAACCCAAAGTCCAAGTTTAACAGAGGCTGGCATTGAGTGTAACGTTCACCAGTTACACCAAAGGATCCCTCCTGGAGAACGTTGACACCCGCTGATCCTCAGGCTTGACAACGACAGGTGTGAGCAGTGGAAAAGAGGCAGGAGCCCTTCTGGGACCTTGGCAAAGTCATTGAACCTCTCAGTGCCTCCTTTTTCCCATCTGTAAAATGAGGGCATTCATCTGCTCTCTTTTAACTCAAATAACTATTGCCTCACATTTAATTAGACTTTTCCAGCTGAAAGAAATAGCGTTAGCCCTGCCTGTCCTTCTTCTCTTAAGAAAAAAGGCTTGTGAGCGAGTATCGCCTCTGAGCAGGCTGTGTGCACAAAATGAGAAGACGAAGCCCAGCCCTCCTTAAGGAACTGCATGGCATAAAGAAGACACAGCCTCCCGCTTTCTCAATATGGACGGGAAAATCCCAAAGACTACAACTCCCAAGAGTAAGGGAATGCCCTGCAGACTACACCTCCCAGTATGCAATGCGACTGAGGTAGAACTCATTTTCCCAGGAGTCTATGCGCGGTCAAAGTGATGCATGCCGGGAAGTAGCCAAGCTTCTCTGTGAAAAGGCTTCCTCGCACATTCTCTTAATCCTTAGGAGTCTCGCGAAACGAACAAAATAGCGACCGATAGATCTTGCGAGATTCCGATTCCAAACGGTCCCTCCTCCGACAGAGATTTTTCACTTCCTGGTCCGGGAGGAAGGTCTCCGTTTTTGTTTCCGGTTCTGCAGCAGTTGCCGTGGAGACGGCAACGCGGAGCAACCCTGGGAGTCATGGCAGGCCTAACCGGGGCGCAGATCCCGGACGGAGAGTTCACGGCGGCCGTGTACCGTCTTATCCGGGACGCCCGCTACGCCGAGGCGGTGCAGCTTCTGGGCGGAGAGCTGCAGCGGAGCCCGAGGTGCCGGGCCGGCCTGTCCCTGCTCGGCTACTGCTACTACCGCCTGCAGGAGTTCGCGCTGGCCGCCGAGTGCTACGAGCAGCTGGGGCAGCTGCACCCGGAGCTGGAGCAGTACCGCCTGTACCAGGCGCAGGCCCTCTACAAGGCCTGCCTCTACCCCGAGGCCACGCGAGTGGCCTTCCTGCTCCTCGACAACCCGGCCTACCACGGCCGCGTCCTCCGCCTCCAGGCCGCCATCAAGTACAGCGAGGGGGACCTGCCTGGCGCGCAGAGCCTGGTGGAGCAGCTGCTCAGTGGGGAAGGGGGCGATGAGGCCGGCGGGGAAAGCGAGCCCGACGGCCAGGTCAACCTGGGCTGCCTCCTGTACAAGGAGGGCCAGTACGACGCGGCCTGCGCCAAGTTCGGGGCTGCCCTGCAGGCCTCGGGCTATCGACCCGACCTCTCCTACAACCTAGCCCTGGCCTATTACAGCAGCCGACACTACGCCCCTGCCTTGAAACACATCTCCGACATCATCGAGCGCGGCATCCACCAGCACCCGGAGCTGGGTGTGGGCATGACCACCGAGGGCATCGACGTGCGCAGCGTGGGCAACACCCTGGTACTGCACCAGACCGCCCTGGTGGAGGCCTTCAACCTCAAGGCAGCCATCGAGTACCATCTGAGGAACCACAAGGCGGCCCAGGAGGCCCTCACCGACATGCCTCCCCGGGCCGAGGAGGAGCTGGACCCGGTCACCCTGCACAACCAGGCCCTGATGAACATGGACGCCAAGCCCACGGAAGGGTTCGAGAAGCTGCAGTTTCTGCTCCAGCAGAACCCTTTCCCCCCAGAGACCTTTGGTAACCTCCTGCTGCTCTACTGCAAGTATGAGTATTTCGACTTGGCTGCAGATGTCCTGGCGGAAAATGCCCACCTGACGTACAAGTTCCTCACGCCCTATCTCTATGACTTCTTGGATGCCATGATTACGTGCCAGACTGCCCCAGAAGAAGCTTTCCTCAAGCTTGACGAGCTGGCGGGGATGCTGACGGAGCAGCTGAGAAAACTGACCAAGCAAGTCCAAGAAGCCAGGCACAACAGAGACGATGAGGCTGTTAAGAAGGCGGTGAATGAGTACGATGAAACACTGGAGAAGTACATCCCGGTGCTGATGGCTCAGGCTAAAATCTACTGGAACCTTGAGAATTATCCCATGGTGGAAAAAATCTTTCGCAAATCCGTAGAGTTTTGCAATGACCATGATGTGTGGAAACTGAATGTGGCTCATGTTCTGTTCATGCAGGAAAATAAATACAAAGAAGCAATTGGTTTTTATGAGCCCATTGTCAAGAAGCACTATGACAATATATTGAACGTGAGTGCCATTGTATTGGCCAATTTGTGTGTCTCCTATATTATGACAAGTCAAAATGAAGAGGCAGAGGAGTTAATGAGGAAAATTGAAAAAGAGGAAGAGCAGTTGTCCTATGATGATCCAGACAAGAAAATCTATCATCTCTGCATAGTAAACTTGGTGATAGGAACTCTGTATTGTGCCAAAGGAAATTATGACTTTGGTATTTCCCGAGTCATCAAAAGCTTGGAGCCCTATAATAAAAAACTTGGGACTGATACCTGGTATTATGCCAAAAGGTGCTTCCTTTCTCTTCTGGAAAACATGTCCAAGCACATGATCATGCTGCGAGATAGTGTTATTCAAGAGTGTGTACAGTTTTTAGAACACTGTGAACTTTATGGTAGAAACATACCAGCCGTCATTGAACAACCCCTAGAGGAAGAAAGGATGCACATTGGAAAGAATACAGTTACCTATGAATCCAGACAGCTGAGAGCATTGATCTATGAGATTATAGGATGGAATATGTAGTTGCCTCTTTGGAATATTACTTTTTTCTACATGCCTGGCACTCAAATGAGTATAGCTTTTTATCTTGCATTTGTCACATTTGCATTAGATATACTTTTAAAAATACAATAAAAATGATTGGGAGGAAAATATTTTTGAAAAGTCACATAAAGGAAGATCAAGCAGCCTAGGAACTTCTAGAAAAAGATTATAAATTGCTATAGCATGTTATTTTTTAGTATAAGTCACAGTGCCTGTCCATTTGTTAACAATAGGATTTTATCCCTTTGACATTCCATTTCTCTCAAAAACCCCATTCCACAAACAGGTCAAGCAAGTCTAGACCAGGATAGAAAAGATACAATTAGAAATGCCTGGAGTGTAATACCCAGAATGGGATACAATGAAGCACACTTCTAAATATTAATTTTTTATGAATATGTTTTGTGCCAGAATATTTTATGTGGCATGTAGATACTAGTTCTGAGATCAATCAAGTTATATATGTTAAGGGTACAAAGTTCCTAATGGGCATATTATCTGGTCCATATTATAATATGCCACAATTAGCTACTGACAGGATTATATGAACTATTTACATAACATGTTCTTATAATTTTATTAATTTACAATGCATATGTTCTGCATATATTCTAGAATGTCAAAACAAAGGTAGCAATTTACAAATTTCTTATCTTAAAGGTTTATTCTACACAGTATATAAAATTCAGTAGGAAATTCTCCACTGCTTTATCACAAAATGACAATCAGCGTCATGGTATGGAAAATTTAAATGCCAGTCGGGGAGGAGGGTAATACTAGTTCTTGATTTATCTCTACTTCTGTTATCAAGAATTGTATAATGTAGTAAGATAAAGTTTTCTTGCCAACAATTTTCGTAAGAGATGCATATAGTTGTGTTAATTTTGTTTGTTTGTTTTTAACTGGTGAAGGAATGAATGGCTTAGCATTCATGCATTTATGATCCCTAATCCTGTGTTTAAAACTTAAAATAGGTTGAGTTTAGAATTTATTCATCCCTATTAAATATTTCATTTCAAAAAAAATCTTGATTTCATCAATGTGGATCTTCACTGAAACAGGTCACAACTCCATGCCTTAATAAACAGCTTTCAGCACTGCTTAGGCCAAAATAATTCATATCTAGTGGCCTTTCTCAATTCCATATTCAAGGCTGGTTAATGAAGGGAAAATAATCCATCCTCAGCCCACATTCAAACTCCTTTCAACTTGGTGAGACCTGAAAGAGTTTGAACTCTGTTAGACTAGCCTTTGGAAACCCAGAGTTGCCTCCATCCTGTGATGAGACAATGGTAGTGGAAAACGTGCCTTTTTCCTTCACTGTCTCCTATCCAAACTCTTTTCTCATTTACAATACAAGTGGAAGGGTACATGCCATTAAATGGGGGAAAGGAAGATATCTCCAACCAATACAAAGAGATCTAGCAGGATGTCACAAAAAGATTTAATTGATCTCCAAGGCAGTCTTTACCTTGAAACCACCATGAAATACACCCAAGTCAGTTTATTGGAATTCTGAGTGGGGAGAGGATTATAACTGGCTGCTAGACTCCATTTCCTAATCTGTTCTGGTACTTTTGTCAACCACCAACTTTTCCTGGAATCTTACCATCAGTGCCGATCCTTTCCCAAAACACAGTCCTAATTGTCCTGATTATATTGTCTGTGTCTTATCAGTTGGTGGCCACCCCACTTCATCTGTTACAGAAAAATCTACAAGTTATGTTTGTCTTCTGTACTCATGGAGTACATACCAAATCTCTGGATTATGCTCATTTTAATAACCATGTTGGGAGTAGTTTCTTTCACACTTAGGACAATTTTAGCCAACATTTTCACAGCTATTGAAGTGTGCAAAGTTTGTGGTGGTCTTTGGTGTAATTTGGGACAATTAGATAAGGTTATTTTTGCTATTGGATGTTTTACCTTAAAAGTAGATAGTATAGATGAAGAAAACAGGGTCCTTGCTCTCAAGTTTATATTTCAGTTTGAAACAAAACACACAAAACTATTTGAGAATATTACAGTGCACTAAAGAATGAAAAATAATATGCTGAGTAGAGGAAGAAAAAAGGAAGGGATCAAAGTAAAGTCACTGATACAAATTATGGAAGGGACTATATAGAATAATAGCACATTATATTTGTAATAACATTTTGCATTTTTTCAAATCAACTTCACAAAACACTTTTCATTTGCTCCTCATAAAGGCATAAAGGAGAGCAATCTCTTAGGAGTCAGGAAAGCCTTGATTCAAGCTGTGCCTCTGACATACTGATTTTGTGATCCTGGATAAGTCCTTTAACTTCTTGGTGCCCCAAGTGCTGACATTTTAGGAGGCAGAAAGTTGCCAATCTGCACTTGAAGTTTTCTCAGGCAAATTCCTACATATAAAATCATATGCCCAGACACCACTCTTCCCCACCCCACCCCCCCAAAAAATAGCCCTATGAGGTAGGTAGTGCAAATACTCTTCTGCATTGATAGATGGGGAAAATGGGAAACTGAACTGTAAAGAAACTCAATTTACCCTAAGTGGCACAAGTAGGGCTCCAACCCAGGACTTCAGATATCAAGTTCTGTGCTGTACTACAGAATGATTCCTTTAATAAATTACACATTTACGTAACAACAGACCAGGAGCTGGCCCAGGAAGATTTCAGGTACTATACTGCACTAAGATAGCCTGAGCTCTGGTCTCATGTAGACCAATTTCAGTCCTGGAAGTGCCTGGTCTCTAAAGAGAAGGGTTAGACTCCTCAAACCTTCCCTTTCTTTATACCCTTATTGTGGGGCTGGGTGGAAAATCACTTAAAATTTAGGTATGGCTTTAATCTAGGGTTTCTCCAAAAGGAAGTAGAGAGGTACTCAATGTACAATGTTGATCAGGTTTGGGGAAAGTTATTTGTATTATCCATATAAAAGAAGGGCTTAAAGATGCAAAATATTCAAAGTGTGCATTGTTTCAAACACGTGAAATAACTCTCACCTCCTGGTATACTCCACCAAAAAGTTGCTCCTTAAAACATGAAACAAAAAGACTGCTGAACTATCATTTCACGGTAACATTGACTTTGCACTGTCCAAACAGTACCTTCCAAGCCCACGTTTTCTGACAAGCCAAGGCATGACGTGGGCTCGCTTTTCCCACAGTGGATATCTTCTCTGAGAAGAAGTCTCCTGTCATTAAGGTTCTCAGGAATTCCCAAGGTAAGCAGCCATCCCCAAAATATTCATCTCCTGATCTCTGTTGACTCACTTATGCCTTTGCTGGCAGAAAGAAACATGAAGTAGAAAAGGAAGACAGGATTGAGGCTCGTCAGTCTCAGACTTGTCTACATTAGCATATATGTTCTTGATGCCAAGTGCAAGGGCCTCCATGTCTGCTAGGGGCAGAGGAACTACTTGCTCCTCTCCAGATCCCTCACTTCCAACCCTTGATTACAGCCAGGGAAGTCCAAGAGGGAGCCTCACAGACTCCCTACTAAGAAGAAAAGAGGAAAGGACAAGAATAAAGTAACTCCTTTGAGGCCTACTACATAGCTCTTCTTGGCCCAGTCTTCTGACATAACATCTTTCATGATTCAGGGGAGGAAAGAAGAGAAGCCCATAGGTTTGCACCCACAAGGCCAAAGCACATGCACCGATGAGATCATGTCTATCACATTTAAAACATACTTTCCCTAGTAATCACTTTTTTAAAAGTCAAAGCTTTAACGTGAAAACACTTTTCCTCTCTGGACAATGCCTTTCTTATAGTAAGTGTCAACATGTCTTTTGAAGGAATTTGTCTCTGTTGTAGATTTGGATTAGATGCTTCATCTTCTCATCTAAAGGGTTATCTATTTTCTTTTTATATTTTAAACTTAACACTCTGTAATTTCTCTTAAGTTTCATTTCTGGTTTTCTAGAATTGAATGTGTCTATTATGAATAATGTCAAACAGGAAAGAAGACTTTTTAATATTTGGAATAGAAGCCAAATAAACAAGAAAATCCCTTCCCCCTTTTCAGCATTAACTTTTACAGAGCCATAGAACTAATATCCACACCTTAACAGCCAGTTCACATTCAACATAGTTAGCCCATATTGGATTTTAGCTTATTGGAGAACATTAACTAAAATTCACTAACTCCAAGAAAGTCAGATCTTCTCCTTTGAAGTTTTATGTTACCATTGCCTGCATATGAGTTGCATCACAGATCAAATTATGTCCATTCCTTTCAATTTTGGTCAGTTCAAAAAGCATGAACTTTGTTACTATTATAGGAATCATCTAAAATCTTTTCCCTTTAGCATGTGCACTTTGTAGTCATGGAAAAAGGGGAGCTTTGCGTTTTAATCTTTCAAGAAAAGCTACACTTTCCTACAATTCTGTGCTTTATTGACAAGCTATTATTGTGTGCAATTTTTTTCCAATTACTCTTGAAATAATTATAGCTTGTCCTCCCCCTTAGGTGAAGGCCTCCAGCTGCCATTCTGCCAGAATTCTGGAAATGGGAAAGCGGGTGAAGTAAGGATGGAACAGAGATTTAGCTACATGATTTACCTCTCACCGTACCTTGAATCCCCTTGATGTCCAAATCTCAGTAGTTAATCAAATGTTTGCTGCCATTAACAACAGAGAAGAAGTAATGAATGCTGGAACTACCTCTTCAGCTCTGACACCAAACCTAATCTTGGGTCTTGCACCATTTTTTATTTAATGCAAAGGAGGAGAGGCCACTTAGACCTTCCAAAAGGACAAAGCCACAGACTAAACAGCTGTCTTTTCTAAAATAGTGAGAAATGCCCTTAGTTTAAAAAGCTTCCCTGGGAGTGGTGTTTATTCTGCCTCCAAAGGTTTTCTTTCTTTTCCTTTCTTCCTTTCTCTTTCTTTCTTTAACTGAAATGGTCTATGTGTTTTGCTACAGAATGCACTAAAAGATAAGAAATGAAAGATCTATCTTCCCTGATACACCTTTTCTCTTCCCCTTTTTATCTACCTTGCTCTCTCCTCATTCAGTTACACAGTCAGTGCTTCCTGATTGCAGGCAGCCAAAGCTTCAAGTCAGGTGCAGGAGACTCATGGTAACCTTTTAACTGTAGCACTTCAATAGGAAAGGTGAGTCTAGCAACCAGTGGAAACATAACAAATACTGAGTTGAAAGAAATTTAACTTAATTGAGTTGGTCATTTGCTAAACAAACTTACAAGCTAATTTGAATGACAAATTAGGGATATCAGAGAAACCATTCAAAAGCAGCAACTCTTCAAATATACTGGTTCACTGCACCTTCCAATAAAATAGTTATTGTATGGTATTGACCTTTCTTCATTAGCAGGCTGTCTATACCCTAGCCCTGCCCTTTCCTAGTACTACATGGCAATACCTTCTGGATGCCATGGTTGTCTTTGAGAAAGAAGGATGAATAATAATCCTTCCACTGTCCAGAATCTCCTGTGCTTGCAGCCCTCAGATTAAAATTAATCCTCCCGTCCTGAATTCCATCCTAAAGCATTACTAGCTATACAACCTTAGTCAAGTTACTTAACCTAGTTGAGCTTTGAATTCCTCTAGACATAAATTGAGGATAACAATAGCTATACTACCCTGGTCTGTTGTCAGGCCATCCCTCAATAAGATCATGTAATATTAGAGTTGGTTCTTGAAGGGGGAGGTGAAGTTTTGCTTGGCACATTGTTTCCTTGAATCAATTTCTTGTCTTCTCACCCTCCTGAACATCCCTCCCAGGTTCTAATCCCATGTCTTTAGCTGCAGGATCTAACTTGTCTACTATCTCCCTAACCAGTTAGCTGACAATAATGTGATTCTCCCCCCACCAACTCCAAGGAATTAAGTTATTATAGGAGAGTGAGAGATGGTGACATTGATATAGAACCATAAAAACATTGATATAAAACCATAAAAATCATAAAAAAGAATCTATAGCTGGAAAGGATGTTACCTGTTACTAGACCATAGGTACATAACTGTTTCTGTGACCTGGACTCCTCTGGCAGTCTTCTGAAACATATGGACCCCCTTCTCAGAATAATGTTTTGAAATGTATAAAATAAAATACAAAGAATTACAAAGGAAATCAATTATGATACTTTTATTTAGCCATCAAAATGTTTTTTAAAAAATTAATTCACAGAGCCCAGATTAGGAATTTCTAATCCAAACCAACTTTTCTGTGTTAGAGATGAGGACATTGAGGATCAGAGAAGACATGTGACTTGTCCAAGGTCATGCTGAGAAGCAAAGCTCGGGCTAAATACACGGGTATGCTGGTTCTGGATCTAACTGGATTATGAAAGTAGATTGTTAAATGTTCAGTTTGAGCATTTACACCTCAGAAATCTGCACTTGTCACCAAGCTCTATAACACTGCTTGAGTAGAAATCTCATGGAATGAAGTCATCACCAGAGAGGAGATATGGTAGGTTAATGTTCCTGGGCAGCTAGGTGGCACAGTGGATAAAGCACAATCCTTGGAGTCAGGCTTATCTTCCTGAGTTCAAATCCAGCCTCAGACATTTATTAGCTATATGACCCTAGGCAAATCACTTAACCCTATTTACTTCAGTTTCTGTAAAATGAGCTGGCGAAGGAAATGGCAAAACCCCACGAGTTGGGCATGACTGAAACAACTAGCCAACAATAACAAGATTAACATTAATAACAACTGGCGTTTATATAGCACTTTAAAAGATTTGCAAAGTGCTTTTTATTAAGTATTATCTCATTTAAACTTCACAACATCTTGACTAAAAGTCAAGTTTTCTGACTCATAAAATCCCAGAAGTTGAGCTGGATGGGACATCAGGGGGCCCAAAAGGAATTGCACAAAAGGAATCCTTACTCTAGCAAACCTGGCTAATGGAGACCTCTAAGAAAGGAGACTCCATCAACACTCAAGGTCTGACCACTCTACTTTTAGGCAACTCTAATTATTAGCTCCCTGGCCTAGGCTCTTAATATTACATCGCATTGTCTTCTCTCCTTAGTTCTCATACAGAGTGTTCTGAGATTATGCGATTTCAGTGGGTTTATCTGTTTTCGTTTTTTTCAGATATGTGGTTTCTATTACTTTCATTTCTTGTGATGAAGAACTTGCCCAGACTGTGTGTGGCAAGTGATTCTAGTTAGGCACATTTAGTAAGTTCTGTCATCACCTCACACCCCCACAGGGGGTCAGCACCTCAACACAAAATCTGAATATTCAGTCAGCTAGGGAGCTACCTCAAGTGAGGAAGGGAAGACTTAGCCTGGAGAGAAACTGAGACTCATGTGGGCAGTCATAGCTTCTTCCTGACCTAGCTGATCAGCGTTATCAGAGAAGTCAGCATGTCAAAAGTACTCAACAGAAGCGATTCCAAGAGAACAAAGGGTTTGAGGGGATCCTTGGAAGAAAATGTTCATCAAGAGAATAGATATCCTAGTACAATGTTAGAGGGGACTCATGGTCAGGTGCTTCTGTGGCTGGTCCATTTTGAAGAAGCAGGAATACATTCGAGGAACCGCAGGCACTCTGGGAGCTGATAGTAGTCTTGTGCATTTTTCATTGGGTTCAAATCAGATTAGCGAAAACAGCTCTGGACTGGAAAGGGAAGCATACAGAAAGGAGGGGCAAGTGAACGTGCAAAAATGTCATTACAGGTTCCTGGGGAGAGAAGTGCTGGATTGTTTGGGATGGCCACAAATGTGGTACTGCCAGCCTGGCATCTAGGCTGGCCCCAACTACTAATTTTGTCTCACCGATTTTCATTGATTTTCAGATCTTATTACTCTTAGAAGTGTCCGGGTTATTTCTCCTTTCTAATCAGGATGATCTATTACTACCAAAGTGATTTATTCTTTTAGCCCCGAAGACGGCTCAGAAATCACACCAGAGGGTCTTCTAGTTACTTTACTAACTCAAAAAGGAATATTTGCTGTGTTTTATGAGACCTCTGAGACTCCAGAAAACATGACATTTGTAGATTGTGTTCACTTGACCCAAACACTTGAAAATTTGCCAAAGTGACTGATATACTTTGATGGGGCTATGAATTTAGAAAGCAATTTGGAATGACTCTAAGAAAATGACTAAAATGTCTGTAATTTTTATTCATACATCCCACGGCTAGGCATATACCCCTAAGAGGTCACTAATGAAAATAAAGGTCGTATATAATTATAGCAACATCTTTTTTTGCAGTAGCAAAGAACTGGAAACAAAGTGGATGCTGATCAGTTGTGAATAACTAAACAAACTGAGTTACATGGAGGTCAAGAAACATTAATATACTATAAGAAACTATGAATATGACTGATTCAGAGAAGTCTGGAAAGATGTATAAACTGATACAATGTGAGACAAGCAGAACAAGGAAAACAGAATACATAGTGACCACAACGATGCAAATGGAAACAACAGTGAAGCAATCAAAACTGAATGCTGTGAAATTATTAGCAAGTTCCATCCCAAAGAAAAGATTTGAAAATGCACCTCCCTCCTTTCTTTGCAGACAAAGAAAAGATGGAAATGGCAGTGTTAGAAAGTCAAAGCATTGGAAATAACCTCTGCCAACCACCTTCTCTTTTCCTTTGCATAACTATAAATACTACCCAAGTTGCCCCTGCATTGCAGAAAGCTCCTCCTCTATGCAAAATAAATCTAGTTTACAATGAACTCTCATCTTAATCTGAAAAAAAATTGATGATGGCAAAATTCTGGGAAAAGGATTGAGCATGGGACGAACTATACAGTTTTAGGGACTATCTTGTAAACAGTAATTTAGCAGTTGGTTCTCAAAATGTGAGGTCCTAGTCCACTGACTAATGAGTAAATATACTACCAGAGAAACTAAATCATTAATCAAGACTTGCCTTAAATGAAACCAAAAAACAAAAGAAAGTTGCTGCTATATCAAAGGATAGCTCATGCTTACAGGTTCTTGTCATAGAGGCAAATAAAAAAATTAAAGCAGCTGTTTTTATCATGTGTTTAAAGGTAATGAAAAACACTGCATGAGATAATTGGTCATCTCATCTTGCAATGTTCGTGATAACTATTTGCAAAAAGAATTTGATGAATACAATTGACTTATGCAACATCTGCTGAAGAGGATGAGGGGATAGAGATATTCTAGAAAAATTCGATAGAATCCTCAAAGTTAAATCAACATATACTTCTGCAAATAATATGAGATGGGCAGCAAAGAGATGTATTACAGATAAGTTAAAATCTTAGCCACTGAGGGGGATCTCATATACCTTTTAGTCATCAGACACTTCAACTGGAAGGCTAAAGGTCAGAGGTGCTCTGATGAAAGGTCAGTAATGGGGTTCTCTTTGCCAGGGCTTCCTGTTACATATATTTCCCCCATTCTTTGATCAATGAGTTAACTGTGGTAAGATTCCTTTAGAAGTCCTCACCAGCAATAAGACACCACATAGAAAAACACTGGATCTCATGTCCAAGCTCTGTGCTGTAAGGGGTAGTCAAGTTCAATGCAAAGATGGACATAGGGGACAATAGTCCAAAAAAAAATTAAAGAACATGGTTCAGGAGTAAGGAAAGATAGCAGTCAAAAGTTTATACAATATAAGAAGAGGTATGACTATAAATCATGAATATTTTCACTTGATATGGTAGAATAAAATTCTGACAATGAGGTATCTTCTGTTCAAATGTCAAAATCATACAAGATTCTTTAGAAGATGAGACAATAGAGGTTTTTGAAGACAGATTATTCATAACAAACAAGGCATAAAATAGGTAAACAGGTGCTCAAAAAAGGTATGTGTCATTACGAAAGGTATTGTGAGGCTATCAAGGACAATCCAAAAGGAAGAGAGATTTTCTAGAGATGGTGAAACCCTTCAGATGCTTCTCTTTTTGGATGAAACTGTGTTGATTTTATCAAGCCCTGGAATGCTGAAGTCTCCTAAATGAGATCTTTAATCACTCAGGAGTTTGATTTAACTATACACACAGGAAAGAAAACAATCAAGTGGTGAGAGAATGTCTATCATCCAAGCTATGCTATGCAATTGGGTAGTCAATCCAAATAACTGGCTCACTGACATATATCTTGGAGTTATACTTCAAATGGACAATGAACTGGGCACACAATTAAGGAACAGAGTGGGCAGGATTGCCTTTGGGAAATTACATAGTGAATTAAGACTTTGAGGATCACATTGTATTCTTCCAGTGATGATTTTTATGGTTTTAAGTCATGGAATGTCACCATCTTCAAAGAACCAAAGGTCACACAAAGGGCATTGGGAAGCATGAGGAAATAGCAATATGTATTTTTTTCCCAGACCTGTTATTTCATCAGTGTGAGGAGCTCTTGTGAGGCATTTACTCTATCAATGCAGACCTGTACCTGATCTGCAATTTACAGTCTTACAGAATTGCTTGGTTGGGAGGAAGGGGGAAAAAAAGAGAGGTTGGGGAGGGGGGAAGCCTGAGGTTTACCCAGCATCACATAGTCAGGAATGTCAGAGGCAGAACTTGAACCCAGGTCTTCTGGGTTCTGAAGCCAGCTCTCTATCCACTATGTCATGATGCCTCTTGGTAGTATAGTACCAGTGAAAAATTGTCAAGGAAAAATGATATAAAAAACATTATCAGATAGTTGTGTGGTAGGAAAAGGAGGTGAGAGAACAAGGGATAACTGATGGATAACTCACATACTCCAGATAAATCCATGCAATGTCAAGAGATCTAGAGGAAGAATACCATTCCCCCTGTGGAGGATTTATGGAAGGATATGGACAAGCATAAAGAATGAGAAGGCAGGAATGTATTGGATCAATTCTGTTGGAATGGGTGTACAAATTGAGGAGACAACAGATCAATCAAAAAAATCCCTAGTAATTCCTAATAATCAAAATAAATTCCTAGAAATTTCCTTATGGACCTGGCCATCAATCAGGAAGACCAGGGTTCAAGTCCTTCCTCTCATACTAGCTCTGTCATCATAGGGAAGTCACTTAATCTCTTAAAGTCCCAGACACTCTTTAAGTTATAAAAATGTTGTCTATTTCCATTGATGGGGTAAATTTCTACACTAGGAGTTTTCTACACCAGAGAAATCTTAAATTGTTAAAAATGATTCTTAAGAAATAGTAAGCAAAAACTTCTTGAAATGGTCAATAGTCAATAAACACTTATTAAGCACCCATCATGTACCAAGCACTCTACCTGGGGATACTCATTGGGGAAATGAATGAGGGAGAAAAAACTGGATTTAAGTGAGGGGGCGCTGTGCAATAACAAGCCTCACCTTCTCCTCCAGAGCCATCTGGGTCCAGTGGACAGATATAGATCAGGATGACTGAAGATGGCCCCCAATAACCTGCCCTCAAGGAGTTTACACTCCAATGAAGGATGCCAGTATACAAGAGGAAGTTGAAAAGGTGGTGGTGGGGGGGAATCAGAAGTTACCTGGCATGGAAACATGAATGATCAGAAGTGTGAAGTTCATGGAGACTCAAGCAGAGTAGCAGATGGAAAATGAAGTTAACTGCAAAGATTTGAGCCCTCTATATAGGGAAGTTTATTGTTCTGCCCTCCAGTCCTTTGGTGAAAGGAGACAAGCAACTGAAAGTGCGTAAGAAAGTATTGAGTATGAAAGCTGCATCAGTCTCCATGCAGATGAGTTTTCAGGGGATGGACTCATTCTGGGGGAGGCATGCTGTTTCATGAAGTCAAAACCAAGCACAGAAGCTGATGGAAAATGAAATTAAAAGAGAAAACATCTTAAGTGAATGTAGAAAGCTAATGACAAACAGCCTCCCAGTTAATCTCCGTCTTAAATCTCTCTTCTCCAATCCATCCTTTCTCCAGTTGCCAGTCAATGTACCTGGGACACAGGTCTGACTATGTTACTCTATTCGCTTGCTCACAAAGCTCTATTGGCTCTCTGTTGCCTCTAGGATCAAATACAAATTCCTCTGGCTTAAATTCAAAGCTTTTTAAAATCTGGCTCCAGCCTAAGTTGACAGCCTTGCTGGACATCATTCTCCTCCACACACTGTATATGAAAACCTAACTGGCTGCTTGTTATTTTCTATACATTCCACTCCACCTCAAGTCTCCATGCCTTTGGCAAGCTCTTCCCCAGACCTGGAATGTACTCCCTCCTTACCTCTGCCTCCAAGAATCCCCAGCTTCCTTCAAAGCTCAGAGGCATCACCACTTGTGTGCGGTATCTCTCCCCAAAGTGCTTTATATTCACTTTGGACATGTTGTTTATTTACTGATCTGTATCATGTTGTTTCTTCCCCAACAGGCAGGAAAACTCCTTGAGGGTGGAGACTGTTTTGCTTTTGTCTTTGAATCTCTAGCATCTAGAACAATACCTGTCACGTGGCAAATGAATTAATGAATGATCAGAATAAATTAAACTTTGTACTCTAATGTAAAAGTAGTTTAAACATTTACGAGTATACTCTTTCCATTTTTCTTCCTAATACCTGAAGCAAGGGTACACTTGCTCCAACTGACTCATGAGAGTTGATTGTTAAATTTTCAGCATGAAATCAGCAAATGTCACAAATGAGGGCTTGATTTATTGTTTTGTTGATTGTCTAGCCTTTAAAAAGCAATGGAGAAAAGGTTAATAATGCAGATTAAACTTAAAAGTATACTGTACATTTTTAGAGAGCTAATTATTAAACATTTATCAGCACAACCTGCCTCTAAGTCTCATGAGTATCATATAATCAACTCACTGTTAAGTTTATTCTACCTTGCTCAAACCAGAAGTAATTTAACATTTGCATTACTATAAGCTCTCTTTCAAAAGGTAATTCAGTTGTTGTTTTTGTGGTTTTAATATGACTACATATTTAATATGACTATATATTTTCTCTAAAGTTGGCTACTCATCTGATCTATCAACAAATAGGTGGATTTTCCCATTAGTCTCTTTACACAATATTAATCTCCAGGTGCTGCTGATAGCCTCTAGTCGGAGCTTATTCAACAGCACTGCACAGTCCCATATCACCCCGGAAATTATACATTCTTTCTCACTAACTCTCTATGGTTCTTAGAAAATAAATGTTCTTTTCTCTCATCTCTCTAATAGCTTCACTATCCAGGCAATAAAGAGGCATGGGTAGTAGGAATTTATCCAATCATAATTAGCTCTCTAGCTTCCATCCTACTGGCAAAACCCTAACTTTTTCCTGAATTTTTTTATGTCACTAAGTTCTCCTCATATGGCCATAATAGCTTGACTCCTCACAGGAAAAGACTAGAACATGCTTACCTGTATACAGTGCTTCACCCTTGACAACCTTTTACTCTCAGAAACAATAAAAGGAATGAAACAATTCATAGTTAAGTATCTTGCACCTTACTGCATGTAGCTTTTCCTACACTCCTAAGCCTGTCAGTGCATAGGTTGTTCTCAAACAAAGAATTCTAGGAAAGATAACATCTGGTTAAATCCCTATAGTTGTTCTGTCCATAACGGTGAAAAAAAATAGAGAAAACACAATACAATTATTCCTTTCACATCACAACTTTCTCCATCATGGTTTCAATATATCATACATCACACAAAGGTATAAGAAATTAAATGGGAAATTTGGGAGTTTTGTGGGAACGACAAACAATACATTAGGCCAGCAGATGTCACAGAGCCTATGACCAAATACTTAACCCAAATTTTACAATTAGGTACTGTTGTTTATCCTTTGTTATCAAAGAGGACCATGACATCAGGAAGGTGATGCCATGACTTGCAAGTAGATTGGATTTAAGTGAGGGAGGGCTGTGCAATCACCAGCCTCACCTTCTCCTCCAGAGCCATCTGAGTCTAGTGGACAGGTATAGATCAAGATGACTGGAGATGGCCCCCAATAATGTAGTATAAATACCCCATAAAAGAAAAAGAAAAAATTCAGACTTCTTCCCTATGAAGGGAGGGCCAAAAAAATTTCTTTGGATTTTCCAGATCATGCGGAGTTCTGCTCTCCTAAATCCTGTGATGTAGAAGGGATAACTGCATAGTCCACCAATAATGTTCAAACTATCCAGGAACCCTGGATCAGGTCATGGTTCTTCCTTACAGTACAGGGCTCTGATAATGGGAACCACATTTCTATGTGGTATTCTATTACCAGCAGAGGCTTCTCACTTCATTTTTGCCATATCTCCTTAGGGAGCAGTGAGAGTTAGTCAATAGCAGGACATGGCATGAAGAACACTGCCAATGCCATCTCCCCCAGTCACCTCTGACCTTCAGCCCTTCAATGTAAGTTTCTGCTGACTGAGAGGTAAGTTATCTCCTGTTCAGTGGCTTCATTAACGCCAGTCTCTAACCAACAGAGCAAGCAATACAATATGTTCCTTCCTTATAAGCTGAGACACATGAAATACAAATACAAAAGTGTTGTGATTGACATAAAAACGTACTAACCCATTTATTAGCTCCCTTGATCCTGAATATCCACAAAAGGATGCTTCTGTAATGATAAAACACCGCTAGAAGAAGAATTAAAAGTTGTAATAATAATTATGTGCCATAGTAGATTTAAGGTGTTAACAGGGAGGCACTGAAATTTTTAAAAAAATAAGTGTTAGTATGTGAACTGTACTATATCAGCTTTCCCCCTTTCCACTCATAAAGCTGGTTATAGAAGAACTCAATAAAAGATAAACAGTTTACCTCTTCCTGATAATTCCCTTTAGCACTACATTCCAATCTTGACTCTGTGTGTGTATTGAGAGCTAGGCATCTTGCTCTGAATTGTTGGCCAAGAACGGTCTCTAAAGGGACCTCACAAGAAATTTTTATTTCAGATTCAAACCTGATGGCACATATTACATCAGGGGATCCTTTTTATCAGCAGGATATTCAGAGGGGACAATTGATTTACTCACATAATCTCTTAAAACATCTACCAGGAGAGATTCTAGGGCTGAATTTATGGCTCCCCCGCCCATCTTTGAGCTGTCAAAAAACAAGAGCAAATTCCTCTATGAAATCTGAAACTCTCAACACTGATTTTCGAGCTGATGCAATTTCAAAGGCATGTGTTGCCCTATGATAGGCACAGCAGGGTTCTGCCTCTCTTTGGGGGGTTTCCATATGTTTGCCATCAGAGAATACCTCTCTGGGGAGCCAAGTTAAATGCATAGCACCCATCCCTCCCACTTGGAAATCCTGGAGTCTTGAATTAAGTTCCCTTATATTCTTTTAGAGCTGTGTTAGCTACTAGTAGGATTGGGGGATGTCTAAGATTTTCAGGACAATATTTACTTAGAAAAGAACATTTCCACCATTAAATTACCTTTACTCGTGGTTCTTATTCATGTAACTAAGTTTGAGATATCTTTACAAAGTATTATGTAAAAAAATCTTCTACATGTGTGAGAGCAATTATATACCTAAGAGATAGAAACTGAGATATTAAGAACTGAGATTCTTTCCTTTTGAAGAAAATGCTTTATTAAGTTAAACCTCTATCATATATTTTTTTAAAATAGGGACCTTCCTCTGTCCCTTCCTTCCTTTTTCCTCCTTTCCTTCCTTCCCTTTCTTCTTTTCTTTTTTTCCTTTCTTTCTATTCTTTCTGTTCTTTTTTTTTTTTTTTTTGATACCGGGTCTCCCCATAGTGCCCAATCTGGCAGTACAGTATCCATTCAAACACAGATCCCAATGTTGTTGATCAACACAGAAGCTTTTTCCTATTTGTTTTTCCAACCTGGATGGATGGATTCACCCCTCCTAAGCAGCCTAGTTGCCCTCTATTCCTGGGGACTCACCATACTAGTCTGAGACTTCACGTGACTACTGGATCAGTTTTACCCTTCCTGTAGCTAAGAATTCCTGAACTCAAGGGACTTACCAGCCTCAGCCTTCCCATCAGCAGGAATTATAAGCATTCACCAGCACACTTAGCTTTAAACAGGTTATTTTCAAAGCTGCTTTCTCTGACCTATTTAATGGATTTTCCCCTACAGGCTAATTGCCTCTTTTTCAGCGCTTGCTGGGCTACAGCCTCAATGATTATTCAGCATAAATAAAGGTAAGAATAGCAGATTAAAGGCAAACAAACAGGTAATGAGTCAGTAAGAGGTTTAAAATAATATTTGTTGAGGAACAACCTACTTTTTGTATTTTTCAACTTCTAAGCATATTGATGGGTTTTCTAGCCTTTCTGGCCAATGATAAAGTATTGTTTGGTGAAGTGGAAATGAAAGGAACTTTGGGAATAACTGATGACATTATCTTTGAGTAGATGATGCATAGGAAAGAAAATGTCAAGCCCAACCAAATATGGATCTTGGACTTTAGGAGACAGGATTTCAAAGAGTTCAAAAATAGAATTGGAGGAACCCATAGCCTACAACTCTAAAAGGGAAGTTGCTAAAAGAAAAATGATGGAGATCTTAAGAATAAACACTGACAACACAATCACAATTGATTCTGATGAGGAGGAAAAGAGCAAAGGGAAGGTCATATAAAAAGACGGATGCTATTATGAAATGCAAAATAGATAATTTTGATTACATTAAGTTGAAAAGTTTTTGTACAAAGTCAATGCAACCAAAATTAGGAGGGAAGCAGAAAACTGGGAAAGAATCTTTACAAGTAGTATCTGTGACAAAGGCCTCACTTCTAAAAATATATATAGAACTGAGTCAAATTTACAAGAATACAAGTCATTCCCCAATTGATAAATTGTCAAAGGATATGAACAGTCAGTTTTCAGAGGAAAAAATTAAAGCTATCTTTAGTCATATGAAAAAATGCTGTAAATCACTATTGATTAGAGAGATATAAATCAAAACATCTCTGAGATGTAAACCAAAACATCACAGCTATCAGATTGGCTAACATGACAAAGCAGGAAAATGATAAATGTTGGAGGAGATGTGGGAGAGTTGAAACAGTAATTCATTGTTGGTGGAGCTATAAGCTGATCCAACCATTCTGGAGAGCAATTTGAAACTATACCCAAAGGGCTACAAAAACCTTTGACCCACTTCTAGGGTTGTATCTCAAAGAGATCATAAAAATGGGGAAAGGACCCACATGTACAAAAATATTTATAGCAGATCTCTTTGTGGTAGTCAAGAACTAAAAATTGAGGGTATTCCCATCAATTGAGGAATGATTGAACAAGTTGTGGTATATAAATGTAATGGAATACTGTTGTGCTATAAGAAATGATGAACAAGCAGACTTCAGAAAAACCTGGAAAGATTTACATATACTGATGCTGAGTGAAAAGAGCAGAACCAGGAGAATATTGCACACAGTCTCAGCCACAGTGTGCGAGGACTGATTATGCTAAACTTAGGTCTTCTCATCAGTGCAAGGAACTAAAACAATTCCAAAGGACGCACGATGGAAAATGTCATCCACATTCAGAGAAAAAACTATGGAGTCTGAATGTAGAGTGAAGCATACTATTTTCTTTTTGGTTTTGTTTTATTTTTTTCTTTCTCACAGCTTCTTCCATTTGTTATAATTCTTTTATACAACATAACTAATGTGAAAATATGTTTAATTGGAATGTATATGTAGAGCCTTTATCAGATTGCAGTCAGTCTTGGAAAGGGCGGAAGGGAGGAGGAGAAAATTTACAACTTATGAAAGTGAATGTTCAAAACTAAAAATAAATTAACAAAAACACCCAACAAATGCTACAAAGAGAAGTGGTCATCCATCAACTGAGATTTTAAAAGGTGGATAAAAAAGGATAGGTAACTAAAAAATACAGAATACAACCCAAAACTTGAAATAATTTCTAGAGACAACAAAAAGGACTTTATTGTAAAAGGATAATCAAGGAAGAGATAGGATTGCTGCTTGAATCAGACAGAAAGAAAACACACAAAAGTATCCAATATTTATTTTGCTTCTGTTTTTTTTATACCTAGGAGAATGATCTTCAGACTAGAAAAGATAGAACAAAAAATGGCTCAACAAGGGATTGAATCTCAAGATAAGTGATGAGAAAATGAATGCATATAGTTGCCCTTAATAAGCTTCAGTCATCTGGTCCCGGCAAACTAGATCCCAGGATACTAAAAGAATTTGTGGATGTGATTACTGAATTAGCATAGGCTATCTCTGAGGAATTGTTGAGAGCAAAGAGATCCTAGGTGGGAAAATGTCATTACAGCTTCACAAAAGGAAGAAGGTGGATACATCAACTATAGGCTATTGAACTTAACCAATTCCTTGTAAAATAAAAATTTAAGTTTATTAAAGGAATAGTTTATGTGTCCATAGAAAGAGAGGAGGTACAGAGATAACAGTATAAGGAAAAACTTTCTCATAATTAGTATTACTCAAAAGTGGTTTGAAAACGGGGCAAGTTTTCCATTACTGGAGGTCTTTAGGTGTAACAAGTATGGTGCAGTGGAAAGAGTATAGGATTGAAGTCAGTGGGCCTGGGTTCAAATCCTTGTCCTGCCACTTCCTCTATAACTTTAATCATCATCTAATCTCTTTGGATCCTAGTTTCCTTATCTTTAAAATTAGGGTATTGGACTAGGTGACTTGTATGTCTTCTCCAGTTCTAAATCTTCAATCATATGTTGTAACTGAATTGATGAATTGTCTAGGCATTACCTAGGGTAAGCCCTGAAGTCCTTCCTCATTCTAAAACTTTATGGTCCTTTTACTTATCTAGCAACAGACTAACTTTTTTGTCCTGTGTTCCTTCATAGCCAGTTTTTTGTTATTGCTAAAAATAAAAATAAAAAAGTCTGAATCAACTTTTCATGACTATGAATAACAAAGAAGAGAGATTATGAATTATCAAAATTCTCTCTCCCCTCTTTTCACCCCTATATAGGCAGACATGCCAAAGAAAACAGTCATTATGACATACCTCACAAGATTATTTAGAGATTGCAATTGATGTGAGTACAGCTGTAGTGTTCATGGAGGCGTGATTGGCAAGGGGATAGGGATAAAGAGCACAGCTAATAGAAGTTATGCCTGAAAAGGTAAAATAAAAATAACTCAACTTGGCCAATTCTTCAGGTCTTAATTGCTATGGGGAAAAAAGAGTAAGACAAGTTCCTTTTTATTTAGTATGTCAAATTCCATTTTGTGTCACTAGAGACTCTTGACTATATTAATACAAGAATGAGATCCAGTTACCAAACGGGCAAGAGTGGGTAGAAGTCTCCATGATGGGACTGGAAAACATGGGAGAACCTGAATCTGAATGAAGTATAATGAGTGCACAGAAAAGTGAAAATGAGGAAAGTTTGGGGAAGAGTTAGAAGCAAAAAAGAAGGAAAAAACTCAGAAAATGCCCGTTTTGTATTTTCAAGGGAAGTAAAAGTTACTATGTACAGAGCTCACATCCCTGCTTCCAAAATTAAATACAAGATTTCATAGCAAAAAAAATCCATACCTTTTCCATCAATAGTTTTATGAATCAGTCAATATTGAGCATCTACTATTTGCCTAGCATCAAGCAGAAAGACAGATTTATGTGTTGCCAAGATAGATGATAAAAAATAACTTCTTGAATCAGAATGTTAGTTTAGTTTTTGTTTGTTCGACTTTTTCTTAACTCACAGAAATTATTTCAGTGAAGTATAAACTTCATGGAAAGAATAAAGCCTTATACTTTCCCCACAAATGTAAGAAATTGTGGCCTTTTTGTAGGATGGCTGACTAATCAATCTTTCCAGTAGAGGGCGTCTCACTCTGCTTTCTCAATATTCATCTATCTGAGGAGCACATCTGGATCCAGCTCCTGCCACTGGATGGCCCCTCCATTTCTTTGTTTAACTGACAGACCATCTTTTCTGTTAAAAAAATATGCAATCACAGGACTAGTCCCTGGGTTAATCAGGCAGCTGTTGTTGCATCATCACATTTCATAACCATGTTCATATGTAAAGTATATATCTTTAGGTTTGCTACAGGCCTCTACATAAATCATCTTGCTAGAGCCAAGAAGCAGTGTATATTATGATCCTGACCTTAAGCTTATCACTATGTTTTTACTATTTCCTCTGCTGCCCACCCACCAGGTCCTTTTCGTTGAATTAGTTTGCTGTTTAGACTATATTTATGGAAGTGAGACATTCCCACAAATATTCATTGACTTGTTTTTATTCCAAAACTTATACTTATATTCTTGCACACACTCATATATAATGTTCTTTAGAATAGAGGAGAGGCTTAATTTAAAATAAAAAAAACTTTGAACTCTTTTAAAATATTTTATGATTACAGAATACATTTAAATTT
Organism: Potorous gilbertii; assembly: GCA_028658325.1. Classification (NCBI taxonomy): domain Eukaryota; kingdom Metazoa; phylum Chordata; class Mammalia; order Diprotodontia; family Potoroidae; genus Potorous; species Potorous gilbertii. The sequence continues at coordinate 202,028,124 of CM053771.1, read as the reverse complement.
GACCTTAATTGAAGGTATATATAAGTGTGAACAAATATATTATTGATAAGTGTAAACATACACCTAGAATTGGTAGGTAGAAAGAAAATAAACTCCAGACCCTTAAGTTTACACATATCTCTAGATTCCTTACCTGCACTTTCCCCTCTACCTCCCAACTGGTCTGCTTTGGCTTTTCAATAAAGCTTCCCATTTCTCAGGATATTACATTTGAGTTCAGGAAAACCCAGACATCATGTAATCATGGATTGAAATAATAGTATATCTAATAAAAATCTACAGAACTTGCCAAAAACAAAGAAAAAACCCAAAATCTTGGTAAGAGGCATGTGCTTGTTAAAAGAGAAAAATAAGAAAAGAGACCTCATGAAAATGAAATCTAATCTTGAAACTCCATTGTCTCTAGATCCATTTCATGCAGGGGTGCACAGGGTGCTCACATACACTTATCATCAACATGATGTGGTAGTAGACTAAGCATCAGACTTAAAGGCAGGAGCTCTGTCACTTACGCACCAATCATTTAACTTATGGTGCTCTGCTTCCGTACTGGTAAAATGCGAACAATATTAGCTGTACCATCTACTTCTATATTCCGTCTATAACAGAAGAGTCAAATATGTGGTCCACATGCTGCCCACAATTCTCCCAAGCATGTTCAAACCAGACTAAAATGTAATTGAGAAATAGTTAACAAAATAAATAAAAATATAATGAAGTAAAGATAATATAAATACATGGTTTTCTAAGTATGTTTTCTAATATACAACCCGCAGGATCCTTATGTATGATTTAGTGCCCCTGAGTGTGATACCACTAATCTATAAAATAAAGGTTTTGGACCTGGTGACCTCTGCTGCATCTATGATCCAGTGGTCTTATAGTCCTCTAAATGTCAACTGTAAGCCATGTCATCATTTCCCTGATGTCGTGGTCCTCTTCAAAAGTGAAGGCCAAATGTCTAGGTCATTCTCAAAAGACTCTGGTCTAAGGCAGAGACTAGAATGGAATAGAGATAGCCTATTTCAGGGACCACTTTTTGGTATCCCAGGATACCCTCACTTTGTAAACTATAAGGCTCTATTTAAATGAAAGCCATTATTATTACTCATCAGACCTAGAAGTATTTATTAAGTATTGACTATATGCCAGGTATTATGATAGCAGTACCTCCCCCTGCCCACCCCTCAAAGGAGAAAGTCTTCCTTTCAAGAGAACAAGAATAAGTATAGCAATAGAATTAGTACAAAGGTGAGAAGTAGCCTTGGAAGACATCAATCATTTACAACAGTCAACATTCAGCTATTCCAGTCCATTGCGCCACCTTTGTCTGCATTTAAAACATTAGATAGTAACCCATCTTTTTCTTAAGAATTTCCTTGGCATGGCAAGTAGAGCACCAGCTCTGGACTCAGGAGGATCTGAGTTCAAATCCGACCTCAGACGCTTGACACCCTTACTAACTGTGTGACCTTGAGCAAGTCACTTAACCCTAATTGCCTTGCCTTCCCCCTTTAAAAAAAGAAAAAATTTCCCCAGGCAGAGACGATACAATCCCCACATAGTTGTTTATATGTTTCCAAAAGCAGGGTTATCCATTTAGTAATAAACTTCCCAGTCCGAAAGTGTTTGTCATTTTCTTTTTTCTTTTTCATTAAAAATACACATTTTTCTCTCCCTCCCATCCCACTGAAAAAAAAAAAAAGAAAAACAAAACCGTTGTAACAAATACATGATCAAACAAAGCAAATTCCCATAGCAGCCATGTCTGAAAAGATGTGACTCATCCACATCTGGAGCCCATCACTTTTCTGTCAGGAGGCTATTAACATGCATCATCATCAGTCCCTTGGAATCCTGGTTAGTCTTTGCATCCATCAGAGTTCTTCAGTCTTCCAAAGTCATTTGTCTTTACAATGTTGTTTTTGTATAAACTGTTCTCCTGGTTCTACTTACTTCACTCTGTGTTAGTTCATGCTAGTCTTCCCAAGTTTCTCTGAACCTGTGCCTTACAGTGTAATACTATTTTCTTATATGCACATCTCATAATCTGTTCATCCACTTTTCAATTGACGGGTGTCAATATTGATATTTTTAGAATCAAATCCACTTTCAGAATTAAGTTTAAACCTATTTTCTTCAACTGTTCTAATAGGAGAAAAGAAAAACTGGTCACTACCCTCTTCCTGATAATCTTCTTCATACCTAAAGATTGTCTTGCAGTCTGCACTCGGCTCTCTGAGAAGCCTCTGGTTCTGTGAATATGACATTGGGCTCCAATCCTGCCTCAGACACTTACTAGCTGGGTGACCCTGCATAAGTAATTGAATCCCTCTGTGCCTCTTTCTTCATCTGAAACTGATGGCACTGGGCTCACTGACCTCTAAGATCCTTTCTAGTTCTATATCCAGCCTTCCATTATTCTCTCCTATGGTTAAGGAATCTCAGTTCATGGCACCATATTGCCTACCTTCTCCACAGAGAGGGGAGGGGATGGAGGGAGAGAATTTGGAACTCAAAATTTTTCAAAAAATTAATGGTCAAAATAAATTAGGAATCCCAGTTAGCCTTTTCTCATGAATTTTGCACGGGAATCAGTTGTCCTAAGACCCAGACTAGCTCTATCATTTGGGTAGTTGTATGACCTTGGACACTTTCACCTTTCTTGGCCTCATTTTCCTCATCTATAAAATGAGAGAGTTGAACCAGGTAATCTCTAAGAGATCTCCTGCTTTATCATTCCACTTCTTAATCTATTATTAGTTACTATGATCATCAACAATAATTAGCTAACATTTGCACAACACTTTTGAGGCTTACAAAGTGATATCTATTATATTTCACACATAATTCATATAATATGTTATACAATTTAATCTCAATTATCTTCCCCGAGCCTTCACTAGGGTCTTCATGTTCCTCCTTGGCTGTGAAACTAAATTGAATAAAATCCCTAAAGGAAAAAAATACCCTGGAGTTCCTCCTTCTAAATCATCCAAGGGCCTAATTCTAGTGGTCTCTCCCCATTTCTCTTTTCCCCAAACACTCCCCACTTTCCCTCCCCCACAAAGAATATTAGATCTGAGAGCCCTTGAAATATTAATTTATTATTTAAGCCCTGGTGTTGACATTAGGTCTCCAGGACTCACTGAGGGGCAGGTTAGAGTTATAAATAATTGAAAGCCTGGGGATTCAGGCATCTCCTGAAATATTCTTCAGGAAACATGAGAGTTATGCAAGGAATGTGCGAGCAGAGAGGCCTGTTTCCTGTTGGGCAGTAAAGGATATGGCAGAAGTGCCAAATCTCCTGTGAGAGCTCAATAAATTTTTATTGATTGACTAGGAAAGTCAAGGCAGTGTGGGACAATGAAAAGAAGGTTGGCTCTGAAGTCAAAGAAACTATATTGAAATATTATATCTAATGCTTACTACTTGTATGAGCTAGGTTGAATCATTCAACCTCCATTGGCCTTAGTTTCCTACATCTGTAAAATGAAGTCATTGAACAAGATGGCCTCGGCGGTCTCTTCCAGCTCTACATATGTTGTATTATGCACAGGACTGAGATATAGGTTGAGTTTCTAATGTCTCTGTGTGAAGAAAGTCTATATCCATCTTAGATGGGCATAGAATGCTGTTCTCCACCAAAGTGCTTCCCACACATTTGCCAAAATCACACAAGACCCCTTAAGAGTATAACTACAGAGATAATCTTGTTCAACAACCTTCTGATTAGCACTGTCAGGTGAGGCATAAGACAAGGAGATTTATATTTTCTAAAGGGGCTTATCCCTGTCATAGAAGATTTCTTACCCAGGATCCAAATGGAAGTGAAACTCCTTTTAGATGTTGAGATGCTACATTTTGGAGATAACACTGAGCTGCCTGCATCAAGACAAAGAATACTATAGGGCCCTCTCAACTAGATCTGTAACCATTCACCTGAAATTGGTCTAATGATCCATGCAGGGGAAAAAATAAAAAATGGATGAGGAATGTTCATTGTCCAGACTGTGACACGCCTTTGGAAAGGCAATCTATTGAGTTAGTCTGTCAGTGCATATTATCTTAGACAGTCACGACAAATGGCCCCAAGTAAAATAAGAAGTAGAGTGCAGGATGGATTGTTTTAGGGAAACTATACAGTATTGTCAGCAGTTTTAAGCTGCTCTCTGATACAAAAGCCCATTTTTAAAATCCAATATCTTTTCAATTAGGTTTAATGAAATCAGTCAACAAGCATTTATTAAGTGTTTACTATGTGCCAGGCACTGTGCTGAGCATGAGAGATACAAAGAAAGGCAAAAAAGTCTCCACTCTAAGAAAGTTTCAAACTAATGGAGGAAATAACACGCAAACAACTATGTACAAACAAGGTATGTATGAGATAAATTGGAGATAATCAACAGAAGAAAGGCATAGCTCAATAGTTGCAAATCATAAAACACAGTTTCCAAGGTATAAGAATTGCAGATTCACTAAAGGCAATGAAGAAATAAATATATATGGCAGGCATAAGCAGATGGCATTTTAATACAAACGATCACTTGTATGGGAGAAGTGGTATAAAAGATAATGGCCAAGAAGAAATTTATGCTTGGAAAAGGAAGTGAGCTGGTCATGTAATGGGGGAAAAAATGGAAAAACCAATGTACAGCTCAAGGGCTGCTCTGGTGTTCAAGGATTGTTAAAAGTCCTAGAATCAAGCCTCCAGTATTTGGGCCACCCCTTCAGGAAAGGATTTATGAAAGGAAATGGACAAGAACCAGCTGTGTTCTATGCCACTGAAAGGATCACATCATTGTGATCATGGATCCTTTGAAATATTGAAGCATATTTAGCAAAAATGAGTGAGATTATCAGAAAGCAAAGCGTCTGGATCCTATTCTCTTAGCTCTCAGGTTTAATGTTATGCTATCAACTTTTATAGAGGATCTGCTAAATAAAGTCCAATTAGAAATTATTTCCATGTCATTTACAAAAGGGTAGTTGAAATGCCTTGCCCATGTTACAGCTGTCCCAAAAATCTTAGTGCAATTTAAAGCTTTCATAGTTTAAAAACTGCATTAAGACTTTGGAGAGACCCTATATTACCCAATGGCCTTTATATGTATAAAAGTCTAACTAGCAAATATTTCCTAGAATACAGTAAATCAAACAAAGCATTTATTAAGTATACATATGCTAGGCACTACACTAAGCAAGGAGAAAAATTTTGTCTCTGCAGATGAATATCTTTGCTTCTTTTGATCAGATAATGAGAACTAGGTAACCCAATGTATTTTAATTTCATGTTTTACTTAACTCAAAGCTGCATTCTTGCTCAGCTGCAGTATAGTGTTTTGAAATCATAAAGACTTCTTTAAGTGTAAGTTATCTCAGGCATCTGGTACAGCTATTTCTTTGCTCCTTTTAACTGGTTTTAGTTTATTTTCCAATTGTCCTTCTTCATATTATGCTTAATTTTTAAGACATCTGAAATCCTCAGAAATAGGTAGGGTAAAAATAAAATGTTTTAAAGGAATCTGCTAATACAAGATGGATAGAGGATCCCCCTCCCAAGGCCTTCCCTTCCCTACCAATAAATTTTAACAAAGACTTTCTAGAAATAGCACCCTCACATTTGTTGTCTGATTCGAGTGGTAACCTAATGATAGAGTTTCAAGTCTTATTTGATACACAGCACAAAAAAACCTTTGACTGTAGTCAATGGAGAAGGGCAGTAAACCCTAAATGGGGCATACCCCCCAAATCTGGAAACAACTCAGGAAAATGTCACTGTTTGAAAAAGAAACAGCATAAAATAAATATATGACATTGGCCCTCTGCAGAATGAAGTCACCCTCAGAGATCCGTGGAATAGCTGAGAATCATTAACTGAGCAAACAGACTCTGGTTTGATACACACAGAGGTAGCAGCAGGGCCAGGCTTGAGTCTGTTAACCAAATAAACAAGCCTGAGGTCACAAGAAAGAGGAGTCCAGAGAGTTGTTAAGGACAGCAGTTGATCAGCACTGAGTCATAGTAGACACATAGCATTTTTTAATGCTTGTTTTATTCTTTAATTATTTTTTAAAATTAATCTCTTAAAATCACCATCACATTTATTTTGGGTAGACCCCTCCTCCAATCTCCACTGCCAACCCAGTGAACTTGCTCTTGTAACCAAGCAACTGACAGAGTGATCCAATCAGACATCATGGGCAGCATTCTACACCTGTCCTCCCTCTTGACCTTCCTCTCCAAGGAAAGAGAGATCAATTTCCTTGTAGCCAAGATTGGTCATTACAGTTATGTGGTGTTAGAGTTTATTTCAGTGTGTTTTATTTACATTTGTCACTTAGTTTTCCGTCTTGTCTGACTCTTCATGACCCCCTTGGGATACTCTTGGCAAAGATACTGGAGTGGTTTGCCATTTTCTTCTCCAGCTCATTTTACAGATGAGAAAAGTGAGACAAATAGAGTTAAGTGACTTGCCCAGGGTCACACAGCTGGTAAGTATCAGAGGCCAGATTTGAACTCAGGAAGATGAGTTTTCCTGACTCCAGGCCTGGTACCCTGTCTCCTTATTTACATTACTGTTATTTGTTATATTCTTACACAAATATATGTATGCATATATATTTTACATACCAGTTCTTATGCCTGTTGCTTCTTACTGCATAACAGTATTACAGGAATCACAATTCACTCAACCATTCTCTAATCAAAAGCATACAGTGTTTATATTTTTTTCTCTCACAAAAAGTACTACTATACTGTTGGTGGAGGTGTGGACTGATCCAACTATTCTGGAGAGTAATTTGAAACTATACCCAAAGGGCTACAAACTGTGCTCACCCTTTGATCCAGCAATACCACTGCTAGGTCTATATCCCAAAGACATCAGAAAAGGGGGAAAAGACTGATTTGTACAAAAATATTTGCAGCAACTCTTTTTATGGTGGCTAAGAATTGGAAACTGAAAAGATACCCATCAATTGGGGAATGACTAATCAATCTGTGGTTTATAATTGTGATGGAATATTATTGTGCTATAAGAAATGAAAAACAGGATGATTTCAGAACTGATACAGAGTGAAGCGAGTAGGAAAGGAGAGCATTGTGCATTGTAACAGCAATAATTTACAATGAAGAACTATGAACAACTTAGCTATTTTCAGTAATTCAGTGGTCCAAGAAAATCCCAAAGGACTAATGATGAAGCATGCTGTCTGCCTCCAGAGAAAGAACTAATACTGTCTGAAAACAGACTGAAACATGCTATCTTTCACTCTCTTTTTTATGAGTCTTCTTGTACAAAATGACTAATATGAAAATGTTTTACATGATGGCACATATAAACTATATCATAATGTTTAGCATATCTGGGAAAGGGGAGGGGAGGGAGAGAGAAAGAGGAAGGGAGAGAGTTTGGAACTCAAAACTTTTTCATAAAAAGTTTTTGAATTGTTTTAACATGTAATTGGGAAAAAATGAAATATATTTTTTAAAGTGCTACTATGACTATTTTGGTGCATATGGGTCCTTTCTGTCTTTGATCTCTTTGGAGGATATGCTTCACAATGGGGTCATTAAGCCAAAAAGTATGAACATTGTGTCTCTGCTTTTAAGAAAGGCCTTGCCTAAAACATGACAGAACAGAAACATGATAAATGTTGGAGAGGATGTGAGAGAGCTGGAACACTAATTCATTGTTGGTGGAGCTGTGAGCTCATCCAACCATTCTGGAGAATAGTTTGGAACTATGCCCAAAGGGCTACAAAAATGTGCATACCCTTTGACCCAGCAATATCACTACTAGGACTGTATCCCCAAGAGATTATAAAAATGGGAAAGGGACCCACATGTACAAAAATGTTTATAGTAGCACTCTTTGTAGTTGCCAAAAACTGGAAATCAAGGGGATGCCCATCAATTGGGGAATGGCTGAATAAATTATGGTATATGAATGTAATGGAATACCATTGTGCTATAAGAAATGATGAACAAGAAGACTTCAGAGAGGCCTGGAAAGACTTATGTGAACTGACACTGAGTGAAAGGAGCAGAACCAGGAGAACTTTGCGCACAGCAATGACCACAGTGTGCAAGAGTTTTTTCTGGTAGACTTGGATCTTCATAGCAATACGTGGACATAAAAAAAAAAAATTCCCAATGGATTTCTAAGGCAAAATGCCTTCCACATCTAGAGAAAGAACTGTGGAATTCAATTGCAGAATGTAGCAACTCATTTGTGCGTGTGTGTGTATGTGTGTGTGTATTATGTTTTGGATTGTTTTATGATTTCTCCCATTATTTTAGTTCTCCACAGCATGACTATAGTGAAAATGTATTCAATAGGAATGTATATGTAGATCCTATATAGAGTTGTATGCTGTCTTGGGAAGGAAAGGGGGTGGGGGGGGGATAGGTAGGGGGTAGAAAATCTAAGTTTTATGGTAGTGATTGTAGAACATTAAAAATAAATAAAATGAATATTAAAAAAAAAGAAAAAGAAAAAAGAAAAAGAAAGGCCTGCCTAGTTTGGCTTATGCCAGCTATGTCTACCTAATGTCACAGGGTGCTGGATGCATATAGCTTTGTTGTCTCCAGATACCTGCTAACTAAAGCTAGAGAAAAATCACAAAACTGTGTTAGGACCTCTACAAATTTACATTATATAATATCAACTGGGCCTTCATGTGGCAAGGCAGTCCTTTTATGCCTCCCTAATCAATTCACTATCTTATTCACCATTTCAGTTTTTATAAAACTTTTCTTTGCTCACCATAGCTCCCATGCCTTCCCCTACCTTCTGAGCAGAGAACCTTGCTTCATATGTCCCTGGAAAATATGAGGCCATTCACCAAGAGCATCATCTTCTCCCCTCCTCCTCATTTCACATCACTCAGATGCCTTCTATCACCATGTCCCCCTCGACTTTCGTTTCACATAAAGAGGTGCCCCTCCTTCTTGCCAAAGCAAACCCCTCTACATGCACAACAGACACCAGTCCATCCCATTTTCTCTAGCACATTTCGTCCTCTATCACCTCCACTCTCTGTCTACTGATCTTTAATCCCTCCCTGTCTATTGGCTGCTTCCCTACTGCCTACAAACATGCCCACATCTCCCCCAATGTCATAAAACTTTCACTTGGTCTGTCTCTCCCCATTAGCTGTCACCTCATATCCTCCCTTTTATGACTAAACTCCTTGAGACAGCTGTCTACAATAGATGCCTCCATTTCTTTTTCTCTCACTCTCTTCTTAACTCTATACAGTCTGACTTTCAGCCTCATTATTCAACCGAAATTGCCCTTTTCAGTTACCAGATGATCTCTTGATTGACAAATTTAATTGTCTTTTTTTTCAAGTACTCATCCTTTTTGACCTCTCTACAGACTTTGACACTTCCATCCCACTCTTCTCCTTGATATTCTCTTCTCTTTTGATTCTTCTCCTCCTACCTGTTTGACCATTCCTTTTCAATCCCCTTTGTTGAATCTCCATCCAAGTCATGTCTGCTAACCCTAGCTGCTCCCCAGAGTTCAGTGCTGGGATCTTTTCTCCTCTCCCTCTATGCCATTTTTCCTGGTGATCTTATCCCTTCCCATGGATTCATTTATCATCTTTATGCTAATGAGTCTTTTCTCTACATACCTAGTTCTGCCCTCTCTTCTGATCTCCATACTAATGTCTCCAATTGCTTATTGGATATATTGAATTAAATGCCCCTTAGACATCTTAAACTCATTGTGTCCAAAACTGAACTCATTATCTTTCCCTCAAAACCTTCTACCTCAATGTACTTCTTTATTATGTTTGAGGGCACCATCATTTTTCTAGTCACCCAGGCTCAAAATCTAGGTGTCATCCTCTCCTCTCAACTCTCTCTCACCTCTCCTATCCAATCTGTTTCCAGTTCTGTCCATTTTACCTTCAGATCATCTCTCATATTTCCTCCCCTTCTCTCCTCTGATACTACCAGCACCCTAGTGCAGGTTCTCTGCCTCATACTTGGACTATTGCAATAGTCTGCTGGTTAGTCTCCTAGTTTAAGTCTCCCTCCATTCCAGTCCATCTTCCACTCAGCTGTCAAACTGATTGTCCTAAAGCACAGATGTCATGTCACCATTCAAAAGACTCTAGTGACTCCCTATCACCTCTGTGCTCAAATAAAAAATCCTCAGTTTGACATTCAAAGCCTTTATAAAATGACCTCCCCCTACATTTACAGTCTTATTACACCCTACTTACCCATGTACTCTGTGATCCAGTGACACTGGCCTCATTACTGTTCCTCATACAAAACATTCTGTCTTCTGACTCTGGGCATTTTCACTGACTTGTCCTCCTAATGTTTGGAACTCTCTCTGTTTTTCTCTCTACTTCTTGGCTTACTTCAAGTCTCAGCTAAAGTTCCATATTGTGCAAGGATCCTTTTCCAGTCTTCTTCAATACAATGCCTTCTTTCTGTTCATTATCCCCAATTTATCCTATGTATGTGTTGTTTGTATGTAGTTGTTTGCATGTTATTTCCTCCATTAGACTGTAAGAGCAGAGACTGGTTTTGTTTTGTTTTGTTTTTTGCTTCTCAATGTATGCCAGCACATAGCCTAGTGCCTGGTATGTATGTAATAGGTGCTTAAGTAATGTTTATTGACTTGACTAAAATAATCTGGGATGTGGTCAACTTTATTGCAGCATGAGGTCATATTACAACTGGGTGAATAACACTCAATTAAGTGGTCTACTCAATTAAGAAGATCCCTAGATTGTGTCTCTGTGGATCTCCACAAAAAGGTATAACTAAAATACAACTGATTATAAAGAAAGCTGCAATCTCTTCCATCCCCTTGTAATTTGTCCAAGATAATGTCATAAGGGGAGAGCCATGAGTGCTTCCAATAGATAAAGGCAGGAAAAGGCAGACACAAAGGAGATCTGAAAAGTTATAATTTGATTTCAGCAGCATCCAGGGTAAAGGTTGCCATGATTTGGGAAGAACGACGCTAGACACATCCCTCTAGTGGAGAAGAACAATTCATCATGCTACCCAGGCTCAATGTGCATTTGCCTTATGAACATCCATTTCCCTCAGCTTAGATTCCATATTCATGTAACAAACTTCTGGGGTAGCCTCCTGGGTGGAATGACAGCCATGTCTCCTCCTTTCACCCTTATAGCACCCTTTTTTATAGGTGAGCTCTTCTTGGGAACTCCATTTTGAGAATGGAACCAGATCAGCCATTATTTATTCTCTGAAGTTTGCCACCATGACCCTGCATGTCCACCTCCATCTCCCCTCCTATTTTCACTCTCTTGTATGTGTAAACTCCTTGACTGTCTTTCCTTTTCTTAGCACAGTTCTTGGCCCATAATAGAAGTTTAATAAGAGTTTATGTAACATGTAACTACTAGGTGAGAGTGTTCAGTGCAAACGATTGATGCTTATTCACTTGCATGTGTTTTTCCCATTGCAAATTAATAATCTAGCACTAAATCTATCTCTTGGAAGTTGTTTAGGATAAATCAGCTCCCCACAAGTTAATCACTTTGAAATGGTCTGATAAAATCAGACTCCTGATCCTGGCAAAGTTTATAAACCAAGATGTCATCACCATCTGGGTGCTGCCAGCACTGTCTCTTCTACCATTGCTCTTTCTCTTTCTCCATCTTCTATTTGTGATTTTGGTCAAATGACTGTCAGTCAATCAACATTCATGAAATGCCTACTATGTGCCAGGCCCTGTGTTAAGTGCTGGGGATACAAAGAAAGGGAAAAGTTCCTGCTCACAATTAGTTACCAGAAAGCAAAGGGGCCTCTTTGTCTCTGGGCATCCTCCAAGGTGATGCTAACACTCAGTAGAAGAAAGGGTAGCACACAGAGAAAGGGAGTCTGTTATCCCCTACACAATGTAGTCAACAAGCAGGGAGATTGAGAGTAAGAGTCTTGGTTGGCACTACTTAGAGTATCACTCATAGGGTACAGTCTGGTTTGGTATCTAGCTCTAAATCAGGGTGGGTGGATAGGTGATGCAGTGGATAGAGTGCCAGGCTTGGAGTCAGGAAGAGTCATCTGGCTCAAACACTTATTAGTTGTGTGAACCTGGACAAGACAAATCAATCCTGTAAAATGAGCTAGAGAAGGAAATGACAAACTGTTCCAATATCTTTGCCAAGAAAACCCAAATGGGGTCACAAAGAATTAGACATGACTGAAAATGACTCAACAACAACATTTAAATCAAGGCAGGGGAAATGGGGTAGGGAAGGGGAAGTAGGTTCCAAATGATGGGAATATTCTCCCTTTGATAGCTACACAAAGAAACTTCCATTAACCCCAGGAGAAATGCACCCATTTTCCTATAGTATAAAAAAAAATCCACATGAAAGTTCCCTTTGAGTAAGGCTCAGAGCAGTGTATAAGCAGCTTTCCTGGACCCAAGGTCTTAAGATTTCTCCAAAGGACAGACGTTCTTTACCCCATTTAGTAGATTACTACCAAGACGCTTTCCTTGAAGGGCACTGAGAGACCGATCTAAATGTTACATGCGTTTTTCTCTAAAAGGGTTGCATATTCTTTCAATAAAGATGCTTTCAAAGTGAACAGAAGCCGGGAGGGTCTTTGAGAGTAGCCTCCTTCTGCCTGGTGCTATGCTACATACAGGCAAAAATGTTCAAGAACACTTGAAGCATATCTGAATTGCTTCCTTCTCTGAAGTGCTTTGAAAATTAGAGAGACCTTGGGTTATCTCTGTACCATATACTGCCGCAGCATAAAAGCCAGGGCCACTGGGGCTGGAGCCCTCAGTTTAAAATAAAAGAGCAGCTCGGATCAGGATCACACATAAAACTGGAATAGTTCTTAGAGGCCATCTAACTCAAACTTCTGATTTTACAGAGAAACATGAGGCCCAAGGAGGGCAGGTGACTGGCCAAAGGTCACTCTGGAAGTATATGACCTGGGTTCAAATCTCAGCTTTCAGAGCTTCAAATTCAGTGCTTTTGCCACTATTTTATGCTAACTTCTGTTTATTATATTCCCAAGAATCTGTCCATTCCTCCTCACCTCCTGCTTGTTTGTGACCTACGTCCTTCTAGAAACTGGGTGAGAATGCCTTTGGCAAAACCCATGTAGCTACAATGCCTATGACTGACCTGGGTTAAACCAGAGAATTCATATCACTTCTTTCTTTGCCAATTTTTTTAATCTATCCACAAAGCCCTGGTGCTTAACTGAGAAATACACAGGCATGGAAAACTCTTATGACACCATAGGATAGCTGTAGATTTATATTAAGAAGAAACTTCAGAAATCAACTAGTACAATCCTCTCATGTTACAGATGAAAACACTGCTGCCCCTAGACATTAAGTGTGTCTCAAGGTCAGAAAGTTGGCCTTGGATTGGACGCTTGGTTCTCTGACCCCTGAATCCAGTGTTCTCTGTACAGTTCCACATTGCCTCTCAATAATGGAAAGAGCACAAGGCTAGGAATTAGTAGAACCCAGGAGGTAGTCCTCTGGCCACCCAGTAACCACACAGAAGGACTTGTACATGTCCTAGAATTATTAGTTTAGAGCTGAAAGGGACTTTCATTTTCACCTAGTCTAGGAGGTCCGAATATCTTTTTTTGTCACGGACCATTTTGCAGTTTTATGAAGCCTATGGATCCCTTGATGGAACAATGATTTTAAATGCAAAAATAAAATACATAAGATTGCCAAGGAAATCAATTACATTGAAATACAAAATATTTTTAAAAACTAAGTTCATGGACTCCCAGGTTAAGAACCTATAGTCTAGTCCAAACCCTTTGTTTTATAGGTGATGAAATACAGACCCAGAAAGCTTAGTGGATTGTAAGTAGGGAGCCAGATTTCAGACCCAGGTCCTTGAATTCAAATCAGCAAATATTCTACTGCACCACTCCGTCTCTCCACTCACTGATCTTTAGATTTCCCCTCTGTAAAATGGGGACAATTACACACTTTCTTTGCCTACCTCTAAGAACTGTTGTGAAGTTCAAATGAGAAAATGTAGACAAAGCATTTTAACATGTAAAGCACTCCATAAATACTTGGTACTATTATTATAAACCACACTACAAGGCTATTCCATGATTTTATGGCACTTCTGGTTGGAACTGTAGAAAGGGGAATCCCTCTGGTGAGTTTTATTTTTGAAACAGGCGGACTTAAGTTGGCCTTCTTGCCAGGAATCTGATTCCTGGCAGCAGCTGTTTATTCCATTTCAGCAGCTATACACATATGGCAACACCCAGTCTCCTGCAGAGCTGACAATATGCACTATTTAGTTTGATCACATCAAGGAAATCTTCCCCCTGCAGCCCCCATCCAATATTTTTTCTATTCATCTACCTTGCCAAGTATCACACCTAGGAAATAAAGACTTTCAACTGAAACTCTGCAACATTATGTACATATGTGTCTGTATATATAGACATATATAATCACCTAGCAACCAGAAATAGCCCATCAAATTCCCACAATAAAAACAGCCTTCACATCAGTAAATAAAAAGCCAGCTGCTGCTTTTTTTTAAAGTTTTGTTATGACTAAAATAATAACATTAATATTTGTCCTCATGTTGAGCCTTGGAGCAATATTGATGCATTCGGCAACAGACAAATATTTCCCTTTCCAATTTTTTGGCTTAGAGACTGACCTAGCCCTAGTGTGACAGGGCCCAGCTCTCTGCAGAGAGAGTGCTGGGTACACGGATGGCTCTGCAGTTCCCAGCATAGGGGCGTTTCATGGCAGAGATGCAGGTCACCATTTCCATGAGTTCTTTGAGATCAAGAAAGAAGTGCTACACACTTATAAATGTCAAGAAGACTTACTGATATTTATAGAAAAGTAGTCCCTTTTCTATTATTTCCAGTTCTGTGAAGCAAAATACACTGTGTATTTAGAATTTGGCATTGGTTGCTTCACTATGTCGGCAGTCTTACAGATTATAAAATCGGAAATTAATTAGATGATTCTGACAGTGTGGCTCCGACTCTAGCATTTCTGAAGTATTATAAAACTGAGGAAAAGGCAAAGTTTCCGAGCAAAGGTAAGACGTAACAGACCCACACAACTAGAAAAAAGAAGTCTGGATATGGACCTGAGGGACCTTACCCAACTGAAGACTTTTGCAGGCTGTATGAACACTAAAAAGAGATTGCAAGACCAAGAAAAGGTGAATGGAAAAAACAGGTTAAGGTCTGACACTTGGTGAGAACTTGCTAGTCTGAGATCTGAGCTGAGACCAAAGAGAGGAGAGAAAAGAACTCATTGAGAAGGCTAGACCTGACAATAAACACATCCTTGCAAATCATGATTGTCTAATTTAGTGTACCACATGAAAGACTTTGCATTTTAATTTATCTGTTTCTTTTTAATTGACCAGATTAATTATTTTCACCTTGCCACTTGGCAGGTGGGTCACTGTGCCTTTTCACAGCATTAATGAACTAATTCAGTTTTTCTCCATGTAATTAAGATTGTGAGTTACAGATCACATTTTAAAATTGGTTTAGTGTACAGCTAACATGCTCTTTATTAAACAAAATATATGACACCAAGTATTTCTCATAGCAAAAGGATGTTGAATTTCCATTGTTTATTTTCATCCTAAAAGGGAAAAAATCTACCATCCTTTATTCTTTTGTTTTCTTATTCTTTCTAAGTATCTTTCTTCCTTTCCTTTCTATGTTCCTCCCTCCCTCTTCTAATAATTTCTTTTTTTGTTTTCTTTTTCTCTGCTTTTTTCTCTGATTTTTTCTCTCCATGACATTTTTCTTCAATGATTCCTTTTTGATTTTTTCTTTCTGATGCTTTCTTTGCTTTCTCTTCTCTTCTTTCTATGATTCATCCTCTCTCTATGATTTTTCTTCCAGATTCATTTTTTCTTTCTTTCTTTCTTTTTAGCAATAAATCCTGCTTGAAGAAAGTTACAACATTCCAAATGTGTGTTCCCTTCTTAATGTGCTCAAGGTCTGCAGATTTAAAGGGCAGATGATGGATTCATGTTCAAACATTCCAAGTGCCGCCAAAATTCTGACCAAGGTCTTTCATGAACCATTTGAAAAGAAATAACTTTGAGTATACCATTAAGTTAGTTTAGTGAAATATATTGCTGTCTTCTGGTATTATTTGGAGGCCATTTAGAGGAAACTAGTAGAACATTAAGACTTGCTCCATTCAGTCAACATGGTAGCTGAACATAGTAAGGAAAGTTTGTGGTGTCTATAGCACTCTAGAGAGTAAGCTTTAATTCTGGCTAACCCAAGCTGTCCCCTAAAAGACAGAGTCTTAGGAGGGATTTATATGTTACAAATGCTTTCTAGAGACTCCAAAGGTTAGGATGCTTTAATTGGGCAAATATCAAAATGGGATTTTTCTCCTTTAAAATGCATCTTGGGGAGCCTGGCCAAAAGAGAGAAGACCTCTAAGTCAAATACAATTGCCAGATTTGACCCTGCTTTTAATTTAGGCAGTCAGTAGTGCCTTTGGACATTCTTATAGACAACTAAGCAGAGGAACTCTTTGTTGCAGCCAGAAAAAAAATAGTAAATGAAATTTAATAATATAGTAATTTTATTTTCAAAACTACATAGAATGCCTATCATCAAGTCTGGATGAATGCAATGAGACTAGGGACAAAAGTAGGATGACAGATATTTCCCCAAATCTTACATGATTTGTCAGTCGAAAGCTTCTAGCAACAGCTAATAACTGAGGGGCACTAATCGGCTCTGTGACAAACTGCTAAAGTATGTAATATAACATTGTTCCTGATTTTTTTTTAATGGAAGCTACATGTTGCAATCTCCTCCACAGTTGTAAAATGTTATGGTGTTCTCCTTTTGTCTACTGAGAGTTCAGGTGGTTAACTGCTGAATTTCACCTAAACAAAACATGTGACTTGAATAATGACAACCATGTGCTTCAGTCAAAGCTTGGCTGCAGTTGCATTTTTAATAAACATGCATGCACTCAGACTCAACCACCCATAGACACAGAGCCTTAGTAGCTGCCATTGGTACAGCACTCTGCCTTGTTTTATTGTAGGGCAGACATGGTGTGGATGACAGAAAGCATAAGGGCAATCAGGCTAAAGTCAAACCCATTCGCTGACTCTGAGGGAGCTTCACGCACAGCGGGCATGATCTGAGGGGTTTCACAGGGCTCCCATGTAAATGGTCTGTTTAGTTCCCCTTTGTGCCACAGGCATTTCTGGGGAGGGGGGATGGTCAGAACAACTGTTGGAAACTGAGTAATTGAAACCCCATCATAAACTGATGGAGCCACTCTGGGCTGGCTGCCCTTAGATTATGCTGAGCTGAGTAAGGCCCAAGATTGGGCACTCTTGAGAGGTAAAAGTGCCCAGTGAAATGTGCCTGTGAGCTTCCATTGCTCTCACTGACCCTGGTAATCAGCAATAACTGAGCTTGAGACTGCTAGTGATCCCATACCAGGGCCTTCCCCACTAAGAATGGGCAGCCAGAAAGCTAAATCACATTTCCTTTGGAGAAATCTTCACTGGCAAGAAAAGTTTTCTGCTTCCCCCTTTCAGGAGGCAGCTTGTACCAGTCAGCTATAGTAGGAATGAAACTTGGGTTCTGTAATGGTAGTAGGTACTTTGCAGGGTTACTGTTAATGTTCTGGCAGGGTGCTCAGTAACCACACTCTATTCACTTCCTATTGTCTCTTCTCCCTCCCTACCATCACCACCACACCTTCCTATGTACCTTCCTTCCATTTCCAAGAGTTGTTTAATTCACTGGACTACAAAACCTTACTCCCACTCAGTATAGGGGTCCAGATCATCAGAGGCTGGAGGATGATATAGGGAGGGGTGAGGAAGATGTGATGACAGAATTACAATTTCTTAAGAAATTATTTCCCTCCCCTCAAAAATGGTTTAATCCTTTTATCTATGAGATCCTCTCAAATAAGTCAAGTCTTTATTAGGAGGGGGAGGGTGGGCAGGGGGAGATTTCAAATTTGAATATGTAAATCAAAATTGATTTTCATCTCCAATAAAAACACAAGGAATGGCCCCATTCAGCCTCATGAACTGCATGATGCTAATTGAACTGTTTGTATATCTGCTGGAGGTATTACCTGGCATTGGCAGATGGGCACACGGAGCTGTCCATGGTAAGGGCTTGAGAAGGACCACCAGGCTCTGCTGCCCAGCTCAATACTGATGCTACTCCTGAGTAAATGTGAAATGAGCCTTGCAAATAGACCCAGAAAGCAGCATCAATCCATCTCCATTCTAACTAGCTTGCCCACTTTTCATTAGACTTTCTGATGTGATGGCCTGATAGCCAAAAAACTCAACTTACCTAAAGAGTATGGTGTCGTTAGTGAAGACTAGAGGTTTCCACTCACACTAAAATTTAATCCATATCCACGGACTGAATTGGCATCTGGGTTGGTTTTTTCTTTATGTCTGCCCCTACTCAGGTCTGTGCCCACAAATGTATGCTAAATATAAATATAAATATATATATATATATATATATATATATATATATATATATATATATATATATATATATATATATATATATATATATATGTTTAGCAGTCAAGATTCATATCCTGCATTAGGAATCCTTTAATCCTGCCCCAGCTGGAGGCTTCTTTGAGTAGCAGAAGAGACTCAGTAGATTTCTGATTAAACCAGAAAACTAATCAGGGTAACTTTGAATACATTTTTTTCTCCCTTCGGATATTTCCCTTTCTCATTCTTTATTTTTTTTTAAATTAATTTTTCAATTTGCCTTTCCCCCCCACCTCCTAATTCCCCCAATGGAAAAAAAGACAAAATACTATAACAATTATAGTCAAGCAAAAAAAAAAAAAACCTTCAAAACTGGCCATGTTTTGGATGGCCCTCTGGAGCAGCAGAAAAAGCACTGATGTGGAAGACATGGGTTCTAGTCCTCTCTCTGTCACTTAAATAAGTCACCTTATTTCTCTGGAACCAAATTTCCTTATCCTTAAAACAAGAGGACTGGACTAGGTGATTGAAGGTTCCTTCCATCACTAATTAGTAGACCCCATGATTCAAACAAAACAGTCAGTGATTATCTCTTTAACTTATTCAAAAAGTAGTCCCATGTCCATTCAGACTTAGTGTTCCATACCCACTCTCAAAACAGAAAGTAATGAGAGAAACAAGTGAAATGGGTATCACACATTTGGCATATGGTGTGGGTGAGGGAGTTTTGGTTGAATTTTTTTTCATGATGTCTTTCTTTCCCACTAATTATCTTTACAGCTTGGAATGCTACAAGGTGATAAGATGGGATGACCCTTTGTGGTCGTGTTATTGAAGTAATCCTTGTTAAAGGCAAGGATGAGAGACATGGGAATTCACTGTTTCATGCAGAGTCACATAGTACTATCTAGTGCTAGAAGACTTGGGGTTCAAATCTTGCCTAGATTCTTCCTATTGATAAGACTATGGGTAAGTTAGAGCCATTTCCTTACCTATGAAAGGGATAATACTAATGCCTGTAATTGTAATGTCCTCAAAACATTCCATTGTTATAAGGCTCAAAGGAGATAATGTGTGGAAAGTACTTTGAAAATGTTCCTTATACAAATCTTGGCTGTTATCATCTCAGACCATATACTTTTCAGGGAAATTTAATAATGTCTTTCTGCTAGTGTTGGGAGAAGAATCTTTGGGTGTCTATCATAGGGTACAAGGAACATTAGTACCGAGTAGCCTCTCCTTTCCCTGCTGATGTTATATGAGAATTTCATAAGGATGCTCTATGTAGAACGTATTCTAGATTCCATCAGGGAAGGCTTATACCCAACAAATATGCATTATTTTCTCGGATTTCAGTGAGCATTTAGCTCAGAGGTATCAAACATGCAGCCTACGGGCAGCATGTGGCCCACAGCACTCTTAGTGCCACTCAAATTAGATTAAAATGTAATTTGGAAATATTTAATAAAATAAATAAAAATGCAATAAAATATAAATAATATTACATTTTAAAACTAAGTCAATATGACCCCTGCAAGGATATGAAAGTATGGATTAGTGGTCCCCATTTCTACTCAGGTTTGATGTCACTGATTTAGCTAACAGCTACAGCTCATATTGAGATTATGTGCTCACCTACAAGGTCCAATTTGAGTGGTACCAGGAAAGTATACCAGCGATACCTTCTCATAGCTTCTCTACTAAACTTTCATACTGCCTAGAATTCTACTATTAGTAGTTCATTTCTTTGGGTTAACCATGATCCTTCTCATTTTGAGAAATATAAATACTCCTGACAAAAATAATTTGATGTATGTAAGCCTTTATTGGAGCAACTAGGTGGGGCAATAGATAGAGTGCCAGGGCTGGAGCTAGGAAGACTCAGTTGCCTAAGTTCAAGTCTGGTCACAGAAATTTACTAGCTATGTGACCTGAGACAAAATTCACTTAACCCTGTTTGCCTCAGTTTCCTCATCTGTAAAGTGAGCTGGAGAAGAAAATGGCAAACCACTCTAGTATCTTTGCCAAGAAAATCCCAAATGGAGTCATGAAAAGTCAGACACAACTGAAAACAAGTGAACAAAAGTTTTTATCAGCAACTAATTACTTTATGTGAAACATGTAGCTTATCAATATGATTTACTCTGTGACAAGAGAGACTAGGGAAAACATGAGAGTTCTCTTAATTTCTGTGGGATGTTGTAAGAAGATAATGAGAAAAAGTTTTAAAAAGGGAGAGAAGAGTGACCAAGAAGAAAAAAAGCAGGGGGAAGCATAGCTTTAGGGGGTTTTTTCCCCAGAGCCAGTCCTGGTTAGCAATCAGCTTTGCTTACTAGGATTTTGGAGCATAATCAAAGGCTATATTTGGGGACCTGAGTTCAAATCTTGGCTTTGCTCCTTATTACCCATGTGACTTGGAAAGTAACAGCTTCTTGGGTCTCAGTTTTCTCATATATAAAATAAAGGGATTGAATTGAGTGAGCTCAAAAGTTCTAACATTAAATCCTCTGTGCTTCTACTACAGCTTTCTGCTAGATGCTGAAGTGAATTGCATTGGCTTCAATCCAGCTAATGTTCTTTATATAGGGCCAACAACCCAGCCCAGAACTTGCCTTTAAAGATCTAATCGGATCAAAACCATCTGGAAAAATGCCTCAGATGTCTGCATCTGACACCTAAAAGCAGGTTCTGCCTTACTTTGTCACCAGACATTCTAGTGTGGGGGGAGAAAATTCAGTTAATCATCCAGATGTTTCTAAATATCTTAATGCTTGAGATCATATAGTAAATCTAAAAGCAAGGTGTAATTTTTCACTTTTCCCCTGGGTATTTTGTCACTGTCAAAGCACAACCTCTGATACTCAATGAAGCAAAACTAAGTCCCAGAGTAAAGAATGGAAACTTGGATCCCTGGAAATGTGGGACCAAATTGCAGAGATATATACAGGTTTACTTATACCCAGGATGTAACATGAGCAATGTTTTGAGGGGAAGCAGTAATACTAATTTATGACACATTGGATTTTTGCACTTAATACCTTCTTAACCCAAGACCACATGTGAACTGAAAGTGTCTCTACTCAAGGCCATTACAAGGCTTAGGGTAAAATTCATAGGAGCTGACTTTACTGATGTGGCACACTTTGCCCTCTCACTTCCTTGAAATGTGTGGAATCAACACAAATAATAAAATTATGGAATCTCAGAATTTAGAATTAGAAGGAACTTTAAAGTCTAACAAATGTCTTAAAAGAACCCACATTATAACAACTGACAATTTACCCTTTCCTTAAAAATAGTCATTGAATACTGGAAAGAACACTGGATGAGGAAATGAGGAAAGAATGAAGGAAAGAGGGAAAGAAGGAAAAAAAGAAAGAACATGAGGAAAGAAGGAAGGGAAAAAGGAAGATAGGAAGATAAGAAGTGAAGGAAGAAGGAAGAAAGGAAAGAAGGAAGTGAAAGAAAAGAAAGGAAGGGCAGAAGGAAGGAAAGAGATGAAGAAAGAAGAGAAGAAGAAAGAAAGAATGGAGAAAAGGAAGATGAGAAGGGAAGGAAGAAGGAAGAAAGGAAAGAGCTGTTCTCCTTCCTTCAAGTCTCTCCCCGTTCTAATCCATCTTCCATTCAGCTGCTAAGGTTATTTTTTTAAAGTGTAAGTCTGATCACATCACTCTCTGTGTCCACTCAATAAACTCTACTGGCTCCCTCTTATCTCTAAAACCAAAATTAAATTCTTTTGTATGGCATTCAAATTCTTCATAATCTTTACTCTTCTTACCTTTATAGTCTTATACTTTACACCATGCCCTCTACATTCTGTTACTTCCATGCAATAGTCCATCTTCAATCTCCACACCTTTGTACCAGCTGTCCTTCATACATGAAATGTTTTTCCCTCTTACCTCCCATGTTTTGGTTTCCCTGGCTTCATTCAATATATAATCCAAGTGCCACTTTCAGCAAGAGGTCTTTCCATGTTTCCCTCAACAGCTAGTGCCTTTACCTCTCAGTTTACCTTCTATCTACTCAGTATATGGGCATCTGGGTGGTGCAGGTCTGAAAGAGTGTCAGGTCTGAAAGTGAGGAACTAAACTCTTCCTGAGTTCAAATCCAACCTCAGACACTTACTAGCTATGTAACTGACCCTGGTTAAGTCACTTAACCCTGCTTGCCTCAGTTTCTTCATGTGTAAAATGAGCTGGAGAAGGAAATGGCAAACCACTCCAGTATCTACCCAAAAAAAACCCAAATGGAGTCACGAAGAGTCAGACACAACTGAAAATGACTGGACAACGACGTACTCTAAATTGTTCCTTGCTAGAGTAAGGCTCAGGGAATATTAATCCACAGACACAGAATTGAGGTAAAGACCTCAAACACTCTGTCTGGAGAAATTCTGCTCATGTTATCAATAACACTGTGAGCCTGAGGGGTCAGAAAGGAAAACAAAACTGACTCTGCTGAGCCTGGGAACAAAAAAAAGTGATTTGAAATGAGAAAAACTATTGGTCAAACAGATGTTCCTCCTGAGTGCAGGCAGATACTGCCAAAGTTTTCATCTCTTCTAAGGAGTCGTAAGTGAGATGGTTGTAAAAACTGCTACCCAAAGTTCCTTGGCTTGAGAAAACTAAACACTTGAGAAAACCAAGATATTACTTGCTACATTAATTTCTGTTATCCTTGAATTTTTTGGCTCAACAAATGCAAAGTTAAATAAATGTTAGTTTCCTCAGGACCACACATACTTTTCTAGTAGGTTCCTAAGTTCCTAAAAGGAGAAAACACGGTATAGGGGAGAGAGCATTGCCTTTGGAGTTCTGGTTTTGAATCTGGGCTCTAATGTTACTCCCTGTGTGACCTTGGGAAAGTCACTTTTCTAGACCTTATTTTCTTTGTTTGTCAAACAAGTGTGTTGTATCAGATTATCTCCAAGGTCCCTTCCAGCCATAAATACCTATCATAAATCTATGATACGACATTTCTTTGCTTTAAGACCTTCTGAAAAATTGGTTTTTAATTAATGGGATTGATGGTTTAAACCCTTTCTTACCGGTATAATTTCACCACAGCCCAATCTGCATTGGACAGAACAGGAAGATCCTTGACTTATCATAATTAAGTCAAGGAAAGACACTCATACTAACTATACCACAAAGAGCTAGAGTTCTTTAGTAGTAGCAGTGTGGTTGGAGGAAAGGTATCAGGGGTGGAATAAAAGCAGAAATCCCAGGAAAGTGAAAAACTTTCCAAGAGAAAATGTATCAAACTGATGCACTGGGAAAGTGTTTCTTTGCAAAGAAAAGAAAATTTCAGGAAAAATTATCTAAGATTTTATAAATATGTGTGTGTGCATGTGTATATGTGCCAAACACTGGATATTTTTCTCCAAATTCCATGAAATCATGGTGACCCCTGGGATTTTCTTAGCTAAACACAGAACTTACTACTCTACCAAGAAGCAAAAGGAAAAACATTTAAAGGATAGTAAGGAATAGTGTGAGAATTTTAAAAAGCAAGGAAAATGACTCATTAAAATCTGTGCCAAAATGAAGTTTCATTCACACTTAGTTATACCCACATGTAAATACATACGCATTTACGTCTGCATTCCTTGGAAGTCAGAAAGTCCACTCCATGGTGACCAGGCAAGGCAAGGAGGAACAAGGAGGAAACGTGCATCTAAGCATTCAAAGTCCAGAATCCTGGAAGGTGGGCAATAGGGATTGAGAATCTAGATTAGAAGACTAGGAATAAAGTCTCCAGGGCCTCAAAGATTTAGAGCGTTATCACAATGAGCAAGAGGAGACAGCTGAGCCTATATGCCTGTTTTTGTCTGCTGGTATCAAGCAGCCTTAATATAAAAGGATCTTGGCACCCCTTGTCAGACCGACTAGTAGTATTTGAACTAGGTAATGGAGAATTTTAGCAATTGAACATAGGAGAATCCTAACTGTATGCAATGGAGAGGGAGGGAGGGAGAGAGAGAAGGAGAGAGAGAGAAGAGAAGGGAGAGGAGAGGAGAGAGGAGAGTACAGAGAGAGATAGAAATAGAGAGACACAGAGACACTCAGAGAGACAGAGAGCACTAAGAGCTAAAGATATAAAAGCATGCAAGCGGGACAATTCCTGACCTCAAGGAGCTTATTATAACGGGAAAGACAATACCTAAAGAGGAGTTGGCAGGGGGACAAGGGGTGC
The DNA here is from genome assembly GCA_028658325.1 of Potorous gilbertii. Lineage (NCBI taxonomy): Eukaryota > Metazoa > Chordata > Mammalia > Diprotodontia > Potoroidae > Potorous > Potorous gilbertii. The sequence continues at coordinate 202,003,414 of CM053771.1, read as the reverse complement.
TCCAGGTGGCAGTTTTTGAGCTGTTGGGCAGCAAGTGAAAGAACAAGATGTCCTGGTTAGCCTTACTTGATGTGAAGAGTTGGGGGAGAGGGGAAGAAAAAATTTTTTCATTGGTTTCCTTTGATAACTTTCATTCCACTTATCTCTTTTACCCTGGTCTCTTTTCTTATCCTTTTCCCTTCTTAGTTTAATATAGTGGAAGAGCTTTGGACTGTTAGGTGCCAGATTCCACTATGAATTTTTAGTGTAATCACAGGCAAACTGTGGTTTCTCTAGGCCTTAGTTTCAACATCTAACAAATAAAGGTATTGAATGACATGACCTCTAAGACCTTTAAAAGCCATCTCCAAACATTCAGTGCTTCTATCATTTTTCCCTCTTCATTTGTCTCATGTACCTCCAGTTCTTCCAGGCAGGAAATTTTTCTACTTACAGAATAAAAAGTACAAGCTAATTTGACATAATTAGCATCTATCCTATATCTTTTGAAAGCTCTACATCTCAGGTTTTTGTGGGGAAAGCTGGACAAACTTATCTAGAACCCCTTGAATATCCAGTGAAAGTTGAGTGGAATATATATCTGTGTGTATATATACACATAAACACATAAACACATATGTGTGTATATATGTGTAGGTGTATATATACATATATATGCGTGTACATGTTTGTCTGTGTATATGTATATGTATGTGTATCTGCCTTTTTGGAGTGAATATCTATACCTATGGAATCATAGATCCATTTGAATACATGAGAAAAATGTATGGTATATACAGATAGTGCTGGGAGAGAGGCATTTAGAGTCCTTAAGGAAGGATTCGTGGAGGAGGAACTTAGCATAGATATTCATAGGATTTAGAGATAGAAGGGACATTTGAGATCCTCTCCAAGTCCCAAGGAAGTGAAGATCTTTGCCCTGGGTCACACACCTAGAAAGTGACAGAGAAGCATTCCAACCAACTGCTCTAGCTCCAAATTCAGTCCTGTTTCTACTATACAATGAAGCTTTGTGCTCAGAAGGATGAATGGGATTTGAATGAGTGGGAAGAGATGAGAAGAGAGAACATTGCAGAAGCAGGAAGGACCCAAGTTGTTCCCAGGAGAGATGTACCTTCCTGACTGAACGGGAGGTGTAGGCTTCAATGACTCCCAATCAGGACCAGTGGTTCCTGAACCTTTACAATATTGAGAACCTCTTTTGAACAAACAAAAAAAATCTCATCCATCCCTATGGGATAGTAATTGTAGTAATATCTGTTGATTGAGAAAGTACATGATTACAAATAATAACCATTCCTAATGTGTATGTAGCACTCTCAGATTTACAAAATACTTTACATGTTATTTTATTCCATCCTCACAATAAGCCCGGGAGGTAAGTGCTATTACTAGCCCCATTTACAGATGAAGAGAAAGCTCAGCTGTTTTAAGTGACTTGCCCTAGGACAGACAGCTAGATGGTACCTGAATCAGGATTTGAACTCATATCTCATTACCTAGCTACCTCAAACTTCTTACAGCTTGGTCGTTGAATTGAATTAATGAACGAGGTCATACAGCTAAGTTCTAAATTGGTCTTGGACCTGAGACATTTTTACCATGCTCCAAAATTTGCATGGGACCTGTTTTCATTTCCTAGTGCTATCTTCTCACCCTCCACAAATCCATTCCTCATCTCTGCCCCTCAGATGACTGGTAGAACACAGACATCTGCCTAGAATAACAAGGTCCCAAACCCCTCATTTATCCAGTAACCCCCAAAGACAAGAGAGTAGAAGAAGAGTCTATGGGCAGAAAGAAATTTCACCAAGCCAGTCTATGAATATTTGAGGGAAAACCCATCTGCAGCAGAGAAAGACTGCATTCTGGGATATTTTTAGAAGGTGCAGTTTTCTTATTGACATTTCAGTCCACACGGGAACTCTTTTAGACCTCTGTCTTTACAATCCTACCCTTATGAACAAATAACTAAGCCTCACTCATAATGAATGCCAATATTCATCATATAAACAGCAAATACAGTTATCCCTTCCACATCACAACTTTCCCCATCATGGTTTCAATATATCTCAGGTTGGCATAAGAAATTAATTAAACGGGCATTTTTCTGGAGTTTTGCAAAAGCCGCAGGTAAAGTCAAGCAGATGATGTCACAGAGCCTATGACCAAATGCTTAACCCAAATTTTACAATAAAGTGCTGTAAAAAACCCATAAAAGAAAAAGAAAAAATTCAGACTTGTCTGGTATGAAAAGAGGGCCAAAATATTTTACTCAGATTTTCCAGATCAAGGGGACGCCACACCCCTAATCCTAGTGATGTGGAAGTGATAACTGTGTACTCAAAAAGCTTAGAAACAGTCTGTATTTAGGGAAATCACTACCCTTCTGCTTTCTCTGATAATCTGTTTAGCAAATTCTTTCAGGTAATCTCCAAGTCAATTTCAGTACAGTTTTTGTTTAATAATCACATATTCTGATTTGGGGGAAGGAGGGAAATGCAAAATAATATGGGTTTTAATTATATTTACCCCATCTGTCCATTAGAGTTAGGTCCAAAAAGAGCAATATGACATTTCCCCTTCCCTATCCTGAACCTATCATCGGGAAAGGAACAGGACAAGAGCTTAGTTAGGAGAATGGAGCCAGTGAGCATGGATTTCAGGATGAAAGGAACTGGAGAAATTCCTTGGGGGGAACTACTGTGTGCTCCTAGTTGGCAGGTACCATGGCTTTATTGTCTGGGTAGTCTCCAGAGTCTGGAACTTCTGCCACTTACGCTACATTCTAAGCCCACAATCTTCTGACTTTTCTTTGGCTTCCTTTTGAAGTTCTTGAGGAAGCACCTGGATGTCTGGAGCTTCTATTCCTGAGTAGCATCTGCACTCACACTCCTTGGTCATTGCCAGTTGTTCTGAACTATGCCTTGCCACTGGACTCCAGTGGTTCTGGAAAAGAGAGTGAGGCTGATGACTTTGCATTGCTCTATCCCCACTTACATCCAATTCACTTGCAAGTCAAGACATCATCTTCTGATATCATGGGTCCTCTTTAGGAAAAAAGACAAACAAGCAACAATATAAAAGTACCAGAGCCTGGCCCCCCTCCACCCATAATTTCCCAATGTCCCTTCTCTCTCCTTCCCACAAACTAACAAGGCTAAACAGAGAGCCTAAATTTTCACAATAGAATAGTGACCAGATTGCTGTGATGTTCCTTTTCCCACTTAACTGGAGGCTGTGGGGATGCCCAAAACTTCGTGTGAAAAATGTCACCTCCTCAGTGAAACGTTGAGGTTCCCACCCTTAGACAAAGACTCCAGAGGCATAACTAGGGTGAAGTAAGTGGGGCTTTGCCCAAAGGCACCAAAATTTAGAGGTTATACCAATCTAAAATAATGATTTTAAGATTGAATTTTTTCTTAATTGGCTACATTTACATTTAATAGCATTTTCACATCTTCAACAGAGGCAGAAACCATAAAGCTTACCACCTAGTTACCAAAGATAGTTACTTAAGAAACAATCAGATGGTATGCTTCCTAGCTGGTCGTATACCAGATGAGCTCTTCCCTAATCTCACCTTGCCCTGTTTCCCCTACACAGAAACAACCTTGTGTTGGGTACCGCGTCTCCCCCAACAAAGCCCAGTATCCTAGGGTTCTCAGTTCCCCCATAAAGGGGTCATGTCATGGGATCCCTCAAGGGAGTTTTCCAAACTCTCTCCAATTAGTCAGTCAATAAATATTTATGAAGTGCCTACTATGTGCCAGGCATGTTGCTAAACACTGAGAATATAAATATAAACAAAATGAAAGTCAGTCCCTGCCCTGAAGGAGTTTATAATCTAATGAAGGATGACAACGCACAAAAAGAAACTAGAAAGGAGAGAATGGTTAGGTAACTGATGGGGGGCAGGGAGAGGGAATTGAGAGGGAGGGCAGGGCATGATGGAGAAGTTCAAAGGTATCCAGCTGAATGGGAACTGAAGAGCTCCCTCCTTAAATGAAGGTTTGGGGAGGAGCTCTTTGCTCAGTCTCCAATCAGAGGGGTTTCCAAGGCACTGGGTACTGAGGAGATTTAAGTAGGAAGGCTGATGTACTTTTACAAGATAATAAGTTCCCTAGGGGCATGATGGAGAAATCCAAAGAGTGGAATACATGGAGAAAATGAGATGAGGATTCTCCCTTCCTGTTAGGTAGGAAAATGGCTAAGAACATGGGACTTGTAGTCAGAATAGACCTAAGTTCAAACCCCACTCCAGACCCTCACTAGTTAGCCCATGTCTCCCTCAGTTTCTTCAATTATAAAATGGGAATAATTGCATGTACCTCCCAAGTTCGTAATGAGAATCAAGACAATATTTGTAAAATGATTTTGCAAACCTTAAAGTGCTATACAAATGTTAGCTCTTATTAACTGAATGTCTTAATGACTTCTAGTATTATTTTTAAATTATGAAGGAGATTTGAAGGTACATTGAGTGTTGCTTTCTTCAGGCACTGAAAATGGTTAGTTGGAACTTGAAAGGTTCCAAGTTTAGACCTCCACATAGTCACCATTTTATTGTAGTTGCTGTTGAATCTTTTCAGCTGTGTCCAACTCTTCGGGACTCCTTTTGGGGTTTTTTTTTTGGCAAAGATAACTGGAATATTTTGTCATTTCCTTCTCCAACTCATTTTACAGGTGAGGGAAACTGAGGCAAATAGGGTTAAGTGACTTACCCAAGGTCACCCAGTCTAGTAAGTGTCTGAGGCCAGATGTGAACTCAAGAAGATGACTCTTCTTGACTCTAGGCATGGCACACTATCCACTGTATTACCTAAGCTCTTTACCATTGTTAGTTAATAATAGTATAATGTGCTGAATTCCAACATGTAAATTGAGTACCTTCTGAAACAACCTGAAGGTAATTATCTTTGCCTTCAATAAGTCTCATGGGAGAGAAGACTGATTGGTTCAATACTAGTTGGTTATCACTTTACTATTTTCCCTTTTCCTTGTACAACCTTTATTATTGCCAAATTAATAGAAGGAATCATCTCCTCGAAGCTTTGAAGACCAATAGCAATCCTAAAATACTAGGATTTCTGGAAACCTTGGGTTTCTGAATCAACTGATCCATCAATTAACAAATATTTATCACACCTCCTATATGCAGCGCATCACCATGTTGTGGTGGACAGAAAGAAGTATAAGACAGAGTTCCTTCCCTGTCGAAGCTTAGAATCCAGTTGAGGAGACAAGGAACACAGAAACAAAAGATCTAATAATATTAAGTACCAATCGGTAGGACTGGATGAGTGCCACGTATGAAAAGTGCAATAGAAGACGAGAAGACTCCAATCTGATATTTTAGCCCTCAGCATTTTGGGTATAGTCTAGAGGCTGCCAACTCATGGCTCTTCTTAACATCTGCTACTACAACTTGTTATCTTGGCCCTTTTATTTCTTTGCAGAAGCACAGGACAAACATTTGCCCACTAATGTCCTCTGACAGACGACTTTTGGAATAGGGGTTGGAGCCTGTGGCTCTTTGTTTAAAGGAACCCTAAAGCTTTGGGAGCCTAGAAGTGAGTCCTGATCCAGACATTATTGACAGATGTTCTGCAATTGCTCCTGGTGGGAGAAGGAAGGGGGAACGGTGTGGGGAGGAAGGTGGGGGTGACACAGTGTGGCTGTGATCTGAGGTGAATCTCTCTCTCTCGAAAGAGGTCAGGTTTTTAAGTTCCCAGAGGGAGCTACTGACAGAGAATAGCCTTCGGTCTCAGTCTCGGAGCTGGGCCAGGCATTTCTACAAGATCCACCTGTGCCATGGGGCCTGGGCAATTACCTCAATGGCCTTGTTAATTTGGCAGAGACAAAAATTCAGAGATGTAATGCAAGCTGCTATTAGTGGCTGCATTTTAAATCACCCTGGCGCTCCCAGCCCAAGCTGGCTGGCATTTCAGATCACCCTGGCACTCAGGCCTGGCTGGCATTTCAGATCATCCTGGCACCAGAGTCGTGGAAAACAACAACAACAAAATGAGGGGAATTTGACAGGGATTCAGATGCAAAGCTGGAGACAGTTACTGGGTTCTATCTCCACTTCTTTCTTTCTCTTTATGACTACTCTGTTCGTGTTGTCTTTATGGTTCACTCTTCTCTCTGTCCTAATCAGAAACTTCCCCTCTACTGCCTTGCTTAGGCCATAGTCAACTGCCCCCTTCCCTCTCCAGTCTGGCCTCTGAGTAGGGCAGCTGAAGCCTGAGACCCTAGAGAACTATCAGCTCTCATATTCATCAGCTGGTGGTTCGGCTGAAAGGGGAGGGGACTACTGAGCCATCTGAGGTATAACTCCCTACCACAGATGGGCTGATGAGCTTGGGCATAGCATATGGTGGCACAGGACACTGCCATTATTGGGCTTTAGGGACTGGCCTTGTGTCAGTTCTGATGACCTATGATGGTGCCTGTACACCAGCATGATATAATGAAAAGTATGCTAGAATTGGCATGAGGAGACCTGCCTTCTACTCCCAGATAGGTCAGTGATCAAGTCAGTGGTCTTGGGCAAGTTACATCACCTCAGGACCTCAGTTTCCTCATCTGTAAAATGAGAGGGTTGAACTTAATGACCTCTGAAATCCCTTCCAGCCCTAAATTGATGATTGTATGATTTGATTACTGCTTGTAAGTATATGAAGGATTTTATTAGGGGGTGGTTGAAGAGCTGTGCTCCAAGGCCTCAGATGTCTCAACAAGAAGAATATGAAACTAAATTAAAGCATGAGAGATTTCAGTGGGACATATGAAGGAACTCCCTGATAGGGTAGGGAAGCTACCCTAAAATAGACCTCAGGAGTGATTATGGCGTCTGCCCCTAGAGAGCTTCAAGAAGAGGTTAAACAATTATTTGTTCTAAAAGTCATAAATATTATTGTTTTACATGAAATTGGGACAAAATGAAATATTATTTTTAAAAAATAAATTAATATTTGGGGAGATTATAGGCAGAAGATTGAATGCAATGAACCTAGGCTCATAGAGTTAGAGCTGATTCATACTTAAAGACCATCTAGTATGACAGTAAAACAAAATGGATCTCTCTCACTTCAGTAATTACATTATATTGCTATGTGCACATGGATAAGCAAGCATACACATGTACACACCGTGAGGAGAATCTTAAGAATGGTTAATATAAACTGGAATCTTCCTCATGAGCTTCATATTTTGTGTTCTGGGCATAAATCAAACAGACATAGTTAAAATGAGCATGCTTAGGTGCTTGGCCTCCCTCTTTGATTAGAAGCCAGTGCTGACTTCACTTCCCACCATATTCTATTCCCATTTTACAGATGAGATAGAAGAAGTAACACATGCACAGTTAGATTAATGGAATAAGCAAAACCTAGATTTGAGTTGAGATTTTCTGCATCCATACTCTCAGAATGTTGGTTCCTTTTTGGAGATGTCTTGTTAAACAGAGAAATGCCAAAATCTTTCAATGAATCATAAACTCTGAGTTAAGAGAGATTTTAGAATTATCTTCTCCTTTTATAGATAAAAGTTGATAGCATTTTTCTAGTTAGGAGAGTGAGTGCCTTTCCCAGTTTCCTTGTGGAAAAGAGGTCAGAGACAGACATGTATGTACTTCTGAAGAGTGGGAGAAAAGCCAATGCAGAGGAGGGGAACCTGCAACCTTTGTGGAACAAATCCATTTGTTCTGTGAAGTTTGAATTCAGTCATAGGGACGCACTTGAGGCCCTAGAGGGCCACATGTAGCCTTGAGGTTGCAGATTCCCTACCTCTGGATAGGTTCTTTCAGAATTTTAGAGCCCACATGAGTAGCTGCTGTTGGGGGTAAGGTTAGAACCATTTCCTTACTACAATGTCTCTCAGATACTTTTGTATTTGAGGAAATAGATGCTTAAAAAGATTTCTGGGGTAGCAAGGTGGGGAGGGCAACCTGGGCTCTGGTAGGCAAACTTTTGACTTCTCTGACCCTGGTCTCCACCTCATTTTCCTGCTACCAGCTCCAAACCATCCTGCTGCCACTGGATGACTCCCTGCCCCTACCCCCTCTCCGGCTCCCCTTTAGGTGTTGACTTCCTTACAATGTAAACTTCTTAAGGGCAGAAACTGTCTCGCTTACTTATATTTATATGCCCATCATTTAACAAAAGTGTCTAGCTAGCACATGATAATGCTCAATAAATACTTGATGGACCTACCAATATCTAGCTAGCTGTCTTTCTATCTCATCCTTCTTTGAGAAGTCCTAAAATGTCCTTCTGTCCTTAAGGTAGATAACAGCTGATCTGGGAGAAGCAGGGGAAGGCAGCCCAGCCTAGGTCTGCACTGAGAAGAAAAGATTAACAGAATGCTTCTAAGAAGAGGTCAAGGGCAAGCCTGGTATCAGCAGAGGTTTCTGTGCTCCTTGAGTCTGCCAAGTCAGAGAAAAAAACTTCCCATGAAAAACCTGCAGCAGCAGACTGCAAGGCTGTTTCAGGGCTGCTACTATTGACTGAAAATGGAGAATGAGGAGAGCTGCATTTTAGTCCTCTGTTGGGGTGGAAGATTGGGGGGTGGAAACATGGCTAACCATAGAACCTTTGGTGATGAAGGACTTGCAGGTGGTGCTGAAGTTAACACTTCAAGTGAGGCTTGTAGCTGGGATTTGGGAGGCTGGAATAGGAGGCTAAAAGAGCTTCTTTCTTTCTTTCTTCTTCCCCCCTCCTCCATCTAACTGGCACAAGGGATAGTGCACTGTATCTGGTATCAGGAAGACCTGAGTTCAAATCCTGCCTCAGACACTTGCTAGCTAAGTGATCCCTAGACAAGTCATTTAATGTTTGCCTCATTTTCCTCAACTGTAAAGTAGGGATACTAACAGCATTGACTTTGCAGGGTTGTTGTAAAGATCAAATGAGATAAAATAAGTTTTTAAAAAGTGCTTAGAACAGTGCCTGGCCTATGGTAGGTGCTTAAGAAATGCTTGCTCCCTTCTCTCTTCCCCCCAACTATTCCCATTGGATGGTGCAGATGGATAAAAGAGCTGATGAAGAGTCATCACCACAGCCTACCTAGTGAAGTTTGTACAGGGTATAGGTTGACATTGAAAATTGCCAAAGACTCTGGCCAGCTGGAACCTAGAGGCAAGTCACATTTGTGATATGGCAGGTCCATCCAAGAACATCACAATGATGTCAGAAGCCTTGCATCATTGGAAGTGCCAGTTGCCTGCCCCTCCATGCATGGACCCTGGTTTCATGTGTTCTCTGCCCGTGCAGGTGGCCGGTGTACAAGTATTTACCTTCTTTAAATGTCCTATGTATGATTCCTATAAAGCTGCACTTTTCTTGCTGGGTCAGGATATATTTGTGGGAGAATCAGTTAATAGTTTATAAGGGGGCATTTCATATTATTCCTTTAATGACATTGCTATCTAATTAAAAATGTCTTTTGTTATGAAGTGAGTATATTCCATAACTGATATAAAAAACAAAAATAAAACACATAAGTAGGGGTTTATGAGCTACAGTTTGGAGAGGATTTCAACCTACAAAATACTTCGAACTTGGCATAGTTAACTCATAGCAAAGAGGGAAGGACCAAAAATTGGGGGATCTGGTCAGTTTGGCTCACTTTAGGGACAGGGAACGTTTGGTGGGGAAAGAAAGGAAATGTATTTTATATTACTTTTCTACTATTAAATAGCAACAGAACAAAACAGAATAATCTGTATAAATTTTTTCAAAAGAGAAAAAGAAAGAAAGAAAATTCTAGGTGGTGAGACACATAGTGCTCTGGGACCATGTTCAATTAACTTACAGCCTCTGATGTCAACAGTTTCCAAGACTGACATGATCCATTAGCCAACACATTGCAGGAGGATCAACAGGATCCTGTGTTGACATAGCCCCATAACTGTTGGAGGCAGGAGTTTTCAATTTATGGATGCTGTAAAGCTCGGGCATTATGATTGCTACAATGTGTAGTGTGTTTTAAACAATAAACAGGAGGTGGGAGCTTAGGGGACATGCAGGGTCCACATTTAGCCAGGGAAGACTTGTGCTCATAAGAGCAAACCCACTGTGAGGTTTTCTATCACATTGTAGACTTTGTAATGGCCCCAAATGTTCTGTACCAAAAGAAATCTGATGTTTATGGTCCTTTGACCATGTTCCTCATGGAGAATTCTGTACTTCTCCAACAGGGTCAAAGAATGCCTCTTATCAGAAAGTGCAGAGAGTATGGTTTTGCTCTGTGTTTTATTTTACTGGAGGTAAGAGGGCTCTACCATGATCTATTACTTTACCCAGGTTCCCCTCTTCTGTCCCTCAGTTTCCCAACAATAATAAAAGGAAAGGGGAGAAAAAAATACTGAGCCAGGGACAGTCCAAACAAGTCAAAACAGTATCCAGACTTGTTTCCTACATTGCAGCTATCAGAAAAACTTAGAATGGCATAATAACAATGATAGCTAATATTTATATATGGCTTTAAGGTTTACAAAGCACTTTCCATGTGTTAGATGGAAACCTAGGCCAAGAGATAATTACAATTGTGGGAGAGAAGCCATTCCAACAAAAGGAGAAATCTCTTCAGTGGAGGAATGGGAGGATAGGGAAGAGAGGAAAAGCCTAGCTTCTGACCCTGGTCTAATTCTTTTCCACCCAGCCCCTATCCCTTGGCTGGAGGTGAACCTTGGGAATTTTTGAAAAGTTTGAGAATGTTGAGCACCCCATGAATGGGAGAAAAGGACTTCCAAAAACCAGGGTCTATAAATTACACCTTTTACACAAGCACTCTCTTTTCCTTGCCTTCTCTATGTATTTGTGGGAGAATATTTTGCAGACTTTGGTGGGGGCTAAGATATTTATAACAACACGTTAGTATACCTTTTTCTAAAAACTACTTAAGATGGGCCTACTAGATGATCTTAGAATGACACACACTGTTGGGGGCTTAAGCTGATAGCATTAGACAATCAGCCCTCAAGTCCTCAGGAATATCCTGATGAAAAGAATTAACCCTGCTCAGGGAGCAGAGACTGATCGGTGAGAGAGGGAGTTGGGATATGGATCCTTATCACTTCCATTAACTAGACACAGCACTTCTAACTTCCTTACAAAACCTCTATCTCAAGCTACTGAGCTACCCGAGTAACTTGAGGTCAAGGGAATCTTCCTCCCACTGTCTGATTTGGAGGGAGAATGGGAATAAATTGAAGCATCCTAGAGACAAGAAGGTTTCTTGATGTTCTAAGTCAGAATCTATTTTCAAACCAAAATGTCAAAATATTTTCTGTAACCTAATATCATTCTCTTCTCACAGGGGTTCATGGTCAGTTTTATGTCACAGTCCCATTTCTGGTGCCTCCTGAATGGCTCCAAATGCAATGTCCCACCACAAACTCAGTGCTACTTTTTGTAAACTGGAATACACACCGGGTCAATATAGGGACCTGGCAGACTATTTGCTAATAAGACTAACTTACTACTAGCTACTTGACCATGAACCAGTCAAAACCTCTTTAAGCCTCAGATGCCTTATCTATAAAATGGAAATAACAGTATCTCATTATTTTACCTAGAGAAGAAGGAACCTGGTTTAGTGCATACAAAGATGGCCTCAGCATCAGGAAGAAGTAGACTTGGGCCCTGCTTCTGATGGAATCTGAATGTGTGATTTGGGGCATATCACTTAATCTCTCCATGCCTCAACAACTCCTCTAAAGCTATAGATTGCAGGACTAGTCATCATTTGCATGAGCAGAAGTACCTCATCAGCAACTCCACCTATCAGTGAAATAACAGATTTGGTTAAATAGCCAAACAAACAAAATAAATAAGTCTTATCAAATGGGCCTTGGGGAACATTGCTAACAATAAGACTAGTGGAAGTGATGGAATTCCAACTGAACTATTTAAAATCCTAAAAAATGATGCTGTACATGTGCTGCACGCAACATGCCAATAAATTTGGAAAACTCAGTAGTGACCACTGGATTGGAAAAGTTCATTTTATGTCCTAAAGAAGAGAAATGTCAAAGAATGTTCAAGTTATCAAACAATTTTTCTTATTTCAAGTACCAGCAAGATTATACTTCAAATTCGGCAAGCTAGACTCCAGCAATATGTGAACTAAGAATTATCAGAAGAATAGGCATGCTTGAGAAGAGGCAGAGGAACTAGAGACCAAATTGCCAACATGACCTGGATTATGGAGAAAGCAAGGGAGTTCTAGAAAAACATCTACTTCTGCTTCATTGACTACACTAAAGCCTTTGACTGTGTAGATCAAAACAAAATGTGACCAGTCCTCAAAGAGATGGGAGTACTAGATCATCTTACTTGTCTCCTGTATATAGGTCAAGAAGCAACAATTAGAACCATACATGGAACAACTAATTAGTTCAAGTTGGAAAAGGAATATGACTAGGCTGTATGTTATCACCTTATTTAACTTATATGCATAGTACATCATGTGAAGTGCTAGGCTGGACAAATCAATAGACAGAATTAAGGTTGTAGGGAAAAATACCAACAATTTCAGGTATGCAGATGATAACACTCTGATGGCAGAAAATGAAGAGGAATTAAGAAGCCTCTTGATGGGGGTGAAAGAGGAAAGTGTAAAAGATGGCTTGAAGCTTAATATTAAAAAAAAACTAAGATCTTGGCAACTGGTCACATCACTTCCTTACAAATGAGGAAGAAATGGAAACACCGTCAAATCTTATATTCTTGGGCTCAAAGATCACTGCAGATGGTGACTGCAGCCATGAAATTAAAAGATGTTTGCTCCTTGGAAGGAAAGCTATGGCATATCTGGATAGCATACTAAAAAGCAGAGATATCACCTTGCCAACAAAGATCCTTATAGTCAAAGCTATAGTTTTTCAGTAGTGATATATGGCTGTGAGAGCTGTATTGTAAGGCATACCGAATGATTACTTTTAAATTGTGGTGCTGGAGAAGACTTTTTGAGAGTTCCTTTGACAGCCAGGAGATCAAATCAGAAATTCACTCAGACTATTCACTAGAAGGTTAAATACTGAAGCTGAAATGCTTTGGCCACATATTGAGAAGCTGTGACTCATTGAAAAAGACCCTGATGTTGGAAAAAATTGAAGGCAAAGGGAGAAGGGAATGGCAGAGGATGAGATGGATGGATAGTGTCATGGAAACAATGAACATGAGCTTAGAAAGCCTTTAGGAAATAATGAAGAATAAAGAACCTGGTGTGCTATGATCCATGGGATCAGAAAGAATTGGGCACAACTGAACAACAACAACAACAAGATAAACGTATGGATAAATAAATGAATGGATACATAAATTAATCAGTCCTACACTGATATTTTCCCTGGGTGAACCTAAGTTGGAAATGGTTACAATCACCAAGTATGGTCTCTGTTAAAACCTACCAAGCCAGAAAGACTTCAGGGACAGGTCTAGTAGCAGACTGTTTGTCTTAAAGGGTCCCTCTGTCTTTCTTTTAAGGGTTAGTTTAGCTAATTTCAGAGAAGTTCATCATCTAAGGGTTGATGGCAAAATGGGAGATTTTTTTTTTTTAGCATATAGCAAGTTATGAAAGACCTGTTACTAAAGTACCAATCAACCCTGTAAGTAAGCTCCTACTATGAGCCAGAGACTGCCCAAGATGCTGGAGATATAAAGACAAAACAGAAACAATCCCTGGCCTCAAAGAGTTTAAATTGTGTTGGAGGAAATAATGGGTCCTTATATAAATTTAATTAACATGGAAGGGCTATGATCTGCCTTAGGGGAGGGAGTAGATTAATCATACCTTAAATTCCGGAAGCTAGAGATCAAGCTACATAATCTGGGTATCTCAGTTCTGAGATTTATCAGTCCATCATTCTGTGATCGGAAGGGCTGCCACTGAGGCTTTGGGGCACACTTAGGTGCAAAAGAGTTTCTTCATTGATAAGCCAACCTGACAATAAAAGGAATAGGGGACACTGGGAATGAAGGAGCATGGCCTGTAAGAATAAAGGTGAATTGAAGCATGAAATGAATCCCAGGCCAAATCCATGCTAAAATGCCATATCTCGTTTTTTAACTCACAGCTCAGTCTCTTTTTAGGACTAAATAGCACTCAATACCAGCCAGGTCATCCCAAGAGAAGAGTGTCTTGGAAAAATTAGAGCAGCCAGAGGAGATCAAAAGAGAATCAAGGGGTTTAAACTTTTATCATCAAAGGCCAAACTATTTGTGAATGGAAAGAAACAGCACCCTGACTGGTCCCTCCATCTACCATCTACCTCCGAGTAGTCATAAAAGGCAAGAAAGAACAGATCTGTGACAAAAAACAGGCTCAAAAAAGATGCTCCAAGTCACAGCCTGAAGGGTTTACATTGACTGGGGTGGGATGGGGGGCAACAAGAAAGAAGGGAGAGAAAATGAATAGTCAACAAAATTTGACTCAAAGCATTCAGAAATTAAAGCTGAATCTTAGCCACCAATCTAACCCTAATACTGGGTTCTCCATGAAAATTCTTCTAGAGGCCTGTTAACACCTCATAATAGCAATCCAACACCCAAGCAAGAAATACTTCCAGAAGAAAAATTCAAAACAACCCCCTCACCCAAAAGAGAACAAAGCCATCCGAGAAAACAGACAACTCTTCACGCAAGGATCTGACACAGGATAAAGAATATAAACACTAGTATTCTCCTGGCTGCCCTCAAAAAGCTGGACTGGAGGAAGTTCTTCAGATGCTCCTGGTATATTTTATTTGGAGGAAAATTTCAAGCTACATAAAGTAAAACATCCTATTCACAGAATCTGCCTGAGTATTTGCGTATGAGGATAAAGTCAGGTTTTGAATTCTAAACTGAAGGACTAGTTGTCATTCTTGCTATCCTAAATCACCGGGCATATAGTAGGTACTTAATAATCGTTTGTTGAGTTATAACCCCCTCTGACCCTTACTACATCATTGGTTGATTGATTTTAATATAGTGTCACTGCTAGGACCAGGAATTTCTCTCAATTAGATTGTCAGTAAGAAGTCAGACCTTCTTGGTAGTCAGTCAACAACACCAAAAGTAACAATAAGAATTATAGCTGATACTCATAGAGGACTTTAAGTTCTGTGAGGTACTTTACAAATATTACCTCGTTTTGTCCTCACAACAACACCAGGAGGTAGGTACTAGTATTGTCCCCATGTTACAGATGAGGAAACTGAGGACAGAAGGTGAAGTGGCTTGCCCTCAGTTATACCACTAGTAAGTTTCTGAGGCTGGAGCTGAACTCAGTTGAAAAGTATTTTTGAGCTCTTGCTATGTCCCAGGTATTGGGTAGGATAGAAATTCAACAAGTATTTATCAAGTGTGTGACCTGACTTAGGCACTGTGCCATGTGCTGGGGATACAGTAGGAAGGAAGGAAGGAAGGAAGGAAGGAAGGAAGGAAGGGAGGGAGGGAGGGAGGGAAGGAAGAAATGTGGAAGGGGGAGGGGAGGGAGAGAGGGAGGGAGGGAGGGAGGAAGGAAAGAAACAAACAGTCTTCAAATGGTTTACATTCAAGAGGAAATAATGTGCACATCAATAAATAAACACAAAATATGTTTATAATAAACACCAAGTACTTCTGACCAGGAGCACCAATAACTGGTTGGTGGTTGGTTGTTGTCCTTTGTTTTCAAGGAGAACTTACAACTAAAGGCATCAGGAAAGGCTTCTTTTAGGAAGCAGAATTTGAAAGAACTTTAAGGGAAATTGAAAAGAGCACTAGTTCTAGTCAGAAGATGTAGGTTCAAATCTCACCTCTGACATTTTACTTTAAGTCTCCTGGGCCATAGTTTCCTTCTTCATAAAATGAAAGAGCTGGAATGACTGACGTCCAGGGTCCTTCCAGTCCTATATCTCGGCTCCCTTGCTCCTAAGATGCAGCTGAAAGGAGATGGGGGACAGACTGCCTGTGTAGTTAGCTGATGGAATGTCATAGAAGGGGAACATCCAACAGAGCAGTTTGAGAGGGATGAATGTGAAACCCATCCAGAAAGATGATATTTGTTTATCCTTCATTTTCAAAGAGAACCAATGATGTCTTGACTTTGGATGAATTGGATTTAAGTGAAGCAAAGTTGCCCAAAGTCCTCAGCCTCACTCCTCTTCTAGAGTCATTGAAGTCCAGTGGCAAGACAAAAGTAGAGATGACAGGCAATGACGTGGGATGCAGTGGGTGATCTTGGCATCTGAAATGGCTGACCAATCTCTAAGCGCTCCACAGCACCTTTTTCAGGCACCTTCATGGCCTTTGGAAAAAATTGTTCTCATCTACCCATTCGGTAGGGGAAAGTCTTCACATGCTTGAGTTAGACTTCCCCCTAACTCACCACTAGGTTTGAGGCCTGTAGGTTACCTTCAACCTGGTTCAGCCTATCTGCTGATATGGTTTACCAGGATGTGACCATGGTGCATGCTACAACGTCTTTAAGGCACAAGTGAGAGTTGGGTGGACCCCAAAGGCTGATGAGCCAGATTGGATCCAGATCATGAGGGGCTTTAAATGACATGGGAGCCACTATTTTATCTTAGAGACCCTAGGAACCAAAGTTGCCATCATTTGTTGCCTGTATTTGAAAGATTCACTTTGGTTCCTCACATCTTCACAAATGGTACAAATTAGCTAAGAATCTTCATATAGGTTAGGGTTAGGAAGATACAGCCATACTTACAGACTTGACTGTTTAATGAGGCTGCAGTAGAATGTTGATCTCTATGAGATGCCAGGAACCTCCCTTCGAAGCCAAAGTAGTGGGCTATGTCCATCAGTATCAAAACAAAATCCATGTCACTAAATCTAAGTGCAGCTCCATCCAACCCACCCCTCACCTTGCCTTTAAGTCTTTTGACTGACGTGTATTCTTCTAAGTGAAACAGAGAGGTCTAATATTGGAGACTGTCCAAATGGCTTCAGGTCATGGAGGGCTCCGGTGACTCTTAAAAGACATTGTTTGAACCTAAGGAAGGAGGAATATAGAACCACAGAGTTCGAGCTAGAAGGGAACTTGGAGGCCATCCTATGCAACACTCTCATTTTATAGATGGGGAAACAGGTATGAAGGAATAAAAATGACTTCAGTTGAGATAATCATCACAAAGAGTTATGAACTCTCATCGAGAACAGACTAAACTCAGGATTGTCTGGCTTTAGGTGACTTGAAATTGTTGACAATTCGGTTGATTCACTGTACAGTGTTGTGCTTCTGTTTCTAGCCACCAGCGAAGGCATGTTTCAAGGAGGGTGAAGGAGAAATTCAAGGAAATATTATATCTAGAAAACAGCCTTGATTAGTTTTCATAGGGACTTAACTCTTTCGAGTCATTTATTCAATATTTATTCAAAGCAGCCCCATCTGGCCATGAAGTTTGCTTCCTTTCAAAACAATTCTGTGACTTCTTTTGGGTCATACTTCAAATTAAGATTTACTGTGTTCCCAGACAACTTTTTAGCCTGTTATAGAGAAAATGGAGGCAATTGAGAGCTACTCTTCCAATGTGTCATTTTAAACATGGTAGGCCAGCCGAGGGTGGCAGCTTTATTTATCACCTCATATTAGCTCAAGTGCTAGTCAATGGAATTGCCTGCTTGGTCAGGCTCACAGGGAATAAGTGTGTAGAATAAGTGGGCTTCCCAGCAGCTCTGTGATATTGAATTATGAAAAGATTAGACTGAGTTTTGGGAAGGAATTTTTATTTGTTCCCTCCACAGTCCACCATGTTTTGGAAAGAAGACCTGAGAAAGAGGAAAATCCCCCAAAGGCATGTACTGAAACTGTACCACCTGATGCTTATTTGGAAAAGGGTTTAGTGACTTGCGCTCACTTCTCCTATTTTATTTATAGATCCAAAGCTATCAGGCAAGTAAATAATGGTGTATTCTTACTGGAATGAGTGATGGTAGATGGATTCATTAGCTTAAGGCCTAAATTCCTAACCACATGTTAAGTGCTCTTTTCTGACATTCAGAGAGAGACAGTCCACTTTATAAACTGTAAGATTCCATTTCCTGGCCTTGGGGAGTTGAAGATCACATCTCTGTAACAGCTATACTGGCAAATAACCTAACATTTGTTAGTCTTGATGTCTCTTTCTCTATACCATGGAAAGTTTAGTAAGTCAATAATTAGAGGGTTTCCCAGTGATAATTATGCAGGATCATAGTGAGTAGACCTGGAAGAGCCTTAGCAATCAAGACAACCCAACTCTTTCATTCTATAGACAAAGAAATTGAGGCCCAGAAAGACATGATTTTAGGTTCCAATAGAACTGTCCTACTCCTACTGGATTTCTTATTCTTTTGACTTTCAGGGCATGCTCTCTCCTGGTTCTCCTAGTTCTTTGACTGCTCCCTCTCGGTTTCTTTTATTAGATCATCTCCCACTCATTCAACCAGCTCCCCCAAAGCTGTGCATTGGGACTTCTCTTTCTACACACTCTCAACTTCAGAGGCTTCAATTGTTTCTTCTATGTAGATGACTCCTAACTCTAAAGATCCACCCCAAAGTTAGCCTTCTTCCTCACTTCTTTTGAAGGCATCCCCACACTTTTAGTTACCCAGAAAGGTTCGCAACCTTGGAATCATCTTTGATACTTTCTTCTTCCCCAGCCCCCACATCCAATCATTTTCCAGTTCTTATTGATTTAATTCCACATCTATCTTGAACCCAACATTTTCTCCCCATTCACACAGTCAACAATCTAGTTCAGCCCTCCTCATCTCTCACCTGGACTGTTGAAATAAGCCTTGGAATTGGTCTCCCTGCTTCCCACTCCCAGTCTCTTCCCACTCCAATCCGTCCTCCACATAGCTGCCAAATTAATATTCTTAAAATATGGATCTCTCTATATCCCTTCTCTGTCCAAAAATTGTCAGTGGTTCTTCTTTGCCTCTTTACCCTGACATTAAAGCCTTTCACAGTCTTTCTCCCACCTACATTTCCAGGTCTGTTTCCTATTATTCCCCTTCACATACTCTGTTCCAGCCAAAATGACCTACTCGCTATTCATCAAACTGTTTTTCAGAAGTTTCAGCAGGACCTCAAATATCTTTTTCCCGTTGTACCATTTTGATAATTTTCTAAAGGCCTGTGCCCCTAAAGGGAAAACACTATCCATCTGTTTCTGATTGACTTTCATTAGATCATCAAAATGTTAACCTACAAGAATGGGGCTGTGTCTTAGAAAGCTTATGAGCTTTTTAAAAATTTTTATTTTTACCTACAATATTGGATTTTGTCAGAGTAAAATGAAACTGATCTTAAACTCTAGGTATATTGCCATGTATGTTACTCAAATAAAGTGAATCAAAACATTTCTCCACCACCTCCCCAACATTGAACCATTTTACTATGGAATCCTACTGGCCATAAAAAAAAAAAATAAAACCCACAAAAACATGGCTCTGATGTAGGCTTCTAGCTCCTTGCACTGACGTCCCTCAAAATAGGCTTGGGGGTGGGGGAGAGGAGGGAAACCAGCAAAAGAATGCCCCATTCTCTATCACACCTCTTTCCCTCTAGCTCTCTCTTTGGTGGAATTTCTCTTTCTTGTTGTCAAGTGGCTTGTGTGTGATGGGGGATATAGGACAGGGAAGGCACATGGAAATGAAGGTGTTTTGCAAGTTCTTAGCTGAGAAGATCCTGAGGTCTGGCTTTGCCAGTCATGTTCTGCAAGCTGAATAAATTTCCTAAACCTGGAACCTCTGATTTTATACAATAATGTGAAAAACCCTAGAAAAGCTATCAAAAGAGTCTTCGTTTTTCCCTCACAGCATAGAGCAATATGTGAGGGTGGCCTTTTTGACCTTTAGGGGTTGGATCAGATGATTTTCCACATGGCTTAGTGTAGAAGGTTTTATTGCACAATCACCCCACAGATTCTACCAACATTTAATTGCCATAAAAATCACTAACATATGGGGCAGCTTTCAAAAATCTCCACCCACCATATAGATTCTCTTCTCATATGACCACCCTGCTCTGGCAGGATGGCTTTTCACCTCCACACACCTCACCATTGGAATGAGTTATGGCTTTAGGGTCTTACTGATGTTATCAGATGTGGGTCAAGTTGAGAGTGGAGACAAGCTCTGTCATCATGTCCTTTAGAAAAGAGCTTAATCTCCCTGGCCTTTTGGGGTGTGTGTGTGTGTGTGTGTGTGTGTGTGTGTGTGTGTGTGTCTTCAAATCTTGACTTGACTATTTACTACTCATGTGACTTTGGTCAATAAACAAATGAATGGATGGACAAGTCTTCTATTTACCTAGCACTATGGTAGATGCTACAAATACCAAAATCAGAAAGCCTGTAAATTCAAGGAATTTATATTCTAACCAGGGGAGACAACATATATAAGGGAATCATGGCCAGGAGTCACAGAGATTTTGAAAAGAGAGGCACGAGTGTCTATTTTCATAGACTTTCCAATGATAATGCAATAGGATGGAATTGAATTAGATAGAAAGCGTGGCCTGGCACCTACTACACATAGTGAGTTAGATGGGTATGCATTCATTCATTTACCAATCCCAACCGTTCAGAAAATGGTGGATGTGAGCTATACCTAAGCTTTGTTTTAAAGAGCTCCTTGGAGATAGGAAGGGACTGGGACAGAACCAGGGAAAGAAGTCTAACTTGACTGCCCCTCTTTTAGGTCAGGCTCCAATCTCCTAGGATTGAACCCAGATCCATTAAAGCCCAGTGTCCTTGCTGGAGGGGAGCCTTGGCTCACAGGTATCTGGGTATGCGTTAATTTATACATTAGGGAATCAGTGTACAAGGACTTAAGGAGACAGCACTGCATATCCTGGTAGTTTCCACAGAAAAATCATTAGAAGAAGCTTTTGTACAGATATCTTGATGTGGAAGGAAGGAAAGGGAACAGAAGGCACAGGAACAGAGAAAAGGGATTTTGGAAGCCCTGAGCATAGCAGCATATCTCCTTATTTAATTACTGTCCAGGGAAGTCAGGGGGCCAGCTCTGTCCCTAGTCACAAGTTACCAGTCAGCAGCTGGGCTGGCAAGAATGGCCTGCTCCACCCTGTCTGAATTAGCTGTGAGTACCAGCCTCCTCCTGTTCTCCCTTCAGAGGCAGTCAGAATCCCAAAGTATCGCAGAGAAAAGAGAACAGGATCAAGAGATCAAGAGAATAAGGAAGGACCCAAGATTTTATGGGGAGAGTCAAGACAGACGTGAATCCTTATGGTCAACTCCAGGGACCACAAAATTCTTCATCAATCTGTCTTTAGCTAACTCTCAGTTACAGGATCATCTATCTCGTGGACTTTAGAACTGGAAGGGACACCCTCTCCTTATTGACTCTAGGATACCATACAAACTCAACAGCCTCACATTTCGAATACTTCACTACCCAAACCCTGCTTACCTTTCCCGGCTTGTTTCACATCTCTCATGTCCATTCATTCGATATTTCAGTCAAACTCACCTACTAGTTATTCTCCAAACTTTGTATTTGGTGTTATCCATAGGCTCTGTATTATGCTTTGCATGTACTCCTTCCTTCATCTCACTTACTACAGTCCTTAACTTCCTCCAAGACTTTGCTCAGGTACCACCTTCCTTTCTGATGTCCCCTCCCTCCTAGTAGTTGTTTCTTCCTCCTCTATGGAGCTTGTATTTATTTAATCATGTATTGTAATTATTTAATTGTAATTATTTGTTGTATTTAATTGATTCATTTCTTCAATAGAATGGAAGCATCCCAAAGGCATGAAGTGGTTTGTTTTTGTCTTTAAGTCCCAAATACCTACTATAATGCTTTGTATATAGTAGACTTTTAATAAACATTTATCTTAGCTCAATTCTGGCTTCAACCAAAATTCATTAGTGAACCAGCAAAGCACACTGAAAAAGAATGGTCAGACAGATAGGAAGGAAGAAAAAAGGGAGAGAGCCTGATCAGCAGTGTCATATGTTGTGGTTAGTTCTTCATTCTCAAAGAGGACCGATGACATCAGGAAGGTGATGCCTTGACTCATAAATGAATTGGATCTAAGGGAGGCAGGGTTGTGCAAAGTCTCTCCTCCAGAGTAATCAGAGTCCCAGTGGCAAAACATAGATCGAGATGATTGGTGATGGCCCTGGATGTAGTCGGGGACATTGGCCTTTTTAAACTAAGGTCTTTCCGAGGTCTTAGTTTGACTGAGTCAATGCCAGTTCAGAAATTAAAGGCTAAGTAAGAATTGCAAAACAGTCAAGAAGGATGAAGAGCAGACCACTGGATTTGATAAAAAAAAAAAAGGGTTACAATTTTGTGATCTTGGAGAAAGCAGCTGGGGCACAATGGTGGCAGAAGGAAGCCCAGTTAGAGAGGGTTGAGGATCAAGTGAGAGGAGAGACATTATTGGCATTAAGAATAGCCTTCTCTTTAATAGAAGATTAGCAATGAAAATGATGAAAGCAAAAGAATAATAGTTTGAGGGCATAAGCAGGTTTTTAGAATAGGTGGTACCAGAGCCTCTTTTTATGTAGAGGGAAAGGAACCAGTAGAGATGATGAGATTAATTTTGAGAGAAAGGGGCTGACAGACAGAACAAGGTATTAGTAGAAATGAGAGGGGAGGGATCAAGGGCAGAGTGCAAGTTAGCTTTAGCAAAGATAGTCTCCTCAACCTCTGAGATCAGAGTATGTAACAGTAAGGACCCAAGAATACACAGGAGGGCCTGCTGTACAGGTTCTTAGATCTACTTCTCTAAAAGGAAGCAACATTTGAAGGGTCATCAGTCTACCTTAATCAGGCACATAATATCATTCACTTAATTCAGGGGGAAAAGTCGGCACCTTGAACTTCAGAGAAAATACAAACAGAGAAATAAAGACCAACAGACAGGGCTTTCAACTATCTGACCATAAGCAATATGTACATCACAGATCAACAGACAGATCCAACTGTCTGACCATACACATACATGGTTACCAGAGAGAGAAGAAGCAACATCTGAGTTTTCAAAGCTAGGGGAGTGATGGGGGCTCCTTAACAGCTACCCAGAGTCTCATCTGGTCAAACAAACACTTTCAATAAGTAAGCCAAAGTAGAACCTCACCTCAGAATATTTATATACTTTTCAGAGAGGGCAACACCCTCTGATCCAGTGCCTCAATAGAAATTAACCAAATATATGGAGGCCTATTAATGGGTGGGGAAGATCTTTAACTCTTCCCCCCCAACCCCCCACCATTAACCTTGCATTAACCTTACAGAGTAGGAGAGGGAGATTGGCTAAGAAAGAATGGTTTTAAATTGCAGGGGAAGGAGGAGGGAACTCATGATGGATGGTCTTTATCTCAGCAAAGCAGGAGGCTAGTATCTGTTGAAAGAGAAAGGATTAGGAACAGAGTTAGAAGCTTGATGAGAGAAGGATTGGTGGAGAATTAAAAACAGTCAAAGATGAATAGAAGGATTTCTGGGCACCAGTGAGAGTTTGTGCAGGTTAAATAGTATGTCTTAGAGCCACTCACCATGCTTTTATTAGGTCCTCTAACAGCTGAGAAGTAGGAATGGAGAAAACAGATGGTGGCAGTGACCCAAGGTTGGGAGGGCAGCTACAATGGAAGGACAGGACAGCAAAGGATTCTGGGATAGAGACAACAGTCAGTGCATTGTTGAAATGACTGGTTTTAGAGTCAAAATGGTAGAATGAAGAAAGTGAAACCAAAAGAGGGGTGATGGCCTAGACGGTAAGCTGGTTTGTGGAATTAGAATCCAGTGTTCTATCCCAGGTGCTCCCATCCTCTCTGCACCAGAACTGAATCTACTTTGTCTGGCTGGTAAGTACTGTTACTGCTGACAAATGAGGCGAGGTAACCAAAGAATGAACAGCCCCTTCCCTTGAGAGAAAAAGAAAGAACACGCCATTCAGCAAAGGCTCTAGAACCCTAATCCCCCCACATATAAACCAGGGCACATGAACATTCTGCTAGCTAGATGACTTACATGTCTGAAGTGCATTCTTGTGAGCTTTCCTATTTGTATATCCGCTCCATCCTGGCAATGTTGATACAAGGACCAGGCTCTCAAAGCATTTTGTATGTCAGCAGAAGGATTCACTTCAGTACTTTAGTCCTTGGAGATAATGAAATCCTAGATGGGCTGTGAAATGTAAACTGGACCCTAGGTGAGATGTAGAGTGTGAGCTCCTGGGAGGCAGAGGCTATCTAGTTTTTGTTTTCTTATCCCCAGTATCTAGTGCCTTACCTCTTTTGTTGTTGTTGAGTCATTTCAGTTGTGTCTGACTCTTCATGGCCCCATTTGGGGTTTTCTCAGCAAAGACACTAAAGTGATTTGCCATTTCCTTCTCCAGTTCATCTTACAGATAAGGAAACAGAGGCAAACAGGGTTAAATGACTTGCACAGGGGCATATAGCTAGTAAGTGTTTGAGGCTGACTTCCAGAGTCCAGGTCCAGCATTCTGTACCACCTAGCTGCCTAATTTGTGTCTGCTGATCTAAAATGAATTGAAAATCTTGGAGAGTTCCCACCTCCCCTGCCTTTTCCAGACCTCCCTTACCCAGTTTTCATCTCTGAAAAACCAGCCGCCTTGCTTCCATCAAGCATGTAACTTTGTGGGCCCTTTTAGACTGATAGAAAATCTGCTTCCTAAAAGTGACCTCACACAAAGTTAGGGGCAGAGGGCAAGAGAGTACAAGGAGTCCTACCAAACAGTTTCCTGATCTCATTGCACATTCTACCTGATTCCCCCTGCCAATAAGACCTTTGTCAGAAAACCATCAACAACAACTTAAATATCCAAACTGATAAAACACCAGACCCACAACAGCAGACAAGCACAATAATGAGAAACAGTTTTCACTTGAAAGGTTTTTACAAGATTATTTTTATTAAGTTTGCTGCCTTAAAAAATGAAAATTGGGGAATCTGGTTGGTTTTTATTAAAATTGAGCATCTTGCCCTGGTTTCTGTTCTCCAATCTTAATTTAGTCCCCTAGCTGCTCTGCAAAAAATGAATGCTACAGAACCAGATGTGGAAGACTAAGCTGCTGTAAAGGGCTAAAGAGGAAGCAGCTATTTTCCCTACAGAAACACTATTTCCCTTCAAAGCCAGTCCTCACTGGCCATGTGAATCCCATGCCTTCAGGGTGAATTTGCACTGAACATTACTGTTCCAGCTTTTCCTCATTCTGCACCCTCTATCTGAACTGTACTCCACTCCTACCAGAAGTGAAACATCTCAACTTAAAGAAAAGATAGCCCACCTCCCAAAAAAATCCCTGAAATTTTTAAGAAGACGTGAGTTAAGGAACATATTGGAAAACCAACTTTTCCCTATGTGTTTTCCTTCCAAAATCTGTTTTCTCTCTGAGTTTCTACCAAAAATTTGGAATCACATCTGTCCTCTCTCAAAGGAAATGAGAAAGATGTTTCTCTTCTCCCAAATTCTCACACCAACTCTGGACTTCATGCAGGTATACAGCCTTGACTATCATTCTCTCCACCAGGAAAGAGAGCCTTGGGCAAATGATTCAAGTTTGAAACCTGGGTTACATTACTTATTCCAATGCTCCAATGAATTTATCATCCTGCTTGGATCCAGTTTATAAGCAATCCCTGCCTGACCAACCTTTGTGACTCTTGCACTTCTTACAGAGAATCTAGCTTTCAGTATCAATGAGTTGGGCAAAAATTTTAATGAGGCTTTTTTAGAGAAGAAAGACTCAACCAATGTAAAATTTCCCTCTTTCACTTCCAACCAATACTACAGCTTCTGTATTACTCGCCAGAAACTAGAGGATTTTTTGTGGTTTCAGTCATGCCTGAGGCAGGGTTTTCTTGGCAGAGATACTGCAATGGTTTGCCATTTCTTTATCCAGACCATCTTACAGAAGAAGAAACTGAGACAAACAGGGTTAAGTGACTTGCCCATGGTCACACAGCTAGTGTCTGGGGCCAAAGTTGAGCTGAGGAAGATGAGTCTTCCTGACTCCAGATTCAGTGCTCTATCCATGCACTACCTAGTTGTCCAGAGGATACTTCCATTTCTAGCCATTAGTCCGTTTTCTATCAACATGCTCATGCTACACTTTTCCTTTGCTACAAAAAGTAATCTCATGATCTGATAGGGTAGCTGTATGTAAGAACACAGAGCAGGGCTAAAAATAAATTAGACCAAGCCCAATAAAATTAGGTAGTGGCCAAGTCTGCCAAATTGGAAACAACAGTTCCCAGATCAACACTGTTCTCAAAGAGTTGTCCTGATCCATATTTCGCCACTGGACTCAGATGACCCTTTGGGATACAGACCTAGCAGTGATATTGATTGGTTGCCAAATATCAGCTTAAAAACTTAGCACAGCCTTCTCTCACTGAAATACAATTCACTTACATGTCACACCATCACCTCTGTGATAGTCAAGGCTCTCTTCAAGAATCAAGGACAGACAAGACAATAAAATCAATACTGTACTGTTTCTGGCTAGTGACAAGTCTCCATCAGCAAATACTCCATGAATAACCACTCTGACACCACAGAACATTGGTGAAGATTCTGCAGGCTGTCAAAAACTTTAGGGATTAATATTTCTCTTTCAATCTCACTTTTCTTCTCTAGGCCTTAAATAATTTTTCAGTCATGTTTTCTTTTAATATCTAATAAGCATCTACTATGCACAAGACTCATTGGCCTGAGTTCAAATCCAACCTCAGACATTTATTAACGATGTGACCCTGGGAAAGTAACTTAACTCTCTTTTCCTCAGTTTCCTCATCTGTAAAATGAGCTGGAGAAAGAAATGGCAAATCACTCCAGTATCACTGACAAGAAAATCCCCCCAAAATGGGGTCACAAAGAGTCAAACACAAGTGAAATGATTGAACAACCACAAAAATGTAAAATGCACCGTGTATTTTCTCCCTCCAACATTGCAAAGTTCCTTAGCTTTCATAAGGGGTTAGGGTGGGGACAGGATTGAGTGCTCCTCAGCAACCTTGCAACTTTTCTGAGAATGGAAGGAGCACACATTCTTACACAGCCTCCTCCATCTTTTGCCAGTTCTGCCTATAAGATTATATATATAAAAGCTTCCATAATAAAAAAAAAATCATAAAAGTAGGTTACTAAGTTAAACATGATGATATGGTCCCTGCCCTCAAGGAACTTTCATAATTGAATTTACACCATGGCATTTTAAAAAATATTTTATTTTTAATTTATGGAACAAAGAATTTCCATAAAATAATATAATAAAAAGATGGCTAGACATGAAATGATAAATTTATTATGTATAAGTCGCTATTCCTTTTAAGTGTACGATAAAATTTATTTTTTTCCTCTTTTGCTCCCCTCTCCCACCCTAGAGATGGCTACCATTAGATACAAATAAGTATATATATGTAAAGTTATTCTATACACACATCTGTTTGTCAGTTCTTTGTGAGGTAAGCACTATGCCACATTATTCCTATTTTACAGCTGAGAAAACAGCCTTCAAGCTAGTAAGCATCAAAAGGGCATTCAAAGCTAGGTCTTCTAACCTAAAGTGCAGCACTCTATGCACTGGACCAGTGGCAAAGGCACAATCTTAAGTATCCTGTGTTAAGATAAAATAGTCTAGAAAGAAGGCTAGCAAAGACATGCTTTTTAGGAAAAGAGGAAGCGAAAGATGCTTCCAGTGTTAGCATTTCACCATTCAGCAGTCAGGATGCTTATCCGGCCACTTTGCTAAAACTGGAGCTTCACTTACTTGGAAAGCCCATGTGAAGGGAAGTTCTTTTTATTCTCCAGACCTCAAGTTTGGGAAGAAAATGGATTATTTTTTGTTGTTTTTTTTTAAACAACCACATTTAGAGATCAGGGTTTTAGCTAGTTTCCCCTAAACCAAACAATTTTTTTTAAAGAAAACATCAGTGAAAATAATGTTAACAACCCAATTGCAAATGTTTTCCAGATTCCCTTTTTGCAAAAAAGCATGGCCTTTATTCAGACACAATTTATTTACCCAGGTGCTGTGTTTCAGTGGGGAGTGTGTGCAATTTAGCTTTTCAGAACATAAAAAAGCTGTCCTGAGAAGCTTTTAGCCCCCTTGTCGCTGGGTAGTTGGGGTTTCCGGGCTAGTAGTGCTAATGTACTTTGCATCAGGAAATCCTGACTGCTGGCTCCTACCAGTGAGTAAAGGAATAAAGGTCAGTCAAGGCATTTGTCCTCTTTCCTTACCCTGTATCCCTAGGGAAACATCTATTCCAGCGTGATTGATTACTGGTGGGTGACTGCCGTGGCTCATGTATTTTCTCCCTCCAACACTGGAGAGTTCCTTAGCAATCTTATGGGGTGCGGGTGGGGATAGAATTGGGTGCTCCTCAATGTTTGCTCTAACTTGCAACTTCTCTAAGAATGGGAGGAGCAAACGTCCTTACACTGCCTCCTCCATCTTTTGCCAGTTCTACCTATAAGATTATATAGAGAAAAAGCTTAATAACAGTATTTTGGTGTAGCATATGGCCAGGACTTTGTATATGTTATTACAAACAGTTTGCCCTCCCTCCTTTTCTGAGTACATATTGATGAATATGTGTGCATGTGTGTATAGATTTTATAATTTCTTAGATTTAGTACTGAAAGGGACCTTAAGAGGTCATCTAGTCCAGCTCCCTTATTTTATAGGTTAGGAAGCAGAAGTCAAGAGTATTTAAGTGGGGTCACACAGATAGTGAAAGAGCTAAGACTTGGACCAGGTCTTCTGACTTCAAACTCGAAGATCTTTCCCAATGTACCATAAGTATGTCCATGCTTTTAAACACATGGATGAATATGCTGTGAAGGAGGAAGTTGTCAAAGCCAGAGCATTCACTATCAAACAAGTGCTCAGACCCACCTGTCATGCGAACGCCCCCACTTTGTAGAGAAGACTACAAGGCTCCATTTCAGTGCCATTCTTAACAGCTGGCTGCCACACATCTGGACTCTGTCCATTCATTTGTAGATGGTGGTAGCTACTTTCTCTGTCTTGAGCAAGGGTTGAGTTTCTACCCATCAGAAATATCAAGTGACCAAAGAACAATATTGGTTAAAAAAAAATCCCACAGACTGTCTGGAATTTTTAAAGGTCAATATATATATATATATATATATATTTTTGCAACTTTCCCCCTGTCCCAATTTTCATCTGCATGTGAGCCCAAAAGAATTTTTCAGTCATTGTCTTTCATTATTTCACAAGCAACTTCTTTGCTCAAGGATCTACGTGAGGTGTACTATAAAGTTATAAGATTATGTATGATCATAGATTTAGAGCTGGAAGGAATTTTACAGGTCATAAAGGGTAACACACCCCCTCTCCCTGCCAGATACTTATTGTGTCTGTGTAACCCCAGGCAAGTCACTTAACCTTTCGGTGTCCCAGGCAGCTCCCTAAATCAGGTGAAGGAAGATCTCTCATCAGGAGTTTTCGAAAATCAAAGGGCCTGACCTATGTCTGCATGCCCAAGCTCTTTCCAATCTTTGCTCATCTTCCTGAGACTAAGTGGACTTGGGGTTTTCCGTGCTTCTTTACTTATTAGGCTTTGAAGGAACAGAATGATTTGCTCGCGCAAACCCAGTCTGGGACTACATGCCGTGTGAGAAAGTTCTGTCCGTGGTTAATCTACTCACATAACCGCCTTAGCCATACTGATCACCTATTAAACTTTTACTTTTCTTTCTTGACGAAAAATATCCGAACTTTTTGTTTCACTCTAATCCTCAAACAATAGCCTCAAACCTGGAATAGCACTTTTAAGGAACTGTGGGTCCCTAACGCTCTTCAGCTCCCTATAGGACACGGTCAAATGTCTCTTTAATCTTGGAGAGATCCTTGTCAGCGTCTTTCCCCATAGGTTTGATATGAGACAGCATCTATTTTACAGAAAATGGGCTGTTCTCAGCCTAAGCACAGTTCGTAAGAACACAGTAATAAAAATATAAAAATGACAATTTATCAAGTCCATCAGATCCAGCATTTCCTTTTATCAGTTTTAAACTTATAAGCTCATCAGTGTAGGGCATTGTGAATTAAACATTTATGGACAAAAAGAACAGTGGCTAAATTGGATATCGTTTCCTGTTGACTTACGGTAGTCTTGAGGAAAACCTACTGTTCAGGTAAAATTTATTTATTTTTTCTAGGCCCATTCCTCTCCTTCAAGGATACGTGTCGTTATTCCTTCCAGTCATGCTAATCATAATTCTTCTATTATTGCTAATATTCATCACTTGGTGATTAAACCTTTTTAAACATGGACAATGAATGGTAGAGTCCACCATGGGACTTGGGACTTGTATCTGAAGCCTTTCCAGCTGACATTGCCTTTGTGGCCCAAGTCACCTTCATACCCATAATGAGGCACTGAGGAAGACTTTAGCAAGTGTCTTTTACTTACCCAGGCTTTTGTTTAAAAAAGATATTAACCCATCTTACTCTTTAGAAAACGCAGAAGCTAAAGAACAGTTATCGTACATAGTATAGTAACCACACGTCGGGCTAATATTATTTAAAAAGGATATGTGACAAGTCAGTTAGATGTTCCTGTGGTTTGTGTAACAGAAGAAGCAGGAGATATTGTCAAGAACATGTGAAAACTGAAATGGCAATATATTGGTCACATAATGATAAAGGCTAACAAGCAAGGGTAACAAATGAGTATCTTGAGTGCTGAAGTGGTCACCATGTTTTATTTTTGTTTTTTAAAGAGGAAAGCCTTTAGAACATTGGGTAGATTTTCCTCTATGAAGGATTGATGGAAAAACATAGCTAATTAGTGTACAGACACAATAGAGTGGGTTAAAAATCTGCCACTTATAGCATGACTATGAGTAAGTCACATAAATTTTGCTGAGACTCAGTTTCTCCATATGTAAAATCAGGGAGTGAGCAAAAGGCTTATGAGGTCCTCTAGCCCTATGATCCTCTGATCCAACATAAATGGATTGCCATCAGCACTAGTGGAGGGAAAACATTGAGGAAATCATGGATCCTATGAATTATGAGAAAAAGGTGGTATAGAGGGATACACTGGAGACAGAAGACCTAGGATCGAATCCCAGGTCCTTCACTTATTAGTTGTGTGACTTTTAAGTAATTCACAACCTCTCTGAATCCCAGTTACCTCACCCATAAGATAAAAATACACAATAGAAATCTCACCTGTAAAATAGAAATACACACACAACTTACCTCATAGGCTATTCGTGAATAGCCCCCCAGCCATGGCTAAAGGTTATGTCAATGTATCTTATTATGATTATATGGTTCACCCACAAAGTTTATATTGAGCAGATCTGTCTCCAGTGTTGTATGCCCTATTTTTTTCTGAAAGCAATATTGATTTTTTGAAAATTATTTCACATTTTCAGAGCACAAATTTCTGTATAGGACAAAGGACATGAATACCAATACCTTTATTTTAAAGTATGCTTTTTTAATTCAGTAAACCAGCAAGTCTGCATGCAAACAGTCTAGCAGGCTAGTTGTCCTGCAAAGAATTAGTGGAGGTTTGATCATGTAAGGACCTCATGAGTCGCTAAGGGCTGGTTCAAGGATTCCTTCGAATACTAGGGATAAAGGCTCAGAACAAAGAGACTAATATTAAGTTTCGGAATACACAGAATTCTCTGCCTCTTTTCTGTAGGCCTGTTTACCAGAAAATGTCACAAATGACCCATATTGATTGACTTCTTTAGGGGTCTGCACCCATGATCTCATTAAATTTAGGAATTTCAATTGTTATTCATTCTCCTCTAAAATTCTAGGATGGCAACACTGGCTGAACTGCTGTTTCTCTCATACAACCCTCCATCTCTTCTATCCTGTGCCTTTTCCTGTCCCCCATGTCCAGAATGCTCTTCTCTTTTATGCCAGAAATCCCACCTTCTACAAGATGCCTTTCCTGATCACCCCTCTCCCACCTCCTTGCCAGTAGCTTCTCTCTGAAATGACTTCTCACACACATTTATACAGCTTACGTATCTTATATGTATACAACTGTACATAGGTTGTTTTCCGCCATTAGAAGGCAAAGTCCATGTTTTGGCCTTTCATTGTGTCCCTGGCATTTAGCACAAGTACGTGGCCTGTAGTAAGCACTTAATAAATGCATGTTGACCAACTAGCCCTCCACCGATGCAGAACAGACTGGGGCACCGAGAGATTAAGTGACTTGCCTGTGGTCACATAGCTCATGTCAGAGGCTGAGCTTGAACTCAGGTCTTTGGGACTCCAAGGCAGGCCATCTGTCCATCAAGTAATTGTTTACTTTACTTAACCTACAGTGATTATGGGTCAAAGTCTGAGTGTGGTAGTGAGTACAGCTGTTATGCTGTTTCCTATAAAACACAGGCAAATATGTTTTACACCAGGAACCAATGGTTTTGAAGCACAGCCAGAACCACAGGCACGATTTTTGCTTACAGCTACAGGTAGGCAGGTACAATAGCACCAACACAGGAAATAATCATTTGTTTCTGTCACAATGGGAGTAGTTTTGGTAATGTTTTATTTTTCCCAACATCATAGAAATCATACATGGATAATTGCTTTTAGAATTGTACAGTGTATGAAAATCAATCTGAACAGATACCAAAAGCCCTTGTGTAAAAAGGATCCAGTCTGAACCAGCTCAGTCTGAACCATCAAGGTGGAACCTTTCCACCATGTCTTCCCACTACAGAGCAAGTTATCTCTAAACTCATTTATAAATGCGCACAGAAAAAAAAAAGATCTTTATACACATTAGCTATAATATTATAATGGCTTGTAAATAAATGATAATCCACTTGCAGCTCCCAGAAGATGGCTGCAGTACGCAGAAATACTGCCTTGGAGGAAGACTTCGGGTGAGATATCACTTATGTCAAGATACGTTATATTACAGACCAACAGTATTTCACACATGATGGGGAGGGTAATGACAGTAAGAACTATGAATAATCAATAAGTACACTTTTCATGAACAGTGTATTACTCTCATTCTCCAGGGGGTACAAATACTCATTTTATTCCAGAAGATACTATCACACAACATAGGGCTGACACAGAACAGACACTACACAAAACCCCCTCTTACAAGCTAGGTTTCAAAGAGTATTAGGTGAGCAGACATCCAAAGGAAAACATCATTGGACAAAAGATAGTTTTGTTGTTTGTTTGTTTTTTCACCTCTGGGATTAGGGATAGGGTCAGTGGACTGCAAATATCTTTGCAAGTCTGGTGATGATGTGGCAAAAAAAAAAAGGCAGGAGGGAGAGTTGCATGGATTTTTGAATATAGAATGAAAACACTATGAAATTTGGATAACTGACTCTTAAGACATCTGGGAGAGTAAGAGTCTATTATGCATTTTTCAATCTATAATCAGAATTTTAACCAACTATGTAAAAAAGGATATAACTGCATAAGATTATATCTGACAAATTCTTAGTCCTTGGGCAATAAAGACTTCATCTAAAAAGAAGTGCCCTTTCCATCCCATTTTAAACAATGGCTGTTTATGAAACTGAGTCCTAACAAGGCACTGTCAACTTTTAAAGATAATCATTTAGTTTTTTTTTTTTTTAAGGGCAATTCTCTATTACAGGCACAGCATATCAGCTGTTTCACTCTTCATGGTAAGACAGAAGTTTACGGGAAAGTATGTTTTAAGCATTGACTTTTCTTTTTTATGATTTACCCAACTGAACAAAATTTTATGAACATCTTGGCCCTAAAAAAAGCTCAATAATTTTTTTTTAAAACTTTAAAGAAACATTATAAACATTTATAGTCTTTCCTTGAAAATCTGCTATACCAAGGGGGATTTTCCCATTTCCCCTTCAATACAGTCCTCTTTCGGTTGGTAAGGGTATGAGTGCATCTGAAAAGCCTAATGTTTCAGCTAATATAGTTGTAATTTTCCTTCCTTGCAAATATAAAAACATTTTTGTTTTGGGTGGGGAAAGAAAGGGTGGAAATTGGACAGGGAAGGAAGTCTTTTATTTCTACAATCATAAAAATACTTATTGTTTCTTGGTTTGAGCTCCCAATATTAGTGGTATTAATGGTGACTAACTATCAAGAAATCAGCAAAGAATTAAGACACAGGGGGAACTAATTATTTGAGGACATAAGGTGAATGCAGCTGCTCACGAAGCAAGATTATCAGGCTCAGGTCCACAAGAGATTGATTCTAGGATTAGGGCTCTATTTGTATTTAATGAAGACATTTAGCTGAAATTGTCATTTAGGCGATTTAATAATTTCATGCTATTACTCAATTATTAATCTAGAATAACCTACAAGTTTTCTAGTGAATCTTTCAAATCAGTGGAAAATAATGAAAATGAGTAACTCAAATTGATAAAAAGTATCCACTGAATACAAGAGACCACTGAAGAGGTTCACACAACCACTGAGGGGAAAAAAACAGTTCTTTTTAGGCCCATGTCCTTTTTTTTATTAATAAGTTTATATAATCTTTTGACATTACAATTGCTTTACAGTTAATCTCATACTAAAGACAAACACTGTGTTTGGCTTAGGTAGCAGAAAGTTTAGTTATATAACTAAATATCCTTGATATCAGACACTAAATTTCAACAGTTTAAGAGAACCTTTTTATACTTTCTGGAATTATATATGTACATATATATACGTACATATAGGCACTATATATGTATGTATACAGTTGCTTTTTTAGGATGACTTACATGGAAGAACCAATTAACTTGACATCTGTTTGCAATGGTGACAGAACAAAAGACATCTGTATATGTATCAAAGCCAAGACCCAAATATTTCTAAAGCCAAAGATGACAATATCCCTTTTGGGAGTCTCCAATTCTAACCCTGCACTTGCTACTACTCTCTGCTTTTCCCAATAACTAGATACCAATCAAAACTGATGTATTTGAAAATTAAGTGCAAAATGCAAAGGTAAGATGACATCTCCTTAAAGTCACATCTTCAAAACTCCCGTAATGATGAAAAAACCACTAAGTATTTTTAAATGCTGATATCCATTTCCCCAAATCATTTCATTCTGTTGCCTAAGGCATAATAGAAAATGAGCATTTGTTCTGCTTTAATATAGGACTATGGCTTGAGACAGATAAGAGTCCAATTTGGATAGCTCAAGCAACACACTGTAACTTGAAACTGTAGTTTCTCTAATTAAGCAACGGTTAAGCAGTGATAATTACAAATAAATATAAAGAAGGAAAACTTGGAGGAAAAACAGAAATGGAGCAAAATGTAAGAGAGGACGACCTACATTATAGAAAACTCCCCAAAGACACTTGAAATTGATAGAGGGCCCTCACTTAAGGACATGGTCAAAGCACACTTTTTTGCTTGTTCTAATTTACCCAATAGAAGATTAGATGTGCTTCAAACATAACTTTATTGATGAATATGGTCTGGTGCATTTTTAAAGGAGAAACTTTATTCTCTTAAGACTTTAATCAGACATTTCAAGACTCTTTCTCCTCCTGTCAAATACAGTGCTAGGCACAATAAATCCTCAATGACGGATGCCATGCCCTGATTACCAAACTCAACCCAAAGTCTCTCTCACATGTCACCAAAGATTCAATCTAGGCACACAATGTAAATTACACCCAAACCTTTTGCAGGTAAAAATTTTAGTGTATTTACAACTCTGCCAAAAAAGCATTAAGGCAATAATTTCCTTATCAATTATATCTCTTCACATCAAGCTCTTTGCATTTGATGCAAATATTTCACATTAGCAGCATGTTACATTCCTGCTCCCAGCAAACCCTCTAGTATGATCTAGTAAAATATATGCCAAGATCTTGAAAAGACTGGGTAGGTAAAAGGAAAGAAAGGTCAGCACTGTGCAGCCCTGGAAACCATGTAGGTTAAGGGATTTAGGTCTTTGTATAAACCTCATTAAGAATGAGATTAAATGGTCTCACAAAACCACACCTTCCCAGTTTTATTGGTTCTCATGCTACCATCATATCCAGCCATTTCAGGGTTAACAGGTAAAGTGTAAGTGCTTTCTGTGCAATAATTTGTAAATTCAGTCCTCCGTGGTACACCAAGTACAGAGGCACATACCAAAAGGTGTGAGGGGAAGGCTTTCTTGTTGACTAAATCTGTTTGAAACAAGACTGATGAAGATTGGTATATTTCAGACTGATCCTGCAGGCAGGTTCCCAGCTGCAACAAGCAGTCACCATGGTCAAAGAATGCAATGTGGGGAAGCTTTGCACACATGAAAGGAAAAAACGGAGACAAATCATGTGTTCTATAAGGTTTACATAGAATAAGGAGCACTTAACCTCAAGGTGTTAAAAATTAGAGTTCCCTAATGTCAAGTGCAGATTTCTGAGGTTG
The DNA here is from genome assembly GCA_028658325.1 of Potorous gilbertii. Lineage (NCBI taxonomy): Eukaryota > Metazoa > Chordata > Mammalia > Diprotodontia > Potoroidae > Potorous > Potorous gilbertii. The sequence goes on along the minus strand of CM053771.1, from coordinate 201,967,041 downwards.
CTGAAATATGAACTCCCTGGGAAAGGATGTTATACCAATCAAATGCAAGAGACTGGATTCACTTGTGAATTTAGAAGTTTTATAAAAACAAAATATACTGGGAAACACATACATACATACATTTCCTATAGGCTATTAATACCATATTAATTTCATGTTTAGATTCCCACATCAGAGAATGATTTTAACTTATCTTTATGAATAGATGTACTTAATAAAGTTCTGTAGGGTTTTAGAGGTGATTTATTTAGCAAGTATCCAACTTATCAGAAAACCAAGGGTTCTGAACAGAGTTCTGATGGAAAGTTTACAACCTTTGGAAAAGAAATTGCTGATGAAGACAGGCAGTTTTTAATAAAGCAATTATTATCTTTGTTGCTATAACACAAATATCTGACTTTGATTTGCTTAGAGATTTATATTCATTTATTTTAGGCCAATTTTAACAGTTAAAAATTATTAATCACTTTGAAATTGTAAAAATAGCATATTCTCAAATTGTAAATTTTTACTTTTCTGGTTAAGGCTACTTCGGATATAAAAGGTATCAAACTGCCCAAAAACACTTTGGAGCCACTGCTACATAGACAGACAATATGTCCTTTTAAAGGATAGTCTGCACGTTGAGTTGCTATATGTGATCAAGTACTAATTAAAAAAAAATTATCAAAAGTCAGGCATTGCATTAAGAAAAGAATCCATCTCAAAATGTGAATCATGAACCTTGACAAGACAGTGATTCAAAGTTTTCAATTCACTTGTTTTTTTTAAGATCCAGGTTTAAATGTAAAAATGTTTGCTAAATGTGATTAATGTTTGACCTACAATTTAAGAAAATGAAGTTTCAAACTTTTGATTATGGTATATGCACTTTATACATTACAATTGTGGTTACTGTTTAGGTTAAAGCAGTAATTCATAAAGACATTAAACCATTATTAAAAACTAAATTGAAAACTCCACTTTTAGATGAAAATTTGTCATCCAGTTTAGATTAATAAAAAGATTTCAGCACTAAAACTGTTGAGACTTTCAAATAGAGTGCTGAATAATGCTTCTTGAGACAGTGTTTGTTTAAATAGCCAAACCACTCATTCTGCTGAAGACATTAAATGTGGAGGATTTTTTTTTTCCTTCTTCTGCATCTCAGCAACAAGAAAGTGAAACCAGATACATCAGGACTACAGAGTGGATGAAGGCATTCATTTTATGGTAAACCTGTTCCTTCACATACAATATGAGAGATAAAGTCAGCTTTTCTATACAAAACGTATGATGAATGAACCAGGATATTACAATAGATTATCCCAATGATACAAATACAACTCAGACTTCAGTATAAACAAAAACCTACAAAGAAAAAAAGATACTGTAACAGTATAATTTGTATACCAATTTAAGGTTTTAAATTTCTAAAATAATTAGAAAGGAAAATGCAGGCCAAAAAAACCTTTCAAAATTCAGGGCATCTTTAAAATGCTAGGCTACCTTTATTCATTCAGGAATAATTACTCCTCCATGACTCCTCCCAGGCCTGCTTCCTTGAAAAAAAAGAAAAACCTTTTACATAGGAATATTTCCTCAGTGGAATCCTTCTCTAATTATCTGCCTCCCAGAAACTTTTTTCTAAAAGGAGGCTGGATAAGCAGTTTCACTAAATGATACCAATACCAGTCTTTGTTCTCTAGACAGAGGAAGCTTCGACACAAAATGGTTGGTCGTTATCTTCCACAAAAATTACAACCATTAGCTCTCTGCTGCCTAACTAAAACTTGGAATGACTTTCATCTCCAAGTCGGTTGTAAACTGATGTCCCTTACAGTGCTAGAGATTTAGGAACACCACCTGTCAAACCACAGATGTACAAACAGAGCAAAAGTTAAAAATAAAAAAAAATTTTTTTAAACCAACAAACAAAATACACCCCAAATATAGTCCATGATATATTTGATTATTGGGATAACCACAGAATTGTTGACTAAAGAAGCATTTGTGTGTGATTTTTTTAAAGTATATCAGGGAATAATGAATTTATAAAAGATTCTTGTTTCCAAAGATGTTATTGGGGTCCACATATTCCTTGACAGACTTCAGGATTCCAAAGCCGACATCTGAGATAGTTTCCCTCAGCCACTGCTTCCGCAACTTGCCCACTGGAAAAACAAAATCAAAAATGCTTCAATATACACCACAACGCTGGGAGCCAATCAATCTTGCGACCACGAATGAACAAACACTGTGTGATAAATGCTTTTATTCAAAAATGAGAAATGTTTGGCTTTATTTGATTTATTGAGCCCAGCAGACTATCAAGCTCATTAAGCTCAATGTATTCCCAGAGGAAGCCTGCGTTCCACACTGTCTCCTTCCTCTGTAAACTATGAAATGGTGATGAAGCTGAGGCTGAGATTAAGGGTCCTTTTATAAATAACAAAATGGGAAGTCTATATATTTCTTAAAAAATTACTCCTTAAAATTCAGCTATCTTAAACATATCAAAATTTAAGGAAGTGATTTTAAGATAAAGATTCTTTAAATAGTGTGTCCCATATGAATTAGGTGACCTCATGGATAGGTGGTTTTTAACAAAAAGGTTACAGTTTTAAGGCATGGATAGCACAAAAACTTTACAAAATTTTAGGAGTGGACTTAAACTTAATTTATCAAAAGATAAACAGATCTCACAGAGGATATGATACCAAATTACTTTCAGACATTTCCATAGTCTTGAATAACACATTTCCCCTAGTAACTTATCAGAATATCAGTGGAACCAATTTTCATTTTATATACTAAGTTAAAAAAACTGGGAACATAATCAAATGAAAGATTTCTGCCTTGCCCAAAGAAAGCTTGTTGATTGATTTTAAATAAAAAGGAGAGCTCAGTAATATAAATTATTCGAGGAGATCTTCCTATTATTTACAAATGAGATCTGGATAAGAAAGTATGTCCATTTTTTTTTTTACCACTCAGAATAAACTCTGAATACAAAATTACCAGAAATATGTACTACTTTTACAAACATTTTATAATAGAGAAATTTTTTAAATGAAGTTTACTGAGTTAGCAAAATACTTAGTAAGCAATTTTAAATGAGAAAAGAGTCATTTTCCACAGATATTCATTAATTAACTGAAGTCATCAAGAGTGACTTAATAGGTCAATCAAAATGGCTAACATTCTTTCATTAAAGACAATATAGTATTCAGCCTGTCATCCTAAAATGCAATCCCATTCATCAGTCTGCAGTGATATACTGTAGCATCTGCCTTTTGGAAACCTTAAATACCATTTGAAACTAAACTCAAACCATCTTTTGTGCCCAGTTCTCAGGGTAACCATCAAACTGTCATCAGAATAATAAATGACAGAGACACTGCTGGAAAGCAGAATATTTTTGTTTATGCCTCAAAGGAATAAAGAGCATCAATGGTGTCGAGTGGGAAAAATGTACAATAGAAGAAAATCCTTCAATTCGGTAAGAAAATTTAAAAAAGAAAATGTGTTATGCTACAAATATATAATATTTAGGTCCTATAAAAATTCCTATTCAAGCACGCATATCTAATCGCTCCCTAAATTTCTCAACTGTTGCAAAGTTGGGGTTTTTTGGTGTTTTGCTGGGGGAGAGGAGTTCCTTCAGATTCACTTGTGAGTTCAGTAATATTACTACAAACAACATTTGAGCTATTGAGAAGTTGGGGCAACCTGCAACTCTTTACCCCACATTCAGGCTATTCAAGTCAGAGAGGTGAAGAACAGTCAATGCCATTCTCAACTGTTATCTGTAATATAGTTTCACTGAATGTGTCCTGTGGTTATGGATGTAATTGTCCTGAAAAGACTGCAAACAACTGCTCCAACAAGATGGAGCACATTAGAACCTCAGCAGGATGCCCAACAGCTAGCTTGTCTGCCTGGTTTTACACCTCTAGTAATAATGCAATTCCACGAGGAGCTGAGAACGTCTGAGAAGCCACCCAACAGCCATTGCATATTTAATGAAGTCGCTCACCAAGTGCTGGAAAACAGAAGGTGCTTGGAGTGCATCATTAGTTCTGTCAGAGGGATAATTTACACATCTATCTTGTCAAATTTTCTATGGTTTATACTTTTACAATAATCAATCTAACATACATTTGATTAGTGAACTAGAAAGTTAAAAGAAGCTATACAGCAGGCAAAGCCTTGGCCCTTCATAAACATATGTGATGGAAGATTTTAACCCCTTGGTGGTAGAGGTCTGTGAGCTCCTGCTGTCCCTCATGAAAGACTTGAACCAATGTCAAAAATCCCAGCTTATACCCATGTAAAGGATCTGGTTTGGTTTATAAGCTCAAACAGCTGTAGGTTATGTTCTCTGCAATTACAAGAGCAAATAGGAAGCAAAACTCAAATAAAAAGGCTTAACTCAAAGGACAGAGCAATGACTGAGAAGAAAGTCTTTCTGAGGTCTGGTCACAAGGGTAAACAATTTTTTTTTTAAAAAATGTCACCCCCAAAGGCCTACTATTTTAAGTAGGAAAATTTTATTATTTAATCCCCTAAAGCTGATACAGAATAAGAATAATGTGGGGTTTGTTTGTTTGTTGCAAAATCCTTTCTGTACATGAGGAATGTTATCTACTAAAAGACAGGAAGAATTTATATTCAGAAATGGCCTAATTTTACTGATATATACATGTGGAGCTAAAGAATAACAGTATTAAGAACTGAGAACCACCTGTCCCCACAAAGACATACCAAATGGAGAAGGAATTTTGAAAGAAGTTGCTAAAGCTCAAACATGAGGAGATACAACCACCATAAGTGACCTAAGTCAAGATAATCTCTCCTGTGCTATATTCTTTTCATGAGACCAGTATAGTATGAAACTGCAAATTCACATTCACAGGGAACCCAGCCTTTGTGAAACCACTAGAAACAGATTTTTTTGACCTACCAACTTCATATTCCCTTGAATTCTGATTTAGCTGCTATGTAGGAGTAAAAGATGGTGCTAGAAAACAATAAACATGGAAGTCTGTCACTGAAAATATATCAATGTTACTCAAGGGCCCCAAACCTGACATTCCTGGAAAGGGCTTTGTGACTCCCTTATCCATATTTCAATGATATTCAAATTATAACATAGCTATGTAGATATCTATACAAAGTTTACATATAATATACAGCTTACAAAAATACTAATGCAGGTACCAATACCTGTTACTTCACTGTTTCAAGTACCAGATAGTTAGCTGTAGAGTAGGATTATTTGTGTAACCTTGAATAAATCAACTTTTCTGGACCTAAGTTTTTTATAATACTGTAGCCTAATCACATTAAAATATTTTGAATCAATGACAACTAGTTGTTGGGTGAAAACTGGATACTGAAAAATACTTTCCTATATAATTCACTTGTAAATGAAATGGGTCCTTATACTGGGAATGCGACAAAGAAAAAGCAGAGAAATAGAACTGAAACAAAATATAATTCTTTTAGTAATTTGTGGTTTTATTATGCCTGAGACTCCTCTGACATTGGCTGTACCACTATAGTTCAAATATTGCCCAAAAAGAGGTAACTGAATTTCTTGTAATAGGTGAAAAGAACCTATGGTTCAAAGCTGTTTTATGTAATCTGACCATTCAATTCAAATTAGATACCCAGGGGTTTTTAAAGGGCTACACAGCCAATTATCACTAAGGGTTACCTTTAGGTTCTGGTAGTATGGAATTGGCTAGGTCCTAATGAGAAAGAGGCAAAGAATGATAGGAAGTTTCTGCTTCTTGACCCACATAAAGATCTGACATTATCTCAGACATTTATAACCTACACATTTGTTCATGCCATAAAACAGTCTTTGCTTGAAGTACAAGCTGGACATTAGCCAACAGATCCATCAAATGAAAGATGCTAATGTTTAACCCTTAAGAAAAATGGGAATATAACTGAGATTCAATATGAGATGAGACTTGGCTAAGAGGATAATGGCTTAAAAATCATACTGTATTTTAAAAATTAAATTGCTCAACATTTTTTCTACTACTAAAGTCTCTGATATCACTTCATCAAGACAACAAATTTAGTGCCACTGGGAACATAAAATGCAAATGAAGATCTAAAAGTTGCGGATAAGTTTTCCAGCTACAAATTATATATACTTTTCTTCTTACTACTAAATAATAATTCATGCATCCTGTGCAACACATGATCATACTGATTATAAAATGGCTACAAGGATCAGCTAATTAACGACCAATATTTTTGCTTTTCATTTAACAGAGAGAGAAAAACTACTCATTCTTTTTCTTTTTTTTCTCTAAAATTTTTTGAAAGTACAGCAGTCACTCATTTTAATTCCGTTATGGCAGTGGCTTCCTTTTTCCAACCTGGGCCAATTCGTCTCTCCTCAAGCGGCATCCCTCTGGCCCTCCAAAGGTCACCCTATTGGTGCTAGATTTAGTGGCTTTAGCTTGAGAAGCTCAGAACTCTCAAACTCAAGAATTCCACCAGCCCCACAAGAAGCAGGGATTACAGGACTGCTAAAGCTGCTAACTGTTTCAACTAATTTTTAAGTTGATTCTCTAAAAGTATACCATTATATCATATGCAAAGAATGATCAGTTTCATTGCCTATTTTGATTCCTTCAATATCTTTTTCTTCTCTTATTGGTACAGCTAGCATTTTTTAAAAGGGAAAAGGACCTATTTGTACAAAAATATAGCAGCTATTTTTGTGGTGGCAAAGCACCGTAAACTGAAGGGATGCCCATCAAGTGGGGATGGAATTTTATTGTGCTATAAGAAATGAAAGGATGATTTCAGAAAAACTTCCAAAGATATACGTGAACTTATGACAAAGTGAAGTGAGCAGAACCAGCAAAACATTGTATACAGTAACAGCAATATTGTATGATGAACTATAAAGACTTAGCTCTTCTCAGCAATACAATGATCCAAGACAATCCCAAAGGCCTAATGATGGAATATTCTGCCTCTAGAGAAAGAACTGATATTATCTGAATACAGACTAAAAACAGGCTATTTTCACTTTCTTTCATTTTTTTTATTAGCATCTTCTTAACTAATGTAGACTAAAGCCTAATATGGAAAGGTTTAACATGATTATACATGTTGGAAAAAAAAAAAAAGAGTGGTGATAATGGGCGTTCTGCTTCAACCCTGATCTTACTTGGAAGGCTTCCAGCTCATCCTTATTAAAAACAATGCTTGCTGATGGTTTTTGATAGATATTACTTATCATTTTAAGGAAAGCTTCATTTACTCCTATGCTTTCTAGTACACTTTTAACAGAAATGAGTGCTACATTTTGTCAAAAGCCTTTTCTATACCTATTGAGATAATTATGTAATTTTTATTGTTGTTGACATAGTCAATTATATGCTGATAGTTTTTCTAATATTAAACTACTCCACACTACAGGCATAAACCCTACCTGCTCAAAGGGTATGATCGTTATAATTGCTGTAAATCTTGTTAATTTTATTATTATTGCTATTTTATTTAAATAGTTTGCAGGTGGTAGTTTTTTTCCTCTGTTTTTGCTCTTCTGGTCTAGGTATCAGCACCATATTTGTGTCACAAAAAGAATTTGGTAGGACTCCTTTATCTATTTTTCCAAATAGTTCATATAGTATTAGAATGAATTGTCCTTTAAATATTTGGTAGAATTCACTTGTGAATCCATCTGGTAGAGGAGATTTTTACTTAGGGAGGTCACTGATGGCCTGTTCAATTTCTTTTTCTAAAATAAGGTTAATTATTCTATGTCCTCTTCTATTAATCTGGACAATTTATATTTTTGTAAACATTCATCTATTTCACTTAGATTGTCAGTTTTACAGGTACACACCTGGGCAAAATAGCTCCCAATAATTGTTTTAATTTCATCTTCTTTCATGGTACGTTTGCTCTTTTCATTTTTGACACAAGTAATTTGGTTTTCTTTTTTCAAATCAAATTAACCAATGGTTTATCTATTTTACTGATTTTTTTCATAAAACAGCTCCTGTTTTATTAATTCAATTTTTTTTACTTGCATCCCACAAATTTTGTAATTTCTCACTGTTGTCCTTCTTTCTAATGAGATTATTGTTTCTATGATTCGTTCTGTGACCCCACTCCTTCTTTAAGATTAGTTTTTTGGCTCTAATTAGTTTTTAATCTATGCTTCCATGGCCCTTTATTGAATGTAATTTTTATTTCATTATGGACTAAGAAGAGAACATTTAATATTTCTGCTTTTCTGCATTTTTCTGTGAGGTTTTTATGCCCAAATACATGTCGTGAAGGTACCATATACAGCTGAGTAAAAAGTATACTCCTTTCTATTCCCATTCAGTTTTCTCCAGAGGTCAACCTATCTAACTTTTCTAAAATTCTATTCATCTCATTAAAACTTCTTATTTATTTTATGTTTAGATTTATCTAGTTCTCAGAGGGGAAAGTTGAGGTCCCCAACTAATATGGTTTTACTGTCTACTTTCTACTATATTCATTTAACCTTTTCTTTATGAAGTAAGATGCTATGCCATTTGGTACATATATGTTTAGCACTATATCATTGCTGTCGAGTATTGTTCTTGCTACTAGGAAATAAGAAATACAGGTAATGGGGAATAGAAAGTTATCTGACCCTACAGGACAAAAGAGAAGATGGGGACAAGAGAAAGGAGGGATGATAGAAGAGAGGGCAGATTGGTGATAGGGGAAATTAGAAGGCTCAGTGTATTGAGGTGGGGGGAGGGGACAAATGGGGAGAAAATTTGGAACCCAAAATTTTGTGAAAATGAATGTAAAAAGTCAAATAAATAAATTTATATTAAAAAAAGAAAAAGTAAAAATTCAAATAAAAAATAAAAAAATAATAAAAAGTATTGAAAACAAAAACAAAAAAGAAAAAGTAAAAATTCAAATAAAATAAAAAAATAAATAATAATAAAAAGAATAAATAATAAAAAATAAAAATAAAATTGAAAACAAAAAAAAATATTATATCATTGCTGATGGTACCTTTTAGCAAAATGCAATTTCCCTGCTTATCTCTTAATTAGGTCTGTTTTTGCTTTTGCTTTGTCTGAGATCCTGATCACTACTCCTGCCTTAATTACTTCAGAGATGTGATATCTCCGTCCTTTGGAAAGCTGATGAGATGTCACTAGAATGGTATGAGATGATAAGGTGAATTTCTACATCTAATTACTCTGTTAAATGTTGTTAGTCAATTCCATAAAACACTGGTCAATGACACAGGAAAGAGCTTCACAGGACCAATATTATAGTAACAGCAACTCATATTTATATATTTTAAGGTTTACAAAGCATATTTTCATTACAAGAACTCTGAAAGGGTACAAGCATTAGTATCCCCTTTTAACAGATGGAGAAACAAAGGCAAAAAAAGGTATAGTTACTTAACTGAAGTCACAAAAACTACTAAGTGTTGCAGTGAAGATTCAAAACCAAGTTTTCTGTCTCAAGGTCTGGGACTCTTCATGACAAATATTACTGCCACAACTGTGAGATCACAGCTTTAAAGTGAGGTTGGGCAATTGTAAAATGAAGTATTGCGAAGGTCTGAAGACTAGTTTACTTTTTTTATTCCTAAACTGAAAAATCTAAAACTAATGTTTTTTGAATCATAAGACAGAATTCTAGGAATTTAGAAGGAAATGAGTAATCCCTAGGAAAACAAATTAAAAAAAAAAAGCTGGAGTGAGGGAAGATAAGAGGTCTTCTGGCCTCGTGAAAACTGTCAATCATATTTCTAAGCTTATTGCCCTAATTGTCATCCTTTTGTGGTGAATAAAAGCTGCATCAAAATAAAGAAATAAGCAAGGCCAAAGCAGAGCTGCTCTAAAATAAGACAGACTGCAAGAATCAGGGTCATTCAACATACAACCAGAGGGTTGAAAAAGAGAGAACTAGATACCAAATGTTAATAAACATTCCATTTCTTTGAGAATTTCAAGACATATGGTACAATATTCTGTAACAGAAAATGTGGTACATATAAATATCCCTTTAGGATATCAAGAAAAACTTGGGATTTGTATCTTGATGTTTTGAGACTATAGCTCCATTTTTCTCATTTTCTGAGGGGAAAACATTCTTCTTGTTAACGAAAGAGAAAAGTCACCTCTGGACCATCAAATATTGAGAAATGTCAAAAGACTTTTTAGGTCTTGTGAAGAGAGCTTTGAATGCCCAACAGAATATTTTGTATTTGATCCTGGAGGTGATGGGGAACTAAGGGAGTTACTGAGCAAGGGTGTGTCATGATCAGACCTACATTTCAGGGAAAACTCACTCTGCCAGCTGAATTGAGGATAGATTAGAGTGGGGAGAGACCTTAGCCAGGCAGAACTACCAGCAGGCTATTTCAAAAGACCAAACATGAAGTGATAAGGGCCTGCACCAGGGTGGTGACAGTATCAGAAGAAAAAACGGAAGACATATTGGAGAGATGCTGCAAAGGTGAAATGGACAGTCCCTGGTAATAGACTGAATATGGGGGAGGAGGGATGCACTTGAGTGAGAAGTCAAAAATGACATCTAAGTTGTGAGACTGATGATGTCCAATGCAGTAAATAAGGAAATTCAGAAGGGAAGAAGGCTCGAGGGGAAAGATAATGAGTTCAATTTTGGTCATGTTGAGTTTACTGGAAATCCAGCTCAAGATGTCAGAAAGGCAGTTTCAAATGCAAAACTGGAAATCAATAGAGAGGTCAAGGTGGGGTAGTCAGATATGAGAACCACCAAGTTAAATTAAATCCATGAGAGCTGATAAGATTACCAAATAAAGCAGACTAAAGAAAGAAGAGGGCCAAGGACAGAAACCTGGGGACACCTGTGGTTAAAGGGGGTAAACTGAACAAGATAGTAGCAGACTAAGAAGGAGCTTACTGGCAAAAGAATCAGGAGTGAGTGGTATCCTAAGAACCTAAAAAGAAAAAAGTATCAAGGAGAAGAGAGTGATCAACATGCCAAAAGTTGCAGAGAGGTTTAGGAGAATAAGGAATGAAAAGAGGCCATTGGATTTGACAACTAAGAGGTCACTGGTAACTTTGGAGAAAGCAATTTCGGGGGAATAAGGTCAGAAGCCAGATTATAAGGAGAAGAAAAAGGTGTGGGACCCTATTTTTAAATGTCCTTTTCAAGAAATTTGATTAGAAAGAGCAGGAGATATTGGACAATAGTTAGGACTGAAGATTAAGAGAAGGTTTTTTGAGGATAGAGGAGACCTGGTCATGTTTGTAGACAACAGAGTAAGAAACCAAGAGTCAGGAAGAAATTAAAACTAGTGAGAGTGAGGATGATAAAGGTGGCAGTCTGTTGAGAGCAGACAAGATGAAATGGGATCTCCCAGGCAGGGAGAAAGACCAGCAAGGAGGAAGGCAACGTCATGTGACACACAAGTGGAGGAAGAGGAAGTGGCAGAAGGCAACTGAGTAAAAGGAGAGAGGAGGAGACAAGAGGGAGCTCCTGGGGAAGGGCCTCAATTTTTTTTTTTCTGTAAAACAGAAGATTCCCAGCTAAAGGGAAGGAGGGCTAGGGTGGAGGGGAGAGGATCCAGGGAAAGTTTGAGGAATGCTACAAGATTTTGGAAGAGCCACTATGGAGCGCCATTGTAGCTTTTACTTCCAACCCATACCACCCTCACCCCTTCCACACAGTCTGTAACTAAAGGATCATGGGGGGGTGGGGGGAGAAGGACAAAGAGAAAGGATGTGAATGGAAAGAAAAATGCAATACTGTTTTCTGAGGTAAATCCAGTTGCTGTAAACTTGAAGTATAATTCCTTTCCCAACCTCAATCAAAAGTAATGATTCCCTTAGGATCAGTGTGAGAAGGTGAGATAAGAACGGTAGAGAAGGTATGAACAAGAATGGTAGAGAAGGTACGAACCAGAACGGTAGAGAAGGTACAAACCAGAACGGTAGAGAAGGTACGAACCAGAACGGTAGAGAAGGTATGAACCAGAACGGTAGAGAAGGTACGAACAATAACGGCAGAGAAGGTACGAACCAGAACGGCAGAGAAGGTACGAACCAGAACGGTAGAGAAGGTACGAACCAGAACGGTAGAGAAGGTACGAACCAGAACGGTAGAGAAGGTACGAACAAGAACGGTAGAGAAGGTCTGAACCAGAACGGCAGAGAAGGTATGAACAAGAACGGCAGAGAAGGTATGAACCAGAACGGTAGAGAAGGTACGAACAAGAACGGTAGAGAAGGTATGAA